>JAAALK010000290.1:36266763-36916371 GCA_019279435.1 Zizania palustris
CTAAAACATCGGTTTCTAGTATCCCTAAAACACTTGATATACTCAGAGATGCTCTCGTTAGATTTCTGCCTAACCGATCTCAAGTGTGAGAGCCTAAGTTCTGTTTCACATGTGTAAAAGTAGTCATGGAATTTTTGTTCCAATTCATCCCACGTTTGGACGGAGTTCAGCGGGAGTGCCGAAAACCAAGTGAAAGTGGTGCCGGATAGCGAAAGAGAAAATAGTCTAAGTTTTAGAGCGTCCGACCCACTAGCTTCTCCACATTATGCTAAAAATTGACTAACATGCTCTAGTGTGGTTTTGTTACCCTCGCCATCGAACTTAGTGAATTCAGGAACTCTATATCCGCGAGGGTAGGGTATTGTATCAAAATGATCGGGATATGGCTTCCAGTAAACCCTAGCCCGACCCCTAGGTACGAAGCCGACACATTCCCTAAACCGTGCATGGATTCACTCCTCAAGGTCATCTTGGCCCACTGCCTGCACACGTCTCTCGTGCGGGGGCGCGACACGTGGCGGGATATCAGCGTGTCGGCCATGGGCTTCCTCCCCATGCGCTAGTTGTACGACGTGCTCGAGCCTAGGCACCTGTGCATGTGGTGCGGGCAACGTGGGAAAAGCTGCCGCTATCGCAGGTGGGGGTGGCACATGGTATGTGGTGCTAACTTGGCCGTAAACATAATGAATGGTCTCGGCCACAGATGTTGAGACCGGAGACGTAATGGTCTTGCTAGTACTACCGTCCGTTCTACTGTAAACATGATTTATCAAAGGTATACTAGCAACAGGGGCTGATGATACAACCTTAGTAAAGTCGAACCTTCTAAGCGTTGCCTCTACTTGGGAGCTAACTGCCGAATCTAAATGGTTAGCCAACGAAGCGTTAATGGCTTGATCTACCGATGTGGCTATCTTTTGCTCAATCTCTAAAGAAGATAAATGAGGCGATACTGGTGTTACCTGGATCCGAGCAAAGTCGGGGACGATGACGTCGCGCTTGATGAAGCCCACGCGTGTCTTGACGTAGATCCCAAGCATCATGTCTTGGAGCGCCTTCATCTTTGCCTCGATCTCTGCTCGGTCTTCTGCGGGAATATCTTCAAGAGTAGGCGTCATGATGTTGCGGTTGTTGATATCCACACCTCCCATGGCGTCCATCGGCAGTGTAGACGTAGTAGTCGTTGTAGATGTACCGATGACCGATGTAGATATACCCGCCATGTTGGCGTATTTTCCCCAGCGGAGTCGCCAAAAAGTGTGTTGACAAAGAAATGTGCCCCCGCACTTGAGTCAGTTCGACGATCCAAAAGTGTGCAGATACTTAGGGACAAGCCTAAGCGTAACACAACACCGACGTCGCGTTCCAACTACCCTTAGCCATGGTAAGGTGGGTGGAGTCGCCAGGTAATCAGATCACACAGAAATAATCCAATTAGCCGAAAGAAATGTATTAAACAGAACAAGTCAGAAACTGCACAGAGCCTAACTGATTCGAAGTATGGTGCGAAGGGTGCCGCCGAAGTGTACCTTCAGCGTCTGATGCAAAGTGTCCCGCCGAAGGGTGTCTTCGGCGTTCGGACTGATCTGGCCGAAGATGGACTCCGACAACCACCTCTGAACAGCGGGGTTCAGCGTGAAGCCTCCGGTACAAGAAGATACAGAATAATGACTTAGACGCAACGCGCAAGCGTGACTTCATCTAGAGCGGAGTATGAGGATGGCGAAGCCTGTTCGTGACGAAGCCTGTTGCGAAGCTTGCTAGTGTGCGGGACTTGGCCAAACTGACAATAGCATGACGGTCTGGCACGGGCGGTCGAAGTAGCAGTCTCGACGAAGGGTGTTTTGGCAACCTCCAAAACCAATTTCTCGGCTCTGGGGACCTCCGGCGAAGTAACTCCGAATGTGGAAACCTACAACAGAGTAGATTCGAAGTACCAATTTGGCCTGAGGATCGAATCCTGCTAAGTGTTGCACTAGGGGCGAAGGTAGCAATCTATTACGCAGATTAGCGGATACTTCACAGTCAAAGTAACAAGGCGATAGCAATCTATTACGTAGATTAACAAATACTTCACAAGCGAAGTAACAAGGATTACCACTGTTCCGAAGTGGCCATCGGAGGGCTTCTAGGCAAACCCACAAAGAATACAGAAAATAAAGGTAAAGTAAAGTACGGTTCAAAGCTAAGGCTTTGTGGTTGATTTGTGTTTTGGGGAGGTTCTGAACCGGCCTCACCCCTATATTTATAAGGGCTAGACTTCTAATCTCTAAGCCTAATCTGATTTGATTTGTCTTAATCACGTGTGAAAAGACTTAGTCAAAATCAGACTCAATCTCTAACCCTGCCCGAAGTGGGCCTTCGGCTAGGCCCACCGAAGCCTGCTCCTCAGGTCGAAGCTTCGGCAGAGTGGGCCTCCGAAGGCCTTTGAGCTGAAGGCTGTGGGACTGGCTAGAAGCTTCTGAAGCCCATAGACTAGTGGACCTTCGGCCCTGTAGGGCTTCGGCCCAACCTGGGACATGTGTATTTTTGGCCCAAATTATGAAAATTGATATTTTGACAATCTTAACCATTAATGCCATTTTTCTATCAACAGAACCACATCAATCGAAGGCGAAGGGGTTATAAAAGGAGGACTCGAACCGCAATGCTAACTTTTACAGAGCTTCGGTTCAAAGCCTCCACACTTTCACCTTCAAACCTTTTCCAACTCTCTTGAGCAATAAACCAATGGCGAGGACCAGCACGACGGTGCCGACGGCGTCGGGAACCTTGGCACATAGGCAAGCCTAGGCTACATCGGCAACAACTGCAATGGCGGGAGCCCCGGGATTTCTTGGCCCAAAAATCCACGAGAGGTCCGCCCGCCGTCCAAGAAGCCTCTGAAGTAGAGCTTTCTCCTCGGGCAATCGACGAGCTCGGTGGAGTCCATCGAGGAGGTGGTGAATGGGAAGATGGGCCTAGGGATGAGGTCTCGGGTCCCCGGAACAGAAGCGACCCCGGCGCTGCGGAGCGGAGAGGTGGTGGTCTTCGAGGATTTCTTCGAAGCAGGGCTAGGCCTTTTGGCCATCGACTACCTGGCCGAGGTATTGGATATGTTTCATGTTACCATGTCGCAATTATCTCTGAACGCCATTGCCAGATTGGCTGTCTTTGAATGGGCCCTTTGGGCCGAAGGGTGCGAAGGGAGGTCTGAAATCTTCGCCGCTACCCACGAAGCCTCGTGCTAGCCGAAGCCTCAGGACGGGCCTGGAGACTCCAAGGTTCTGGTGGCCTTTGGAAGCGTCAACTTCCAGCTCCGGAAGGAGCAATTGAAGAACTTTCCAGCAAAGGCAATCAACGATCGGTGGTACACCAATTGGATACTCCGGTGGTTCTATGCCGAAGTTGGGGAAGACTCCAGCCTGGCGGGGCCCGTCCAAGAGATATGGTATAAGAAAGAAGCCGAAGTGACTCCGAACCCAAGCCTGCTATCAACGTGGCTTGGGTTACTTTCTTTAGTGGCCAAGCACATGAGCATGCGGGACTTGGCTGAGGAATTTATTGCCCTCCAAATTCCTCCTCTCGGAGCCGAGTGGCTGATTGCATTTTAGAATGCTTCGGAGGGATAACTTCGAAGCCTGGGTAAGTCTTCGCTTCTTCTGCATTAATACTGATTAGAGTGAATAATATGCTCAATAGATTATTACCTTTTTTCAGCGGCTCCATTGGCGTTAGCTTTGGAGCAAATAGCCAGGGCCACAGAAAGGGTGCTCGGAGCCCCTACTATGGCGGAGAAGTAGCGGAGGGTAGAGCTGGTTGGGAGCTGGGAGTGCTCCAATCCTAGTGTGGAGTGCTCTTGGAATGGAGGCTCCTCCCCTACTGGACTTCGACTCGACAGGAGCGGTCTCTCGGAAGAGAAAAACCATAGCCGTGACCTCCAAGAAGGCTGCCAAGACTCCCGTAAAGAAAGGGAAGAAGACAACCAAGCTCCCTACGCCTTCATCATGTCCAGCTTCGCTCGACATCTAGAGCTCCTCTTTGAAGGAGTCAGAAGAGAGAGAGTCGAATGAGCGCATGGGAAGGGAGCTAGAAGAGTACGTGCTGCACAACGATGAGGGTGAGTCTCAAGCCGCAGCCGAAGACCCCTCTCGGGAGACTACAGAAGCTGTAGTGGCAACCCCCTCCAAGCCTGCCGGAGCTGAACCGGAGCCGAAGCTAGGAAATACTAACTCGCCGGTGATTGGAGTAGTAGCGATGGAAGTCAAGGCTTCGACGTTGGCTACTCCAGTACAAACTTCGGGGGATGACCTTGAAGAATACCTCTAGATGTACAAGTTTCTAGGGGACCCCGAAATTCTTCCTCAAATTTTGGACGAAGGTATACCTCCAAACTCTTCCTTTGAAATTCCTAAAACGACCTCACTGCATCAATAAATATTTAACGAATACCTTGAATTTTGTAGATGCGTCGAGGAGCAGTGTGGCTCCAACCACTGATGGAGCTTCGGCTCCACTCGGAGATGAGGCTCTGGTTGAGGTGGTGGCTCCGACGACCGGGGTTGCTTCGGGCGAGGTGACTCCGCTTGAAGGAGCAACACTCGAAGGAGGATCTACTCTGACCGAAGCAGCAGCTCCAAGTTTTGTACCGGGGAGAGGCAAAGGCAAGACTGGTCTTGGTCCTCTCCCCTCTTTAACAACGACGCCTTTATCCAACGATCCTTCGGTGCACGTTTCAAAAGAAGACCCCGCTGAAGATGATCAACAGGCCCTGTCTTGGCTCCCGCTACTAGCTCCATTCCTGGAGCAGCAGACAGGGCTCCGAGCCCTTTTGGAACCCTTGACGGATAAGTGCCAAGAGGTTGGGAGCTCCGAGCTGGTCACCATCTTGAGCGAGGCCAGCAGATCGGAGCTCGACTTAGCCCTTGAAAGGGCTACCCTCCAGGTATGCAACACACACCAAGTATACTTAGTTAATAAAAATTTCATTGTACTCACTTTGCTTCTTTGCAGCAATTCGTCCTCGCTAGAGCGACAACGACTTCCAATGAGCTCGAAACCAATCGGCTCAAGAGGAAGGTTACAACACTCCAGAACGTCCTCAAGGGCTCCGAAGATAAAACTTTACAACTAGAGGAAGAGCTCCTTGAGGAGCAGAGGGCTAAGGCCATCGCGGAGGAAGCACTCTCAGCCGAACAGCAGACCTGCGCTACACTCACATCTTCGATAAAGAAATCCAAGCCGAGTGTATGGTGCTAAGGGCCGAGATTGAAAGGCTTCGGAAAGCAGAGACGGACTCTAGAACTATGCTTGTAGAGCTTCAAACTTCACTCAAACAAGCGCTGGCTCAGAAGAACTACATGATATCAAGGATAGCTGAGATCACCGCTGTTGCCTCCGACCTGACGAAGGCCGAGGCGAAGAACATCGTGACTGCTGATCAAACTCTGGATACTCTCTGGGGTGTTCTAGAGTATTTTGGCATGGTGTGCCCCTCGTCTTCAGCTACGACAAGGGATCCTCTTGATCGAAAGCTCAAGATGATCCAAACGGCGACCAAGATGATGAAGGCTCCGAGACTCGCTACAGAGAAATCTCCGGGCAAGTAGCCAGAATCAGAGTCCTTCGACACCTCGAAGCCATCGGGGTCTCCGTAGCTCCGATGAAGGGTTTGACGCCAGCATGCTTCGTCGACGAAGGTTTGCTGTGACCATCTTTGGATGTGGCTTCAGCTTGGGAAGCCTCTCGGGCGACCTAGAGAGCAGGCCATGAAGCCATGGCTAAAGCTTGGATCGACGAAGCCCATCGGTAGAAGTTAGCTCAGACGGATCCTTCGACTCCGACGACTAACCCAAAGGTCTAGCTCTTAGGACACTTAACTATGTACAAGAAATCTTGTAATGCCTTTTATTTTAATGAATGAAAAGTTTATGAATGAAAAGCCTTTGCTTGAATGTCTATTTTTAGGTTTTGCTACATACTTCGGATTGTGATCTCGAAGTACTAGAGCTTAACGAAGGGCTTCGCCAATAGTGGGCTATCCTCGAAAGCTTAAGGCCTTTCCGGCGCTCGCGATTTTTGAGAAACCAAGGGTTGGTTTCGGTGTTTTGTGATGAGTGATTGACATGATTTTTACCCTCTGTTCGAATGGTACCTCCGAAGGGGGTTCGGAGGTTGGACCTCCGAAGGGTGTTCGGAGGTGGTTTCACTGAAGGGTGTTCGGTGTTTGCTTGCTGCAGCTGTGCAGCGGAGTGTGCTCGTCGGAGGGGTCCGACAGTACGCGATGATTGGGTTCGTACCGAAGGGTTCGGTATTTTGGGAGGTACACCGAAGTGTGTGCCGGAGGTTGCTAACCCGGAGAGGTCTCCGGAGTACTGGATACACTTGTCTGCTTGTCGGTGGTGCGCAGGGACTTCGAAGGCGACGGACGAAGCGGCAGGTGAACCTGGGTCAAGCGGGAGGCTTGATGCCAGGGGAGCGGGGAGCTCCGTCACGGTGGCTGCGAAGGTGGTCCGGGTCGGTCCTCGGGTCGAGGTGCGCCAGGTGAAGGCAGAGAGTGCGGAGGGTGGCTCCGGCTGAAGGTACTCCGAGACAAAGTCCTCGGAGGCGAGGCACTTCGAAGGTACTCCGAATGGAGTGACTTCGGAGATGGTTGGAACAAGTCCTCTGCGGAGGCAAGGTGTTCGAAGTGTGCTCCGGAGGGAGACATTCGAAGGGACCCGACGAAGGTCTCAGAAGTCGAGGCGCATCGAAGGCATGGTCCGGGTGAGGCTCATTGAGGAGTGTGCTCGGGGAGAGGCACTGCGACGAAGGGCTCATGGAATGCTTCATGCGGAGGCCTTGGACGAAGGAGGGACTTCGAAGGGTGGTACTCCGAAGGTGGGGCTTCGGAGGGTGGAAGGCTTCGGAGCAAGGCTAGCTCCGGAGCAAGGTTGACTTGAGGTGCTTCGGCCTGCATGGTTTCGGTACACGGACTGATGGAGTTCGAGCTGAGTGAAGCTGCGAAGCCGTGGTGGTCCACTCCGGAGGTGTTTGTGCGAAGGCCCAAGGAGCTTTGACGGCTTCGGCTCAAAACCGTCAGTGTATCGGAGACTAACTTCGGTGAAGCGAAGGCCATATGGCTTCAGGCTTCTCACCGAAGCTACCACACCCTCGCGTGCGAAGGGAGGATTCCAGAAGGTCAAAGACTGCAAAGGCTGACACTGTCTGTTCTGTAAAAGGCTGACACTGTCCCCTCTGCAAAGCTGACAGAGAAGCCTCCAAAATAAAGGTTGACTACCTTTTGTACCCCTTAGTTCTGTAGAGACAAATTCTTTGTAAACCCTAGGGGTAAAGTAGTCATTTCCTTTGGGTGAACTGTGGGCTATAAATATGGGGGCTCGGTAGGTAACATTTAACACTTTGAGCATTTACTGTTGAGCTCCTGTAGCCACATACCTCGCTGTATTCATCCAGAGTTCAAATATTTTGTGTTCCTTGTTCAAGCGACGAAGCCCTGCTTCTTTGTGCTTTTTGCTTGAGCTCGCATTACATACCTCGCTAGTTGTAGTGCACCGAAGCCTGTCTAGGCGAAGGGTGTTTTGTGCGAAATGTCTTTTTCAGTGTGCTGTCGCTCTGTGTAACTTGAGGCTAGACCTCACAGCTTACTAGCGAAGCCCTGATCGAAGCCCGTTTTGCTTCTTGTGTCGAAGCCCTTAGCGGTGTCCACGTAGTGTGCGTTTAGACCTTCGGGTACGAAGCCCAGCACCAGTTGCTGTTGCCAAGTACTTGGTCGAAGTCCTCAGAGGGCTGTCCACTCTTGCGAAGGGTGAAGTGCGAAGCCTGCTCGAAGCACCCTGTGTGCGGAGCCTGCACTGACTTAGCAGAGTAGATTTTCGAAGGGTGTAAGTGAAGCGAAGTCTTCTTGGCTTCGAACTTTTGCTCCTACGAAGCCTGTGTTCGGTGCTGTCGAAGTACCTCCGAACCAGACCTTCGAAGGTTGTGTTCGAAGCCTGTTCCGCAGAAGACAGAACTTAAAACCGAAGGCTAGTTTTTAGCCTGAAATTTTAAAAGCTCCCATTCACCCCCCCTCTGGTCGCCGTTTCCGGTCCAACAATTGGTATCAGAGCGGGTTAAGATCACCAGTTGACCTTAACCGGTTTTGTGATCTGTTGGCGACATGGATAGAGGCAGTAAAATTCCTCTGTTCGATGGGACAGACTTTGCATACTGGAAGGTGCGCATGGAGGCTTACTTGTTAAGCCAAGGAAATGCAATTTGGGAGATTGTGGACTCACAATACTCCATCCCTGAGACTCGCACCTCTCAGACTGAGAAGGATCAGTATAATGCCAATTCCAAGGCAAGAAATATATTGTTCATCGGTTTGAGTAGAAGTGAGTTCGATAGGGTGCAGCACCTTAGGACTGCTAGGGAAATTTGGACAACGCTCACTGTCTTTCATGAGGGCTCTACTCAGATCAAGGCCAGGCGCCAAAGCACCTACAATCAACAGTATCAGCTGTTTGTGCAGGCACCTGGTGAATCTATAGATGCCATGTTTTCTCGCTTTGACGCGATAGTGAGTAACTTGCGATCCAACGGGACGCTTGCTTACAGTGATCATGATAGGGCTATCAAGCTTCTCTATGCTCTTGACCGTAGCATATGGGAAGTAAAGATATCCAGCATTGAGGAGTCCGCAGGATATGACACTTTGACCTGCGATGAACTCTTTAGCAAGCTGAAGTCCACAGAGATTGCCAAGGCATCTCTTGCAGTGCACAGAAGCTCTTTGCCACAGCCATTGGCATTGGTTTCTAGCACTAGCCGTGGCACCACTGCAGAACTAAGCACATCTGGTACTTGTGTTTTTGCAGATGGTTTTGCTTTGTCTTCTCTGGTCTCCGTCACAAAGGAGCAGGTGGACACTCTAGCTGATGATGAGCTTGCTCTCATTGCCCGGAGGTTCACCCGTTTTCATCATGAGAGACGGGATCAGAGGAGAAGTGGTTTTGGTGGTTGTTTTGAATGCGGTGACACTTCTCACATCAAGGCTAATTGCCCTAAGCTCAAAAAGAGAGATGAGAGTGAGCGCCCCAAATACCACAAAAAGGAGAGGAAGCCTTTTGTGAAGGGCAAGCGCGGCAAGATGGCTAAGAAAGTAGCCAAGGCCGCCTCCAGAGCCTTTGTTGCTGCTCTCAGCGACATCGACACTTCCTCAACTGAGGAGTCGAGCTCTGAGGAGGAGGAGTCCCCAAGAAAGGAGGACAAGAAGGATAAGAAGGGACGTGACTTCACCGGCCTTTGCTTCATGGCCGACAGCGATCACAGCGGCGATGAGCTTGACTCATCTGAGGTAAACCTATCATCTGACCAGCTGCTAATTAAATTAGATGAGCTGAATGAAGTAGTTCTTGGTCAGGATAGATTACTTGTGCAAGCCGCTAGAGAAAGAAAAGACCTTAGACTTAGGCTAGAAAATGTTTCTACTGAATATGCCATGCTTAAGTCTAAGTTTAATGATGCTGAATGTGAGTCCTGTTCTGTTGTCATGAGTGAGCTTGCTCAGTTGCGTTCTGTTCATGCTCAAACTCTTTCTGAGCTTGAGACTGCACAGAAGCAGCTTTTGGAGGTAGATTCTAGACCTCATGTTGTTATTGATTGCATTAACTGCTCTTTATTACGCGAAAGCATTAATTTACGTGATAAGCATGTTCATGATTTAGAGGCTAGATTGGAGAGGGCCGGTAGTTCTAAGGATGTGCAGCCTGTGTGTGACACCTGCATCACCCTTAAGGACCAGCTAGGCACTGCTAGAGAGCGAGCTGAGAAACTCATGTCAGAAAATGAATACCTCCTTTCTGTGGTTAATAAATGCACTGAGGGAAAGGGTAGGATGGATTTGCTCTTGGCCAAGACCAAGTTGTGTGCTGACAGAGCAGGGGTAGCTCTAGGTTTGGGTTTTGAGAGGATACCTTCAGACAGTAAGACCAAAAATGTTTTCACCTCTCCCACCACCCTAGAGAAAGAGAGAGCTCTGTTAGACACCCCGCCAGCCAAAAAACCTACCCATCCACCAAAGAAAACCACTCCTCCTGCCAAGAAAAATCCTCCCAAGAAAACCACACAGAAGAAACCCAAGGAGCCTGTGAGAGTTGCTCCTGTGACCCATGAGTGTGCCCCCAGGAGAGTGTTTCATTGTTCCTATTGTCAGCGGGCGGGTCATTTGGTTGGGTTTTGTTTTCGTCGCATCAAGGATGAGCGACGCTCTCAGGCGATGAGTTACCAGGACATGCATTACCCATCTTTAGGTATGCATGAGTCTGAGTTGTATTATCGTCCTGCTTTTGAGGCTCCTCATGCTTCTCGGAGAGGCTTTGCTCTTCGAGGTGTTCACCATGTCCCATATGGTGGTAGACCTCGGGGTAGCAGATTTGTACCTCATCAGAGTAGGAGACCTCGACATGTTGTTCATTCACAGCATGTAGGTAGACCTCGCACTTTGCATCATTCTGATTACTATGTGCGTAGACCGTCTGCTTTTACTGTGCCTACTACTCGTGTCACTCAGTGCTGGATGCCTCGTCATTATTTCACTCACCCCAGCACTGAGCGATCGAGACATTCTTATCGTGTGTAGGCGACAGATCGAGGCTTGGAGGGCACGTGGATCATGGACTCCGATTGTTCACGCCACATGACCGGAGATGCAGCTTGGTTCTCCAGCCTCACCACAACCAAGCAAAGGGAACATATCACCTTCGGAAACAATCGAAGGAGTAGAGTGAAAGGTAAAGGTGTGGTAAGAATTAACTCAAATTTCACTCTCAAAGATGTTGCTTTGGTTGAAAACCTGGGATACAATTTGCTGTCTGTATCTCAGTTGCTTGATGAGGGCTTCGAAGTGCGATTTCATCGTGATACTTCGCAAGTGCTCAATTCTGATGGCGTTGTGGTGTGTAAGATCTTTAGGGTTGGGAGAGTTTTTGGAGCTGATTTTTCGGAGTCATCTGGTTCTTCTCATTGTCTTGTTGCGCATTCAACTTCTGAGCTGTGGAAGTGGCATAGGAGACTAGGGCATATGAGCTTTGAGTTGCTCGCTCGTCTGAGCGCCCTAGGTCTGATCCGAGGATTGCCCAAGCTCAAGTTTGAGAAGAATTTAGTTTGCGCTCCTTGTCGACATGGAAAAATGATTGCCGCTTCGCATTCGCCAGTCACCACTGTGATGACTGAACAACCCGGAGAACTTCTCCATATGGACACTGTAGGTCCTTCTCGGGTTAGTTCTTTAGGCGGCAAGTGGTATGTTCTAGTAATTGTCGACGATTTCTCTCGCTACTCTTGGGTCTTCTTTCTTGCCAGCAAGGATGAAGTGTTTTCACACTTTCGGAGCTTGGCTTTGAGACTTTTTACTGAACTCCCAGGTGCATTGAAATTCATTCGAAGCGATAATGGCACTGAGTTCAAAAATAGTCTCTTTGTTGACTTTTGCATGGAGCATGGCATAGAACATCAATTCTCTGCTCCGCGGGTTCCTCAACAGAACGGTGTCGTTGAGAGGAAGAACCGTACTTTGGTTGAGATGGCTAGGACGATGCTTGATGAGCATAGGACTCCTAGAAAATTCTGGGCTGAGGCCATGAACACTGCTTGCTACATCTCAAACCGAATTTTCTTGCGCTCAATTTTAAATTTGACATCTTATGAGCTGCGTTTTGGGAGACAGCCCAAGGTTACTCATCTTCGAGTTTTTGGCTGTCGCTGCTTTATCCTAAAATGTGGTAACTTGGATAAATTTGAGTCGCGATCTTTTGACGGGATCTTTTTGGGTTACACTACACATGGTCATTCTTATCGTGTTTATAACTTAGAAACTAACACTGTCATCGAGTCATGTGATGTGACTTTTGATGAATCAACCCCCTCTGTTAGTTCTGCTTTTGAACAGGCAAATGAACACGACATGGAACAGACCTTATTTGAAGAAGAAGATCCCGAAGAATTCGAGGATGAACTCCTACTACCCTCGACATCGACCCCCGATGCTGACCCCGTTTCAACTACTTCGGCACGAGGTCCCGAAGCGACTACCTCAACATCGGTCATCATGGACCACTCCAACGCACAAGTTGAGGGGGAGACTGCATCCCGCCGCGAGGCTCCACATCATGTTCAAAGGATGCACCCTCCCGAGCAGATCATTGGTGAGCTTGATCAAAGGGTAACTCGTTCTCATGCCCATTTCACTGATGCTGCTTTTGTTGCTTCTTTTGAGCCCTTAGATGTTAGTCATGCACTTTCTGATTCTAGTTGGATCAATGCCATGCATGAGGAACTTGAAAATTTTGAGAGAAACCAAGTCTGGACTTTAGTTGATCCTCCACCAAATGTTCATTTCATTGGAACAAAATGGATTTTTAAAAACAAACAAGGGGAGGATGGGACTATAGTTAGGAACAAGGCTAGACTTGTAGCTCAGGGCTTTTCTCAACTAGAAGGGATTGATTTTACTGAAACTTTTGCACCTGTTGCTCGCCTTGAGGCCATTAGGATTTTGCTTGCCTTTGCGACATCCTGGGGATTCAAACTCTATCAAATGGATGTCAAAAGTGCTTTTCTTAATGGCTTCATAGGTGAAGATGTTTATGTAAAACAACCCCCTGGTTTTGAAAACCCCAAGTACCCACATAAAGTCCTTAAACTTCATAAGGCTCTTTATGGACTCAAGCAGGCCCCTCGGGCTTGGTATGATAGACTTAAGTCTTTTCTGCTTGAGCGAGGGTATTTAATGGGCTCTGTTGATAAAACTTTGTTTACTCTCAAGCATGGCAAAGATTTCCTCCTAGTGCAGATTTATGTGGATGATATCATCTTTGGTGGCTCTTCTCATGCTTTGGTTGCCGAGTTTGCAGATACCATGAGTAGGGAGTTCGAAATGTCGATGATGGGTGAACTCACCTTTTTCCTTGGTTTGCAAATCAAGCAAAGCAAACAAGGTACTTTTGTCCACCAGACAAAGTACACCAAGGACCTGCTCAAGAAATTCGACATGTCCGATGCGAAGCCCCTCGCCACTCCAATGGCTACATCTGTAGCATTGGATCCTGACGAAGATGGAGAAGCCGTAGATCAGAAGGAGTTCCGAAGCATGATCGGCTCCCTCCTCTACTTGACTGCTACGAGGCCGGACATACACTTCGCAGTGTGTCTGTGCGCTCGTTTTCAGGCTTCACCACGAGCTTCGCACCGCCAAGCGGTAAAGCGCATTCTAAGGTATCTCAAACACACCCTTGAATTTGGCATATGGTATTCAGCGTCTTCATCTTTATGTCTTCAAGGTTATTCCGATGCGGACTTTGCTGGGTGTAGAATTGATAGGAAAAGTACCTCTGGTACTTGTCATTTTCTGGGTACTTCTCTGGTTTGCTGGTCTTCCCGCAAACAGTCTAGTGTTGCTCAATCGACGGCTGAGGCCGAATATGTTGCTGCAGCTAGCTGTTGCTCTCAGATTTTGTGGATGGTTTCCACTTTGCGGGATTTCGGGTTATATTATAAGAGTGTTCCACTTTTCTGTGATAACACTAGTGCTATTTGTATTGCAAACAAACCGGTTCAGCACTCCAGAACCAAACACATTGATGTACGGTATCACTTTCTCAGAGATCACAATGAGAAGGGTGATATTGAACTTCAATATGTTGATACCCAACACCAGCTTGCCGATATTTTTACAAAACCCCTCGATGCTTCTCGATTTGCTTACTTGCGTGGGGAACTTGGCATTTGTCACCCTTACGGCATTTTGTGAGGGGGAGCTGTTTTACATGGATGTGCTTTTGCTAATTGTGCTGAAATTGCATTTACATATTTTGCACTTATATGCCTGCTTATAATTCATGAAATCATGTCAGCTCAGCTCTTTTTAATACATCTGGAACATTTATGTGCATGGTGTTTTATTTTCAAAATCAACACATGCTCACTGCTTAGTCTTGAATCTAGCATGTTTAGGCAGGACTGCTTTAGCTATCTTTTATCTGCTTGATAGCAAGACACATTTCTTTGGATGCTAAAAATTGCAACTTGAAAAATTGTTCTCCATTTTCATGGATATTCATAAAGTACAAAACAATTGGTTCACTTGGTTAAATTCCAAAAACTCCATGATTTGCATGCTTTAAGTGAAAAGATCTAGGTGGGTTTGTTTGTCGCACTATCCTATTCTAGACTGCTTACCATTGCACATTGGTCTGAACTGGAATAGCGTAGTGTATGCCAAAATCTATGCCTTAAGCTTCTTATGGCTTTCATGCCTAGGCTTGGCCGGATTGGAAAGTATAAGGTGGACAACCAAATAACCCCTGGCACTAAGAAAAGAACAACAAAATTCATTGATTATCAAGTTTGCTTTTCAAGCTCCATTTGAACTGGACTTGTCTGTCTAGAGTAGAAATTGACTAGCTTCGCGCAGTCCTTGCTCTTACTTGTCTAGTTTCCTTGACTAAGTGGTGATGCTTTTATTTCAAAAATGATCAAATCACATGCCTCATCATGATTCTAGAGAATATTAAATTGAGCTGAGCCCATGATCATTGGTGTTATTGTTGGCATATTTTTGCTTCATATGTCTTTGCAATTCTGCTCATTTCGATGTTGTGCATCTTTTACTTGCTCCTTGATGCTTGCATTGCCAAAGGGGGAGAAATTCCTCAAGGGGGAGTCACTTGCTTCGTTTCGTTCTCTGCCACAAGGGGTATAATTTCCAAAGGGGGAGAAATCATGACATAAAGGCTATTTGTTTGCCAAAGGGGGATAATTTAACTCAGGGGGAGTTTTTATTGCCGAAGGGGCTTTTCACTCTTGTGAGAAAGGGGGAGGAAAATTCTTTTTTCAAGTGACATGATTTGGCTCTTTTCTGAGTTTTTATGGTCACTTGTGTGCTGAAAATTTTAAATTTTCTTGAACTTGGATTTGGTTGTCAATGCACTCATCAAGGGGGAGATTGAGAAACCAAGGGTTGGTTTCGGTGTTTTGTGATGAGTGATTGACAGGATTTTTACCCTCTGTTCGAAGGGTACCTCTGAAGGGGGTTCGGAGGTTGGACCTCCGAAGGGTGTTCGGAGGTGGTTTTCACCGAAGGGTGTTCGGTGTTTGCTTGCTGCAGCTGTGCAGCGGAGTGTGCTCGTCGGAGGGGTCCGACAGTACGCGATGATTGGGTTCATACCGAAGGGTTCGGTATTTTGGGCGGTACACCGGAGTGTGTGCCGGAGGTTGCTAACCCGAAGAGGTCTCCGGAGTACTGGATACACTTGTCTGCTTGTCGGTGGTGCGCAGGGACTTCGAAGGCGACGGACGAAGCGGCTGGTGAACCTGGGTCAAGCGGGAGGCTTGATGCCAGGGGAGCGGGGAGCTCCGTCACGGTGGCTGCGAAGGTGGTCCGGGTCGGTCCTCGGGTCGAGGTGCGCCAGGTGAAGGCAGAGAGTGCGGAGGGTGGCTCCGGCTGAAGGTACTCCGAGACAAAGTCCTCGGAGGCGAGGCACTTCGAAGGTACTCCGAATGGAGTGACTTCGGAGATGGTTGGAACAAGTCCTCTGCGGAGGCAAGGTGTTCGAAGTGTGCTCCGGAGGGAGACATTCGAAGGGACCCGACGAAGGTCTCAGAAGTCGAGGCGCATCGAAGGCATGGTTCGGGTGAGGCTCGTCGAGGAGTGTGCTCGGGGAGAGGCACTGCGACGAAGGGCTCATGGAATGCTTCATGCGGAGGCCTTGGACGAAGGAGGGACTTCGAAGGGTGGTACTCCGAAGGTGGGGCTTCGGAGGGTGGAAGGCTTCGGAGCAAGGCTAGCTCCGGAGCAAGGTTGACTTGAGGTGCTTCGGCCTGCATGGTTTCGGTACACGGACTGACGGAGTTCGAGCTGAGTGAAGCTGCGAAGCCGTGGTGGTCCACTCCGGAGGTGTTGGTGCGAAGGCCCAAGGAGCTTTGACGGCTTCGGCTCAAAACCGTCAGTGTATCGGAGACTAACTTCGGTGAAGCGAAGGCCATATGGCTTCAGGCTTCTCACCGAAGCTACCGCACCCTCGCGTGCGAAGGGAGGATTCCAGAAGGTCAAAGACTGCAAAGGCTGACACTGTCTGTTCTGTAAAAGGCTGACACTGTCCCCTCTGCAAAGCTGACAGAGAAGCCTCCAAAATAAAGGTTGACTACCTTTTGTACCCCTTAGTTCTGTAGAGACAAATTCTTTGTAAACCCTAGGGGTAAAGTAGTCATTTCCTTTGGGTGAACTGTGGGCTATAAATATGGGGGCTCGGTAGGTAACATTTAACACTTTGAGCATTTACTGTTGAGCTCCTGTAGCCACATACCTCGCTGTATTCATCCAGAGTTCAAATATTTTGTGTTCCTTGTTCAAGCGACGAAGCCCTGCTTCTTTGTGCTTTTTTCTTGAGCTCGCATTACATACCTCGCTAGTTGTAGTGCACCGAAGCCTGTCTAGGCGAAGGGTGTTTTGTGCGAAGTGTGTTTTTCAGTGTGCTGTCGCTCTGTGTAACTTGAGGCTAGACCTCACAGCTTACTAGCGAAGCCCTGATCGAAGCCCGTTTTGCTTCTTGTGTCGAAGCCCTTAGCGGTGTCCACGTAGTGTGCGTTTAGACCTTCGGGTACGAAGCCCAGCACCAGTTGCTGTTGCCAAGTACTTGGTCAAAGTCCTCAGAGGGTTGTCCACTCTTGCGAAGGGTGAAGTGCGAAGCCTGCTCGAAGCACCCTGTGTGCGGAGCCTGCACTGACTTAGCAGAGTAGATTTTCGAAGGGTGTAAGTGAAGCGAAGTCTTCTTGGCTTCGAACTTTTGCTCCTGCGAAGCCTGTGTTCGGAGCTGTCGAAGTACCTCCGAACCAGACCTTCGAAGGTTGTGTTCGAAGCCTGTTCCGCAGAAGACAGAACTTAAAACCGAAGGCTAGTTTTTAGCCTGAAATTTTAAAAGCTCTCATTCACCCCTCCTCTGGTCGCCATTTCCGGTCCAACAATTTTCTATTCCTCGAGGGGAGCAAGGGGAAATAGCACCCGACGTTTGCAACAAAGTCCTATCTTACATTAAAGAAGAGGATAAGGAAGTAGCATCTTCGTCCTCAGAGTATGTAGATTGATCTGAATCAGAGTACCAAGTCAAAGACCCAACGGAGGCTAATTCCGAAAAACTTCAATCCAGGGCTGAACTTCAAGAAGAGCAGAAAAAGCTACAAGCTTCGAAGAAGAAAAGCACTCGGACTAAAAGGAAGGTTTTGAGAACTCCAGGCTCCGAAGACCGAAGTGGTCCTAGGAGTAACTCTAGAGGTCAAAGGGGTCTCCGCTTTTACTTAGGCTTAGACCATAATTTTTCTTAATCACAATGTTTGTAATATGATTACCTAATTAATATAATTTGTTTGGGAAGCATCACTTGACTGTGCCTTACTCAACTGCCCCTCCTTGTGGGTGGGGGACCATACGCCATGCGATAGGGTCCGCTGGACACAATGATTTGTATAGCAACCTGATGCTTTGTAATAATATTTGGTAACCATGATTTTAACTCTTTTGTAGAGTTCTTCGAACTGGTTGTTCGTATTGCAATGTTTATAAATTTTGGAACTAAGTTTACACTTATAAGCTCAGATTTTAGTCACTTGGGACTTATAAAGTGTTTCATTTGGCCGGAGCCTTGAAACCTTATTGCTTGGTCACCTACGACTCTTTTACAGATGCTTCGAACTCGGATATTTGGAAATCTATTCTTTTAAAGTCCTTAGACTCTTCTACGGATGCTATCAAGCCAAAGCCTGGAATCTGTAGGTTTTGGCCACCTTCGGCTCTTTTACATATGCTTTGAACTTGAAGGAACGAAAATATGTTCTTTTAAAGTCCTTAGACTCTTTTACAGATGCTATCAAGCCGAAGCCTAGAATCCGTAGGTTTTGGCCACCTTCGTCTCTTTTACAGATGCTTCGAACCCGGAGGAACAAAAATATGTTCTTTTAAAGTCCTTAGACTCTTCTATAGATGCTATCAAGCCGAAGCCTGGAATCCGTAGGTTTTGGCCACCTTCGGCTCTTTTACAGATGCTTCAAACCCGAAGGAACATAAATCTATTCTTTTAAAGTCCTTAGACTCTTCTACGGATGCTATCAAGCCGAAGCTTGGAATCCGTAGGTTTTGGCCACCTTCGGCTCTTTTACGGAATCCTTGAATCGATGGTTCAAAGGCCGTTTACTAGGTTCCGATGAAAGATGCTTACCTCCGCAAGCATCTCCATTCCCCTGATGCGTCCACCAGGGGTAAGGAATATTTGAAGAGTAAGCATAATTCGAACCTACATCTTTATTTATTTTAGAAAGGTACTTTACAATTGATTACAAGGAGCCCCTAAGCGTAATAACGTTTAAGGTGCTCCGCATGCCATGCATGCTTTAATTCTTCCCCTTCTAAATTAGCTAATTTAAAAGATCTGGGGCGCCCTGAGCGTAGGATAATATATGGTACTTCCCATTTGTTTCCTAGCTTCCCGGGAGCAATTACACTTCGCAGCACCAAGTGACCTATTCTAAGTTCATTCTCTTTTATCTTTGGGTCATACCATGCCTTCGTTTGGTCGTGGTACTTTGTCAGATTGGCGACAGCTTGAAGCCTTGTTTCTTTTGACAAGTCCAGCGAAGTGTTCCTTTCATCATCATCTTCAGGCTTCGTTACATGAAGGGATCCACCTTTAAGCTCCGTAGGAGTCATGGCCTCATCTCCGAATAACAGTCTGAATGGGGTGAATCCTGTGGACCTAGCTTGAGTGGTCTGAATAGACCATAAAATCTTAGGAAGCTCTTCAGTCCACAACCCCTTTGCCAGCCCAACAATCCTTCGATTCAAACCAGAGAGAATATTTCCATTTGCCCACTCGACGGATCTGTTGGATTGGGGGTGGCGAACAGCTGCGAAGCATAACTTGATGCTCAAGCCTTCGCAAAATTCCTTAAAAGGTTCGGCTTCAAATTGGGTGTCATTATCGACTGTTAATTCCCTAGGCACTCCGAACCTACAAATTATATTTTGCCAAAATAATTTTTGCACATTTCTTGAGGTGATAGAAGTTAAGGGTTCAACTTCGACCCATTTAGAAAAGTATTCGATTGCTTGGAGCCTTCGGAATTCTGGACCTTCTAGCGAAGCTGTACTGTTTTGCAAAATATCCAAAATTGAGGTCTGCCAATCAATGACTGGAATGCAAAGGACCTCTACGGAGGGTAGTTGATGCACTGAAGGTTTAACAAGTTGTTCATAAAAAGCGCCCTCCGGGACGTCCAATGCTCTGGCTGCAGCCTTCGCTACAACATCTGCAAGTTGATTATCCGCTCGAGGGATGCTTCGAATAGAAATTCCTTTAAATAGTGCATCCGTCTTGCAGATTTCTTTTAAATACTTTGCAAGATGTGGATTCTTGGCTTGGAAGCTGTTGTCAACATGCCCTGCAACAATTTGAGAATCTGTTTTTATAATAATTCTTGTTGCTCCAAGTGCTCTTGCTTTTTGGAGGCCTAGCAGGATTCCTTCGTATTCTGCAATATTGTTAGTGGACTTAAAGTTGAGCCTTGCAGAATACATGGCTTTTTGCCCTGACGGTGATATTATTACGGCTCCGACACCGGCACCAGATGCTTGATAGGCTCCGTCAGAAAATATTGTCCATAGCCCTTCTGAGGTTTCTTCCGGAGCCCAAATTGCGGGCGGAGTCCATTCGGCCACAAAGTCAGCTATAACTTGGGATTTGATAGCTGTTCTTGCAGTGAAGAAAATACCAAAGGGGGCTAGCTCGATAGCCCACTTTCCAATCCTACCCGTGGGGTCTTTGCTCTGAAGCATATCGCCAAGGGGATACGAGGTAGGGACTATTAAATTATGTGCTAAGAAGTAATGCCTTAACTTCCGCGAGGCCATTACCAAAGCATAAACAAATTTCTCTAGACAAAGCTTCTAAAACGAAGTATACTGGGTTCTACACCAGTTTTCCCTTGCGCTCTATTTCCCTAACTAGCACTGCACTTACTGCGAAGCCTGTTGCTGCAAGATAAAGAAGGAGAGTTTCTTCTGGGAGGAGCACAGTAAGTGTTTATAAATTTCTGAGATAATCTTTAATATCATTGAAGCTTTTCTGGCACTCCGGTGTCCATTTGAAACTCTTGGACCCTTTTAGCGCTTTGAATATTGGGAGGCTTCGCTCTGCTGATCTGGCTAGGAATCTACTGAGGGCTGTGAGGCGTCCTGTTAGCTTCTGGACTTGCTTCAAATTTTCTGATGGAGCCATTCTTTGCAGTTCACTTATTTACGTCGGGCTAGCTTCGATTCCTCTGCTCGAAACTAAGTACCCTAGAAATTTTCCTGCTTGCGTCCCAAAAATACATTTTTCAGGGTTGAGGCGAACTCCATATGCTCGGAGGCTCTCAAAAGTTTCTGCTAGGTCTATACTATGATGGTGCTTTACAACACTTTTTATTACAATGTCATCCATATAGGCTTTGACATTTCGGTCTATCTGGTGACCTAGAGCCTTAGCAATAAGACGTGAAAAAGTAGCCCCAGCATTCTGCAAGCCAAAAGGTATTCGGACATAACAAAATACTCTGGAAGGAGTTATGAAACTTGTCTTGGCTTCGTCTTCGCGATTTATCCAAACTTGATGATAACTGGAGTATACATCCATGAAGCTTAGAAGTTCGGAGCCGGCCGTAGAATCCACAAGTTGATCGATACAGGGCATAGGGTAGGGGTCTTGGGGCATGCTTTATTTAGAGAAGTGAAATCGATGCACATGCGCCACTTGTCGGAGCCTTTCTTATTGATGAATACGGGGTTAGCCAACCACTCCGTGTGGGCTACTTCCCTGATGATTCTAGCTCTCAGCAATTTTTCTACCTCCGCTTTGGTGAGGTCTACTCTTTCAGTTGACAATTTACGGAGCCCCTAGCGAATTGGTTGAGCCTTAGGGTTGACGAGTAAACTATTCTCAATGATGCTCCGGTCAACTCCGGGGATATCTTCGCCGGACCGAGCGAAGATATCTAAATTTTCTCGAACTGCTTCCTCCAGCGAAGTAGATATTTCTGAAGGTAGCCCCTTGCCAAATTGGATTGGATATTCTTTTCCTTCTTTGAGGATCATCTTTGTGATCACATCACCTTCTGGCTTGGCTTGAGGGAAGGGCCATTGGAGGGGTCTGAGGACCCTGAAGCTTTCTCCAAGTGCTCCAGCACACTATTTACTTGTCGAGGATCCAGAGGTGGACCGTGGCCATACTCCGCTCTCCGAGCTATAGCTTGGTCTCCTGAAACAGTAAGAACTCCACCTTGCATGGGCATCTTGAGACATAGATAGTTATGATGTGCCACAGCTCCGAATTGGTTCAGCATTTCCCTCCCGAAAATTGCTTTGTAGGCGTACAGGGCGTTGACGACATCCAAGATGACTTCCTCAACTCTAGCCAGGGGACCCTCTCCGAAGGCAACCTCGAGGCCTATCTGGCTGAGGGCATCGAGAGGAGGACCTACGAAGCCTTGGAGTGGGCGCGCTGCCAGAAGCAGATGCCTTCGAGGAATGCACATCTAATCGAAGGCCTGGAAGAAGAGTATATCAACGGAGCTTCCACCGTCCACTAATATTCTTCGGACTTCAACCCCTGCTATGTCAGCTAAAATGACAAGAGGGTCAACATGGGGGAATTTCACCCCTACAGCGTCATGGGCAGAAAATGAAATAGGTACATGGGACCACTCCCGCATCTTAGCGGTCGAATTCGAAGTCCCTATGTGCCCTACTTCGCGAACATAGTCCCTTCGCTGATGCGTTGACATATTACCGAGGGTCCCCCTCCAGAGATGGGTAGGACCACTCATTTGCCATGATCTTGAGGATCTTCTTTCTTCGGTGGTGGCATAATGTTGGCCACCGAAAGCTGCATGGGTGCTTCAGGATTGCCAGCCCGCCCCACAGCTTGTATAGGCTCCAAACGTGCTGCTGGAGGAGCTCGATCTGCAGTACCTCACCCTGAATTTCTCCCTAAGTACTCGCCTCGAAGGGTCAGTATAGACTTATAGAATTTTGTGGCATGGCTTCTATTTTCGCCATGTACGCAACAAAAGAGAGACGGGCGCCAGCTAGCTGGTTTTTCTTCTGGCTTCGAGGTACTAGCCTTATTAACTTGAGCATGTTGATAGTTGAAAGGCATCTTCGGAGTGGAGGGGGCAATATTTAATATCTCGGAGCGGAAGTGCTTCTTTCCCCTTCTATGATCATTAGGGCGATTATCGAAGGGATCTTGCGGAGGAATCGGGACTCCTGGCTCCGGCTTCACTTCTCGAAGGAGGGCTGGTGCAAGCACCACAGTCCTTCAGAGGCAGCCTTCTTCTACCTTGGCATACTGTTCGAAGTATGCCATTAGCTATGCTACGGAAGACACCAACTTTCGGTGAAGTTTGCTGAGGAGGTCTGGATTCAACACCCCTTCACGCGCCACGTCAACCACCGAAGATGTAGACAAGCCTTTTATCTAGGACTTGGTGTGGGCGAAGCATGTGAAGTATTCCCGAAGGGTTTCTCCTGCTTACTGCTTCACCTGGAAAAGGCTTCCAGTAGAAATCATGGTTACGAACGTCCCCTGGAAATTACTCACGAATTTCCTTTTCAACTGCTCCCTTGACCTGATTGATCCTGGATTTAGAAACCAGAACCAATGGAGGGCCACACCTTCCAACGCGAGGGGGAAATATTTCGCCATTGTATTCCACACCCCTCCGCTGGCTTCTATTGCAAGGGCATAAGAACGAGAGAATTCTCCGGGGTTAGATCCACTGGAGTACTTGTGCAACTTCGAGGCTTTGAACCTGGGATTGAAGGGCACCTTCTGCAAGTCCGGATGCAGCGAAGATTTGTTGTCGAAGGATGCATTCTCGACATCTTCTCGTACTTGAGGAGCTTCAGGATAATCATCGGGGTCACCATCTTGATGCACTTCCGAAGCGGGAGGAATGGCTTGAGGGCGAAGCTTGTCCACAGCCTCCTGCCTCCATCTTGCTACTTCCTCCTGAAGCTGCGCTACCTAGGCAGCCACATCCTCAGGAAGGTCTTCGCTTCCTCCAGAGGGGTCCTCCGGGTCTTGGGAACCGACATAATCAATTCGAAGCACTGAAGGAGCTGCCCGAGGGACTCTAGCTGCTTGAGGTCTAATGACCACTTCGGGAGTTTGTGGAATGACTAAGGGTCCTACACCGTGGGTCCGACGAGACCTTCGGGGAGGATCGGTGGCTAGGCTCCGCTTGGGAGGCATGAGTTACGAAGCTAAGGTCCGAAGACCAGAGGCTTTGAACGATTGAGGAAGGCGAGGAAATGCCTTCAAACTGCACCTTGAAGCCCCTTGACGAAGGGTGCGCAGAATCTTGAGACTTCAAAACTCCCTCCGCAAGCGCTCTTCGAAGTGCAAGCAGTGGCAGAGAACTAGCTTTTAGAACTAGGTTCCCCACGGACGGCGCCAACTGTTGGCACAACGGATTACGCTAACATGTTCTATATGTTTAAGAACTAACAAACAAAGTGTTTGTGAAAGCGGACTATCTCAAGCCTCCGAATTGGATAATAGCTCGAAGCAGTACGAAGTTGTGTATTGAATATCTGAATATTTGATGCCTATTACAGGATGAGAAGGGGGTATTTATAGGTAAAAACTCTAAGGAAAAGACCTTTTTACCCCTCTATTACAACCGTCATGGGGAAACTATTCGGTACCCCGAATAGGGCTAATATGGTAAAATATGTTCAAAGGCGGTAGACATAGCAGACGTCCCATCCTTCTGGTAGTTTTCCACTACAGAGGGGAAGCCTTCGGAGGGTATCTTCGGACCGAAGCCTGGACGGACCCTCTAGCTTTAACCCTTCTGGTTTGGAGATAAGTCTTGGATTCAGAGCTTATGATTTGTCTTTGTCTTGTAATCTTGAAGACCCTGGGGATGAAGTATTTCCCCCCAACGAGGGCCATGTTATGTCACAATTAATATGATTTCCTATTATGCTTTCTTATGTTCCTGTTATACTATTCTTGCATGTTTCATGCGTGCTAGGGATGTCACCTTGCTAGAATTGTTTTCCCTTAGAAAATTAAGTATTGATGCTCTTTCCAGTAGCTGCACCTACCAAGGATCTTGATCATCGATAATTGGTCTGTCAAAACAAAGTGCTATCTTTTATCTTGACTAGTTAGAGTGGAAGTCGAACTTCCGCACACATAGTATTGGTTTGCTTAATGAGGCTATCAAAACGGTTTTGGGCCTTGGTGCATAGAGTTGGCATAGAGCATTGGATGCTTCTCCAACGACAAGAGTCACATACGATGTGATTAGCAAAGTGTTTCTTACCAATGTCACCTTGCTTCTAGCAGTGATGCCAAAGCTCACTAGGAGTTAGAATGAATATGGATCTTGCGCCACTATGAGTCATTAGAGGGAAAGTGATTGTTTTTACATAGTGGAACATATTTTTTGGATAGAAGATAAACATTGAATAGTTTTGAACCTTGCATTTAATATTTTGTAGATCATGACACCTACTACTACTGTTAAAAGCACTCCTGTTTTTAATTTGCGATCTATTCTTGAACGAGAGAAATTATTTGGAACTAATTTTATGGATTGGTATAGAAACTTGAGAATTGTTCTTAAGCAAGAGAAAAATGATTATGTTCTAGAGGAACCTCACCCCGATGAACTAAGAGAAGATGCTACTACAGTAGACAAGTGTGCTTATGAGAAGCATGCTAGTGATTTTGTGGATGTCAGTTGTCTAATGCTTGCTTGTATGTCCTCTGAGTTTCAGAAACAATATGAGGAACGGGATGCTTACGATATGATCGTAGGCCTCAAGGGCATGTTTCAGAACTAGGCAAGAGTCGAGAGATACAATGTGTCTAAATCCTTGTTTGGGAGTAGACTGGCTAAATGGAGCCCAGTGAGTCCTCATGTGATCAAGATGATTTGTTACATTGAGACTCTAGAGAGACTGGGTTCTCCATTGGATCCATACTTGGCTATTGATGTGATTCTCTAGTCGCTCCCATTGAGCTTTGATCTGTTCATCATGAATTACAACATGGTTGGACTGGAGAAGACACTAGCTGAGTTGCATGAGATTCTCAATAATGCTAAGGAAAGTATCAGGACATCTCCAAGTCATGTGATGATGGTTCAGAAGGAGAGAAAAAAGAGGAAGGACAAGGCTAAAACTACAGATTCGATCTCTAGTGTGAAGTCTAAACCGACTAGAAAGTCCATCTTGGGTCCTATTGGCTCTGACGTGTGCCATCATTTTCACAAGCCTGGGAATTGCAAGCGCAATTGCAAGGTGTATCTGGAAGAACATAAGAACAAGAAGGGAAGTGTGACTTCCGTTTCAAGTATTAATGTTATTGAAATTAATCTTGCTACTCGTCTAAATGATTCATGGGTATTTAATATCGGTTCGATGATTCATACTTGAAAATTGTTGCTAGGGCTGAGTAGGACAAGAAAGTGCGCTAGTGGCGAGTTGGATGTCCACGTCGGGAATGGTGCAAAAGTTGCAGAGTTGGTCGTGGATGTTTATTCACTGTCACTACCTTCAGGACTAGTTTTGGAGTTGAATAATTGTTATTTCATTCCCACCTTAGGTAGAAACATTATCTCTTCTTCATGTTTATAAGAAGATGGTTTTGAATTCGTAATAAAGAACAAGTGTTGTTAAATATTTTTGAATGGCATGCTCTATGGTGTTTGTCCATTGTCCATTGGCAAGGATAGTCTAGGACACGCTTTCCCGACATTTTCTTCTGCTGAACCTAGCGTGTCTCGTGCTAGAAGGTACCGATTAATGATCCCTCACACACATGGTTCTTAGACTTTGGGGTGAAATTTTGAAATTACCATCTTGTGTACCTTCCCCATTCCCCAACATGCCAACCACCTATCACCGAATCTGCTCCATCGTTGGCTCAATCTACTCTATCATTTGGCCCAATCTATTCTATCACCAGTCTAATCTATTGTTGTAGCCACTCCACTGGCACATGTAGTTCCTAGATCATCCCCAGTGAACACTGGATACACCTGGCTGCCTGCTCACCCCCAAACTGAACCATTAGGATTGTGGGGACTCAGTAGGTCCAAGTTTATGTTAAGATTTCAACCCGCGGGGACAAGCGGGGCGAGTCCAAGTGGGGCTAGTTTAGGACGTTATTGGTCAACCTGAACCCATCCCACCCTGTTGCCACTCCTATGTCTCATCTCCCAGCTACCTCGGGACAATGCACCATGTGGTGGGCGACATGCGAGCACACATAGAGCGAGGCAGAAGGAGGTAGGTGGTCTCCAAGCGGTGTGCAATAGGCGAGCGTGAAGGCACGATGGGAGGTGTGGTGGTGGTTGGACAAGCAGCGGGCGTGGGATGCAAGGTGGTGGCTAGCATGTAGCTCGAGTGGTGTGCATGGTAGCTAGCACATGGCACGAGTGTGGGACATGAGGGAGTGGCGGGTGCGTGTCATGGGACACGAAGCGTCGACGGGTGTTGGTGGCATGTGGGCGGTTGTTAGTGTCATTTTTTGTCACACGCGTGTCCTAGAAGATTTGCTTAACTCAAGTGCAGATCCTACAATCTTAGAAGGTTCGAGGCGTGCCAATCAGTTTGACCCTATAACTGATAATGGACAAGAGAAAGCATTAGTAGCAATGCTGATCGGCTATCGAGCCGATGACCATGGTGATAAGAAATAGTCGTTATGCCGATGCTTATCGTCTACTGAGCCAATAACAAAAGTCAAACCATCGGGATCGATTATGCCATCGACCGATGTATATAACACGCCATCAGGCCGATGGACGTGCGGACAATGCCTCGTGCACAAAGGCCGATGAATAACCCCCCAACGTCGATGAAGCATAACATGGAATTAGAGATAACCTATCGGCTTGTACTCCGATAGAAACTAAATATAGCATACTAGAGAATGCATCGATACTACCAAACCACCGTAATAGCAAGATCAGACTTAACCAAGACAATTGCTAAATCATGAACAATTAATAGTACTTTAACATATCAGGCATTCTATATTCAGATGAATGGTGCACATCATAAATCAGATGCAATAGATCATGATGTCGGACTCAACCGATGAAGCCTCAAGCTATGATACCTATTTTACATCAATATAAGAGATCGTAATGATGCAGCCTTAGACCTAGCAAATACACTAAGATAAACTGGCAATTGTACTAACCAAACCAATGCTTCAAGAAATCGAAACGATGCAGCCTCGAAGGACACTGATCTAGCCGATACGTTTGTCGGGGTGTCGGGACTCACTTCTTCATCGAAGATCGAAGCAATGTAGCCCAACTCTGAGTGGCAAGGGATTAAACCTTAGAAGCCAATGGTGGCGATGCACTGAAAATAGTTTTTGTTGTGTTTGTAGATTGATTGATTGTCTAACCTAGCTAATAGGTACATATTTATATCTCGAATACTTGTTGCCTGATTCCAAGTATATCGCAACTGATTCTAGTTCTTATACCCACCTTTTTATCTCTATTGACTCCTTACCTGGTCATGCAAAACGACTCAAACGGACTTCTTTGACCCACCTTTGACTTCTGTTAACCGTGCGGTACTACTAATGGTCCTGGGCTTTACCAAATCTTAGCGTCAACACATGCCCCCCCAGTTTCGAAGCATAAGTATAGCTAATGGATCAAAATACAATATAACTTATGTCATGTAAAACCTTTTTCTAGACTTTATATTGAAATAGGTCAAATTTGAACTTCAAGTACATGAAATAATGATCCAAAATTTGTAGAAAAATCATATTAATATTTTTGAGTTCATTTTTAGGCTATAACCACTAAAAGTAAAGATATTTCGAAAAATCTAAGTTGCGACACTTGATTGGCAATATGGAGTTTAATGGTTTTTTCATTCTAGAAAAATCCTATAAAGTCTGAAAAACATGAGCTTTGTCATAGTGTTATGATATAAAATACTATGAAAAAATTTAAAAATATTCCAAGAAAGTTGTCACGTAGGATATTAAGAAAGCCAAAGATTCTCCTAGGATAAATTAGGATTTAAAGAAGAAATATATTGGGTTTGAAAGAAAATGAACGGTTAAATCGTCGTTTAAACTTGAAATTTTTTCTACAATCAAAATTCAACATATCTTATCCCATAAAATTTTTGGCATTTTTCTCTATGTTTAATTAATTAACTGTTTTTAGGATTTAAATTGAAACAAATCAAATTTTAACTATATGTGCATGAAATAATGAACTCATTAAGGAAAATAAAAATACAGACAAACCTAGTAATCTTAGAAAATCTCTAAATTTCAAAAAAAAAAACTTTCTTATTTTATTTTTCTTTATTTTCTTTATTTTTTATTTTTTTCTCTTTCTCTCTACCTTTCCTTCTTCACTTTTATGTTTAAAATTCTAGATAAAATAGTATATTTTTAATCTTCAAAACCTAGGTGGGACGCGCTGCGGGGCGCTGAGGCAACCGGGCATGGGCTAGTTTGGGGTGAGCGATGAAGCCAGTTTGGGGCCCGTGGCGTGGCAGCCAAAGCGGCAATGACTAGCTTCACAACAGCTTTTTGGGCTAACACCCGAGTTCTTTACATATCAAATGGGCTTTTTAATCTAGAAATCTGGATAGGATTTATCTGGATTATTTAAATTCGAATTCGTATTCATTGAATATCATCGATGTCATATCAGTTTTTGTATCTGAAAAAATTGTATCCGAACAAAAAAAATCTAGATCCAAATCAATTTTTCTAGATTCGGTTTGAAACTATCCGAATCACTCTCATTCCTACTCCTAGTTACGCCCTCTTCTCTCTTCTCCTCTTCTTTAGATAGTTATAGATGCAGGGTAGGTAGTTTAGTAGTAGATTAGGGTAATTTAGCAATAGATTAGGAGTAAATTTAGAAATAGTTTAGTATTGTTTTAGTGGTAATTTAGGACATGTTTAGTAGTATTTTAGGGGTAGTTTAATAGTACTTTAGGAGTATTTTGGTTGTAAAATAGATGTCTTTTAAATATAATTCGGAGATAATTTCGGGGTACCTTAGAGATAATTTAGATGTACTTTAAGCATACTCGAGAGATAAATTGGAGATACTTTAAACATACTTTAAAGATAATTTAGGGGTACTTTAGAGATAATTTAGAAGTACTTTGAATATATTTTAGAGATAATTTAGAGGTACTTTAAACATATTTTAGAGATCATTCAGAGTCACTTTAAACATAGTTTAGAGATAATTTAGGGGTACTTTAGAAATAATTTATAGGCACGTTAAACATACTTTGGAGATACTTAAGTGATATTTTAAATATAGTTTAGAGATAATTAAGAGGTACCTAATTGATTTTAATGATTTGGAACCCGTGTCTAACTCAGATTAGACCCTAGAAACCCATGACCAACCTCTATAAATAGAGGCAAGGTCGATTCAAGGAGCCCAAAAACCCTAATAGATCCAATCTATTATCTACCTTGAATCACATTTACATTCATTTTACTTTCTTTGCCCTAGGATTAGCCAAGTAACATTCATCTTTGCTGGTTTGTGATGTAAACCATCCGTCTGCCGCGTCGTAATCACGGTAAGTCCTTGTCGGTTCACTCGTGAATTGTCTGTTTCCTCCACGTAATAGATTTCTATCGTTTTATCGATTTTTACCGGTAATTCGGTCTCTTGGCCGAATTACCCTTAGTTTTTCTGGTGTTTTTTTGCAGTGTATCAACTCTCTTATCTTTGCTAAGAAGTTTTAGGCAAAAGCACAACAACAAGGCGATTGCTGGAGGACCCGAGCGATCGGATCTATTACCGTCGGTCCGACCGACATTGATAGGACGGTCCGACCGGGTTGTGCCATGCTGTAATTTCATCTCCGGCACGCGCCGGTTAGACCGGTAGCACATAGTCGGTCCAACTGGCAGTGTACAGGCATGCCCCCAACGCACTCCTTTGTACTGCCTGTTAGACCACCGACTATAGGACGGTCTGACCGCAGTCCCCTGGTCGGTCTGACTAGCAACCCTAGGCCGGTCCGACCGCGTAGCTTATGTTAGGTTTATTTGGTTCAGGCTAACCGATTAGATTTAATTGTTTCTACTTCAGTTTAATAATTTTAGTTACTTTTCCATACATCGATTAATTGAATAATTTTCGATTAATATTATTTGATTGCCTAGCGACTCCGTTATTTCCTTACCACTGTTTAAGGATTGTCGGAATGTGATGTCGGCATTGTGTTATGCTTAGGGGTTTACTCCCAAGTATCCCCACGCTTTTGGATCGTCAGATCAGTGTCAGTGCGTTTGGCACACTTTAGTGTCAACAGGTTCATGTTACCTCAACTGCCATGTGGAGATGATATGTAAGAAAGGCGCTAGAGTAAGGTTGGGAATGGTTTTTGCTTATCTATTTTACTCATCATGCCTTTCCTACTCTAGACCTATCACCTGACCAAGTTGTTGAGTCTGGAGTACAATTTGAGGTCGACCGGAGTAGTCAAGTCCAAGAGGCGATCCCTAAGGAGGATGTAGTGCCACATTCCGGGATGCTCTCCCAACTATGACACCTAGGATTGTTGAAGGGCAAGCTGATGAAGGAGAGGATATATATGCCATACCTAACTTTCTAGAGAGAGAGGACCAAGACTTCGAGTAAGTAGTCAAGTAGGGTGCCAATAACAACTTTGATGAATAAGACGAAGCAGGAGATGAGAACAATGACAATGAATACGAAGACACTATGATTCCCAATGAGTGATAGGCACAATATTTTGGCACTTTTTCTATTAACAAGGGTTACCACACTCATTGGGTGTATAGATAGAACGAGGTATAGAAAGATGTGGTGTATCATAAGAAATAAGCAGTTCAAGATGTCATGAAAGCGTGATCATTGTCACTCTGATGGTTATTTTGAGTCAGGAAGTCAAATTGCACAATGTATAACATTGTGTGTGAGAGGGATGATTACCCATGGAGAGTCAATGCACATCAACTTAAGTGGGGAATTCATTGGGTATGTTCAATTGTTGTCGACCATACCTACATGATCAATACAACTATAACTAGGCACATGAATCTAAGTGCCAACTACATTGTGGGGGTGATGTATTTAGGGATTGTTGAGAATCTCAGTTATGAGCCTCAAGCCTTAATACTTATCATAGATAGAAGGTTTTAGTACACAATCAACTATTCTAAGGCATGGAGGGCTAAACAGAACGCGTTCGAAATGAGGTTCGATACATTCGAAGACTATATCATAACTTTCTTCTTTGTTTGGATGTGGTGAAGAGGCGCAATCGTGGCACACATTTCTCATTCGAAATAGAAGGATGTGGTATTTCTAGAGGGTGCTAAGATTCTACATCGAGTTTTCTTTGCACTTGGTGCTTGCATATATGATTTCCAATATTACTATCCCATTCTTTATGTGGATGGCACATTTCTAACTTGGAAGTAGAGAGGTCAGATATTGACTGCTATTGGTGTTGATGGCAATAACTAGGTGTTGGACCGGAAACGGCGACCAGAGGGGGGGTGAATGGGAGCTTTTAAAATTTCGGGCTAAAAATTTAGCCTTCGGTTCTGTTCTGTCTTCTGCGGAACAGGCTTCGAACACTACCTTCGAAGGTCTGGTTCGGAGGTACTTCGACACCTTCGAACACAGGCTTCGGAGGAGCAACAGTTCGAAGCCAAGAAGACTTCACTCCACTAACAACCCTTGAAAATCTACTCTGCTAAGTCAGTGCAGGCTCCGCACACGTGGTGCTTCGAGCAAGGCTTCGCACTTCACCCTTCGCAAGAGTGGACAGCCCTCTGAGGACTTCGACCAAGTACTTGGCGACAGCAACTGGTGCTGGGCTTCGTACGCGAAGGTCTACACGCACACAAAACGGACCACGCTAAGGGCTTCGACACAAGAAGCACTACGGGAAAAGATCAGGGCTTCGCTAGTAAGCAGCGAGGTCTTGCCTCGTGTTACACAGAGCGACAGCACACTGAAAAACACACTTCGCAAGAAAAACACCCTTCGCCAAGACAGGCTTCGGTGAACTAAAAACTAGCGAGGTATGCAATGCGAGCTCAAGCAAAAGCACAAAGAAGCAGGGCTTCGCCGCTTGAACAAGGAACACAAAATATATTGAACTCTGGATGAAAACCAGCGAGGTCTGTGTACAGGAGCTCAACAGTAAATGCTCAAAGTGTTAAATGTTACCTACCGAGCCCCCATATTTATAGCCCACGGCTTCATCCTAAGGAAGTGACTACTTTACCCCTAGGGTTTACATTCATTTTGTCTCTTCAGAACTAAGGGGTACAAAAGGTAGTCCACCTTTATTTTGGAGGCTTCTCTGTCAGCTGCAGAGGGGACAGTGTCAGCCTTTTTCAGAACAGACAGTGTCAGCCTTTACAGTGTTGACTTCTGGAACCTCCCTTCGCACCGGAGGGTGCGGTAGCTTCGGCGAGAAGCCTGCAGCCTGTTGGCCTTCGCTCCGCCGAAGAAGTCCTTCGATACAGTGACGGTTTTAAGCCGAAGCCGTCAAAGCCCCTTGGGCCTTCGCACCACCACCTCCGGAGTGGACCACCGCGGCTTCGCAGCTACTCCTAGCTCGAACACCGTCCGTCCGTGTACCGAAGCCATGCATGGCCGAAGCACCACAAGTCATCCTCACTCCGAAGCCCCACCTTCGGAGTACCACCCTTCGAAGTCCCTCCTTCGTCCAAGGCCTCCGCATGAAGCATTCCATGAGCACTCCGTCGCAGTGCCTCTTCCCGAGCACACTCCTCGACGAGCCTCACCCGGACCATGCCTTCGATGCGCCTCGACTTCTGAGACCTTCGTCGGGCCACCTTCGAGTGTCTCCCTCCGGAGCACACTTCGAACCCTTGCCTCCGCAGAGGACTTGATCCACCAACTCCGAAGTCACTCCATTCGGAGTACCTTCGAAGTGCCTCACCTCCGAGGACTTTGTCTCGGAGTACCTTCAGCCGGAGCCACGCTCCGCACTCTCTGCCTTCACCTGGCACGCCTCGACCCGAGGACCGACCAGGACCACCTCCGCAGCCACCGTGACGGAGCTCCCCGCTCCCCTGGCATCAAGCCTCCCGCTTGACCCAGGTTCACCTGGCTCGAACCTTGTGTCCCTGCGCACCACCGACAAGCAAACAAGTGTATCCAGTACTCCGGAGACCTCTCCGGGTTATCAACCTCCGGCACACACTCCGGTGTACCGCCCAAAGTACCGAAGCCATCGGTACGAACCCAGTCATCGCGTACTGTCGGACCCCTCCGACGAGCACACTCCGCTGCACAGCTGCAGCAAGCAAACACCGAACACCCTTCGGTGAAACACCTCCGAACACCCTTCGGAGGTACCACCTCCGAAGCCCCTTCGGAGGTACCCTTCGAACAGAGGGTAAAATCCAGTCAATCACTCATCACAAAACACCGAAACCAACCCTTGGTTTCTCAATCTCCCCCTTGATGAGTGCATTGACAACCAAATCCAAGTTTAAGAAAATTTAAAAATTTCAGCACACAAGTGACCATAAAAACTCAGAAAAGAGCCAAAGCATGTCACTTGATAAAAGAATTTTTCTCCCCCTTTGTAAAAGAGTAAAAGCCCCTTTGGCATAACTCCCCTTTGATAAAAACTCCCCCTGAGTTAAGCAATTTTTTCTTCCCCTTTATGTCAGAAATCTTTCCCCTTGCGAAATTATGCCTTCTTGCGGCAGAGAACACAGCAAATCTCCCCCTTTGGCAATGCAAGCATCAAGGAGCATAAAAAAATGCAAAGCTTCGAAGTGAATAGAATTGCAAAGACATATAATGCAAAAATATGCCAACAGTAACATCAATGATCATGTGCTCAGCTCAATTTAACATTCTGTGAAACAAGATGATGGCATGTGATTTTGTCATTTTGAAGTAAAAGCATCACCACTTAATCACAGTAGCTAGTCATGGGAAGGCAAGGACTGCTCAAAGCTAACACTTTCTACCCTAGACAGACAAGTCTTGTTCAAAAGGAGCTTTGAAAGCAAACTTGATGAGCCATTAAATTTGTTGTTCTTTTCTTAATGCCAGGGGTTATTTGTTTGTCCACCTTATACTTTCCAATCAAGCCAAGCCTAGGCAAGAAAGCCATCTGAAGCTTAAGGCGGTGATTTTGGCATACACTACACTATCCCAGTTCAGACCAATGTGCAATGGTAAGCAGTCTAGAATAGAGTAGTGCGACAAACAAACCCTCCTGGATCTTTTCATTGAAACCAGGCAAATCATGGATTTTTGGTTTTGATTTTGATGAATTAAATATTGTGATGAGTATCCATGAATAAAGAACACATTTTTCAAGTTGCAAATTTTAGCATCCAAGGAACAGTGTCTTGCTGTCAAGTAGATAAAAGATAGCTAAAAGCAGTCCAGCCTAAACAAGCTAGATGCAAGATTGTGCAGTGAGCAAGTTTTGATTTTAGAAAATAAAACAGCATGCACAACCAATGTTCCAGATATATTTCATAGAGCTGAGCTGACATGATTTGTTTGAATTAAAAGCAGGCATATAATAGCAAAAGATGTAAGTGCAATTCCACACATAATGAGCATATGCAAGACAATTAAAATCAGCTCCCCCTCACAAAATGCCGTAGGGATGACAAATACCAAGTTCCCCACGCAAGTAAGCAAATCGAGAAGCATCGAGGGGTTTTGTAAAAATACCGGCAAGCTGGTGTTGGGTATCAACATATTGAAGTTCAATATCACCCTTCTCATTGTGATCTCTGAGAAAATGATACCGTACATCAATGTGTTTGGTTCTGGAGTGCTGAACCGGGTTGTTTGCAATACAAATAGCACTAGTGTTATCACAGAAAAGTGGAACACTCTTATAATCTAACCCGAAATCCCGCAAAGTGGAAACCATCCACAAAATCTGAGAGCAACAGCTAGCTGCAGCAACATATTCGGCCTCAGCCGTCGATTGAGCAACACTAGACTGTTTGCGGGAAGACCAGCAAACCAGAGACGTACCCAGAAAATGACAAGTACCAGAGGTACTTTTCCTATCAATTCTACACCCAGCAAAATCCGCATCTGAATAACCTCTAAGACATAAAGATGAAGACGATGAATACCATATGCCAAATTCAAGGGTGTGTTTGAGATACCTTAAGATGCGCTTTACCGCTTGGCGGTGCGAAGCTCGTGGTGAAGCCTGAAAACGAGCGCACAGACATACTGCGAAGTGTATGTCCGGCCTCGTGGCAGTCAAGTAGAGGAGGGAGCCGATCATGCTCCGGAACTCCTTCTGATCTACGGCTTCTCCATCTTCGTCAGGGTCCAATGCTACAGATGTAGCCATTGGAGTGGCGAGGGGCTTCGCATCGGACATGTCGAACTTCTTGAGCAGGTCCTTGGTGTACTTTGTCTGGTGGACAAAAGTACCTTGTTTGTTTTGCTTGATTTGCAAACCAAGGAAAAAGGTGAGTTCACCCATCATCGACATTTCAAACTCCCTGCTCATGGTATCTGCAAACTCGGCAACCAAAGCATGAGAAGAGCCACCAAAGATGATATCATCCACATAAATCTGCACTAGGAGGAAATCTTTGCCATGCTTGAGAGTAAACAGTGTTTTATCAACAGAGCCCATTAAATACCCTCGCTCAAGCAGAAAAGACTTAAGTCTATCATACCACGCCCGAGGGGCCTGCTTGAGTCCATAAAGAGCCTTATGAAGTTTAAGGACTTTATGTGGGTACATGGGGTTTTCAAAACCAGGGGGTTGTTTTACATAAACATCTTCACCTATGAAGCCATTAAGAAAAGCACTTTTGACATCCATTTGATAGAGTTTGAATCCCCGGGATGTCGCAAAGGCAAGCAAAATCCTAATGGCCTCAAGGCGAGCAACAGGTGCAAAAGTTTCAGTAAAATCAATCCCTTCTAGTTGAGAAAAGCCCTGAGCTACAAGTCTAGCCTTATTTCTAACAATTGTCCCATCCTCCCCTTGTTTATTTTTAAAAATCCATTTTGTTCCAATGAAATGAACATTAGGTGGAGGATCAACTAAAGTCCAGACTTGGTTTCTCTCAAAATTTTCAAGTTCCTCATGCATGGCATTGATCCAACTAGAATCAGAAAGTGCATGACTAACATCTAAAGGCTCGAAAGAAGCAACAAAAGCAGCATTAGTGAAATGGGCATGAGAACGAGTTACCCTTTGATCAAGCTCACCAATGATCTGCTCGGGAGGGTGCATCCTTTGGACATGATGTGGAGCCTCGCGGCGGGATGCAGTCTCCCCCTCAACTTGTGCGTTGGAGTGGTCCAAGATGACCGATGTTGAGGTAGTCGCTTCGGGACCTCGTGCCGAAGTAGTAGAAGCGGGGTCAGCTTCGGGGGTTGACGTCGAGGGTAGTAGGGGTTCATCCTCGAATTCTCCGGGATCTTCTTCTTCAAATAAGGTCTGTTCTATGTCGTGTTCATTTGCCTGTTCAAAAGCAGAACTAACAGAGGGGGTTGATTCATCAAAAGTCACATCACATGACTCGATGACAGTGTTAGTTTCTAAATTATAAACACGATATGAATGACCATGAGTAGTATAACCCAAAAAGATCCCGTCAGAAGATCGCGACTCAAATTTATCCAAGTTACCACGTTTTAGGATAAAGCAGCGACAGCCAAAAACTCGAAGATGAGTAACCTTGGGCTGTCTCCCAAAACGCAGCTCATAAGATGTCAAGTTTAAAATTGAGCGCAAGAAAATTCGGTTTGAGATGTAGCAAGCAGTGTTCATGGCCTCAGCCCAGAATTTTCTAGGAGTCCTATGCTCATCGAGCATCGTCCTAGCCATCTCAACCAAAGTGTGGTTCTTTCTCTCAACAACACCGTTCTGTTGAGGAACCCGCGGAGCAGAGAATTGATGTTCTATGCCATGCTCCATGCAAAAGTCAACAAAGAGACTATTTTTGAACTCGGTGCCATTATCGCTTCGAATGAATTTTAATGCACCAGGGAGTTCAGTAAAAAGTCTCAAAGCCAGGCTCCGAAAGTGTGAAAACACTTCATCCTTGCTGGCAAGAAAGAAGACCCAAGAGTAGCGAGAGAAATCGTCGACAATCACAAGTACATACCACTTGCCGCCTATAGAACTAACCCGAGAAGGACCTACAGTGTCCATGTGGAGAAGTTCTCTGGGCTGTTCAGTCATCACAGTGGTGACTGGCGAATGCGAAGCGGCAATCATTTTTCCATGTCGACAAGGAGCGCAAACTAAATTCTTCTCAAACTTGAGCTTGGGCAATCCTCGGATTAGACCTAGGGCGCTCAGACGAGCGAGCAACTCAAAGCTCATATGCCCTAGTCTCCTATGCCACTTCCAAAGCTCAGAAGACGAATGAGCAACAAGACAATGAGAAGAACCAGACGACTCTGAAAAATCAGCTCCAAAAACTCTCCCAACCCTAAAGATCTTACACACCACAACGCCATCAGAATTGAGCACTTGCGAAGTATCGCGATGAAATCGCACTTCGAAGCCCTCATCAAGCAACTGAGATACAGACAGCAAATTGTATCCCAGGTTTTCAACCAAAGCAACATCTTTGAGAGTGAAGTTTGTGTTAATTCTTACCACACCTTTACCTTTCACTCTACTCCTTCGATTGTTTCCGAAGGTGATATGTTCCCTTTGCTTGGTTGTGGTGAGGCTGGAGAACCAATTTGCATCTCCGGTCATGTGGCGCGAACAACCGGAGTCCATGATCCACGTGCCCTCCAAGCCTCGATCTGTCGCCTACACATGATAAGAACGTCTCGATCGCTCAGTGCTGGGGTGAGTAAAATAATGACGAGGCATCCAGCACTGAGTGACACGAGTAGTAGGCACAGTAAAAGTAGACGGTCTACGCACATAATAATCAGAATGATGCAAAGTGCGAGGTCTACCTACATGCAAGGAACGCAAAGCATGTCGAGGTCTCCTACTCTGACGAGGCACAAAGCTACTCGCCCGAGGTCTACCACCATATGGAATATGGTGAACACCTCGAGGAGCAAAACCTCTCCGAGAAGCACGAGGAGCCTCAAAAGCAGGGCGATAGTACATCTCAGACTCATGCATACCTAAAGATGGGTAATGCATGTCCTGGTAACTCATCGCCTGTGCGCGTCGCTCATCCTTGATGCGACGGAAACAGAAACCAATCAAATGACCCGCCCGCTGACAGTAAGAACAATGAAACACTCTCCTGGGGGCACTCTCATGGGTCACAGGAGCAACTCTCACAGGCTCCTTGGGTTTCTTTTGAGTGGTTTTCTTGGGAGGATTTTTCTTGATAGGAGGAGTGGTTTTCTTTGGTGGATGGGTAGGCTTTTTGGCTGATGGGGTGTCCAACAGAGCTCTCTCTTTCTCTAGGGTGGTGGGAGAGGTAAAAACAGTTTTGGTCTTACTGTCGGAAGCTATCCTCTCAAAACCCAAACCTAGAGCTACCCCGGCTCTGTCAGCACACAACTTGGTCTTGGCCAAGAGCAAATCCATCCTACCCTTTCCCTCAGTGCATTTGTTAACCACAGAAAGAAGGTATTCATTTTCAGACATGAGGTTTTCAGCTCGCTCTCTAACAGTGCCTAGCTGGTCCTTAAGGGTAATGCATGTGTCACACACAGGCTGCACATCCTTAGAACTACCGGCCCTCTCCAATCTAGCCTCCAAATCATGAACATGCTTATCACGTAAATTAATGCTATCGCGCAATAAAGAGCAGTTCATGCAATCAATAACATCATGAGGTCTAGAATCCACCTCCAAAAGCTGCTTCTGTGCAGTCTCAAGCTCAGAGAGAGTTTGAGCATGAACAGAGCGCAACTGAGCAAGCTCACTCATGACAACAGAACATGATTCACATTCAGCATCATCAAATTTAGACTTAAGCATGGCATATTCAGTAGAAATAGTTTCTAGCCTAAGTCTAAGGTCTTTTCTTTCTCTAGCGGCTTGCACAAGTAATCTATCCTGACCAAGCACTACTTCATTCAGCTCATCTAATTTAATTAGTAGCTGGTCAGATGATAGGTTTACCTCAGATGAGTCAAGCTCATCGCCGCTGTGATCGCTGTCGGCCATGAAGCAAAGGCCGGTGAAGTCACGTCCCTTCTTGTCCTTCTTATCCTCCTTCCTTGGGGACTCCTCCTCCTCAGAGCTCGACTCCTCAGTTGAGGAAGTGTCGATGTCGCTGAGAGCAGCAACAAAAGCTCTGGAAGCGGCCTTGGCTACTTTCTTAGCCATCTTGCCGCGCTTGCCCTTCACAAAGGGCTTCCTCTCCTTTTTGTGGAATTTGGGGCGGTCACTCTCTTCTCTCTTCTTGACCTTGGGGCAATTGGCCTTAATGTGAGAGGTGTCGCCACATTCATAGCAGCCACTAAAACCACTTCTCCTCTGATCCCGTCTCTCATGATGAAAGCGGGTGAACCTCCGGGCAATGAGAGCAAGCTCATCATCAGCTAGAGTGTCCACCTGCTCCTTTGTGACGGAGACCAGGGAGGACAAAGCAAAACCATCTGCAAGAACACAAGTGCCTGATGTGCTTGGTTCTGCAGTGGTGCCACGGCTTGTGCTAGAAACCAATGCCAATGGCTGTGGCAAAGAGCTTCTGTGCACAGCAAGAGACGCCTTAGCAATCTCTGTGGACTTCAGCTTGCTAAAGAGTTCATCACAGGTTAGAGTGTCATAGCCTGTGGACTCCTCAATGCTGGATATCTTCACCTCCCATATGCTACGGTCAAGAGCATAGAGAAGCTTGATAGCCCTATCGTGATCACTGTAAGCAAGCGTCCCGTTGGATCGCAAGTTACTCACTATCGCGTCAAAGCGAGAAAACATGGCATCTATAGATTCACCAGGTGCCTGCACAAACAGCTGATACTGTTGGTTGTAGGTGCTTTGGCGCCTGGCCTTAATCTGAGCAGAGCCCTCATGAAAGACAGTGAGTGTTGTCCAAATCTCCCTAGCAGTCCTAAGGTGCTGCACCTTATCAAACTCACTCCGACTCAGACCAATGAACAGTACGTTCCTTGCCTTCGAGTTGGCAATGTACTGATCTTTTTCGGTTTGAGTGGTGCGGGTATCAGGGATGGAGTATTGTGAGTCCACAATCTCCCAAATTGCATTTCCTTGGCTTAACAAGTAAGCCTCCATGCGCACCTTCCAGTATGCAAAATCTGTCCCATCGAACAGAGGAATTTTACTGCCTCTATCCATGTCGCCTAAAGATCACAAAACCGGTTAAGGTCAACTGGTGATCTTAACCAGCTCTGATACCAATTGTTGGACCGGAAACGGCGACCAGAGGGGGGGTGAATGGGAGCTTTTAAAATTTCGGGCTAAAAATTTAGCCTTCGGTTCTGTTCTGTCTTCTGCGGAACAGGCTTCAAACACTACCTTCGAAGGTCTGGTTTGGAGGTACTTCGACACCTTCGAACACAGGCTTCGGAGGAGCAACAGTTCGAAGCCAAGAAGACTTCGCTCCACAAACAACCCTCGAAAATCTACTCTGCTAAGTCAGTGCAGGCTCCGCACACGTGGTGCTTCGAGCAACCCTTCGCAAGAGTGGACAGCCCTCTGAGGACTTCGACCAAGTACTTGGCGACAGCAACTGGTGCTGGGCTTCGTACGCGAAGGTCTACACGCACACAAAACGGACCACGCTAAGGGCTTCGACACAAGAAGCACTACGGGAAAAGATCAGGGCTTCGCTAGTAAGCAGCGAGGTCTTGCCTCGTGTTACACAGAGCGACAGCACACTGAAAAACACACTTCGCAAGAAAAACACCCTTCGCCAAGACAGGCTTCGGTGAACTAAAAACTAGCGAGGTATGCAATGCGAGCTCAAGCAAAAGCACAAAGAAGCAGGGCTTCACCGCTTGAACAAGGAACACAAAATATATTGAACTCTGGATGAAAACCAGCGAGGTCTGTGTACAGGAGCTCAACAGTAAATGCTCAAAGTGTTAAATGTTACCTACCGAGCCCCCATATTTATAGCCCACGGCTTCATCCTAAGGAAGTGACTACTTTACCCCTAGGGTTTACATTCATTTTGTCTCTTCAGAACTAAGGGGTACAAAAGGTAGTCCACCTTTATTTTGGAGGCTTCTCTGTCAGCTGCAGAGGGGACAGTGTCAGCCTTTTTCAGAACAGACAGTGTCAGCCTTTACAGTGTTGACTTCTGGAACCTCCCTTCGCACCGGAGGGTGCGGTAGCTTCGGCGAGAAGCCTGCAGCCTGTTGGCCTTCGCTCCGCCGAAGAAGTCCTTCGATACAGTGACGGTTTTAAGCCGAAGCCGTCAAAGCCCCTTGGGCCTTCGCACCACCACCTCCGGAGTGGACCACCGCGGCTTCGCAGCTACTCCTAGCTCGAACACCGTCCGTCCGTGTACCGAAGCCATGCATGGCCGAAGCACCACAAGTCATCCTCACTCCGAAGCCCCACCTTCGGAGTACCACCCTTCGAAGTCCCTCCTTCGTCCAAGGCCTCCGCATGAAGCATTCCATGAGCACTCCGTCGCAGTGCCTCTTCCCGAGCACACTCCTCGACGAGCCTCACCCGGACCATGCCTTCGATGCGCCTCGACTTCTGAGACCTTCGTCGGGCCACCTTCGAGTGTCTCCCTCCGGAGCACACTTCGAACCCTTGCCTCCGCAGAGGACTTGATCCACCAACTCCGAAGTCACTCCATTCGGAGTACCTTCGAAGTGCCTCACCTCCGAGGACTTTGTCTCGGAGTACCTTCAGCCGGAGCCACGCTCCGCACTCTCTGCCTTCACCTGGCACGCCTCGACCCGAGGACCGACCAGGACCACCTCCGCAGCCACCGTGACGGAGCTCCCCGCTCCCCTGGCATCAAGCCTCCCGCTTGACCCAGGTTCACCTGGCTCGAACCTTGTCCGTCGCCTCCGGAGTCCCTGCGCACCACCGACAAGCAAACAAGTGTATCCAGTACTCCGGAGACCTCTCCGGGTTATCAACCTCCGGCACACACTCCGGTGTACCGCCCAAAGTACCGAAGCCATCGGTACGAACCCAGTCATCGCGTACTGTCGGACCCCTCCGACGAGCACACTCCGCTGCACAGCTGCAGCACGCAAACACCGAACACCCTTCGGTGAAACACCTCCGAACACCCTTCGGAGGTACCACCTCCGAAGCCCCTTCGGAGGTACCCTTCGAACAGAGGGTAAAATCCAGTCAATCACTCATCACAAAACACCGAAACCAACCCTTGGTTTCTCACTAGGTTATGCATATTGCTTTTGCCTTCGTGGAAAGTAAGAACTATGAAAGTTTGTTGTCATTCTTATGTCACCTGAATATTGGGGTTCTTCAGGGCAGGGAAAATGTTTGTGTGTTGCATGACTAATATGTTGGACTGATCAAGGTAGTCCAATTTAAAAAGTATGATTTAGAGGAGTTATATCCTTGGAAGGAAATTTAGTCTCGATATTGTATGCGCCATTTAGGTGCAAATTTCTTCCATCACTTTGGGAATAATAAACAATTGAATAATTTGTTCAAGAGACTATATAGCCAAATCCAAGAAAGAAAGGTGTAGGCCTTGTGGAGAAAACTTGATGAGCTGACATCAAAATACAAGCACGAGAAGGCCGTGAAGCAGTAATCTAAAATTTATCCAAAGCCAAAGCTAGAGCCATTTTGTTCTCTACCCACTAATGATCAACATACAATGTGGAAATAGAAGAGGACGAAAGATAGGAAAATGAACTGATCGGCCATCGCACCATTATGGTGATCGGTGACAACTAGAGAAAGGAAAACAAACTAACATTCATGGAAGGAGGTACTTTCTTTGCCCTAATGTTGAGGAGGAGTTGTGGTACCTAAACATTCAGATTAAATCGGCACTACGTGAAATTTGCGTAGAGGGAGGGTGAATAAGCGATCTAAAAATTTCTTGCAGAAAATGATCAGTTCAAAAATTCCTAGCACTGGTGACTTTGAATTTTCACGTGTTACCTTGTTGAAGCTAGGCTAGGGCTTGTACAAACTTCTCCAGGTATACCACAATCTCCTTGGGTGCTCACAGAGTGACGCCTAGTCATCTGGGAGGTAGCACGTCCAAGAGTAACAAATTCATTGAAAAGCTTGTTGGCTCAAACATTTGTGCTCAAGATTTATCAAGAAAACCAATGAACTCAAGCATCCAAAATATTCTCAAAAGACAGAGTAAAGAGTTTGCAAGAAGATTTGTGTTGCACTCTGTTGGACCAAAACAGACGACAAGAGGGGGTGAATAGGATCTTGAAAAATTCTCTTTTGCTGAACAAACTTCGAACACACCCTTCGTAGAGTCTGGTTCGGAGGTATGGAACACACTCTGAACACAAGCTTTGCACAGGGTAAAAAGTTCAAAGTCCAGAAGACTTCACTCACACTTCGAAACCCAAAATCACTCTGAATTCAACAAAGTTTATGCTGGCTCCACACACAGAGGTGCCTCTGAGCAGGCTTCGCACAACAGTGTCTCCCTCAAAGAGCTCCATTCAGATGCTCCGCACTAGTAATGAATACATAGGCATCACACTGAGGGCTCCGAAACTGATAGCAAAAATGAACAGCCCAGAAGGCTTCGACAAGCTAAGAATTGGCAACATAGCTCTCACTCAAATAGGTACTTCGCTAGTAATCTGTAAGGACTAGCCTCCGATATACATAGAGCGAATGTACAACAAAATCACTCATAAATCGCACGCATGAGAGATAGATCACTTGTGGGATCGGAATGGCGACTAGAGAGGGAGGGGGTGAATAGGTGCCTCGACACTTTCTCCCGAATGTGATGACCTAATCAAATCACCCAACGCTCCTCCAAAAGATCACATAATCAATTTGAAGAACACATTATACAATCAGAGCCCAAAACAACTCCAAATATTTTTTTTGACTAAATCGTCACTTGAACAGTCGATCTGCAAATGTCGGTGGATAAAACTCTGAAACAGACTTCCTAGATCGACACTTGGTTTGTCGACAGTAATTGATCAGTCGACAGAGTTCAGAACTTAGTAGATACTCAGAGATTCAAGTTTTCAGTTCAATTTCAATTCTGGTAATTTCATCACAACAACACATTCAATCCAAAAATCAAATTCAGCTTAAACAGGATTTGAATAAGGAATTAACTTGTCAACAACACCGAAGCTGTCTCAAGCTCCGGAATCACCTCCTTAGTCGGGGCCACCTCCGCCGGAGCTGATTCTATGAAACCCAAGGTATATGTTATTATTTAAATGTTGTATGTAAAAGAAAGAGAAACAAGCTTCAGTCGAGGTTTACCTCCGACACCTTGTTGTCAGACAAGCACTGGACTGCTCGGAGTCTCGAACATTTGGTCGAAGTCTTCTTCGGACTCCGGAGATCGAACCAAAGTAACAGCTGCTAGAGTTTCTTTGGCCGCAGCAACCGTCACTTCGTCCGGAGCCGAGACCTCCACATCCAGGGTCTAAACCCTTTCGGCCTCAACTCCGCCTTGATCCAAAATTAGGACGTCTGTCTGTCCAGATGGAGCGACTTTGGCATCCGTCTGCCCAGGTTCGCCCTCCTCAACTGTTGGCGCCACCTCCGCACCACCTTTGACGAGGGCCTCGGTTCCCATCCGAGACTCTTCATCATCCCCCACAAGAAGAGCTTCGAACTCCTCCGCCATTTGCATGTCCGTGTCGTCTTCCTCTTCGGATTGCTCCGGCGACAAAACAGGCGATTTTGAAGGAGCACGAGCCTTTGGCTTGCGGGTCACCTTCTCCACTAGTGTCTTCACCGGGCCCAAAGTCCCGGCCTCGGCCTTTCTCTTCCTCAGAGCCTGATTCGTTGCGGACCAGTCTAGAAGGGTCAAGGGCCCGACCCCGAGTACACTCCATACTCGGTTGAATCGCTCCCAAGTCCCTACCAGCTTCACCCTCTGCACCTTTTCTGTGAGCGTAGGGGCTCTAAGGACCTTCTCCGCAGCCTGGACAATTTTCTCTAGAGTCTAAGTCATGCGCAGGGCTGAAAGATAAGATATCATCTGATTAATTTCTTGAAATTAAATCAATATTTGTGGATGAAACACCTTGATGTAGGATATACATAAAGCCTACCCCGTAGAGTTCGAAGGGATTTCCCGAAGTCCCCCTCCGGGTTCTCTTCGAAGTGAATTGGCCAGGCGACCATCAGGGGAGGAATTCGGACGCCGATGAATTCCTCCACTAAGTCACGCATGCTCATGCGATGACTCACGGAGTACAACAGTCCAAGACGTACCTGAAGTTGGCTCGGATCAGGATCGATCTCTGTCTCCCTCTGGTACAAGATCTCCTCTAAGGGCCCCACCAAGGCGCAGGTCGACCCCACCTCCGCATAGAACCAGTGGAGGATCCAGTCAGAGTACCACCGGTCGTTGATGGAAATTGGTCTTGGATCTCGTCGTGAAGCTGGAAGTTTATACTTTCAGAGGCCACCACCATCTTCTCCCCTCTGGGTCCGGTGAATGTCTTCGGCTGACACGAGGCCTTGTGGAGAGCAGCGAAGATCTCTGCCATCCCCGCACACCCTTCAGCCCGTAGGGCCCACTCAAAGACGGCCAAGTGAGCAATATCATTGGGGGAAAGTTGGGGGAGCTTTACATGGAATAAATCCCGTACCTCCGCCAAGAAGTCCACCGCTGGGAGCCCGAGTCCAGCTTCGAAAAAGGCTTCGAACACTACGACCTCTCCCACCTGTGGCACTGGAATCACCTCTTTCCCGGGAAGACGCACCTTCACTCCAGGCCCCATCTTCCCAGCGACCGTTGCGGCGATCAATTTCTTCGAGAAGGTCGACGCCCCTAAGTTATACGACTGGTCCGTATACTTGGCAGACGCCGGTCGGAGATTGTGAGGACCAACAGGACGAGGATTCTCTGAAGGCCCCGCCGCCGTAGCCGCCGCCATCTCTTGCTGCCAGGCCAAAGCCAAAGCAGGCGCAAGAACTTTGTTGCTGGTTTTCGCCATCGGAGAAAACAATGGAACTAGAAATGTGCGTTCAGGAAGAAGAAAGAAAGTATGCAGAAGCAGTCGGTAAAGTGTCTAAAAGTCACTTTTACTCTCCCTTTTATAACACATGGAGTCCCTTGTACTGTACGTTACAGAGCAACACTTGGGTTGCTCTGTTTTGGTTTCGACGCCGTTATGACATGCAGGGTCATCTCAATGAAGATTTGCAACCGTCGTGAGATCGTGCGACCATTAGCCTTCTCAGAGAGTAACGACTCTAATTTGGGTCTAACGGCTCTAAGGACTAATGGCTAGTTTGGCTCCGAAAGAAGTCTGACTCCGAAGCCACTCCCTTGGACGCCTCTGAACAGGTTTTGGGTCCTGAGATCCTTTACTTCCGAAGATATTATTTCTAATGGTTGTAAGGACTTTCAGACTTCTTTTTTCCAAATTTTAGACATGAAATTATTTCTTGCGTATACTGCCCTCTTCGCTGCACAGGCAATTCGGAAAGAAGTATTTGAGGGGCTACTGTTGGGCGAAAATATTTCATCCTCCGGTGATTATGGAAGCCTCAACATCCACACAATTAGAAGAAATGAAGTCAAAGGCTTTGGTCTCCGAAGGTGCTAAAAGCGTCAAGGCTTCGCTATATTCGGAGCCTCCTACCATGAAAACCTTCGTCAAGGCTTCAACGTGACGAAGCATTCCCAAAGCCTCTTTACCCAAAGGGGTACTACCAGTAAGGACAGAAGGATTATTTTCTCACTAATTAGATTAGTCTTTTACCCTTTTAACCCTACGACGAATATTAAACGATATCTTCTAAGTCGGTTGTAATTAGAGGGTAAATATGTCTTTTCCCAATGTATTCCGTCTATAAATACCTCTCTTCGCTCTGTAAGAGGTATCGAATACGGAGATATTCAATACACACTTCGAACTATCTCAAACTATTATCCAATTCGGAGGCTTAGAATAGTTCTCATAAACAAACACTTCGTTTGGCAGTATTTCAAGTTCTTTACGTAATCTTTTACGCTAACACTAGGTAACACAAATTTATAAGCGAATCCAATTCTTTACATAATCACTTCAAGAATAATAAGGCATCAGAATCAATAGAATCAGGATGCAGAATCATATCAACCATGGCCTTATATGAAAAGAGAGTCTGTTTTGCTCAAACTATTTTTCCAGAGTACACATCTAAACGATTTTTCAACCAACCTAAATGTTTTTCATCTTATTTTACCGATAAACTAATTAAAAATGCATCACTTCACTTCTTAATAATATTTCTATTTTTTTCTATTATACTTTATGCAAGTATTATTTTAAACTAAAATTTTGTGAAATCGTATGCCTACCATGAATATATGAAGATCGAATGTCTGTATACATACAGTTGATATGACAGTTGCAAACTTACAATCCAGTTTTTTATTCGTGTAGATGGTCGTGGCTTACAGCAGCAGCCGTATATAATAACTTTTAGAATTTAATTTTACTTATTTTTATTTTTATATTTTTCAACGTCGTCTTGAGACTAATTTAAGGGTACAATTATAAACAAAATGTACCCTTAAATTAGTTTTTTTGTGTCTTCTGCTAAAAGACTTAGCCAAAGGAAGCTCGATCAAGCATGTCATCTGAAGATGTACTCCACTGACAATAACGAAATAGGAACCTTAAACGTGTAACTGCATGTCAAGAAAAATACTAGTTAACCAAAAAATGAATCAATGATATATGCAACTTCCACAGTACACCAAAACTGACAACCATCAAAGATCAGAGGCACCCATGTTGTAGAAGAAAATTAAGCTTAAATTCAAATACCCTTATTACAAGAGGGACATGGGAAATATACCGACTAATCAGTAGCATTGGTCAGGTCTTCTTAGTTATAAATTGCATCGTCATTGGGCACATTCATCAAGGGCACTACTCGTGAACATAAAGAAAAACAAACTAAATTAAACTAAAAGAAATACAGTAACGGTGTCATTTATTTTTTTTCAATGACCAAGTTACGATTGAACATTGCATACACAAGGAAATGAAGAGAGAAAACAGAATTGCACATACGTTGCCTCATAGGAACTTTACGTTATGCGGATGATTTGCTAGAAGCTTCCGCCTGTTGAATTATGGCACCAAGTTCACTGGAAGGGGTTGTAGCAGATGATGGAGAATACACCTTAGCTCTGCGAAGAATGTCAGCAACAACCCAGTGTTTATTTTTGCTCAAGGGCCTCGAAGGATCAAGCCTAACCTGATAAGAAATTATCCAGGCATTATCGAAAAAAGGTTCTTGCAAAGGAAAACTAATGCAGTCTTAAGTTACACTTACTGAACCATAGGAAAAAGGGAATACTAGTCTCCAGTAAGCAGATAAATAGAATGCGAAATTGGCCAGAACCACACAGGGTCCTTAATATATCCAATATACCAGAAAACGAGAAAGTGCAAACATATTTTTACTCCCTACCATAATGTAATGGAAAAAGGTGTATGTCTAATTTTTTATAAGTGTTATGAGCAATAGCCAGAACTAAGAAGCTTCTGTTAATTGAATCTGGTCCCTTGGTGATGTGGGTGCACTGTCATGTGGGGTCGGCACTACCAGCGCCAAGCCCGGCCCAAGGAGGGCGCAACACTTGGGGCAGCAGGTCCGGCCGGCCCCTAAGAGATTAGCTTCTATATTTGTTAAAGTTTATAATTGGTAGTTAAAGATTGGATTCCTTGTTAGTTAAGATTAGTATTTTCATGATTAGATCTGTTTAGCACTATAAATAAAGATGTAAGCCCTTAAGGCAAAGAGGGAATAAGAAGTTCTATTCTGCAATCTCCCTCTGTTTCTATCTAGTCTCCCTCCGTTCTTCAAGATAGCACGGCAAGGGGCTCCACCCCACGCCGGCTACGAGCTCCGCAGCCAAGGGCCTCCTGTCCTAGGGACCGAGGCTCTTGACATACACAAAGAAACAATGAACAAACAGGATGTTATGATGTTCACATCATTATCATATTTTCATACACAAAAAAAAGACAGATCAGCTGTTAACTTATCACAATATGCTTTGCAACAGATTGCCAATCAAATTCTTTGATCATATTTGTCATACCACATTAGATCATAGAAAATTCAGAGGCAGGAAAATATGCCACTATTGCGATATCAGCTGCCATTGTGCAGTTTCTCCCATGGAAAGAATGTTTTTTCTAGATTGGGATTATTCAATAAACTAACTAGCTTATCGAAACTTCAGCCAGTGTATGGGCCCCAACAGCCCAACCAGCTTCTCTTATGTGGACTTGGAGCTTCAGTTGCTAATGTCACGGTGCTATAAATATGACAAACAGACAAATCGAATATAAGATATTTGATGACTAAATATTGGAGTCAAAAGCTATCCCTCCATAAGCATACTGATCAAGAACTGTACTATGCCCATATCATCCACCTCTGAACTTGGTATGTTAAAAAACACAATTTCTACTTTGGTGTGATTTGACATGGGTTTTCATCTCTATCCTACCCCTAACTTTCTTGGGAAAATGTTGTTTCTGTTGTACTATTTATTAAATTCAAGTGACAAGAAAAAAAGTGTAAGATAATTTATTGCCATGGAAACAGCAAAGATCACAAAGAATAACTGAAAAGGTGACAACTATGCAATAGTATCCCAGTAGTATGAAGTATCAGCATCATAAGTAGATAGAAGTAGTAAACATATTTGAGCAAATGATTTCTCGTTGATCATAGCAAAACCCAAAATTTTTAATACTTGAGGATTTCCACAAATACTATCATGTCCCTTGTTGATGAACAATTATGCGAGCAGCGGTGTTTGAAAAATCAGCTGATTAACTTCTATTCGACAGCCTAGCAGTTAAGTTATAGAAGAATCCAGGCATTAATTGCCTAATTGGCCCCCACGGATTAATTGCCTCACACCAAAGCCGCTGGATCTGCGCCGAGCGCCCACGTCAGGCTCATGCCACCACCACCACCTAGATCTGGCCTGAACGCCCACGTCGTGCTTGCGCCGCTGCTGCCTAGATCTTCGCTGAATGCCCACGTTGGGCTTACGCTGCAGCCACCTGGATCTGCACCAAGCAGATGCACCGGCCTCGCGCTGCTAGAGCCACCCTCAATACGCTGCCACCAAAGCTGTGCCTCCAAACGCTGGTGTCAGCACCACCCTCCTACCGCAGTATCAGGCCGGCCTTCTTCAGTGGAGAAATAGAGAGAATAGGTAGGAATCTGAGAGAGAATGAGAGAGGACGGCAGCACCAAATGAGAGAATGAAAGAGATAGAGAGAGACAACCAGGACCAAATGAGTCAAAGTGCCAAGTGTCTGTTCTCTTGACTAAAACCGCATGCATGTTAAGTATGAACAATGTGATACATTATTTAACTACTTTATGCCAACCAGCTAATTGGTCGACCGAATAATTCAGTTAATCCCCGATTAACCGATTAATCCTTAATCCCTAGCCTGTCAATCAGCTACCGATAACCGATTTTCCCAACACCAGCGAGCAGATAGACATATATTAACTTTGAAGGATCAGGTGGCATCCCATGTAATTATGTTAAACCATTTGGTTGTCACCTCCAACATCCATACAGGCCCCAATCAACGGCCAGAACTGACAATATCACAATACAGAGTATAAGACAAGTGGATAACAATTCAGGTATGCGTGATACTATAACAGCCAATGGATTATGAATCTAGTTTTACATCTAGGTAATATCCAACCTCCAGAACATTACACGATGCCCTGAGGTCCAACAGATTTACTAACCACTCAAATTTCTAGAATTTGCAGCAACACGAATGTTGAAAATCTATCCCCTCTTAACCTATCAACCATGGATCCAACAAATAGTAGGATAACTAGCTTCCACCTGACTGAATAATCGGATCATTCGGGATATAGACTAAATCACCAACTGGAAAGATGCCGAAAAGGGGCACGATAGGGAAGATCCAACGAACGAACTCATGCCAGCCTAACGAAATGCCGCATCGCAGATACACATAATGAGAAACTGGAATAGAGGGAGGGGATCAACGGAGCGGGACGGATACTGACCCGGTCGCCGATGTTGCAGTCGTTAGCCTCATCGTGCGCCATGAACTTGGAGGTGCGCTTGACGTAGCGGTTGTACATCTTGTGGTGGAAGAGACGGTCGACGGCCACCACCACCGACTTCTGCATCTTGTTCGACACCACGATCCCCACCACCGGCTTCATCCTACACCCCAGGAATCGATCAGCCAATCGAATTCTGCTCAACCCACGTGTTCCACTGGGGACTGGCGGCAGCGGCGTGGTTGGAAGGGGAAGGACTGCCTGAGGCTCGGTCTTGGGACTTGACTAGGACGGGTAGGGTTTAGCCCGGGGTTTCAGAACCGGAGAACGGTGGTCGTCCGATTCGGAATGGACGGATAAGGATTGAGGCCAGTTTGGATTGCACTTGCTTGTTTTTAGTACTAAAATTTGTTTATTTAGAAGGAACCGAACTTTAGTTCTTTTGTTCAGAAGTAGAGACTAAAATACTATACAATGACCACATTACCCCTAATTTTTATTACACTTATCTTTTTTCATCCTCCTACACTGTCATAAATGAGGGTAGATGGTGTACATGATACCTTTTAGTCTAAATAAGTAACCTCTTTATGACTTATGGACTAAACTTTGGGGACTAAAATTTAGTCCCCATAAACAAGGTTGTTTGGAACTTTAGGGCCATCCAAATAGGCCCTGAATTCAGGTATTGAATTATTGGACGAACCGACAAACCCTGTTTTCGGCACATAATTTTTAAATCTCGTATCTTAATTGCAATGTATTATAAGATTCATCGTTGTCTTTGCGTACAAACAACAATAGTCTACGGGGTACCCACAGTGAGATTTGGTTAGGTTTGATGGGGAGCTGTGATATTGACTCGATGGTTACATTAAAAAATAAGGTAAAAGAAAATATCAGAGGAATTTAGACAAGTTCAGGTTTCTCGGAGGATAATAACTCTACTCCTGTGTACATGATGTATGAGGATGAACTTTGCTTTGAGAATACGACAAAGTTCCTAGAAAACAATGAAGTCTCCGATAGAATGATCCAGCCGGAAGATAGATATGTGTGTTCCTCAAAGAAAGAGAGATCTTTTTTAGGCTCCCTATGATCCTTTTATATGAGAGGGATCAGGGGTTATAAATCACAAATAAATGACCCTATTAATATTTGAGAGAATAGTCGGTTAGTGGGTAATGATTGTTGGAGATAACCGCTATGCTTGATGACGATCTTTATGGAGATTGATGACAGTTTGGCCTTTAAAGCTGACCGTTAGGATGTCAGTGGTCGGGGGCGCGCCTCGAGTGCAAGACTTGGGAACTTGGGGCCCTTACCACCAGTCTTCTAGAGAAAGCCGACTATTGGATAGTCGTCGAGAAAAGCACTCGAGAGGAAATCCGAGATCATATTACCGATAGTAGCCCCCGAGCTCTTTTTGACGTGTGAACAGTTCCGAGCGGATAGAAAGAGCTCTAGAATAACAATCTTTGACAATGTGTTTTCTCGACTAGTGCACCGCCTAGGTGCACCTGTCGAGTGTAGCCTCCGAGACTAGAGTTTCTTCAAAGAATAAGCTTCAGTCTAAAAAAACCTTTTGAATCCGGACAACCAGAGTTTTTGCGTTCGTTAGAGCCATCGAGTGCCTTTTAGTGATGGAGGGGTTCTAATTGTCTGCTCATGTAGGCTGGTGCTTATCAGAATAGGTGGTTCCGATTGGACTTGCACAACTTCCAACATCACTTTTTGCAAGAGATCATGAATGCAACCATCGCTTTTTGCTTCAACTTCCACCGCACGATTTGAAAACGTCAGTCGGTTTTGGAAAACGCACTGGCACAATTGATAGCGAGGATTGCTTTGGATAGCGCTTTTAGCAGTCGCGACACTTCGGATATTTGGTGTGGTTGTAGGCAAGGTTTATAAATAATTCCTTCAATGTACCTCACTCTTTCCGCAATCTTTCAAATACTTCTCGTTCTTTAATCTCCTGGTGCCCCACAACCCCAATTGGCATCGCAATTGTGTGGTTTGCTACCGCAAAGCACACCAGTTATTCAATCAAAAGCCTTTAGCACCCCTCTCTGATATTCCGATGGTGACGCCTGTTCCTTAGAGGTCAGTCGACCGAGAAACGAAGTTCTGGTTGTCGGCAGTGAAGAAGAGTATGGTGGAGGCGTTGGAGATACACGACGAGATTCCGTCAAAACATTTGTTATCGTGTCTTTCAGCCGGTGATGAGTTTGTTCTGACTCCCGACACCCATGAACTCGTAGTCTTCGACTCTTTCTTTTCTCATGGGTTTGTCTTGCCTACTCACCCTTTCCTTCGCGGTGTTCTCCACCATTATGATATTTCTCTTTGCAATCTCAATCCCAACTCCATTCTATACCTTGCCATCTTCATTCATATGTGTGAATCTTTCCTGGGGATTGAACCCCATTTCAACTTATTCCACCATTTTGTGCATGCGAGCGTCCATCGGCAAAGTGCTCGGTGGTTGTGGGCTCTAGCTTCACGACGGGAAGGTGATGGAGTACATTCCGGTGGCACTTTTGTCTTCCAACAAGGGTTAGCACTTGGGTTGGTTTTACATGGCCAACCACGAGCCATCCCTGTCTCCGAAGATCGATTAGGTGCCGACACCGGCACTCACCTGGTCCGACCATTGCCTGTTAGAGGAGCAGGGGCAAGTTGATGAGATGGTGGAGTTGATAAGACAACTTCGGGAGGACAATCTTATAGGGCTCCATGTGGTGGTGAACTTTGTGCTTCGTCGGATCCATCCACTGAAGTAGCGACTCTATCTGACCTTCGAGTACTCGGGCCCTAGGGATCGGACACGAGAGTTGACTGAAGAGTTGTTGGGCGTGGAGGCGGAGAAGAGAGCATGATGTGTCATCACCAGTAAGCTAGAGATCAAGGACAACTCTTGTCATTGTCTCTTCAAGCTCATCACTGCCGATCGGAGGTAAAGTCATTTTTTGCTTCTTCGTAATGCTTAAGTTTGTTGATTGCCTCTCGAGTGCTAACCCTTGAGTTGCACATGGTTAGGAGGCCTTCATCTCTCTGCCACCATTGCTGGAGCATCCTCAAGTGGGCGGGCAGAAATACATCGACCCGCATATCGGCTTGGCCGTTGAGAAGAGGAAAGGCAAGGAAACTTGCACTCCTCGGGCAAAAAGGTCGAAGGCGTTGGCGGTGGAGGCCTCGACTAGTCAGTGTTCAACTAGGGTGTCGACTAGGGCCGCGTCGAGTGCGGTGACACAATAGGGGCCACCGAAGATCCCTTTGTCATTCGTTAGAGAGGTGGGTGTCGACTTATAGACTTCTAGAGTGGCGCCAGTGGTTGATAGGACCACGACATCGTCATCCTCCATGTCTATGTCATCTCGTCCTTCACCAACACGACCACCACCACCTCCTCCAATTCCGCCTGCCAGGTTCAACCCTGGGTCAGGTCCTAGCTCGTGGGACGAAGAGGACGATATTCCGGTGATCGGACTAGTAAGGAGTATTGGTATGTGTTTGATCTTTGAAGTTGATCTTTGTTGTTGATTTGACCTCTTTTCTTGTAGCCCTAATTGGTCGATGTTGTCCGACCCGAATTCGGTCGGCAGGACCACCTACGATGCCCTGGCCACTAACATAGTGGTCTACGTGGCACCAAGGGAGCAACAAGCCGTCGGGACGTAGGGTCCTCCTGGTGTCTCGACCGTAGGGGATGTTGGCATGGTGACACCAAGTGCGGGGGTGCCGTCTTCGGAGGGCGCAACACCGTCTGTGCCCCTTTCACTGTGGGCCCCTATAGATCCACCATCGGCCGACGAGACTACCATGGAGGACGTTTTTGTGGAGATGGAGGTCGTTCTCGCATCCACCGTCATGGTCGGGGAGGTACCATGGTCTTCTAATGGTCCTCCAACCAAGTCGGTTGGAGGAAGTGCGATTGAGTGCTTGGAGGCACTCTAGCATCATGGCCAGGAAACCTTGGTAAGTCTTCCTACGAGTGTCAGTTTGAGGAGCCATGGTGGAGACCGTGAGCCTCATGGTTCTCAGATGATGAGTGATTGTCAGCGGTAAAGAGATGATGATGAAGTCCTCTGAGGGGAGGCACTTCGAAGGGGGACTTAGGAGGAACAGGTCTTGTTGTGGCATTAACCGGTGTGATAGGTATATGGATGGATGATCGGCGATCTTAAGGAGCCACTGAATTGTAGTGGTCCAATCTGGCTACACGATGCAAGGACGACAAGTGAGTGTCGTGGCGTTGGTCGTGTGACTTAGGTACATGGAGAGATGATTACCGGGCTGAGAGAGCTGCGATATTGTGGTGGTCCAATCCAGTTACACGGTGCAAGGGCGACAAGCGCTTTGGTAGTTTCGGTGTAAAACTATTAACTACATCAACCGTCAGATCAAGATTTAAATGTCATGATGATAAGTCGTAGCTTTTATGAAAGCTTCACATCAGGACAATTTACCTAGAAATAGGATTTTATTTTTTAACACTGTGGACATGGAATTTTAGTATTTTTTGTTTTTATTTTTAGTCTGAAAAATACTTTAAAGTTATTTTAGGAGTTTTCTGTTTTTAATTGCATTTGTAAAAATAGCCTAAGGGTATTATCGGGGATATGACCCTGGGTACTCCAATGGCCAGCCTTCAATTACCAAGGCAACAGTTATCTCCATAAGGGGTGTTATTAATTGTAACAGTTATGTTTACCAATAATCACCTATTATTTGTTTGTTTCTTCAGTCATTAACATGGTGATTAACCATCGGTAACCCCTGATCCCTCTCGTATAAAGGGATCAGTGGGGAGCCTACACACAAGATAGACAAGACACAAACTCAGACAACAAGAGACATACGCTAGAGGAGACTCTTTGGGGAAAGGCTTCTGCCTCTCAATCATACACATATAGGAGTAGGGTTATTATCCTCTGGGAGGCCTGAACCTGTCTAAAAATTCTTCCAAGTTTTCTCTCTCTCTCTTTTGCCTCGTTCATCGAGGTAACCATTGATCTGTAGTCGTTACTCCCCCTTCTACCTACATAAATCACATTGCGGGTACCCCCCTTAGACTATTGTTGTTCTGACGCAACGACAGCTAGCAATGGGCCTACAACTTTCGCCCGATGGGGGTCACGACATATGATGGTAAGACCGGCCCATCCCGATGGATGCGACTATACTATACAACAATTCATGCAGCCAAGGGAGACTAAGATGTCATGGTCAACTACCTCTTTGTCATGTTGTCTACTTCCGGCGTCAACTGGTTGGCTTCGCTCCTAGGGAACTCCATCAACTCCTGGGATAACTTATGTGAAAAATTCATCACCAATTACTAAGGAACGTGGCAAAGGCTTGCCTCACGACACAACCTATACCAAATTCACCAAAGGGAAGGAGAATCCCTGACGGAATACATACACCGATTCTTCGAAAAGCATAACATCATCGCCAGCATCTCCGACGCCGATGTAATAACCACCTTTCATGATGGTTTGAGAAAAGGGAAAATTACTCGCATGCCATTATAATTTTTAGAAATTGTCTATATGCCACTGTCAGTGACTGTGGCAGCCCCCATCTGTCAGTGACACACCAATGGCATAGTGGCAAACCGTAAAAATTGTAATGGCACAGAAAAAATTAACCCTTGAGAAAATTGTTGGAGTTGTTTCACCATTTGGTGATGTACGAGCTGAATAACCCCGACCACATGATCACCATCATCGAACCATTCACCAGTGCCAAGGACATCGAACGGTAACAAATGTTCCCGAATTCACGAGGATTTGGCAAGGACAAGAAGAAGAAGAAGAAAGAGTGTCACTGATCGCCCGCACCACGCCGGTCACCTGCTCTCAGGGATCACGACAACCTCGAGCCTTCTCCTCGGTACAAGGACAAGAAGAGGAAGGGGAAAGAAGTCATGGTCATTGATCGAAGCGCCCAACCACGAGGCCTTACATGAATTACTTGATAAGCCATGCATTATCCACCCTAACAGCAATCATACTACCCATTGTTACTTTCAACTATAGAACCAGATGTTGAAAGAAGTGGGGGAAACTCGCCGACCCGACAAGCATTGTCGGGATGATAGGGAGAAGAAGTCCAACAAGGATAGGGAGAAAGGCGACACTCCCTTGGCGGGGAATGATTTCCATGATCCCGCAAGAATGATCTCCATGATATTTGGGGGACCATAGCTTCTGAATCCAGATGTCAGCAGAAGCTGATGGCTCGTCGCATCAATGCCATTAGCGTAGTGGCGACTGAGCACCTAAGGTGGTCAGAAATACCTATCACCTTTGACCGACATGATCAATGGATAGACGTCGCCAAGCCTAAATGTTTCTCGTTGGTCGTTGTTCCAGTAATCCTTAAGGTACGCCTTAAAAGGGTGTTGGTCAACGGTGGAAGTGGCCTTGACATCATGTTCAAGGGGACATTGGCGGCACTCAGCATCGACCACTCGACGCTTCGAAAGACGGACACCCCCTTTTATAGGATCGTCCTAGGGAAGGCCTCCATCCCCCTCGGTACGATCACCATACCAGTGACGTTCGGCGCTCGGGACAATTACAAGACCGAGCATATCAAGTTCTACATAGCCGTCTTCGAGACCGCGTACCACACTATCGCTTGCCAAATTCATGGTTGTTCTCCACTATGCATATCTGGTCCTCAAAATCCTAGGGCCGGGCATAGCCTTTTCCGTGAAAGGATACGTCGCCACATCGCACGCCTGCGAGCAAGATAGCCTCATGTTGAGCGAAGCCCTAGACTTATCTGTCTGAATGGAGGAGACGCTCTAGTAGGCCAGGATAACACTGACCGAAGGACTCGAAATACCGAGTTTTGTGCCCTCCGTGACAACATTGACACCCTCTCTAGCCGAATACAAAATTATTATGCTATGGGACACCGACCCCTCCAAGTCAGCGTTGATTAGGACATCACTTGACCCTTAATAGGAAAGCGCGCTTGTCAGTTTCCTTCGCTCCAACGCCGACATATTTGCTTGGAAACTCTCCGATATGCCAGGCGTGCCTAGGAGCTGATCAAGAATGAACTCCATGTAAACCTGGCCGCCCATCCGGTCAAGAAGAAGATGTGAATATTTGTGGAAGACCGCAAGAAGGTCATCAAGGAATAAGTAACCCACTCTTAGCAGTAGGATTTATAAAAGAGGCCCATCACACGGACTGGCTAGCTAATCCAGTCCTTGTAAGTAAGAAAAACGGGAAATGGAGAATGTGTGTTGACTACACTGATCTCTATAAGCGGTGCCCAAAAGATCCTTTCTCGCTGCCGCGCATCGATCAAGTCATCGACTCGACAACTGGTAGTGCCCTCCCATGTTCCTAGATTGCTATTCAGGCTACCATTAGATCATCCTGAAGGAGGAATATCAAAAGAAGACGACATTCATCACCCCATTCAACACCCACTACTACATGTCCATGTCCTTTGGGTTGAAGAATGCGGGAGCCACATACTAGTGAGCAATTCAGTGTTGCCTGGCTGACCAGATAGGTTGCAATGTCGAGGTATATGTGGATGATGTAGTTGTCAAAACCAAGAAGCCTGGAGATCTTATTCTGGATCTCCAAGAGACGATGAACAACCCCTACAAATTCTAATGGAAACTTAACACAGAAAATTGTTTGTTTGGAGTCCCGACTAGGAAATTGCTTGGGTTCATCGTCTGCTATCAAGGCATTGAGGGAAACCCAGAGAAGATCTCGACGATATTTAATATGGCAAGGCCTAACAATGTCAAACATGTTCAACATTTGATAGGTTGTATGACCTCCATCGGTCGGTTTATTTCACGACTAGGAGAGCGTGGAATGCCATTCTTCAAGCTACTGAAGAAAGAAGACTCCATCTAGACACTGGAAGCCGATTAGGCGTTCTCTAACCTCTAGAAGTTCCTAACCTCCCTGCTAATTCTCACCGTGCCGAGTAGCAGAGAATTACTCCTCTACATTGCCGCCACCACTCACTTGGTAAGCATCGCCTTGGTCGTCGATCGACCTAAAAATGGATTTGCCTATCTGGTCCAACGACCGGTATATTTCATATTAGAGGTCTTGGGGCCTTCGAAGATCTGATATCCCTAGGTGTGTGATGCGCACGGGTGCCCGATCTTCCGTCAGAGGGAGTAAACTCGATTGGTGGAGGACTCGACGTTGACGATCCGACTTCCGATCAGCACTGATCCAAACCCCGCAATCGCTACACCACGACTCCATTGGTTATCAACCATGCACAAACACGATTGACCTCACCAAGAAGGCTTATCCCTGCATGCGAATCAAGAACACAAGCAAGAACACGAAAACACAATCTCGCAAACAGATGAGAGATCAATTTCTCGAGCAGGGTTCTGCTGAAACCGAACCAAAATCAGAGTTTAAAGTGGAATCCTAATTGCATTGTTGCGCCTCCTCTCCCTCTTGTGTTTGATCCAGAAGTGCTTCTCACAAGTTCCTTAGAGTCAAAATATCACCCATAAGTATCATCCCATCCATATCCATATCATTTTGTAAAGAAACGAACTCACCTCATAATTAAGCTTGTGGTCACGAGAGCGAGTGATTGGTCCAAGAATGATAGAGTGTTGGATATCTTTATCATTGTTATCGATGTCCTCATTAGTGCGGAAGCTCCTATATGCTGTCCTCATCTCTGCTCGAAAGCTTAAGCATTATTTTGAAGCTCACTCAGTGGAAGTGATTACTGAGTTTCCTCTTGGCAACATTCTTCGGAATCGGGATGCCACCAGATGAATCACCAAATGGGCCATCGAGCTCGAAGAATACACCATCGACTTCAAACCATGCACTGCTATGAAGTCTCAAGCACTCGCGAACTTTCCCGCTGAATGGACTGAGTCTTAGCTCCCGCCAACAAGTGTTGTCCAAGATTACTAGACCATGTACTTCGACGAGTCCCTATGTCTTGAAGGGGCTTGAGCTAGAATACTCCTAAGGTCTCCTCAAGGTGAAAGTTTGAAGTATGTCCTCTGACTGCTATTCACCGCATCAAACAATTGTTGACGCCAATATTTGGTAAAGCCTAGGGCCCACCAAGGATATCATACGGTCAACGAAAGTCATGGAGGGTCCAATCAAAGATGTCAAAGAAGCCCGGAAGTTATAACATGGCCGAATATGAAGGAGTTGATGATAAGAAGTTAAAGTTTTATCTAGAATAGGTTAGGATAGATTGCTTGGACGGCAAGTCTCCGGACTATAAATATGAATCCCTTGGTTAGGTCAAACACACAACTCTGTCAAACAACTAATCGGTGCATCGCCACCGTTGGCTTCACAAGGTTAATCCCGACGGGATTCAGTACTCGGAGCTGGGCTGCATCGTTCCGATCTCCAGTGAAGAGGTGAGTGTCGCCACCCCTGACGACCGTATCGACTAGGTTAGTGTCCTCACGACTGCATCAATTTGATCTCTTGAGGCATTGGTTGAAACCGTATGGTCGTCGGTTTATCTCAGTGTATTGGCTAGGTCTAAGGCTGCATCATATTGATCTCTTAGATTGATGTGATTTAGGTGTGGTAGTTTGAGGCTTCATCGGTTGAGTCTGACATATCTTTCTATTGTACTTTTTTCATGTTGTTTACCATTGATCGAAATAAAGCATGCCCGATACTTTGAAGTATTATTAAGTTCATCGTGACTAGCTACCATCTTAGTTAAGTCCAAGCTTGTTATTGTGATGATTTTGATAATACAGATATGTTATTTGGCATGTTTTATTTATTCCTATTAGAGTACAAGTTGATGGGTTATCTTCAATTTAGAGTCATATTCTATCTGCTATCAGGGGATGCTCATCGGCCTACACATGTAAATTACCTATCTCATCAGCCGATGGCGCATTCATCTTAAAAAAAGCAGAGGATCCAGTCTGAGTACCATCGGTCATTGAAGGCCTTCGCTGGGAACTTGTCCTAAAACTTGTCCTAAAGCTAGAAGTTAATTCTTCCGAAGGCCACCAACATCTTCTTTCCACCAGGTCCGAAATGTGTCTTCGGCTGGCAGGAAGCTTTGTGCAGGGCCACGAAGATCTCCGCTCTCCCCGCGCACCCTTCAGCTCGCAACACCCATTCAAATATGGCCAAGCTAGCGATGGCGTTCGGGGAAAGCTGAGGGAGCTTCACGTGGAACAGGTCGAGCACCTCCGCCAGAAAGTCTATGGAGGGAAGCCTGAGCCCGACTTTGAAAAAAGCTTCAAAGACTAAGACTTTGCCTGCTTGCGGTACTAGAATGACCTCCTTCCTAGGAGCTCGTACCTTCACTTTGGTTCCTAGCCACCCAGACACTACATCAGCGATGGACTTCTGCATGCAGGTCGATGCCCCCAAGAAGTATGATTGATCCATGTACTTGGTGGAGGCCGGTCGAAGATCCCGAGGACCGGTGGGCTAGGGGTTCTCCGAGGCTACCGCCACCACCACAGCCGCCATGGCATACTGCTGAGCCAATGTCGAGGCTGGCACAGGAACCCTGTAATTGGTTCTCACCGCCAATGGAGGTCGAAAGGGTTGAGAATGGAAATTGGAGAAGAGAAAGGCGAAATTACGGAGAGTAGTTGGTAGCGTAACTCAAAACCACTGTTCTCTCTCCTTTTATAGCGTGTGGGGTCCCTTGTGCCGTACGTTACGAGGCAATGCTAGGACTGCTTAATTTCAGTTTCCACGCCGTTATGACATGTGGGGCCATCGTAATGAAGACTTGAAACTGTCGTTTAATCGTGCAACTTTTGGGCTCCATAGAGAGTAATGACTCTTTATGGTCTAATGGCTCCAAGAGCTAATGACTATTTTGGGCGACGATTGGTCATCCGAAGTAACCCTCCGAATGCCTCCAACCGGATCTTGAGTCCAAAGAGCTCCGAATCATGAATGCATTACCTCAATGGCTGTAAGGATTTTTTGATTTTTCTAAGTCTTGAGCATGAAATTTTTCTTGCGTATACTACTCTCTTCATTATATAGATCATTTGGAGAGACGTATTCGAGGGGCTTCTGTTGGGGGGGGGGAATACTTCATCCTCAACATCAACACTATCTGAAGATAAGAGGAAGTTAAAAGCCTTGATCTCCAAAGGTCCTAACAGCCATCGAGGCTCCGCTACCTCTGGAGCATTCCGAGACGGAGTTTTCCACTAAGGCTTCAGCATGAGAGAGAGTCTTGAAGCCTCTCCACCCAAAGGGGCACTGCCAGCAAGGATTGAACGATTACTTTATTACTGTTGGTTCGGTCTTTTACCCTTTTGACCCTACGAAGAATACTAAATAGAGGGTAAAAAGGGTAAAAAGGTCTTTTCCTAATGTATCTTGTCTCTAAATACCCCTCTTCATTACATAAGGGGTATCGAATATTCTAGTATTCAATACATACTTCGAACTGTCTCGAGCTATTATCCTATTCGAAGGCTTAGAGCAGTCCGCAATAAACACTTCGCAAACACTCCGTTTGTCAACTCTTCGAATTTACTAAAACCTGTTAGTGTGATCCTTTGCGCCAACAATAGTGTAAGAAGATGATAGCACAACTGACGATAGGATGGATTACATGCTTGATGCTATACGACCAGAGTTTGAAACAAACCTTGAGGATCCTCCTACACCGGAGGTTCAAAAGTTTTTCGACATCCTTAGAGCTTCAGAAGAGTCATTGCATGAGCACACCACAGTAAGCGTCCCCGCTTTTGTGACCCGTTTTATGGCCATTAAGTCGAAGTTTGCATTCTCCAACAATTGTTACAAGGAGATCGTGAACCTAATCAGTGATGTCCTTCCTATGAACCATAAGATGCCGAAAGACATGTACCAGTCAAAAAAATGTTTTCTGCTCTCGGTATGAAGTATGAGAAGATTAATGTGTGCCAAGATAACTGCATGCTTTTCTGGAAAGAACATAAGAATGAGATGTAGTGCTTAAAATGTGGTAAACCGAGGTTCATAGAGGTCGTAAACAAAGATAGTGAAAAGGTAATGATAGAGGTTGCTCATAAGCAACTTCGTTACATGCCTCTTACACCTCGGGTGAAATGATTATTTCTCTCAAAGAAAACTACTAGGCATATGAGATGGCATAAGGAAGATATACGTGAGAACAACCAAGTTATGGTGCACCCATCTAATGGTGAGGCATGTAAGGAATATGAATTTATGTTCATGTGTCTTATTATACCTGCTCCAGAGCATCCTGGAACATGCCTCAACGTGATGCTGAAGCCTTTAATTTAAGAGTTAAAACAATTGTGGAAAGAAGTTGAAGCATATGACTATGACTAGAAGCAAAAATTCAATTTTCGAGTTACGTATCTATGGTCATTCCATGATTTTATGACATACGCCATTTTTTCTGGTTAGAGTTGTCATGGAAGGATGACATGTCCGATATGTGGTAAGGACACAGATTGTTTCCATCTTATCTTTGGGAGGAAAATTTTTTACTTTGATTTTCATAGATGCTTTTCGCCTATGAATCACCCATTTAGGTTGCAGACGAACACTTTCAAGAAGAACAATGTTATCATAAAGAGACCACCAAGCCTTTTATGCAGTCTAGAGATTGCTGATATGCTGAATGAGTTGGTTCTTAATGAAAATGGCGATGGATTTGTAGAATTCGGAACTGAACATAACTATAACCACATATGTAGCTTATGGGAACTGTTATATGTCGAATCGTTAATTCTAATGCACAACATTGACGTCATGCATCAGGAACGCAATGTTGGTGAAAGCATTATAAGCATATGCATGGATTTCGTGGACAGGACAAAAGATAATATAAAGGCGAGAAGAGATTTAGCTGGAATTTGTAATCGACCAAACCTTGAGTTGACAAATAATGGTAGAAAGCCATGTGCCCCATTATGTTTAAAACCTAAAGAAAAAATAAGTAATGAGGTGGTTGAAAAATTTGAAAATCCTAGATGGTTACACCGTGGGATTTAGAAGAGCCATGAATTTGAAGACATGGAAGTTAAATGAATTGAAAAGTCACGACTACCACATAATAATGGAAATAATCCTTCCTGTAATGTTTCGCAAGTACTTAAATGATGATGTGTGGAAGGTGTTAGCTGAGCTGAGCCATTTTTATAGACAATTTTGTGCTAAAGAAATTAAGAAAGAGATGATCGAGAAGTTGGAGAAAGAGACACCCGTGCTTTATGTAAATTGGAAAAAAATATTCTCTCCAGGATTCTTCAATCCAATGCAACATTTACTGGTTCATCTTCCATATGAAGCTAAGACAGGTGGCCCTATGCAATATAGGTAGATGTATCACATTGTAAGGTCCCTAAATAAGCTTAGAGCGATGATTGGCAATAAGGCAAGAGTTAAAGGTTGCATCGTGGAAGAATTTAAATTTAAAGAGATAGCACACTTTACTAGTGTATACTTTGCTGAGCATCACAATGTCAACACACCTATGATGCGGTACTATGTGGATGAAGTCAATCCTTGTAGTGATCTTTAAATTTTTTAGTGGAAGGGCATAACTGTTGGTGTCTCCATGATATACTATGTAACTCAGAAAGAACAGACATGCCTTGCTCTACATGTACTCAAATATGGAAGAGATGGAATAATATTTCACTTAAGTGAATGCTTTTTAGTTTTCTATTTTACTGACGATGGTTAATAGCTTGTTTGTTTACCTATTCATTTATAGTGACAATATGTTTGATTCAAAATACTTGACGCCTGGTTTTCAACCAACGGAGAAGCAATTAGATAAGTTGCGTCGGGAAAGAATAAATGGAGGGCCTAGTTTCCTCACTTGGTTCAGAGAACATGTAAATCCTTACCTTTTTGTGACATGCATTATTTTACTCAATTAGGTTAATTATCTTATAGACCCGTATGATTTGCATTGTGTGTTCATTGACAATGTACATATAGACTTGCGACAGCTCTCTTACCAAAGTATTACTTCCAAAAGTTATGGTCGATATGATGTGAACTGTTTCTGCTTCCATTCAACCAATTTTGAAGTGTCTCGATCTCTGGTGGCAACAACTAATACTGGAGTTGTTACAAGGGTCCTTGATGCCCAAGGACACAAAACTAAGTATTATGGAATTATTAAAAATATAATCGAGTACAACTTTGTCGAGAATAAGGAGCTTAAAGTAGTCTTCTTTGATTGTGATTGGTTTGACCCCAAACATGTTACTCGAGAAAACCAATTTGGGATGGTTGAAGTCAAACACACAGAACGACTACATGGTTGTGACAATTTTGTCCTTGCTCACCAAGTTGAGCAGGTGTTATATGTCGTACCCATGTGAAAAACTGAGTGCTTGGTGGGTAGCATACAAAGTGAATCCTCGAGAACGTTTACAGACCCCTTGTAATGTTGCTTATCAATTGGAGGTTGGAGAGGTCAATTAGGTTTACCACGATGATGAATTGCTGAGTTCGTTTAATGTAGAGCCAGACTCGCCAGTAGATTCTTTACTTGACGATGCTAATGATGTAACAGTTTCCGAGAAAAGGAAACAACAACATAATAAGAAAAAAGTAACATGTTGTGCTTTAGGGAGAAGCAGACAAATTGATCCTGATTTTGATTATAATTGACAAGTAATTGTTTTCATACATTGTGTATGTCAAATATATTTCATATTACTTTATTTTTCATAAGTTCTAACTTTTCTTACTAATGAATACTCACTTGTTCTTGTTTTCAATAGGATGTCGAAAAAATTTAAGAGTATTGCAAAGAAGCTTTTCGCTGGAAAGAGTACGACGAGTAAGGAGGACACACAATTCCAAGGTAGTATCGTTTCTTCAAGAAGGCATCAAGAGATCTTGAGATACGTAGACCCAGATGTGTGGGGTCGAACCATCGCATTTCAAAAAGATGAGGTAACCTTTAAATTGAATTTTATGCCAGTTATAAACTATTACTAATTGTTTTTCATACCATTTTGCAGGATGAAGAGAATTTAGGGAGGGAAGAGGACACCGAGGATGCTAGTTAGGAGGATGACCTGGAGAGAATGGGGGAGGAGTATGACCCGGAGAGTGCGGGGCAGGACGACGAGTTGGATGGTGCGGGGCAGGAGGATGACCCGGAGGGTGTGGGGCAGCAGGATGACTTGAAGGGTGCTGGTTAGGTCGATGTGGAGGTTCTAGGCTCAACATCATCCTCACATTGTTTTAGGATGATCCATCTGGTCGCCCCACCTGGTCGCCCCTCAGGTTGGACACAAGATCGAGATCATGTCCTTGTTATCTTTAACAACATTGCACATATTCAGGCGAACAATCAGTATTACAAGGAGAAATTAGGGCAACAAATGAACAAGGGATGGGTTCTTCAGCAATATACTTGACTGAGGGGCAATATTATTCGGTAAACAATTCTAACTCTTTTTATCTTCGATTTTTTAGATTTATTTTCATATAATGCGTAAGCTTTACATCTGTTCAGTTGAGGATTCCGTGGTTTAGAAACTGTGAAGAGGTCTACTTTGAATTCTACAAGCTTTGGTATTCAAGTGATTTCAAGAAAGTTTCTGAGAAGAAAAGAAAATGTCGTGGAACAGATCTAAAGCACATATATGGGGCCAATAGACATATCCTCTTGGCTAAACACATGATAATACCTACACTTGTCACTTTAGCTATATAAAAATTGTAATGTCACTAACTCATATCTACAGGAAGCTAAAACTGGTGTTGTGCCAAGTGACGTTTAGTTTTATATAGGCGATCATAAAGGAGTTGATCCTTCAAATCCATATACATTGTGTAGTCAGTCAGCCACAGATCGTTTGGTGAGATGTTAACAATTTTAAGAGTTTACATCATTTTTCTCTGTCTAATCGACATTGTTAGTTTTTTGCAGACACAATATGGTCAACAAATGGTTCAGCTCCATAGAGAGGAGTATGATTGGCAGAGGCAACCTGTACACTCAATGGTTGCGTACTCTAGTGGAGGTGGAAAGAGTCATGGACGGTGAGATGACGTTTCTCAATGTTTTGTGTGTGGTACTGTAATAGTAAATAATTTATTTAATGTTGTAGGTATTCTATGTTCAATGGAATAATTGACTCAAGGGAGGTGAGAGCTCAGAAGTCAACTCAGTCGTCATAGGGTTCATCAGGAGTTAGCTCTAGCCGTCGCCGCTTAGAAGAAAACCCGCAAGTGCTTTAGCTCGCAGAGGAATTGAGGCATTCATGCGAGGCAATGAGGCAACGAGACGAGTTTTATGCTGCTTGCTTAGCATAGTAGTAGGCGATGATGCAAGTAAGTTCATTATGTTGCATTACAACTATATAACATTTAGCAATAGGTTTAAAACTAACTAATTGCATTACAACATGTATAGAAAATTGCCTAGCATCATGTATTTGACATATCGTAGTTCCAACCGATACCTCCCCCACCACCATTATTTCTAGTTGGTACTCCTCATGTAGCTAAGGTACCTCCTGACATGTTACTTGAGTTAGCATTTACATGATTATTTGAGTTGGCTTGTTAGTTGATAATGTTTCCCTAATTTTATATATTACTTAATATTGTCCGTACTCTTGGCTAGGATAGACCCTCGACTTCAAATGTTAATGATCCGAGAGGCAGCGGCGGCGCCCACAATTCAAACCAACCAAGTGAGGGTTGAGTTAGTATAACTTGTCACTTTATGGATTTGAACGTGATTTGTGAATTTGAACATGAATTTGAATGGCTTGTTCCTTTAAATATGATTTGTGACTTTGAATGGTTAAGTTTGTGAATATGAATGGTTTGTGAAAGTGGAGAATGTTAATGTTGGTTAATTTGTAAATGTGTTTGTTGGAGGTGAAGATTATGGATGTGAATGTGAATGTGTGATTGTGGATGTGAATGTGAATATTGTGAATGTTTGAATGTGTGAATGTGAATGTGTGATTATGGATGTGAATGTGAATGTTGTTGGGGAAGAGGGGAGCTACTGAGAAACCAAGTTGAGATGTGCATTGGGTTCAAGTCTGTGATGAGTGATTGACAAGTGTAGAACCGAGGGTAGTGACCAGAGGGGGGTGAATGGGCGCCTCAAAAATTCTTTCGAATCAATGGCCTTCTCCCAACACCCAACGCACCTCAACAAACAATCAACAGAAGCAAAACAAACCACAAACACTAAAATAATTTGGCCTAAAAACAACCGGTGTCTTAAACAAAAAGACACCACCACAGTGTTAACATGTAGATTAAACCAACTCACAAATCAGATAGATTGTTCATAAAGTGTTTTAACATTTAACACACATTTCATCAGATCATAGACATTACAATAAGTAAGATAGGAGCAATCACATTCTACTACCATTTAATCAATTAATCAATGTCAACAAAAATTGATTCAGTTCAAGACATGGGATTAACTAACAGAATAACATAGAAATCTATGCATTAGAGCAAATAAATTTTATGGAATACACAAGTCTCATCCGAACATTATCAAGAATGTATTGTGAATTATAACTTTGCCATCAACATTATTTAACAAGTACACATTCAGGCAGAAAATAAAACATGGCAAAACATCGACGGAATGATGCAGAAACCTGGTGCTTCAGAAATCGCTGCTACAGTATCGTGAAGCTACAATATTCCACACGACAATACTTATTGTTTGGAGCTACAGGACTTGCGATACAGAAACAAACCTGCGTCTGCGCCTCCAGATCATAGTGCTGCCATATAGGACCGATGTCGTACTCCGCCTGGCTGCTGATGTGTGCACAGCTTCTCCCGTCACCACGCAACCTCCTGCGGCTCGCCGATACACCACTTGCGCCTCATGTGTTCCCCCGGCTGCTAGTACTGCACGGTTGCTAGCCCGTCACGTGCTTCGTCAGGTGGCCAGCATAGCTTCGTGCAGAGCACCTCAGGCTGCTCCTCATTCCACTGAGCACCATGCTGTGGCTCCCTCTACCGAGTGTGCAGCTCCTGCGTTCGCTCCGCCTCTAGACGCTGCAGTGGCCTCGTGCTCCCCGCTAAAAATAGGACAACGCGCCAACCCAGCCGAAACCTGCCGAGCACGCCACCGGACGAAGTACTCCTGCCGCTTGATTCCAGAAAACCAGGGAACCAAGCGCCGGTTCTTCAGAGAAGGAAAAAACCAAATAAAGACCGGATGGCCAACAGCGCCAGAGAGAAAATATCGAAGGTGGCGGCAGCGATTCCAGGAAGGAAGAAACATGGTGGAAGGGAAAGGCAATTTCTCTATGAACTCAGATTTTTGCATTAAGTGAGTTAACCCTAACCCTAGGGATTGGGGCCTATTTATAGGCAGCCCAATAGACTAGGAAAAACCAAAAATACCCTTAGGGTTTAAACATACGCTGAAATAAAAATGAAAAGACCAACATGCCCTTAGGATTTTTACAGACTCGATTAATACACTGTGGGCTAAAAAGCAAAATGGTAAAATCTTAAACGCAGATAACTTGTCTTGATGTGGAGCTTTCGTAGCAGCTACGGCTTCGCTTCAGAACGATCGGATCAAAAATCAGCGGTCTGGATTGGGCGTCGGTTTTGCGCTGAAACCGACAAATCGTCCACCGTCTTCGCACCGGGTACCCGGATTGGGCTGGCCCAATTCTGCGGCTCCCTCAGCCCGGCAATCGCGCGGCGCCCGTGTACCTGAGTTAATCCCGGTCAACAGACCAGTGGATCCCCTACCGCTCCTAGCCCATATACTTGGATTGGGTCGGCCCGACTCCGTAGCCCCTTTGCCCGGCAGTCGCTCGCCACCCATGGACCTGAGTGACACGTGGCCCAGACACGGTAGGTCTTGTCTTCTCTTCTCACTTTGATATCCATTGACAATCACTCATCACATCTGGAGCCATGAGGCCCATGTTCTTCAACATGGCTCCTCAACAAGTTACCTTCAGGGTGAAGGGGTTTGGAGATGTCTTACCGAAGGGTTCGATATTTACTGGCTGCAGCTATTGCAGCGGAGTATATCTGTCGGAGAGGTCCAGCAGAATACGATGAGAAGTTTATACCATGGGGCTTGGTACTTTGGGTGATACACCGGAGTGTGTACCGGAGGTTGTTTTCCAGAGAGGTCTTTGGGCGACTGGAAACTCTTGTCTGCTTGTCGGTGGTGTGCAGGTGACTTCGGAGGCGACAGACAGTTCGTAGCAAGTGAACCTAGGTCAAGTGGGAGGGTTGATGTCAAGCGAGCGGGGAGCTCAGTCACAAAGGCAGCGTGGGGTCGAGGTCGGTGCTCGGGTCAAGGTGCGCCAAGCGTAGGCAGAAACTGCAGAGGGTGGCTCTGGCTGAAGGTACCCAAAGTCCTCAGAGGCGAGGCACTTCGAAGGGTGACTCCGAAGGAGTGACTTCAAAGATTAGCGGACGAAGTCCTGAGGAATGAGGCAAGGCTCTAGGTGTGCTCCGGTCGGAGACACTTGGAAGGACACCTGATGAAGGGCTCAGAAGTCAAGGTGCATCGAAGGCATGGTCTGGATAAGGGTCTTCATGGAGTGTGCTCGAGGCTAAGACACTGCAAAGGGGTTCTTATGGATATGCTTCATGCAGAGGCCTTGGACGGGGGGACTTCGGAAGGTGGAGAAGGTACTTTGAAGGTGGGGCTTCAGAGTGTGGATGACAAAGTACTTCGGACATGCATGGCTTCGTACACGGACAGACGGAGTTCGATCTAGGAGTAGCTGTGAAGCCATGGTGGTCCACTCCAGAGGTGATGGTGCAAATACTCAAGGGCTTTGATGGCTTCGACTCAAAACCATCAATGTATCAAAGATTGACTTCGGTGAAGCGAAGGCCTTTGGGTTCGAAGCTTGTCACCGAAGCTTCTTCACACTTCCTGTGTGAAGGGGGCTCTAGAAGATTCCGCTTTGCAAAAGCTGACCGTGTCTGCTCTGCAAAATCCGATGTTGTCTCCTCTGCGAAGCTGACAAAAGGGTCTTCCAATAAAGTAGACAACCATATGTACCCCTGTGCCTGGCTTAGACAAAAGTGATGTAAACCCTAAGGGTGTTGTAGTCTATTCACAAGTCAGAGTAGTGCCTATAAAAGGAGAGGCAGGCTAAGTGCTAGGGCAACACTATGCACTCCATTTTTGGAACCTTTTGTTTTCTTGTAGCTCTGGCCAGCCGCCATGAAGAGGTCTCTGTATTTGTGAGTTTTTGTGTTCCCTGTTCTTGTAATGAAATTTACATTATGTTTTTCATCTATTGCTTGAACTTGTATCTATGTTTTTGCACTACATGAGTTAAGTTTTCTTCTTTCCATTTCATTCTGTGCCAACCAGAGTTTTTGCTCTGTTTCAATGAAGTGTGTTTCTCCTGTGTGTGCGTGTTCGCTCTGTGTCAATCAGAGGCTAGTCCTCACTGTTTACTAGCGAAGCACCCTCCGAAGTGTCCTTTCGAGGCTTATTCTCTTCCCCTAGACAAAGTCCTTAGTGTAGTCAGTTTGTGTCTATTTTCTGCACTCTAAAATACGAAGCCTAGTACTAGTTGCTAGGGCAGAGTATTTGTTCGAAGCCCATAGAGGGAAACATACTCGTGTGAAGTACAGTAGTGCGAAGCCTTCTCGAAGGCACCTCATGTGCGGAGCCTGCACTATCTTTGCAGAGTTGTGTTTTGGGGTTTCTGAGTGCGAGCAAAGTGATCTGCACTTCAAACTTTTACCACATTCGAAGCCTGTGTTCAGAGTGTGTTCGATACCTCCGAACTAGACACTACAAAGGGTGTGTTTGAAGCCTGTTCAGCGGAACAAAATTTTAAAAGCTCCCATTCACCCCCCTCGGGTTGCCTATTTCGGTCAAACAACTACGCTAGCCAGCAAATTCAAAATTTTTACGCTAAGCCCAAGACTCATGTGCGTGCGATATCATGGATCGTTACCTTCTAGCACCAGACATGCTAGGTGCAGCAGAAGAAGATTCCCTCACCGATATGATCGATGAAGAAGTTGAGAATCCATGTTGAATAACATGGGTTTGATACTCTAGATGTGATGAGTGATTGTCAATGGAAGTCAAAGAAAGAGACATGAAGACCTGCCGTGTCTGAGGCGCGTGTGACTCAGGTACATGGGCAGCGAGCGACAGCCGGGCAGAGGAGCCGTGGAGTCGAGCTGGCCCAATCCGGATACATGGCTAGGAGCGACAGAGGATCCACTGGTCTGTTGACTGGGTTTGACTCAGGTACACGGGCGGCGAGCGATTGCCGAGATGAGGAAGCTGCGGGGTCGGGTCGGCCCAATCCGGGTACCCGGTGCGAAGACGGTGGACGCTTTATCAGTTTCGGCGCAAAACTGACAACCGATGATCATTTTGTTTTTAGGATATTAATATTTAGTTTTTAAGTCAAGAATATTTTTATTCGAGTTAGTTGATTTTTCTAAGGATATTTTAGTAATTTCAGAATTTATCTTAGAGTCAGTGTAATTTACCCTAGGGGTAAATTAGTATTTTTTCATGTATTAGGAGTCGCCTATAAATAGGCCCCTACTACCCTAGGGATAGGGTGACTGTTTTTCAATAATTAATCCATAGTCCAAAAATTGCCGAGGGATTATAGAAGCCAGGTGAGACTGTTTAGGATTTGTTTGGTCGATTTCAATCAATCATTAACAAGCTTCGCACCAACAAGGCCGAGGGTGATCATCTAGTCTCAGATCATGAACAGGCGCTCAAGGTTCTCCATACCTTGGACCCTAAGATCTGGGAGATCAAGGTTTCATCTATTGTTGAGAGCGCTTCTTATGATACCTTGATTGTCGCAGAGCTTTTTAGTAAGCTCAAGGCCTGAGAGGTCGATATTCAGTTGAGATCAAATCTCACTGGTTCTGGCTCAGAAACTCTGGCCCTTGTGACACCGTCTGCTGATCCTACTGCATTGATTTGTACTGCTTTTTCCTTGATGTCTATCTCCGAGGAACAACTTGATTCGCTAGGAGATGATGATCTGTGTTTGTTTATCAACCGGGTGCGATGTGTCTATGACAAACGAATGGTTAAAAGACACGGCACAAAATCCGGATGCTTTGAGTGTGGTGATCCAGGTCATTTCATCGCCGACTGCCCCAAGTGATAGAATTACAAGAAGGGAACCGCGGGTAACTCATACGACTCCAGCAAGTATGACAACTCTACTTCTACAAAGGGCAAGGCCAAGACAAGATTCTTTCAAAAGGCTCTAAAGAATTACCGGCGTGCGAACAAGAAGCGAGACAAGACCTTCTTCGCCGAGATGGAGAAAAGATACTCCAAGAGATCCTCGTCCTCCTCTCGTCTTCAAGTTCAAGTGATGAAGAGATCATGATCATGAAGGGGAAGGACAGGGACAATCCGGCGGGCCTTTGCTTCATGGCTTTCGGAGACAAGCCGAAGAGTCGCTCGCATCACAGCCGAAGACCCCACAAGAGCTTCTGCTCAATGGCTCTTGGGGATAAGAAAGAAAAGGACTCCTCTAACGACTCCGACGATGACGAGGACGAGAAGGTATCTTCCTATGAACAAGAAGTTGTTAATTTACTAGAACAGAACCGTCAGGAGTTTAAGTATCGGGAGAAACTGCTTAGAGGGGCTAAGAAGAGGATATATGAGCTTGAGAGTGAGCTTGCCATGGCGAATGGCAAGATTGAGAGTCTATCGTCTTCTCCTTGCTTGGGTGATAGTAGTGAGTGCCCTAACTGTGAGGTGTTGTTGCGTGACCTGACGACTCTTAAGTCCAGGTACACAGAGAGAGAAGATGAGAGAGACGCTATGGACACTTAGCTTGAAAGCGCTCAGCTGGAGCTGAAAAATGCTCATGCCACTATCGTCGTATCTTGTGTAGACTGCCCATCCCATTTAGCTAGTATAGCTGAGCTAAGAGCCAAGAGTGATGAGCAGGTGGGCGAGTTAGCTGGAGTGAGAGCTGAGTTGGAGCAGACTAAGCTAGAGCTTGAGACCTTGTCAGTTCCACCCACTGTTTGTGAGAACTGCTTGTCCATGAGAATGGAGTTGATCAAGCTAAAAGCAGAAAAGTCTGTCGAAGTTGATAGAGAGTGTGAGATCTGCTTGTCTCAGGTGGAGGTGTTAGCTTCTTTGAGAGAGTAGCTAGCTGATGTTTAGAATGAGAATTTTTACCTCCGTCAGATCCTGAGTTGGATTAGTGCCAGAGAGCCACATCTTGGCATGATGATCTAGTAGTTTAAGAGACAGGATGGGTTTGGGGTAGGTTACACCTATACCAAGGCTGATTTTGAGAGTGCTATTAGCCGAGCAGTGGAGTGGAGTAAGATGACTCTTGAATAGAGATATCCCAAGACTCACTCCACTGAGTCCTTTAAGAATAGTCAGCCCAAGAATGGAATGTTCCAAGAACAACCTAAAGCTCCACCTAAGAAGCAAATATGGGTTCCAAAGCCTAAACCTCTCCACACTTCTCTTGATTCTTTACCTGGACCCTCTCACACCACAGTTGCTACACCCAACACCACCAAGCCTAAGAATCCCAAGCCTCAACCACATCCCAAGAAGTCTACCTATCACTGTGAGTTTTGTCAGAGAGACGGGCATCTTGTGGAATTTTGCATCAGGAGGAAGTGGGTTGAGCGAGCAGAGAGAGCTCGAGGTGGGCAGGAGCAGTTCTACTAGCAGGGTGGTAGACAGAGAGTTCCTCGACGTAGAGAGAGGCTAGAGGCCAGGCCACGTCGTATAGGTGGTGGTAGAGGAGACGATTTTTATGACCATGCTCCGGAGGGTGGTTTCCGTTCCGACAGAGTTCCAGATCGTTATGGATACGGTTTTGGACCTCGTGGCCGTGATTTTAGGCAGAACAGAGGACCGCGCTTTGAGCCACGTTTTGGTCCAGACTCATATGATTCCTTCTACTTTCCTACATACGAGCAGATGGCTCGACACTGGTTTAGCACTTTTGCTAAACCTGGCGTTGGACCGTTTGCTCCCACTCATGATTATTGATCTTGATTTGGGAGTTGTGTATCCTTTTTATGATATTTTGAGTCAGTTTTTCTTTCTTCTTTATTTTATATTGAGTCTTTTTGTGTGCGTTCATATCATGCATAATCATCAATCACATTTTGAGCTTGCTTCTATTATATGATTGATCTGCTTTACTTACTCTAGCTAGTATATGTTTTTTGATTACTTTTCAATGATCATGTTCTGTTTCAGTTCACATGATATATCTGATATTTGTCATATGCATGGCTTTTATGCTTTAAAATTGAAAAATGATCACCATTGCTTCTGGTAACTAGCATGTGTAGGTTGAATGCGTTTGCTATCTTTTACATGCCTAGTAGCTAGATCTTTACTTAGATGCAGATATGCAACTTGGACATCTATATGCTTTAAACATGAAAAATGTGCTATAAAAATTATAAAAATTCAGAAAAATGAAAAATTTATGCATTTTTGTGGTTATTAGAAAAGATCCAGGTGGGTTTGCTTTGTCGCATTGCATTGTTCTAGACTGCTTACCATAGCACTTTGGTATGAACTAGGACGGTGTAATGCATGCCAAGACCAATGTCTTAAGCTTCTGATGGTCCAGTTCTGGCCTAGGCTTGACTTGGTTGGTTAGCATAAGGTTTGACATGCAAATAACCCCTGGCAGTGATGAAAAATAAAAAGGAAAAATAAAAAGTCTGAAAAATTTAGAAAGATGACAAGTTTGCTGAAGCACTTTGATTTGGACAATGCTTATCTTGGTAGATATCAGTTAGCTTTTGCATCTCATGCTTTACTTTGCTTGTCAACTAGAAAATGTGGTGATGCTTTTGTTTGAAAAAACCAAAAAATGCATGCTAATGACTCTCTTTAGATATCATCTGTTGTACTGATCATGTCATGTATCTTAGACAATATATCTTTTGCTATACCTGTTAGATGTTGTAATAGTAGTCAATCATATCTAAGAAGCATGCTTTTCACACTCCACCTCACCTCATTTGCATTCATGGCATATTTTGAGGGGGAGCTGCATTTTAGGGGGTGTTTATGTCTATGTCTCTTTAGAGTGCATTTAGTCTCACTTGATGAGTTCAATTGTCAATAAGGGGGAGAAATTTTGGAGTTTAGGAGACATTTTTTTGCTTTCTCTGGGATTTATTTCAGGGGGAGTATTTCAGTCTTTTGCCTTTACTCTGTATATCCTTGTTGGTAGTTCTGAGATTGCACTTGCTTTTGAGTCCTTATTTTTTGGTCATTAGAGTTAAACTTTTATCTTCGTCCTTCTATTTTCTTTTGTCTTTGTTTTCCTGTTTCCACATGTTTTTGCAGGTACTAAAGAAGTGCTGAAGAGAGTGTTGACAATGCACTCATCAAGGGAGAGATTGGGAAACCATGTTGAAGAACATGGGTTTGATACTCCAGATGTGATGAGTGATTGTCAACAGAAGTCAAAGAAACAGACATGAAGACCTGCCGTGTCTGAGGCGCATGTGACTCAGGCACACGGGAAGCGAGCGACAACCGAGCAGAGGAGCAGCGGAGTCGGGCTGGCCCAATCCAGGTACATGGCTAGGAGCGGCAGAGGATCCACTGGTCTGTTGACTGGGTTTGACTCAGGTACACAGGCGGCGAGTGATTGCCGGGCTGAGGAAGCTGTGGGGTCGGGTCGGCCCAATCCGGGTACCCGGTGCGAAGACAGTGGACGCTTTGTTAGTTTCGGCGCAAAACTGACAACCGATGATCATTTTGTTTTTAGGATATTAATATTTAGTTTTTAAGTCCAGAATATTTTTATTCGAGTCAGTTGATTTTTCTAAAGATATTTTAGTAATTTTGGAATTTATCTTAGAGTCAGTGTAATTTACACTAGGGGTAAATTAGTCTTTTTTCATGTATTAGGAGTCGCCTATAAATAGGCCCCTACCCCCTAGGGATAGGGTGACTGTTTTTCAATAATTAATCCATAGTCCAAAAATTGCCGAGGGATCATCTGTTTTTTTCTCTGGATTTTTCTCATCTACGTTTTCCTCGAGGTTTTTCTCCGGAGCAAGTGTTTTCGCCGCCGACCAGGGTCTGCCGCATCACGCAACGCACGCGTGGCGGTCTTCGCATGACAGTGCGATGACTCGGCGACAGATGCCTTCGGCCAGACGCGCGTGGAATGCGTAAATTGATTTTCTCCTCCTTCACATTTCCCGGGGCAAGTACATGCAGTAGCTTTTGGCAGGCATGCGAGACGCAGCTTTTCTGGAGCGCTTGTTGTTGGAGCTTGTTCGTGGAAAGTAGCCCGGGCGGACCCCACGGTGATATTTCTCGCAGCGCAACACGACAGCCTGCGTCACTTCTTCACAGGCAGGCCCCACGGGCGTGCAGCAGGTTGTCCATCGCGCAGTGGCCTTTCACGTTTTTTCACAGCGCGAGGCGACGCGCAGGCCAGCAGCAGCCTTTCGGCTGGTCGCTCGCGCAGCGCAAGCGGTAGAAAGGGGCGCGCAGGCTTTTCGCATGGGACAGAAAGCATTCAACGATAATTTTCTTCCTCGCGGTGCAACGGAGAAGTTGAACCAGGTAAGTTTTATTAATCTGCTATTTTTTAGCTAGTTAATTAAATCGATAGTGATTTCTTTTAATTAGCAGAAAATGTGTTTTAATATTTTCGTAGAAAATCTTTATCTGCTAGACATTATTATTTAATCTGCTTATTAATTATCTCGTATTTCATTTTAATATTTTTGTTTAATCTGCTCATATAAAAACAAAAATAAAAAAATTATTATTAGCTGCAGTAATATTTTTAGTCTAGTTTTTACGTGCAATATTTTAAATTTATTTCTGAATTGATTTTTGAATGATCCATGTTTTATTTATTTGATTAGTATTATATTTCGTGGTATATCTAGGTATTTTTATTTACTGCAGTATTTTATTTAGACTATCTTTAATATCATTTTAATTAGGGCACCTATCATTTTTAGGCTAGACAACTTTAGTTCCTGTAATTTGCTTTGCTAATATTATTTGTCTAGTTAAGTTCGTTTGGGTGTTGGTATTAAGTCATAAGTTTAGCAAGTTTTTTAGGCGCCCATTCACCCCCTCTCTGCTCGCTACTTTCGGTCCTACAAGTGGTATCAGAGCCTGGTTAGGGTTTTTCCATACCTTAAGTGTAACATCCCTAGATTTAAAAATAAAGAAAATGAATTTTCTGGAATATAAGTGATTTATGAAATTAAAGAAAATACTAAAAGAGACCTAATAAAGCCAAACAGGAAGAAATACTTCAAATTTTAACTTGGAAAATTTATGGTGGAATCTAGAGGCCAAGATATAATTTTAGAAATTTTTACAAATTTTTATCAACAGTGATTCAACTCTTAAATAATTAAATGAATTATTGGAATTATTTTAATTCAGAAAAGCATTTTAATTCCTAATGGGCCGCAAACCCCCAATCTGCCTCAGCCCGGCCCAATCCAGTGCCTGTGTCACCTCCAGGTGGGGCCCGCCTATCGGCGCCAACCTCCCGCCCTCTCCACGCCCGCGCCCCGCCTCGGCCCCACACGTCAGCCTCCCCCTCCCCTTCATCCGGTCGCTGACACCCCGGGCCCGGCTGTCGGCCCCCTTCTCCCCGCACTCGCACACCGACAGGTAGGGGCCACCTGTCGGGACCTTCTTCCTCGATGGAAAGGGATCCCCCTTTCCATCGCTGGTGACGCCCCTGCCAAATCCGCCCCGCCTGTTGCCATACACCCAATTGAGCCCAGGCCGAAGCCTACCATCCACCGGTGATCGCCTTCCCCGATTACCCCACGCATTTTCGGCTTAGATGGCAAGCACACGCGCGCATGGAAACTCGTCGGAGGGGAAAAAAGGAAACCCCTTGGTTCCCTTCCGTTTGGATGCCGGCGACCCCCTATAAATACCCCTACGATCACCGCAGCCGAGGCCTCACACCTTCGTCGCTAGCCACGCGTTCCTGAGCCCCCACCGCTCCTTTTTGAGTTTCTCCCCCGCTTCACCTCTGGCCGCCATTCACCGTCGACTCAGACCGCCACCGTCCACGCCATCGCCACCGTCATGATCCTCGTCGACCGCCCGTCACCGGCCACCCCTCGGTTGGCCGTGAAGACCGCCGGATCATCGTCGCCATCAAGCACCCGAACACCCTTCGCCGTCTACCCTCACCGCCAGTCGCCATCGGACGTCCTTCTCCGTCGTAGCATGTACGGTCATGACCGCCGTCCCCTCCTCTTTCCATTTCAGCCGAGACCTAGGCCCCTAGGCCCTCGCCGTCGCCATCGCCACTGCGCCCGAGCCCCACCGTCGCTGGAGACGAAGGGGGTACTTGCCCCCTTACACACGTGTCATGCCGGACGGCACCCTGACCGTGCGATCCTGATCGGAGGGTCTAGATTAAATCCCTTCAGGATTTAATCCTGGCCCTTGATCTGGTCAAAGCAGCATAGGGCCATCCAGGCCGTCCGTTGCCACTTAAGCGATCCAGCCTCGCGCCTAGCCACTGGATCCAGATCCAACGGTTCTGGTTAATCCGGTCCACGTGCACAGTAACCCAGTCCACCATGGGCCTGGCTCACTGTGGACCAAAACCTATTTCCTGTTTAAATAAAATTCCAGAAAAATTGTTTAAACTTTAAAAATTCATAACTTGCTCATTTTAACTCCAAATTTCACCATTCAAATTTTGTTAAATTCCTCTTTTTATTCTCTACATGTTTATGCCATAAAAACAATATGCCACTTTAGCACAAAATATTCTTAATAATTAAATGAATAAAAACCCCTTAGTGATAAATTGATAAATCAGGAAATAAATTAGGAAAACCCCTAAAATTTAATCTTTAATATTATTAAAATATAACTTCAGAATGATAAAGCTTAATTTCACATATTTAAACCATAAAACTTGTATGCTATTGTTTTGTGATATTTTGATTGTTTATTGAATGTTTTATCTACTTTTTCCGTATCGAGAAGACTACGAGATCGTCGAGGAGCAAAGTTTTACCCCGAGGTTCCTCCATCACCATTTGCTGATCAAGGAAAGTCACAACCCCCATTTTGATCATCATTGAGCCCATGTTTTAATAAATTATTGCTATAACTCATAGGATAATATTGCATTAGTCAAATCACAAAGCTCTACACATTATATTTATTAGATCCTCGCCCTTGTGTGTAAACCCAAGCCATGCTTATCGAGCCTTAACTCCTTGTCACTCTACAATATTATATTAGCTAATGTCCAATGTACCGACACAACTGCTATAGGATAAAAGAACGAGTCGTAGATAGTTGGATTCTACTATATGAATTTCCCCGTTATTCTCGTCTCTGGATTCTGTTGGAGTTGGCTATGTTATAAGTATGGTGGGTTCCAGGTGCAAGCTCGAGAATTGGTTGGTCGCACCCGGGGCACTATAAGGACCGGTCTGCAGGATCTGTTGCAAAGCACTTTCGTACTAACCACAAGTCTAATGGGTAAGTCCTAACTAGAAGTATGGAACAAACCGACTCGATGCACCATAGTGGAGGGGGCAAGGGGCAACCTGCGGGTGATTTGTACCGACTTGGATCAAGGGGGGGGGTATGGTGTTGGCTCGACGCGTCGGGGCACCATATGAAACCCATAAGAGGGTGCTGTCAGGTCAAGGCGGTCCATATGGAAGGTTTTGACACGAGTTCCCGTGGTATGGGTCATCTCGTTACACTTTGGTGTAAGTGATGAGTGCGTGCCTTGTGGGTACAGTGGTACACCTCTGATCAGAGTATTAAATATTTTCGAAAAGCCGAGCCTACGGTCAAGGGCAGGTTGTGTGACTTCTCGCAGTTAGTTTACTATTGTTTGAATGGTTGAGTTATTCATGGCATGTAATGACTGTTGAGCGAGGGTGGGCTGACTGTACCCCTCGAGTTAGAAGATGATGCATACACATGTTTACATTTCTGTATTAATAACTTGTTCACATTTAATTGCTTTACAAATTATGCTTTTCCGCAAAATTAGCCCCTACCTTCCTTGTTATTACTCTGCATTATATTTGCATTCGGTGGCTTGCTGAGTACGATTGTACTCACCCCCATTGACTTACACCACTAGAGCCCGTCTACTACGAGGAGGATGAAGGTCTAGAGTAGCGACCCAGTCAAGGTGAGACTGGAAGGAGGCGTTCATATAGGACCCCTTGTTTTATTAGTTTCTCTTCACTTTACTCACTTTTGTACTAATACGGTCTACGAACCATGAATGATTGATCGTATTGTACGTGGTCATGTGATGAACGTCTTGATTTATTGATTTTCTATGGAATTTCAATAAAGGTCCGGATTTATTAAATCTGGGCGTTACATTAACCGATTCTAAACCCAGGTAGTAATCATGACTTCTTCTGGAAAGGTCCCGTCCTTGGAAGCTTATGGCTATAATTATTGGAAGACTCGCATGCGAGCCTATCTCATGAGCCAGCGCGCAGACATTTGGGACATTTGTGTTCGCCCTACTTTCACCATAGTGCTTGTTGCTGAGGATACATCTCTAGTTATTATCGCCCAGCTTCAGAACAACAACAAAGTGGTGAACATTCTATTTTCTGGTCCAGGTCCTAGTGAGTTTGAGCGTGTTAGCCATCTCACCACTGCTCGAGAGATCTGGGCTACCCTCTAGGCACACCATGAGGGGACAGCTCAGGTCAAGGCTAGGCTCTATCAGACCTACCGGCGTGAGTATGAAAACTTCTCATAGAAGCCGGGTGAGACTGTTGAGGCTTTATTTGGTCGATCTCAATCGATCATTAACAAGATTCACATCAACAAGGCCGAGGGTGATCAGCTGGTCTCAGATCATGAACAGGCGCTCAAGGTTCTCCATACCTTGGACCCTAAGATCTGGGAGATCAAGGTTTCTTCTATTGTTGACAGCGCTTCTTATGATACCTTGACTGTCGCAGAGCTTTTTAGTAAGCTTAAGGCCTCAGAGATCGATATTCAGTTGAGATCAAATCTCACTGGTTCTGGCTCAAAAACTCTGGCCCTTGTGACACCGTCTGCTGATCCTACTGCATTGATTTGTACTGCTTTTTCCTTGATGTCTATCTCCGAGGAACAACTTGATTCGCTAGGAGATGATGATCTGTGTTTGTTTATCAACCGGGTGCGATGTGTCTATGACAAATGAATGGTTAAAAGACACGGCACAAAATCCGTATGCTTTGAGTGTGGTGATCCAGGTCATTTCATCGCCGACTGCCCCAAGCGGAAGAATTACAAGAAGGGAACCAGCGGCAACTCCAATGACTCCGGCAAGTACGACAACTCTACTTCTACAATGGGCAAGCCCAAGACAAGATTCTTTCGAAAGGCTCTAAAGAATTACCGGCGTGAGAACAAGAAGCGAGACAAGACCTTCTTCGCCGAGATGGAGAAAAGATACTCCAAGAGATCCTCGTCCTCCTCCCCATCTTCAAGTTCAAGTGATGAAGAGATCATGATCAGGAAGGGGAAGGACAGGGACAATCCGACGGGCCTTTGCTTCATGGCCTTTGGAGACAAGATGAAGAGTCACTCGCATCACAACCGAAGACCCCACAAGAGCTTCTGCTCAATGGCTCTTGGGGATAAGAAAGAAAAGGACTCCTCCGACGACTCCGATGATGACGACGATGAGAAGGTATCTTCCTATGAACAAGAAGTTGTTAATTTACTAGAACAGAATCATCAGGAGTTTAAGTATCGGGAGAAACTGCTTAGAGGGGCTAAGAAGAGGATAGATGAACTTGAGAGTGAGCTTGCCATGGAGAATGGCAAGATTGAGAGTCTATCGTCTTCTCCTTGCTTGGGTGACAGTAGTGAGTGCCCTAACTGTGAGGTGTTGTTGCGTGACCTGACGACTCTTAAGTCCAGTTACACAAACAGAGTAGATGAGAGAGACACTATGGCCACTGAGCTTGAAAGCGCTCAGCTGGAGCTGAAAAATGCTCATGCCACTGTCATCGTATCTTGTGTAGACTGCCCATCCCATTTAGCTAGTATAGCTGAGCTGAGAGCCAAGAGTGATGAGCAGGTGGGCGAGTTAGCTGGAGTGAGAGCTGAGTTGGAGCAGACTAAGCTAGAGCTTGAGACCTTGTCAGTTCCACCCACTGTTTGTGAGAACTGCTTGTCCATGAGAATGGAGTTGATCAAGCTAAAAGCAGAAAAGTCTGTCGAAGTCGATAGAGAGTGTGAGATCTGCTTGTCTCAGGTGGAGGTGTTAGCTTCTTTGAGAGAGTAGCTAGCTGATGTTTAGAACGAGAACTTTTACCTCCGTCAGATCCTGAGTTGGATTAGTGCCAGAGACCCACAACTTGGCATGATGATCCAGCAGTTTAAGATACATGATGGGTTTGGGGTAGGTTACACCTATACCAAGGCTGATTTTGAGAGTGCTATTAGCCGAGCAGTGGAGTGGAGTAAGATGACTCCTGAACAGAGATATCCCAAGACTCACTCCACTGAGTCCTTTAAGAATAGTCAGCCCAAGAATGGAATGTTCCAAGAACCTCTCCACACTTCTCTTGATTCTTTACCTGGACCCTCTCACACCACAGTTGCTACACCCAACACCACCAAGCCTAAGAATCCCAAGCCTCAACCACATCCCAAGAAGTCTACCTATCACTGTGAGTTTTGTCAGAGAGACGAGCATCTTTAGGAATTTTGCTTCAGGAGGAAGTGGGTTGAGCGAGCAGAGAGAGCTCGAGGTGGGCTGGAGCAGTTCTACTAGCAGGGTGGTAGACAGAGAGTTCCTCGACGTAGAGAGAGGCTAGAGGCCAGGCCACGTCGTATAGGTGGTGGTAGAGGAGACGATTTTTATGACCATGCTCCGGAGGGTGGTTTCCGTTCCGACAGAGTTCCAGATCGTTATGGATACGGTTTTGGACCTCGTGGCCGTGATTTTAGGCAGAACAGAGGACCGCGCTTTGAGCCACGTTTTGGTCCAGACTCATATGATTCCTTCTACTTTCCTACATACGAGCAGATGGCTCGACACTGGTTTAGCACTTTTGCTAAACCTGGCGTTGGACCGTTTGCTCCCACTCATGATTATTGATCTTGATTTGGGAGTTGTGTATCTTTTTTATGATATTTTGAGTCAGTTTTTCTTTCTTCTTTATTTTATATTGAGTCTTTTTGTGTGCGTTCATATCATGCATAATCATCAATCACATTTTGAGCTTGCTTCTGTTATATGATTGATCTGCTTTACTTACTCTAGCTAGTATATGTTTTTTGATTACTTTTCAATGATCATGTTCTGTTTCAGTTCACATGATATATCTGATATTTGTCATATGCATGGCTTTTATGCTTTAAAATTGAAAAATGATCACCATTGCTTCTGGTAACTAGCATGTGTAGGTTGAATGCGTTTGCTATCTTTTACATGCCTAGTAGCTAGATCTTTACTTAGATGCAGATATGCAACTTGGACATCTATATGCTTTAATAGATGACTCTTGAATAGAGATATCCCAAGACTCACTCCACTGAGTCCTTTAAGAATAGTCAGCCCAAGAATAGAATGTTCCAAGAACAACCTAAAGCTCCACCTAAGAAGCAAATATGGGTTCCAAAGCCTAAACCTCTCCACACTTCTCTTGATTCTTTACCTGGACCCTCTCACACCAAAGTTGCTACACCCAACACCACCAAGCCTAAGAATCCCAAGCCTCAACCACATTCCAAGAAGTCTACCTATCACTGTGAGTTTTGTCAGAGAGACGGGCATCTTGAGGAATTTTGCATCAGGAGGAAGTGGGTTGAGCGAGAAGAGAGAGCTCGAGGTGGGCAGGAGCAGTTCTACCAGCAGGGTGGTAGTCATATCTACTAAAGTTGTCGGTAAAAGTGATAAAGTACTGAAAGCCCTTCCTAGCCATGTGACTCATTGGACCACACACATCAGTATGTACTATGGCCAATAGCTCACTCGCCCTCTCACTCTGTCCAATGAATGGCATCTTTGTCATTTTGCCAAGTAAGCAAGACTCGCATGTGTCATATGATTCAAAATCAAATGACTCCAAAAGTCCATCACTATGGAGCTTATGCACGCGCTTCTCATTTATATGACCTAAATGACAATGCTAGACGTAGGTAGGATTCAAATCATTGAGTCGTTGTTTCTTAGTACTAATGTTATAAACGTGTGCATCATCAAGACTCGGAATATATAATCCATTCACTAATAGACAAACACAATAGAGCATGTCATTCGAAAATATTGAACAACTCTTGTTCTTTATTACGAATTAAAAACCATCTTCCTCTAAACATGAAGAAGACATAATGTTTCTACCTAAGGCGGGAATGAAATAACAATTATTCAAATCCAAAACTAGTCCTGACGGTAGCGACAATGAATAAACACCGACGGCCAATGCTACAACCTTTGCACCATTCCCGACATGGACATCTAGCTCACCACTTGCACACTTTATAACTCTACTTAGCCCCTGCAATGATTTGCATGTATGAATCATCGATCCGGTATCAAATACCCATGAATCATTTGGACGAGTAGCAAGATTAATTTCAATAACATTAATACTTGAAGTGGAAGTCGTATTTCCCTTCTTGTTCTTCTGCTCTTCCAGGTATACCTTGCAATTGCGCTTCCAATGCCTAGGCTTGTGGCAGTGGTGGCACACATCAGAGCTAGCAAGACTCGACTTGGACTTTCCAACCGGTTTAGACTTCACAATAGATATCAAATATGTCGTCTTAGCCTTGCCCTTCCTCTTTCTCTTTTCGCCCTCCTTCTGAACCATCAACACTTGATTTGGAGACTTCCTGATACTGTCCTCAATAGTTTTTAGCATCCCATGTAACTCAGCTAGTGTCTTCTCTAGTCCAACCATGTTATAATTCATGATGAATGGCTCAAAGCTCAGTGGGAGCAACTGGAGAATGACATCAATAGCTAGGTACAGATCCAGGGGGGTTCCCAGTCTCTCTAGAGTCTCGGTGTAACCAATCATCGTGATCACATGAGGACTCACAAGGCTCACTTCAGCCAGCCTACTTCCAAATAAGGCTTTAGATACATTGTATCTCTCAGCCCTTGCCTTGTTCTGAAACATGCCCTTAATACCCACGATCATATCGTAAGCATCATGTTCCTCATATTATTTCTGAAACTCAGAGGACATGCAGGCAAGCATCAGATAGCTGACATCCACAGAATCACTATCATGCTTCTCATAAGAACGCTTGTCTGCAACAGAAGCATCCTATCCTGGTTCATCAGGGTGAGGTTCCTCCAGAACATAATCATTTTTCTCTTGTTTAAGAACAATTCTCAAATTTCAATACCAATCCATAAAGTTTTTCTAGACAGTTTCTCACATTCAAGTATAAATTATAAATTAAAAACTAGAGTGCTCTTAACAGTATAAGTAGTAGGTGCCATGATCTACAAAAGATTAAATGCAAGATTTAGCACTATGCAATGTTTATCTTCTATCAAATAAAAGATGCCCAACTATCTAAACCAGTCAATTTCCCTCTCATGACTAATAGTGCGTAAGATCCATGGTCACGCTATCTCCTAGTGAGCTTTGGCATCACTACTAGAAGCTAGTTGACATAGGTAAGCAACTCCTTGCTAATCAAATCATATGTGACTCTTGTCGTTGGAGAAGCATCCAATGCTCGACCCCAACTCCAATGCTCCAAGGCCAAAAACCGTTTTGATAGTCTTGTTAAGTGAACCAATACTATGCGTGCAGAAGTCCGACTTCTGCCCCAACTGATCGAGATAATAGATAGCACCCTTCTTTGGCAGACCCACTATCGATGAGCATGAACCTTGGTGGGTGCAACTATTGGGAAGAGCATAAATAATTAATTTTTTGAGGGAAAACTATTCTAGCACGGTATCATCCCTAACGCACACGAAACATGAAAGAATAGTATAACAGGAACATAAGAAAGCATCACATGCAATCATATTAACTGTGACATAGCATGGCCCTCTTCACATGGCAATCTCCATCTCCATGGCTCCCATCATTAAGTGCGTGCTCTCGGCCTCCATGAAGATTACTAGTCTATATCGCATAGCCTATACTAATTACATGGGCTCAAGCACCGCGGAAACGACATACAAGCCATGATAAATTTTACATCAGCCTTGGGTTGTAAATAACCATGACACGTAGGCCATAATTAATTTACATTCATTACATGCATCTCATACATCACATTTATCCAAGTCCATGCCAGTCACATCATTCTCTGCAAAACAAAGTTAGGCGAGCAATCTACAAGTGACTGGATTCTAGATCTGAAAACCCGACTAAATAGGCTCACAATTTCAAATTTCGGATGGGTCGGAACTTCCGATCTGGCATCAGAACTTCCGATCCGCTGGAACTTTCGACCAATATCAGAAGTCTAAACTACAACAATTGCTTTCTGTATCGAATCAATATTCGATATCAGAACATCCGATCAGTATCGAAAATTCTGATCAATATCAGAACTTCCGATTTGCTGTGGACATAGACAGATCTAATCTGTTTTTCCACCATGTATCTCCATACATGAGGGATCCAGATCGAACACTATGCATGTAGGCTCTGATACCACTATTGGGGAATAGGGAGCTACACTAGCCAGCAAATTCAAAATTTTCACCCTAATCCCAAGACTCATGTGAGTGTGAGATCATGGATCGTTGCCTTCTAGCACGATACATGCTAGGTTCAGCAGAAGAACATTCCCTCGCAGATCCGATCGATGAAGATGACGTAGTCATTCGCATGAAGATGTCCATGAGCATCGTTGTTGGAGCAACACCTCCAAGGGTTCACACGTACAGGGATGGAGTACCTCCCATGGCAGCGTGCTAGCACCTCACGTGAGAGACGGGGATCCTTGACCTCAACGATTGAGATCAAGAAAGGGAGGAGAGGAGTCTATGGTGGCTATGTCTAATCTAGTATTATTCCATGATCCAAGACATCCTCCTCCTCTCCTTTTATAGGGCTGATAGCCCCCTGATCGTGCACATCTCGAAACCCTCAAAACCGTAACAGATCCAATCTATTCGCCCACGTCGGAACTTCTGATCTTGGATCAGAACTTCTAACATGGTATTTTAGGTCTCTCGATACTATACGACGCACAACATATCCAATCTATTTTTGTCCACCTTGGAACTTCTGATACCATATCGGAACTTTAAATCAGAACAAAATTTCCCGATTCCATATCGGAACGTTGGCTCATCGGAACTTCCAATACCATATCAGAACTTCCAAAGCAACATTTGCTCTCTATATCGAGACCATATAATAATCGGAACTTCTGATACTACCTATCAGAAATTCCGATACACGGAATTTTCTTGGGCATATCCTTCAAATGTGTGATTTTGTTGTTGGATGTGAATGTGAATGGGAGAACCAGAAAAAGAATTCTAGGTAACTTACATTATCTATGGTCAGCCGATGGAAGTTAGTGTACATTAACTTCCATTGGCTGACCATAGCCGACAGAAGTTAACGGGCATTAACTTCCATCGGCCCTAGCTAGCCGACGGAAGTTATCTATTTTGATGATGTGGGCAAAAGTCCCCCCTAACTCCCATCGGCGGCCAACAGAAGTTAGCTATTTTACGTCAAAACACCTCCGTCGGTCAAATGCCGCCGAAAGTTAGGGTTTTGCCGACGGAAGTTAGCTTCTTCCGTCAGTATTGGCCTAACTTCCGTCGGCTTTGGCCGACAAAAGTTTGCTAGATTCCTATTGTGTTGATTCAGGCGAATAGGGAGGCATCCCCTCACGAATAATATCATGTTCCTCAAAGAATTCATCAAATATTTTAGGGAAATATTCAACACCACGATATGACCTTAGACGTTTGATCTTTTTATCTCGTTGATTTTTAACTTCGACCTTACACATTTTAAAGTAGTCTAATGCCACATCCTTAGTTTGCAACATATAAACAAAACAAAATCTAGACGCATCATAAATTAATGTCATGAAATCTCTTTTTACCTTTTGTCAACATATCATTCATCTCGCATAGATCAGAGTGTATGAGTTATAGAGGTGACAAGTTTCTTTCCTTGGTCACCTTGTGAGTCTTTTGCGGTTGCTATTTGATGGAGACCGGTGAGGGTTGAGTCCTAATATTTCGGTGGATACGGAAGATAACTCGATTGGGGAGGAGAGTCGACGTTCACGGCCCGACTACAGCTGTCTAGAGATGCTGTGCCTTAGCAACTGATACACCAACCTCCGTGGTCAACGTGATCTTGCGGAGCATGACAACCTAGCCATGAGGGCACCTATCTTGTGAGGAATCGAAGAACCAGAAGAACAAGTAGAACAAGCACTAAATTGCAAGATGAATATGAGGATTACGATCTAAAACACAATATGGTAGGGGTTCTAGAAACCAGAGACGGGCAGTTTAGCCAACATCGCATCGCCGGTTGAAGTAGCAAGAGCTAAATCTAATCTACAAAACCCAAGTGTTACTAATGATGGTGGATAGGTTTTATAGGAGTGGAAGGGCGACCTCAGGGAGGCTGGGTCATACTCCCACCCTAGGACATGTCCCAATTGGACTCAACATGATACACGACCCAATGGGCCAAAAAAGGTGTCGCAACACCATTGGCAGAAAAGGTTTGTGCACTAAAAAGAAGATTGCGGTAGGCTCCAGCGTGATATGGACTTAAGGTTTGATGCATATGAAAGTAAACTCCAAGGGCTTTCCATAAAGTATCTGCACCCTAGAATCCAAGTCCATATGTGGCCGGGATGGCCGTCACAAATTTCTACTGTTCTGGAATCCGAATGTCGTCCGTGCGAAACCAACTCTGCTTTCTTCATGTCCATCGTTCCAGAAATCTAATTATGTGTTGGTGTGGATGTATTGCTGGTGTCGATGTCCTCATCATCCTCCCTGTCTAGCATTTGAGTCGTCCGCGTCTCTAGCTCATCTTCTTCTCCCAATTATGGCTTCAAATCTACAATGTTAAATGTGGTACTAACCCCAAAATCTACAGGCAAATCAAGCTTATATGCATTCTCATTAATCTTTTCGAGGTCTTTGAACGGACCATCACCTCTAGGCATTAATTTGGACTTTCTCAAATCTGGAAACAGTTCTTTTCTCAAATGCAACCAAACCAAATGATGAGGACACCACACGCTGGGATATGACCATGCTTATGCTTTATAATAAACAACCCAAGGTGGATGAGTTCTATATTAGATTTAAATTTTATTTATTTGAACCATATACACTACACCAGGAAATATGTTACTATTCAATTACATAAATACTTACATGGATAAAGTGACATGCTGAGAGCACATCAAGGCAATGGAACATCATGAAAGTTTATTGGGTACCAAGTCAAGGCCATCCAAAGATAATATATAAGTTTGGGTCGTTACTTTTGTGCCAACAGAAGGTGAAGATAAAGTTTTACACGTCTTGGACTTGGACTCGGACTCGAACTGTAGAGACAACACCAGATTAAAATGTGCATAACATTTACATGGAAGGCCCAATTTGGATGATCTTGGACTTTTTGGAAAGCTTGAGAAGTTTTCTTTCCAATGGATCAAGCTACACCTCTAGATTCGGTGCGAGTAGATCACAATCAGCAAAACAATGCGTGTTACTTATTCAGTCCGAAGCCCATGGCCTTGTAACCGAGTTGTATTTATCTAGGATTCTATTTGGATGACCCCCACACATCCCAAGCCTCTTAAATACCACCTATATATAGAAGTAGCCGACCCTAGCAAACTTGGCTATTTATTTTCGAAATTAGATTGATTCAGATTGAAGTGCTATTCCGCCTTCTACTGTTATCACAAATTCCTCTTTGTTTCCATCAGGAATTTTACCTCCACCACTTTGTTTCGATCTGGTGTGATTGCTACTGGGAAAGTCAAGTGTTATATGTTGTTCCATTGGGAATTAGTAGATAGAAGCACCGCTTCGTGGCCGGCGGCTACGTGTGCAAGTGTGTGGTGTTGCGAATATATATAGGGTTGAGATCTGTTGCATTGGCAGCAGAGAAATAGTCAGATAATCATCAGCGTCACACAAGTTATCCTCCATCTATATCAAGCTCAGTGAGAAGATCGGGTCGCCCCGTATCATCTTGGTATCAGAGCACCGGGTTTACTCGGTGAGTAGCATTAATATGTAGTTAGGTTTTTATTTCTGTCCCATCTAGAAAAAGCCACGAAAATTATTAGGATTAGATTTATTTAGCCTAGATTGCATCGGTTCACCTAGTTTTGGTGCTAGTCGTAGTCCTTCTTTGTCGTAACTTTTCTCTATTTTTTTTTCTGAACCAGGTCATAGAGTATAAGTGTCAATCTTGTATTGCTATTTTCATCGGAGTCAAGAGTCTAATTTGAAGGTTTCAGTATCTATTTAGTTTCTTGAAATTTCATTTTAAGATTGTGTTATTTCTGTTTGTTCCATCCGAGTTCACATAAATTCCTCTCTTTTCAGATTGAGAACCATAGCAAGCCAATCTATTGTGTAGGAAATTTTTCCCTAACCCATTAGACTAGCATATTGATAACTCCGGGAACTTCTCACTTAGGTTTGTCTAGTGTTTCCGATTGTTGGCAATGCTAATCTTTACTCCATTGCAAGAAAAAAAATTGAATTGGCCAAATACAAAAAAAAGAGAGAAAGAAGTGTTCTGTCCAAAGTATGTCAAAAAAGAAGGAAGAAAAAAAAGAAAACTGGCCGAAAGTGTTTAATTTTGTTTGGAGTTTTTGTTTGAAGTTTCAAGTTCTGTACTGCCTCTTTCGTTTCACTAATATATGTGAGCAAACTTGTGACCCCTTATTTGAGTTATTGCTAGCGGCTCTCCTTGTGCGTTGCAACACGAGCATTACTCCAACATTGATTTTAGCTCATCCCTAAAGTTGCAATCGCCCTATTTATCTCCACGTGTGTGTTTCCATTTGTGTCGTTTGTCATACGAACAATACTAGGATTGGTGAATTGGTGTTGTTAGGTGTCCCAACCAAACTCCACTATATACCCTGGTCTGTTGTGTGATAGTTTTCACCCTTGGTATTCGCTTCATCACATTCGTGCAGGTTCTACCCGTACAAGTCGGTAAGCTACTCTAATTCACTCTGGAACGGTAAGATACATTGTTTTCTTTCAGTTGAGAGAGTTGAGAGTCATCTCACATATATCCCATTTTTTCTTTCTTCTTTGTCTATTTATCTATTTTGTGTCTACTAAATAATGTCTTCCGAGGACGAGTGTATTAATGTTTTGCAGAAAAAGAATCCTACTTTGCTGGTGCATTGGAATGAATATGAAGCACTCCACGATCACTTGAAGGTAAAAATTGACAATGTTGTTAAACCGTTTTCTACTAATTTGCATAAAGTAAAGCTGAAAGTAGATGTGTGAAACCAAGTGAGGTCGCACTATGGTTTTTGTTTGTGTGATGAGTGATTGACAATTATTGGGGGAAAATATTTCATCCTCCAGAGGTCAAAGACATTCCCCTGAAGATACAAGTAGAAGGGATGAAGACAGAAGTGTTGATCTTTGAAGGTCCTAAAAGTATCGAGGTTTTGCTATATTGGGAGTTTTATACAGCGAAGACCTCCGTTAAGGCTTCGGCATAACGAAGCTTCCTAAAGCCTTTCCACCCAAAGGGGTATTGCCAGCAAGGATAAAAGATTTATCTTCTTTCTGATTAAATTAGTCTTTTACCTTTTTACCCCTATGAAGAGTATTAAACAGTATCTTCATAGCCGGTTGTAATTAGAGGGTAAAGGAGTCTTTTCCTTTAATATTCAGTCTATAAATACCCTTCTTCACTCTGAAAAGGGTATCGAATACTCAGATATTCAATACACAACTTCGAACACTTCGAGCTATTATCCTATTTGGAGACTTGAGATAGTCCGCTTTCACAAACACTTCGTTTGTCACATATACAGTTTCTTAAACATATTAGAGTAATCTTTTACGCCAACAGTTGGCGCCATCCGTGGGGAACCTAGTACGAAAACTTCTTTCTCTACCAAGTTCTTTCTAGAGCCATGCCTCATAAAAAAACCTAGGTGCTAGTCCCCTTCGGAGGTCCTCTCGGACCTCTGGAGTGAGATCTTCGAATACTGTTGAGGTCGGAGAATCTTCTGTAGTTCCCCCACCTCAGACTCTTGAAATGAATACTCTACCTCGAACATACGAAGCCCCTCTAGGGACTCTGTCTATGCTTCGAAACGACGGAGCTTCTCCTGTAGCTCTGACTGTACTCCAAACTGACCTATTCAGTTCTCAAGACCCGGAAGCTCCTTCCGGAAGAAATGAAGACCTCCTTGATGATGTGGCAACCCAGATGGCCAATCTTCAAGCCGAAGTGACAAGGTGGAGACAGGAAGCTATAGACAGGCTTCGTCCCCAAGCTACCCCTGTCATTCTGGAGATGCCTCAAGACGATGACCTCACATTTTATCCCGAAGCCCCTGAGAATGCTTATTTTGATAACGAATCTCCGCATCACCCCGACCTGCAAAAGGTGTTCTTCGACCCCAAGTTCAAGACTTTGAAGCTCTGTAAGTACTCCAGGGAAGAAGATCGAGGAGAGTTCTCTTGTTCATATGCCTTAGTAATCGAAGCCAGCGGAGGGGTTCGAGATACAATGGCAAAATGCTTCCCCCTTGTGCTAGAAAGAGTCCCTTTGCGTTGGTTTTGGTCTTTAAACTAGGATCAATTAAGTCTTGGGAGCAGCTAAGAAAAAACTTCATAAGCAACTTCCAGGGTACATTTGTGCCCCCTATGTCTACTAGAAGTCTCTTTCAGGTGAAGCAACAACCTAGAGAAACTTTGAGGCAGTACTTTAAGCGCTTCGCTCATACGAAGTCACAGATAAGAAGATTATCTGCATCATATGTAGTCGATGCAGCCCGAGAAGGAGTCACCAATGCAGGCCTTCTCAACAAGCTTCACCGGAAGCATATACCCTCAGTAGTGCAATTAATGGATTATTTTGAGGAGTATGCTAGGTCGGAGGAAGGATGGCTCTGAAGCACAACTTCATCTTCGCCAGTCATCCAAGAAGTTAAACTCGAAGTGAAAACCTCAACTCCTTCACAAGGGCCCCACTTCGACAATCAAGGGCCCCACTTCGACAATCAGCATTATAGGCGTCGAGGACAAAAGCATCCTCGCTTCGAAGTTATGAACATCGCTCTCTCTTCGCAAAAATTTTCCCCCAAGAGTCCACAAGCTTCGGGAAACAAGGTCAGCGGCTGGAGGCCACCAGGGAAGCCGGCAGGCAAGGGTCAGGCCTTCTTCTGCTGTGTTCACGGCAAAAACCGAAGCCATACTACTGATGCATGTAAGTCTATACTAGCCTTGAGAAGCGAGTACCTCGAACAGAGCTCTGGTCAAGGCACTACTAACCGAGCCCCTCCCGAGGCACGTCCAGAGCAAGCGTTGTAGTAGTGATAATTTCATCTTCGGGACAAATAGCAATGTACTCCGCAAGACTCAACTTTAAGTCCACTAATAATATTGCGGAGTATGAAGGAATTTTGCTAGGTCTTCGCAAGGCACGTGCCCTTGGTGCTACAAGAGTTGTTATAAAAATAGATTCCCAAATTGTAGCAGGGCACGTTGATAAAAGTTTTCAAGCTAGGCATCCGCAACTTGCTAAATATCTAGAAGAAATCCGTAAGATCGAAGCAGCACTCAAAGGGATTTCTGTCCGAAGTATACCAAGAGTTGACAATGCACAGGCTGATATCCTAGCAAAAGCTGCAGCCGGAGCCATAGATATTCTAGAAGGGGCTTTTTATGAAGAGCTTACTTCTCCTTCGGTGCTCCAACTCCCTCCTGCGGAGGTCCTTTGCATACCGAACACCGACTAGCGGAGTTCAATTATGGAATTACTTCAAGGCGAAGCTAATTTACCCGAAGGCCCGAAGCTTTCAAGATTGCAATTAAGAGCCCGAAATTATCATATTATCAACGGTATTCTTTACAAGGCCGGAGTATGTTCTCCCCTATTCCGATGTAATTCTCAAGCTGAAGGCCAAGATATACTCTGAGAAATTCATGAATGCCTTTGTGGTAGCCATCTCGCCCCTCGAGCCTTGGCGGGAAAAACACTTCGCCAGGGGCTTTATTGGCCCACGATAATAGCTGATGCGGAGGCCTTGGTCCGCACTTTCCAAGGTTGTCAATGGATGGGAAGACAAAGTCATCGTCCGACAACACCTCTTCAAGTTATTGCTCCAGTTTGGCCCATGGACAGATGGGGCATGGATCTCATCGGCCCCTTTCCAATGGCAAAAGGAAGACTGAAATTTGCAATGGTAGCAGTTGAATATTTTTCCAAGTGAGTCGAAGCAGAACCCCTCACAGCTATCACTTCAAAAAATGTACAAAAATTTTTCTGGAAGAATATTATATGCAGGTTTGGAGTGCCTCGACAGCTGACAATTGACAATGGCACCCAATTTGATGTCGAACCCTTCAGAGAGTTCTACGAAGGTCTTGGCACAAAAATGTGTTTTGTAGCTGTCAGTCATCCTTAATCTAACAGAGCTGTCGAGCGAGCTAACGGTAATATTCTAGCAGACCTAAATCGAAGGATAGTAGGATTGGTGAAGGGGCTATGGACCAAAGAGCTCCCAAAGATTTTATGGTCCATTCGGAACACTCAAGCAAGGTCCACAGGTTTCACCCCTTTCAGGTTACTCTTCGGAGATAAGCCATGACGTCGACGAAGCTCAAAGGAGGATCTCTTCGCACCATCGAACCTGAAAAAGAAGATGAACGACAAGCTTCGATAGACTTAACAGAAGAAACGAGGCTTCGAGCTGTTATAAATTTGACAAAGTATTAACATCAGACGAAGACTTGGTATGACCCGAAGATTAAACTCACAGAACTTAAACCAGGTCATTTAGTTGTGCGAAGCATTATAGCACCAGGGAAATTAGGAAATAAATGGGAAGGTCCATATATCATCCTTCGTTCAGGACGCCCTGGTTCTTTTAAATTAGCTAATTTAGAAGGTGAAGAATTAAAGCATACCTGGCATGCAGAGAATCTTAAGTGATATTTTGCATAGGGGCTCCTTGTAATCATTTGTAAACACTTTCTGAATAAATAAAGATCATGGTTCGAATAATGCCTACTTATCAAACATTCCCTACTTCTAGTGGACGCACTAGGAGAATGGGTTTGATTTGCGAAGGAAAGTGTCATTCATTTGAACCAATTTTACGGACTTCGAACCATTGGTTTGAACCTTCCGACGAGGTGGGAAAGTCACAAAAAACGGATTCCAAGCCACCGGCTTGAAAGCATCCATAAAAAGAGTCCAAAGAGACCAAATGATACGGATTCCAGGCTCCGGCTTGAAAGTATTCGTAAAAAGAGTCCAAAGAGACCAAATGATATGGATTCCAGGCTCCGGCTTGAAAGCATCCATAAAAAGAGTCCAAAGAGACCAAATGATACAAATTCCAGGCTCTGGCTTGAAAGAATCCATAAAAAGAGTCCAAGGAGACCACAAAAAGAGGATTCCGAACCACCGGTTTGATAGCATCCATAAAAAGAGTCGAAGGATATCAAACAAAATAGACTCCGAGTAATTAGCTTGAAAACGTATGTAAAAAGAGTCCAAAGTGACCATTATAATCGGATTCTAATGCATCCGAAAAAGAGTCCGAAGTGACCACATTCGAAAAAGTGTACTAAGCTACCAATTTTTAGACTCCAAATTAATAGAGTCGAAGATATTTTCGAGGTCCTTAGTGACCATTCTTGGAATTTCAGTCCTTAATTCCTCTTTAATATGATAAGGGGCTCTGATCCTCCAAAATTGTACTCCTAGCTAATGTTATCTTCGTTGTGCGTAACCACCTTCGATCAAATTTCGGAGGTGCTTACCCCCAAAGAGGGGCTGGGAAGTAATGAGACAATTTTGAAACTTTCTAGTTTATATTATTTAAACAGACTACATTACATCATGTAAAATCTGTCTCTATGCTAAGAAGGAAATGAAAACCTCATCGATCCCCGGAGCTGCTTTCAAAATTAGCCTGACTTCGAATACGACTTGTTCCGGAGCCTGGAGTCTTTAAAACTTTGCGCTTAACTCTCTTCCCTTCTTTTGAAGCTCAGAAGTCTTTTTGTTCTTACTGAAGTTCAGCCCAGGTCCAAAGTCATTCGGGGCTCCTCTCCGAGCTTCGAAGCCGTTTGGGGCTCTTTTCTACTTGTTCTTCATAGCATTTTCTTCTTCGGACCTTTCAACGTCCTCTGAAGATGAAGTTTCTATACTAACTTCCTTTTCCTCCTTAATATAAGCTAATACTTCTTTATATATATCGGGTATAACCTCTCTAGAACTTCCCCGAGGAATTGAAAATCGAGGACGCCTGTGAGGCCTTAAAACTTCGAAGGTGGCCCATCATAGGCGAAGTTCTTCGTTAATCTGTAACACTTCGAGCTCATCCAAAAAAGGTTGGGAAGCCTAAAAACATTTCCAAATAAGTCTTTTCATTCAAAAGAGAATAAAACATAAGTTTTTACATAAGCGGATCCCTAAGGAGAACTAAACCTTCGGGCCCGAAGGAGGTTTGCTGCTCGAAGGCTGTGACCACGCTTGCTTTTGACGGAGACCTTCATCAATCCATGTTTTTATAGCTGATCGGCCTTCAGCTCTCCAAGATGGTTGAAAGGCCTCCCAAGCCGCGGCCACATCAGCAGAAGGAGTCAGAAGTCGGTTGTCACCAAAATTGACGGGGGCTACTCTGGGCTCCGACAAAACAGATAATCCAAGATCTTCGTAGTAACGAAGTACTCCGAGAGCAGCCACTTGGCCGGAGATCTCTTCGTACCGAGTACCTGCTGCCTTCATAGTCTTCGCTGCTGCTTGGATCATCTTCATTCTTCACAGCAGGGAGTTGTTGCCAGCCAAAGAAGCGCAAGAAGTGTCGAAGTATTCTAGGACACCCCGAAGGGCGTCCATGGTCTCCGAAGCCACCTTCTCTCACTTTATCTTTTCTTCAGACAAAGCTTTGTTTGATGAAGTCAGCTCATCTGTCAAAGATGAAAGTCTAGTTGCCTCCGTCATCAAAGAATTCTTTTGTCCGAGTAGTTTTTTGGCCTCCTCCATCAAAATTAGTTGCTCCTCTCGAAGCTTCACCATTTCTGCTCCCGCAGCTTCCTACTCTCCCCGCAGCCTTTCCACCTCAGCCCGAAGCACAACCCGCTCAGCCTCGAGTTCATTTGTGGCAGCCTCCAAGCTAGTCCTAGTATTTCTTTCTACAACTACCATCTCTTCCAAGCTCGAAGTCCGAGTCTCGGAGCTAACAAGACTCTCTTGAAGAGTAGTTACCTTCTCCTTGAGTCGGTTGCATTCTCGCTCATGTGATATAGCTGCAACCCGAGCTAAAACTACTTGATGTGAAGGAAGAACAAGAACAATGTAAGTAAATTGTGTACATATGTTTGAACTAACTCTATTTTTGCAGATGCTTCGTACCTAGTAGGCTGCCCGCTCCAAAGCTGCATCCAACTCCGACCCCTCCATTTCTCCAAGGATAGAAACCAGGTCAGTCTCCCTAATTTCGCGACTAGCCCGAGCCAAAAGCTCTAGAAAAGTCCGAAGTCCAGTTCTCCGCTCCAAAAAAGGAGCTAAGAGGGGGAGCCTTAACAAGGCACTCTGGTCATCTTCATTGGGAGATGGGCCAGAGCATAGCGAAGCATCTTCAGAGGCTTCTGTAGATTGGCCTCCGTCCATGGATCCTGATGGAGTCCACCCTGGAACAGGAGCAGGCAAAGGCCATCCCTTACCTTTCCCTTTTCTAGGACCCATCATCTTCTTTGAAGCCATTTCAGGGACCGGAGTCACTTGTGTTATGGCTGGAGTTGGCTTAGGAGGTGAAACAGGATCCGGCTCAACCTCCGCAGTGAGAGTAACTTCCACTGGAGCTGATCCTGTAAAATCAAAGGTATATGATATTGCTTAAGTTTTGTAGGACACAAAGAAAGAAAGGAAGATGAAAGTTATTCTGCTGAAGCTTACCTCTGACATTTTGTTGCCAAATGAGCACTGGACTTCTCGAGGGCTTGAACATCTGGCCAAAGTCCTCTTCGGACTCCGGACTTTGAACCGAAGAAATATCTGCAGAGATATCTTCGACCACTATAGTTATCACTTCATTCGGAGACAAGACTTGGTCCTCCGCTTCCCTCCGATAGAAGATGTCCTCCAGAGGTCCGGCCAAGGCACTGTTCGCTCCTACCTCCGCATAAAACCAGCAAAGAATCCAGTCCGTGTACCATCTGGCGTTGATAGCCTTCACTGGGAACCGGTCTTGATATTCTTCTCGAAGTCGGAAATTGATGCTCCCAAAGGCGATCACCATCTTTTCTCCTCTGGCTCTAGTATAGGTCTTCGGTTGGCATGAAGCTTTGTGAAGGGCTATGAAGATCTCAGCTCTCCCGGCACACCCCTCAGCTCGCATCGCCCATTCGAAGATGGTCGGTCGAGCGATTGCATATGGAGAGAGTTGAGGCAAAGTAACATGAAACAAGTTCAATACCTCCGAAAGGAACTCCACCGCTGGGAGCCCCAACCCAGCTTTGAAGAATGCTTCGAACACCACCACTTCTCTGGCTCGAGGCGCAGGAATCACCTCTCCCGCAGCCTGGCGAATCTTGATTCTAGGTCTCGTCTTCCCAACAGTCACCGTCGTAATTGATTTCTTTGTACAAGTTGAAGGCCCCAAACTATACGATTGATCCGTATATTTGGCGGACGCTGGGTGGAGATCATGAGGACCGGCCGGGCGAGGATTATCCGAAGACGCCACTGCCACTGCTACCACCATCGCATGTTGCCTGGCCAAGGACAAAGTGGGAACGGGGACCTTGTGGCTCATGTTTGCCATTGGAGAAGATGAAGTTGGAAAATGGGCTCAGGAAGAAAAAAGGGGAAACTGCGCGAGCAGTTGGTAAAGTATCCCAAACTCACCCCTACACTCTTATTTATAGTGTGAACTTGCAGTTGTAGTGTATCGTTCGAGTGCGCCGTTATATCTTCTTTACCGTTATGATTCACTTCGATTTTTTATGAGAAATCACGCCTCCGGAAACGAAGCGACATTTTAGCCTTTAAGAAAGTAATGACTATTTCTGTGAGTCTAACGGTTATTTCAGCTTCGCAAGGATTTATCTTCGAAGTTCCTTCGATACATACCATCACACAGAAGTTGGTTCGAAGATTCCAGACCTCCAAATGCTTCGAAGAGTGGTAAAATTCACTAAATTCTTGATTCTAAGTATGAAATTATTTCTTGCGTATACTGCTCTCTTATTGTATAGACAATTCGGAGAGAAGTATTCGAGAGGCTACTATTGGGGGAAAATATTTCATCCTCCAGAGGTCAAGGACATTCCCCTGAAGATACAAGCAGAAGGGACAAATACAGAAGCCTTGATCTTTGAAGGTCCTAAAAGTATTGAGGCTTCGCTATATTCGGAGTTTTATACAGTGAAGACCTCCGTTAAGGCTTCGGCATAACGAAGCTTCCTGAAGCCTTTCCACCCAAAGGGGTATTGCCAGTAAGGATAGAAGATTTATCTTCTTTCTGATTAAATTATTCTTTTACCTTTTTACCCGTATGAAGAGTATTAAACAATATCTTCTTAGTCGGTTGTAATTAGAGGGTAAAGGAGTCTTTTCCTTTAATATTCAGTCTATAAATACCCTTCTTCACTCTGTAAAGGGTATCGAATACTCACATATTCAATACACAACTTCGAACTACTTCGAGCTATTATCCTATTCGGAGGCTTGATATAGTCCGCTTTCACAAACACTTCGTTTTTCACATATATAGTTTCTTAAACCTGTTAGCGTAATCTTTTACGCCAACAACAATGTTATTGTTCTGGAGTGATGAGTGAGTGGTGTTTTGCTTGCATCGATGGGATCGATGTGAGGATATGGATTATGCCGAGGGGATCGGTGTGCGTCGTGTTTCGTATTTTGGCTTGTCTCATGTGTGCAGGGTGGAGATGCTGACGACGGGAAAACGGGTCCCCTATAGATATAAGTATGCGGAGAGGGCCTTATCCACAAATCGTTAGATACAAGTTAGTTTGATTTAAATGAAAAAAATGAAATATCGGAAATTGTGAATCCATTACTTCCAGAATTAATACGCTTACATAATAATTCTGTTAATTAAATCTCCGTAGAGAAAACCCCTTATTAAGAGTTCCGACTAAAAGAAAATTACAATGCATGTTGATATGAAGCTAAAAAAGAAATGAAAATAATATTGTATCCTAGCTCCAGCGTTGTTGAAGATGTGTATTAATTTTTCTCCACATTGGTTTTTTGTTAAGCATGTATAGAACATAAATGCTTCGTTATTTTTGTTAGCATGAATATCATTATCATGCCATATATGCGCATATGCCATAATTTATCTTCTTTAGTATGGTGCCATTAGGCCATTTGCTTATTTTGATATCCCAATTATAACTTAGTTCAACTACGTATTTTTTATTTTGATCATGCCTTGAATATTGAGGCTTAATTATTTATGATACCATCGCATGAGTTACTTACGCAATTCACGCTATTTATATATGTATGTGAGAAATGCAAGTATTTATCATAACGTGCTTACGAGTCATTTGTAGGTATTTTTGACCTTATATTTATACCATAGAGCCTATATGAAAATTTTAGTTGGCCCTTATACATTTGACATATGTTGAGAAAAATATTCTTAGACTCGTACTAGAAAGTAGAGCCTAAAAATTATGATATGCATTCCTAAACTTGTACCAAAAGGTCGACTTTAAGATTATGATGTGCATTCCTAGGCTTGTACCAAAAGGTCGAGCCTTGGACTATGATATGAATATGTATTCCTAAACTTGTACCAAAAGGCCGAGTTTAGGATTATGATATGTATGTTTTTATCAGATGCATTCCTAGGCTTGTACTATAAGGTTGAGCCTAAGATTATGAGATGATGCATTCCCAAACTTGTACCAAAAGGCTGAGTTTAGGATTATGATGTGCATTCCTATGCTTGAACCAAAAGGCTGAACATAGGATTATGCTATGTATATGCATTCCTAAACTTATACCAAAAGGCCGAGTTTAGGATTATGATGTACATTCCTAGGCTTGTACCAAAAGGCCGAGCCTAGGATTATGATATGTATATGCATTCCTAAACTTGTACCAAAAGGCCGAGTTTAGAATTATGATGTGCATTCCTAGGCGTGTACCAAAAGGCCGATCCTAAGAGATTATGATTTATGTTATGCATTTCTAGGCTTGTACCAAAAGACCGAGCCTAGAACTATGATATGTATGTTTTTATAAGATTATTCCTAGGCTTGTACCAAAAGACCGAGCCTAGGACTATGATACGATGCATTTAATTGAGAAGAAAAGAGAAGATACGAATGAAGAGCATGATTTTTATACCTTAACAACACTTCTTTTCTTCTAGAGATTTACAGAACTTGCTAGCGGAAAAGTAGAAAGAGTATTGAGCCTCTCCCTATCTTCTTCTTCTTCTATGTGTTTCTTTCTTCTTTTGCGCGTGTGCTCTCCAACAACTAGCAGCGTATGTGTTATCTCCAGGAAAAAGTTCCACCGCTGCTTTTTGCCGTATGCCTCTATTTATAGAGGAGGTAGGATGGAGACCTCATGTGCGTGCTGGACGTGGGCTACAGCAACGTGCTTGCTGCGCATGAGGAGAGAGCGTGCTGGACGTGGAGGACGTGCGTGCGTGGAGCAGCAGGTCATGTGGAGTGCGTGCGTGGGAGAGCAGCTCCTATTTTCCTGCGTAGGCATGCGTGCGGAAGTAGGTAAGTTTTCTGCCTGGGAGCGGTTTGTGACGCCCCGATTTATCGAAATCGTAACATTATTGAATTTCCATAGAAAAACAATAATACAAGAGGTTCATCATGCGACAACGTACATACGGCAAACATTCATGGTACGCAGACCACATTATTACACAAGTGTAAATAAAAAGAAACTATAAAAATAGACTGCATGACGAACGTCTTCTTCAGGATCGTTTTCTTGACTGGGTCGCTACTCCAGACCATCCTCATAGTAGGCATCCTCTGAATTGAGTGTCCAACGAGTATGAGTACAAAAATACTCAACAAGTCACCGCAAATACAATAGTAATGCAAGACAATAACAAAGGAAGGATAATGGCTAAAAGTGCGAAAAAGTACATTTTTTAGTTATTGCATTTAGTGTAGTCAAATTTAATCATGCGGAATTTTAAACATGAACATCATAATACCATCTAACTCGAGGAGTATGTTTTCCCTCCTCGCACAACAGTCCTTACATGCCAAGTCATCATGCACATTCATTTCAATAGTAAACTAACTGTGGGATGTCACGCAACCCGCCCTTGACCGTGGGCTCAGCTTTTCGAAAAGATTTATGACTGTGATCAGAGGTGTACTATTGTACCCACAAGGCACGCACTCATCCCAAACACCAAAGTGTAACGAGATGACCCATACCACGGGAACTCGTGCCAAAACCTCAGCATGAAATGCTCCAAGCGATAACCACCCTCTCTAGGTTTCACCGGTGCGCCGGGCCGCATCCCGGCTAACGTCGCACCCCCTTTTGCGCCACGTCGGTAAAGCCACCCGCAGGTGCAGCTTGACCTATCTCCAAATGGTGGCCTCGGTTTGGAACACTCCATACCTTAGTTAGGACTTACCCATTAGACTTGTGGTTAGTACGGAAGTGTATTGCAACGGAGCCCACAGACCGGTCCTTATAGTGCCCCGGGTGCTACCGACCAATGCCCTAGCTTGCACCTTGAACCCACCATGCATACACTCACAACCAAAACTCTATCACCAACAGAATTCCAAAGATAAGGATAACGGGGATCATATAGTAGAACCAAGTTGCTACGACTCATTCTTAACCCTATAGCAATCGTGTTGATACATTGGACACTAGCTAATAATACTCATCATATGGTGACAAGGAGTTTAGGCTAGATAGCATCGCTTGGGTTGCACATCAAGGTCGGGGGATCCTAATAAATATATTGTAAGGGTTTCATTTGACTAATGCATGTATAACCTATGTGTTTTAGCAATAGTTTAATAAAACATGGGTTCAATGTGCTCAAAAGATTGGTTTGGTGACTTGCCTTGTTCAACAAAAGGGGAGGGAGGAACTTCGGGAAAATATTCCGGCTCCTCGGTGGCGTCGTAGTATTTTCGACATAAATCAATTAAACAATCCAAAAACCACACAACAGGTTTATAAGTTTTGATTGGTTTGAACCAAGGAAAACAAAGTTGTTAAGTTTCAGAAATCCATTTTATGAATATTTTAAAATGAACCTTAGTGACATAATGTCCTTTATAAAAGAGATAATAATGTGAACAATTGTATTTTAAATTTTCTAACTAATTTAAAATAAGAGGTTCAGTGTAAACTTAGTGGTTTTATGATACTAACATGAAAAGGATAAAAGATAAATTTTGCTAAAATTGAAATGAATCATTTAGTAATATATCCTAAAGTGCATTTGAATACTTTATTAAAATAGCATGAAATATTCAAAGTAAACATACTATTTTTATTTCATTAACATGTAGAGAATAAAATTATAAATTTTCTGGAATTGAAATGATAATTTTTGGAGTTAAAATGCGCAAGATATGAATTTTATAAGTTTAAAACAGTTTCTGGAATTTAATTTAAATCAAAAACGTGTGTCGGTCCACGGGGAACCGGGCTCACCGTGAACCCGCGCACTATGCGCGTGCGCCGGATCGAGATCCACCATCGGATCGCGATCGGGCAGCCACGAGCGAGGCGGGGGAGTTAAATTAACGTGGACAGCTGAGATTAAAATGTTGAAACGGTACGCGATGGATGGGCCAGATGCGATGCGAGATTTAAACACTAACGAACGGCTCAAATTAGAACGTAACGCTTCACTGAGATCTAACGGATCCGATTAAACCGCACGAGGGATTTAATCACCACCGTCGGATCCAGATCGCACGGTCGCGATTGAATCCGACAGGGCACGGGTACTCGACCCATGCCGGTCATCTTCTCCGGTGACGGTGAGCGGGCCAGGGGCCACGACGACCGACGGCGAGGGGTCCTAAGGGCTAAAATGAAAAGAGGACACTACGGGGATCACGAGGGTACCGTTGCGGTGGTCCGAGGTCGACGGGGCATGGCCAGCGACGAGCGGAGGTGGCGAAGACGTTCGGGTCCTCGTCGGCGATGGACATCCGGTGGGGTTCGTCGGTGATGGAGAGGGGGCTGAGGTCGGGGTGGCACCGGTGGTCATAGAGGTGTGGTCACCGAGGGCGGAGGAGGACTCTGGCGACGGCGAGCGGCGGCTGGAGCGAGGGCGGCGGTGAGGCGCTAAAGACCAAAGTGAGGCGCTCTGGTTCGTTCTCAACGCGATCAGACATGCGGGCTGGACGCGGTGGAGGCCAAGGGCTTAAATAGAGCCGTCGGAGGGGCTCAGAGGGGGACGCATGCAAGGAAAGCCAAGGGGAGGGCTTTAACTCGTCGGCGAGGTTTCGCCATGCACGGGTGCTGCGATCCCGAGGCTTAAACGCGTCCCTTAACACGATTAAACGGCCGGTGGGCCTCAGGGTGTATTAAACCGGTGTCAATTCAATGGGGGAGGGGCCGACGAGGGGAATCCGAGGCGAGGTCATCAGCCGGCACAATTTGGGGTGGTGGCACGAGGTGGATGACGGACCTGACAGGTGGGGGCCACAGGCCTGCGGGCGCGAGCGAACGGGCGAGGCGACTGACGGGTGGGGTCAAGCTCGGCCGCGAGGGTTCGGTTGGCGCCGACAGGTGGGGTCGGGTTGTCGGGCGCGCGCGTGAAGAGAGAGGGGGTCACTGACAGGTGGGGTCCGTTGGTCAGTCGGGGGCGTGGGGAGGGGTGGGCTATGCCGGCCAGTTGGAGGGGATTGAGGGAGGGAGGCCCGTTACTGTTTAAATCCTTTTCCGAAAAATATAATTACAGAAATTGATTTAAAATATTTGGGCCACTTCCAAAGGTTATAAAAATTTGTAAAAATTCTCAAAAATATGTTTTGGCCTTGGGATCATATACAAAATTTTCTAGCCTCTGGTTTGGTCATTCCACCTAGGTTCTAGTTCAAATAGGTTAGGAAGGGCATTAAATGTATTCCCAAATTAAATAATTCTAGAAAATATATTAAATGATATTTTTATTTCTTTGAAAATTTGGGGTGTTACAAACCTATGCCCCTTACAAAGAATCTCATCCTCGAGATTGGAACGTTACTCGAATAACTCGGGGTATTGGGCTTTCAACTCGTCTTCTTTTTCCCATGTGGCTTCTTTAACGGGGTGGTTGTCCCACTTAACCTTGTAGAAGCGAACCACACGGCTCCTGGTTACTCTTTCCTTAGTCTCCAGGATCTTGACGGGTTTCTCAATGTAGGTCAAGTCCTCTTGGACGTTGAGTTGTTGGAGGTCGGCTTGTTCGGCGGGCACACGGAGACACTTCTTCAGCTGAGAGACGTGGAACACATCGTGGACTCCTGCCAAGGATGGAGGCAGTTCTAGTTGATATGCCACTTCTCCCTGCCGTCGGAGAATCTGAAAAGGTCCGACATAACGGGGTTCTAGCTTGCCTCTCATGTTGAACCTTTGAGTGCCACGGAGGGGAGTGACTCGGAGATAGACATAATCACCCTCCTCAAAGGCTAGGTCTCTTCATCGATTATCAGCGTAGCTCTTTTGTCAGGACTGGGCTATCTTCAATCTCTCCCTAATGATCTTGACCTTCTCTTCGGCTTCTCTTAGTATATCTGTCCCAAACAGTTTTGACTCTCCGGTCTAATCCCAGAGCAGCGGCGTTCTGCACTTACGCCCATAAAGTGCTTCGAACGGGGACATCTGCAGGCTAACTTGATAGCTGTTGTTGTAGGAGAACTCCGCATAAGGCAAGTTCTTGTCCCACATTCTGCCAAAGTCCAGAGCGCAAGCTCTAAGCATATCCTCCAATACCTAGTTGACCCTTTCGGTTTGACCATCGGTCTGTGGATGATAGGCGGTGCTAAATTTTAGCCGGGTGCCGAGTTCCTCTTGAAGGTTCTTCCAAAACTTGGAGGTAAACTGACTCCCATGGTCAGATACAATTTTCTTTGGCACTCCGTGCAGGCACACGATCCGGGTCATATACAACTCAGCCAGCCTGGCGATGGTGTAAGTTGTCTTGACGGGGATGAAGTGAGCTACTTTGATGAGTCGGTCAATGATCACCCAGATAGAATCATGACCAGCTTGGGTTCTGGGCAGTCCCGTGATGAAGTCCATCCCTATCTCTTCCCACTTCCATTCGGGGACTTTGAGGGGTTGCAACAGTCCAGCAGGTCTCTGGTGCTCTGCCTTGACTCGCCGGCATGTGTCGCACTTGGCCACATACTCAGCTATTTCCCTTTTCATGCTGACCCACCAATATTTCTCCTTTAGGTCTTGATACATCTTTGTACTCCCAGGATGTATGGAGTATAGAGTATCGTGGGCTTCTTGAAGGATGATAGTCTTCAACTCGGGCTTGTCGGGTACGCATATCTGGTTTCCGAACCAGATGGTACCATGCTCATCCTCGGAGAATCTGGGGGCTTTGCCCTTCCGCATGTTCTGCTGGATCTCCAAGATGTCTGGGTCTTCCTTCTGTGTTTCCCGGATCTGGTCTATCAAGACAGGTCTAGACTCCAAAGCGGCGAGATACGCTCTGTTGGCAATCCCTAAATTTAGTCTTTCCATTTCCTTATATAGCAAGGGGGCCTGGTCCCGTATTATGATGGTATTGCAGTACCCTTTTCGACTAAGGGCGCCTGCCACCACATTGGCCTTGCTTGGATGATAATGGATGCCCAAGTCATAATCCTTGATCAATTCCAACCATCTCCTCTGCCTGAGGTTCAGGTCCGGTTGGGTGAATATATACTTGAGGCTCTTGTGGTCGGTGAAGACCTCGCACCAATTTCCCACAAGGTAATGTCTCCATATCTTCAAGGCATGAACCACGGCTGCCAATTCCAGGTCATGGGTTGGGTAGTTCAGCTCATGTGGCCTCAGCTATCGGGAGGCATAAGATATCACCTTCCCATCCTATAATAAGACACAACCCAATCCTTGACGAGAGGCATCACAGTAGATGTGGAAGTCCTTCCGGATGTCTGGCAGGGTCAGGATAGGGGCTGCCACGAGCTTCTTCTTAAGGGTTTGGAAGCATTCTTCACAATCCGGGGTCCATTCAAACTTTACTTCCTTCTGCAACAGCCTGGTCATAGGCTTGACTATCTTTGAAAAGTTCTCAATGAACCAGCGGTAGTATCCGGCCAATCCGAGAAAACTTCGGATCTCGGTCATGTTCGTGGGTTGTAGCCAATTGGTCACTGCTTCTATGGTGGTTGGGTCTACTGCTATTCCTCCGGCAGATATGACATGACCGAGGAACTTCACCTCAGATGACCAAAACTCGCACTTGTTGTATTTGGCGTACAATTGTTGCTCCCTTAGCTTTCCGAGGGTCAGACGGAGGTGGGTTTCATGTTCTTCCTTGGTCTTGGAGTAGACGAGGATGCCGTCGATGAATACCATGATGAACTTATCCAAGAACTCCATGAATACATTGTTCATCATGTTCATGAAAAAGGCCGGGGCATTCGTGAGTCCGAACGACATCACAGTATACTTGTAGAGTCCATAGCGTGAGGTGAAGGCAGTCTTGGGTATGTCTTCTTCCCTAATCCTCAATTGGTGATAACCTGACTTGAGGTCAATCTTGGAAAACACTGAGGATCCTTTCAGCTGATCGAACAGGTCATCGATCCGAGGCAATGGGTACTTGTTCTTGATGGTTACATCGTTCAGGGCTTTATAGTCCACACATCCTCTTAGTCTTGTCCTTCTTCAAGGCGAAGATGACCGGTGCACCCCAGGGCGAGGTACTCGGTCGGATATACCCTTTTTGCTCCAGGTCTTCAATGTTGCTCTCGACTTCGGCTAGCTCATTGGCGGCCATCCGGTATGGGTGCTTGGAGATTGGAGTGGTCCCGGGTTCAAGCTCGATTCTGAATTCGATGTCCCGTTTGGGAGGCATTCCTGGCAGGTCCTTTGGGAAGACGTCCATGTACTCCTTGACTATGGGCACTTCCTCTAGGGCTAGTGAGTGGAGAGACACCTCACGAGGTTTGTGGTTGGTCATCCGAAAAGTGGCGGCCTTGCCTTCGGGGTTGGTCACCGTTATGGACTTGCTGGCACAATCGATCACTCCCTTGTGTTTCATTAGCCAATTCATCCCTAGGATGAGGTCGAGTCCGGTGCAATTAATGAGGACTAGCTCAGCCTGGAATAATATCCCATGAATCTCTATCTTTACTCTAGGGCTGTATAAGTGGGCTAAGGTTTTATTGCCTGGGGTGGCAATCATCATGGGGGCTGGTAGAGGGAGCACTTCCAAGTTGTTGGTTTTCACAAAATCCTCCAAGATGAAAGAGTGTGTTGCTCCAGAGTCAAACAATATTATAGCAGGTATGGAATTGGTGGTAAACATACCGAGTATGACTTCAGGAGCTTCCTGAGCTTTCTCCGCGCTGATATGGTTGACGCAGGCACGGACCGCCTGGTTGGGTGTCGCACCTTGGGGCTGCTTGGGGTGAGGACACTGGTGCGAGTAATGTCCTTCCTTCCGGCAGTTGAAGCAGACGATCGGCTTCCCTTGGCGGTCCCTCAAGATCGGGGTCTTGGCGGCGTGCGTCGGCTGAGCGGCTGAAGCTGGTGGAGCGGGGCGGGGATGCCCGGCGTTGGATCCACCAGCGGCGTGAGGTGGCCTGTAGGCGGGCCGAGGATGGTAGGCAGGCGTTGGTGGCGGAGGGACGAAGTGGGGCCTTTGAGAATTCGCTTGTTGATGCTTGAAGGCGATCATCTTCCTCTTCTTGAGGTCCAACTTGTTTTGCTCAGTCTCTTGGATGAGTGCTTTATTCACCAACCGTTGAAAGTCGGCGTAGTCGATGGCGACAAGCTGGATGGACAGCTCATCCTTAAGTCCCCGGAGGAATTTAGCCCGGCGGAGGGCGTCGGTTCGCACCTCCTCTAGCATGTAGCGTGCCAGACTGTTGAACTCATGAAGGTACTCCATGACAGTCCGGCTGCCCTGTTGCAGGTCGCGGAACTCCTGCTGCTTGACCGTGATGACTCCGGCGGGGACGTGGGCGGCGCGAAAAGCGATGGTGAACTCCGCCCAAGTCACCACGTGGTCCTCTGGTTGGGACTCATGATAGTTGTTCCACCATTCTGCGGTGGGACCCTGGAGATGATGAGTAGCGAACGCCACTCTCTCCCGGTCGGTGCAGGGGAGGAGGTCCAACTTCTTCCCGATGGTGCGGAGCCAATCTCCGGCCTCCATGGGGTTCGTTGTGCTGGAGAAGATCGGGGGTCGCATGCGCAAGAACTCTGAGAGTTGAGGCACGGGTGCAGGGGCTGGTGCACGAGGGGCGGGCTCCACATTCTGCAGCCAGTCCAACTGTGCATGTTGGTGCTGCATTTTGGTGAGGAGGGCAGTAATCAGCTGGTTCTGATTTGCCATCATCTCCGCCAAGGTGGGGTGGTTGGCGGATGGCGGTCCAGTCTGACGTTGGCCCGTTGCGCCCCAATTGGGCATAACACTTCCGGGCAGACCATTGCTTGCCCCTTCTCTGTTGTTGGTCCCGGTGTTCTGGTTATCGGCCATCTTCTGAACGCACAAGATTTTTAGTCATAATAGAAAGGTTGGGAAACAAACATTTAGCCAAAATAGTCCATAGAGGCTCATATATATATCTCAAAGTGGTATAGAATGTTCATTACATCCATGTTCTTATTTTAATCCAACTACAACACAAGTCATTGCAGGTGGCACCACAATCATAAAATTATTAAAACCACTCAACGATAGCTATCGTCTACTCGCCATCGGAGGCGGTCTTCGTGCTCTCGGAACCACGAGGGTTCTGAGGGACGGTGGGCTCGAGAAAATTCTCGATGACGGGGTCGGATACGAGGGCGGGGCGTGGTGCAGGGGCGCTAGAGCTGGATGGTCCGGCGGTCGTGGGGTGTGGCGGGATCCTCTTAGGGCGAGGGGTGGGCTCGCGGATGGGTTCTTCCTCCTCGGGATGAGGGGGACCATCTCCGCAATGTCCTTCTGCAGTTGCATAATCTTGCGCTGCAGCTCGCCATTTTGTTGGATCAAGCTCTTCGTCTCCTGACGAAGGAACTCGACAGCCTCGTGGTGCTCCTCGGCGTCAAGCACAGCCTCGATATGGAGATTGTCCATGGCGTGAAGAAGGCGCGTCTGCCGGGCCATGACCGGATCGTGATCGGAGTGAACTCCGATGTAGATACTACGGTGGGCACCGGGAGTGCGCTTCGGCACGAGCCGGAAGGACGAGTTCTGAAGATGATCGTCATAGATCATCCTCAGCTCCATGAGGGCTTGGAGGGCGACGTGTTGGCATGCGACGTCGAAGGTTGGGCCCCCAAGTGCTACCGTGAAGAACGGCAGGTGATCGCCGGACCCGTGGATGGTGAGGGAGACGTCGTAGGGTCCTGCGAACTCCTCCATGTACACGCCATGGAACTCAGGCTCGAAGAGGAACCCAAGGAAGGTGACCATCATCCGGAGCTCCCGAACGAAGCCCTCAAAGTGACGGCAGAAGCTGTGGACTTGGTAGACCGGCATCTACAAAAACAACAAGTTGAAGGAAAGTGAGGAGAGGAACAAAGTTATGAAGTAGGGTTTTTTGAGAAGTAATTTTCTGCAACTAATGGCTAGTATGGTTCGTTTGGCTTCCTACAGTCAAGTCGGCTCTGATACCATCTTGTGATGCCCCGATTTATTGAAATCGGAACATTATTGAATTTCCATAGAAAAACAATAATATAAGAGGTTCATCATGCGACAACGTACATATGGCAAACATTCATGGTACGCAGACCACATTATTACACAAGTGTAAATAAAAATAAACTATAAAAATAGACTGCATGATGAATGTCTTCTTCAGGATCGTTTTCTTGACTGGGTCGCTACTCCAGACCATCCTCGTAGTAGGCATCCTCTAAATTGTGTGTCCAACGGGTATGAGTACAAAAGTACTCAACAAGTCACCGCAAATGCAATAGTAATGCAAGATAATAACAAAGGAAGGATAATGACTAAAAGTGCGAAAAAGTACATTTTTCAGTTATTGCATTTAGTGTAGTCAAATTTAATCATGCGGAATTTTAAACATGAACATCATAATACCATCTAACTCGAGGAGTACGTTTTCCCTCCTCGCACAACAGTCCTTACATGCCAAGTCATCATGCACATTCATTTCAATAGTAAACTAATTGTGGGATGTCACGCAACCCGCCCTTGACCGTGGGCTCGGCTTTTTTAAAAGATTTATGACTCTGATCAGAGGTGTACTACTGTACCCACAAGGCATGCACTCATCACAAACACCAAAGTGTAACGAGATGACCCATACCACGGGAACTCGTGCCAAAACCTCAGCATGAAATGCTCCAAGTGATAACCACCCGCTCTAGGTTTCACCGGCGCGCCGGGCCGCATCCCGGCTAACGTCGCACCCCCTTTTGCGCCACGTCGGTAAAGCCACCCGCAGGTGCAGCTTGACCCATCTCCAAATGGTGGCCTCGGTTTGGAACACTCCATACCTTAGTTAGGACTTACCCATTAGACTTGTGGTTAGTATGGAAGTGTATTGCAACGGATCCCTCAGACCGGTCCTTATAGTGCCCCGGGTGCTACCGACCAATGCCCTAGCTTGCACCTGGAACCCACCATGCATACACTCACAACCAAAACTCTATCACCAACAGAATTCCAAAGATAAGGATAACGGGGATCACATAGTAGAACCAAGTTTCTACGACTCATTCTTAACCCTATAGCAATCGTGTCGATACATTGGACACTAGCTAATAATACTCATCATATGGTGACAAGGAGTTTAGGCTAGATAGCATGGCTTGGGTTGCACATCAAGGTCGGGGGATCCTAATAAATATATTGTAAGGGTTTCATTTGACTAATGCATGTATAACCTATGTGTTTTAGCAATAGTTTAATAAAACATGGGTTCAATATGCTCAAAAGAATTGTTTGGTGACTTGCCTTGTTCAACAAAAGAGGAGGGAGGAACTTCGGGAAAATATTCCGGCTCCTCGGCGGCGTCGTAGTCTTTTCGACATAAATCAATTAAACAATCCAAAAACCACACAACAGGTTTATAAGTTTTGATTGGTTTGAACCAAGGAAAACAAAGTTGTTAAGTTTCAGAAATCCATTTTATGAATATTTTAAAATGAACCTTAGTGACATAATGTCCTTTATAAAAGAGATAATAATGTGAACAATTGTATTTTACATTTTATAACTAATTTAAAATAAGAGGTTCAGTGTAAACTTAGTGGTTTTATGATACTAACATGAAAAGGATAAAAGATAAATTTTGCTAAAATTGAAATGAATCATTTAGTAATATATCCTAAAGTGCATTTGAATACTTTATTAAATAAGAATGAAATATTCAAAGTAAACATACTGTTTTTATTGCATTAACATGTAGAGAATAAAATTATAAATTTTCTGGAATTGAAATGATAATTTTTGGAGTTAAAATGCGCAAGATATGAATTTTATAAGTTTAAAACAGTTTCTGGAATTTAATTTAAATCCAAAACGGGCGTCGGTCCACGGTGAACCGGGCTCACCGTGAACCCGCGCACTGTGCGCGTGCGCCTGATCGAGATCCACCATCGGATCGCGATCGGGCGGCCACGGGCGAGGCGGGGGAGTTAAATTAACGTGGACGGCTGTGATTAAAACGTTGAAACGGTACGCGATGGACGGGCCAGATGCGATGCGGGATTTAAACACTAATGAACGGCTCATATTAGAAAGTAACGCTTCGCCGAGATATAACGGATCCGATTAAACCGCACGAGGGATTTAATCGCCACCGTCGGATCCAGATCGCACGGTCGCGATTGAATCCGACATGGCACGGGTACTCGACCCGTGCCGGTCGTCTTCTCCGGCGACGATGAGCGGGCCAGGGGCCACGACGAGCGATGGCGAGGGGTCCTAAGGGCTAAAATGAAAAGAGGACACTACGGGGATCACGAGGGTACCGTTGCGGTGGTCTGAGGTCAACGGGGCGTGGCCGGTGACGAGCGGAGGCGGCGAAGACGTTCGGGTCCTCGTCGGCGATGGAGATCTGACGGGGTTCGTCGGCGACGGAGAGGTGGCCGAGGTCGGGGCAGCGCCGGTGGTCATAGAGGTGCGGTCACCGAGAGCGGAGGAGGACTCCAGCGATGGCGAGCGGTGGCTGGAGCGAGGGCGGCGCTGAGGCGCTAAAGACCGAAGTGAGGTGCTCTAGTTCGTTCTCAACGCGATCAGGCGTGCGGGCTGGACGCGGTGGAGGCCAAGGGCTTAAATAGAGGCATCGGAGGGGCTCAGAGGGGGACGCATGCAAGGAAAGCCGAGGGGAGGGCTTTAACTCGCTGGCGAGGTTTTGCCATGCACGGGTGCTGCGATCCCGAGGCTTAAACGCGTCCCTTAACGCGATTAAATGGCCGACGGGCCTCGGGGTGCATCCAACCGGCGTCAATTCAATGGGGGAGGGGCCGGCGAGGGAAATCCGAGGCGAGGTCGTCGCCCGGCGCAATTTGGGGGTGGTGGCACGAGGTGGACGACGGACCTGACAGGTGGGGGCCACAGGCCAGTGGGCGCGAGCGAACGGGCGAGGCGACTGACGGGTGGGGTCAGGCTCGGCCGCGAGGGTTCGGTTGGCGCCGACAGGTGGGGTCAGGTTGTCGGACGCGCGCGCGAAGAGAGTGGGGGTCACTGACGGGTGGGGTCCATTGGTCAGTCGGGGCGCGGGGAGGGGTGGGCTGGGCCGGCCGGTTGGAGGGGATTGAGGGAGGGAGGCCCGTTACTGTTTAAATCCTTTTCCGAAAAAATATAATTACAGAAATTGATTTAAAATATTTGGGCCACTTCCAAAGCTGATAAAAATTTGTAAAAATTCTAAAAAATATGTTTTGGCCTTGGGATCATATACAAAATTTTCTAGCCTCTAGTTTGGTAATTCCACCTAGATTCTAGTTCAAATAGGTTAGGAAGGGCATTAAAGGTATTTCCAAATTAAATAATTCTAGAAAATATATTAAATGATATTTTTATTTCTTTGAAAATTTGTGGTGTTACATGGTTCCTCTGCAGTCGGAGGGCTGACTGCAGAGGGCAGTCGGGCTTCGCAGCCGTCCGATCTCGATCGGACGGTGTGAAGCCCCCTTCTCTCTCCGAAGCCTCCTGCGAAGTGGGTCGCACCGATGCGAAGCCCCCCTCGCACAGTCGTCTGATTGAAATCGGATGGCGCTGAGGGGCTGACTGCCCTCTGCAGTCAGTGAGGCCGACTGCAGAGGATCTCAAATCTATTCTGCATGCACGTCTCCTTTTTTATGTAATTTGCTCAAGTTGCATGTAAAGCCTGCCACTCCCTGCATATACTGTCACAAAAAAAGCTGTGATGCAAGAGGTGGTAGCTGGATGCTTAGATGCCCTCATTTATTATTTATTAAATTATATATAGTTGACATTTTGACCCATATTTAAAATATGTGATTAATTTTATTTGTAAGTTGTATAAATTATTCATCGTTATATATATATATTTCTTTTTTATTTTAAAGACACATGTTGCAATTGACTGTATAATTTTCAGTATATTTTATTTAAAATATTATATCGGTCCATCTATTGATGCATATTTAGGATGCAATATTTACGTCGATCGTTGAATATCCCTTTTCATTATCATTGCACATATACCTATTATATATTTTTAGTGATACACATGCAGTGATATACAGATAAATATCATATTTAGAGAGACATTATCATTATGTATATATACTATTTATTTCGTATATATGTGTCCGCATTTATATCACACACGCATGCAGTCATGGTGATAAACATGACACCTCACGCTGTGCGACATATATTATGTTTTTTATTATATATTGATATTGCTCAATGTCACACCAATATAATACTTCTCAACGTAGGTTTTATGATTATATTATTTTATGCCACTTGACGTATATCTATATTTTTATTGCATATGTGCACTTTTTTTACATGTGTATATGGTGTCGTACCAATAAATATTATATTTTTTATTGTTGCATATTTTTAATGACACATGTGCAGTGCCATATGTTAGAAATAAACCCATCTTCGTGTGGGTGCACTGCTGGCGGGTGGCTCGGCCGGGTGTGTGTGCACGCGGACGACGAGCTGGTAGTGCGTGTGTGTTGATTGTGTGGTGATTTGAGTCTGTTAGCATGTGCACGTCTGGGCGGCGACGCGTGTGTAGTTGAGTGAGTCTTCAGGGTAGCTAGCTTCTAGGAAGTGCCTGCATGTCGATGGGATGGATGGATAGCTCTGCATGCACGTTGGAGCGTGGCTTGCGGGCGGAGTATGATCGTGGGCGTTGGTGCGTGTATAGCGTGCAGCCGGCATGCGGATCAGCGGTAGAGTCGTTGCAGCGTGGAGTACGTGCTCCCAGAGTCCGCCAGCTATAAATCCTTGTACTGCCCATTTGTGTGAGATATAAGAAGCATCAGAGTGCAGCGTGTGTGCGCTGTGGCGTTTGGGCGCTACTGCTTGTCTCCTGCTTCTGTTCTCGAGCGTTTGAGTCTCCCACCTCTGTTTGTTTTATGCTCTTGAGTGTTCTGTGTGTGTGTGAGCGCTAGATTACCAACACCATATAAATATCACACTTCTCATTACTAGAGAGACATTATCATTAGATATATTATTTATTTCATACATGCGTGTATCTATATAATTATTTATATCACACACGCATGCAGTCGTGATAATAAACGTAATATCTCACACCATGAGACATTTATTATATGTTTATATATATATATATATGTATTTCGATATCACACCAATATAATATTTTGTAATGTAGGTGTTGTGGTCAAATTTTCATTTATATATAATGTTTCTTATATGTCGAGGGTGTTATTCTTGAATGTATTTTTTATATATTTTTTGTGATACGTGCTGGGTACCGAATAATTTTTCATGCCGGTAAACAATCACACATATTTGATATATATTTAATATGAGATTTTTTATTATGTATTAAGGATCCAAAATTAGTGTCAACAGATGTTAACCAACTGTCAACGGCGGGTGATCAAGGGTCAAGCGGAGAGTTCGATGCCAGAGGATTAAGGATGTCGGGTGAAGTTGGAGATGATCTCAGGAGTGCACGAGGAGATAGAGAAAGACTTGGACGGATAGATCGTCGAGATAGCGTGACGATCAAGTCAGTGAAAGGGAGGCTAGTGCAAGTGATCAGGCAGCTCGAGGCGATCGAGAGCGGGAGAGATTTGCTGGCGGTCGAGTTCGTGGATTGACGTCACATGTCGGCGATCGAGGAGGCTTTGTTGGTTTTTTCTGAAAACCGTTACAACAAATTTTTTTTTAATTCCAGTAATTAGGAGTTTGTTTTTCTGATTAGTAGTCTAGATTAAGTGTAATCTTTTAGTATTTTTTGGAATTTTCAAATTCTGAAAAATATTAAGAGAATAGGGTCGATGATGTAATAAATTAGGAGTATACATTATTGTATTGTATTTTTTAGATTTTGTAATTCTGAAAATATATTATGGAAATTAGGTAAATACCTAGAACATTTACCCTAATGACATTTTGAAGATTTTTTTAATGGGCTTGCCTATATAAAGGACTCCATGCCCAAGGGTTAGGTGACTTTTTGGCTGTCATTTTAAGGGCTACCAACCATAAATTCTATTTTGTTCTAGCCTCTTTTGTTGCTCTTTTATTTGTGCAAGCACTGTTCATTATGAATTGAAAAGCTTCTGTCCTAGTTACAGTGTTCCAGCGCAGGTGAGTGCAGCGCTAGGTACTGTTCATCATTCTGAATTCAATCTTTGAGATGATTTTTGATCAGTTTTGGTGTAGTTTTTGGATCTGAGTTCTTTATAACTTATGTTGTCCAAGTTTTCAGGATTCCATTTTTGAAGTTTGCAAAAGTTTTTGACCACTTCTTCATGGAGTTTTTGGTTTACCAAATCTGCAAAAAAAATCTGAGAGGGTGTTTTTTTGTTGATCACTTTTGAGGGCTGAGTTGTTTGTACTAGTGCTTCATCTTGGAACAAATGCAGTGCTGAAATGAGTATCACTAATATCAGTGCTATTGTTCATCTGATTACCCTGACCAAAGATAACAGATCAGAAAATTGCTTCAGTTTAAGAACGGATGTACCCTGGACAGAGAAATGTTTGAGGAAGAATTCTACTGGTTCTCCTTGTATCTGAATTGATCTTCTTTATGTACTATGCTGAGCAACAAGTATGCCAGTGCTTGTGTTAAATTGGTTCCTGTTTTGATTCTTCTCCATGCTTCTAGATTGAAGTGTGTCTGAATCATTCAGTTCATTGCTGCATACAGACCAGAAGTTTTTGTTCTAGAATCTTCCTGTTCTTTATCTACTGCCAAGTGATTAATCTTTAAGTGTTGCTGCTGAATTTTAATCCTAGATTTTTGGCTGAAGATTTGTGTGAGAGGACAAGATCATTCTAGAAACTTCTATTCTCTTTTTACTCTGAATTTGCAGTTTTAAACTGTAGCTGGATAAAATTATGTGCAGCCTCTGTTCTTCATACCAAATTAATTTCACAGATTATATTACTTGAACTTTGATTTCATTCTGTTTGTATTTCTTGGCTTTAACTGTGGTTCTTGCTGCCATCCCAACTGAGAAACAGCACCACTTTTATTCAGCGGTGAGAAATATTTTACAAGGGAATATGCTCAAGGTGCATGTATGCAGAAAAACAGTATATTGAAGTTGCATATTTATTTGATTGTGTCAAGATAGTTTGCTGGTGTTGTTTGCTTTGGCTCTATATGCTTCACTTCTGAATATTGCAGCAATGATCTTCATGTCTATGAATTAATTCAGTGCAGTTGTTCAGTATTGAAGAAGCTTAATTGATGTTTTGAAATTGTCATCAAGAGTCAGATGCAGGAAAATTTTGATGCATATTCCATATTCTTTTTTAGGCATTGGATTCACATGAACACAAGTTATATTCATAGTCTAAGTATCTTTCTCTAAACATTGATCATTTTCTGAAGTTTCTTGAGTAAGACTTGAAGTGCTTGAAGAAAAGTATCCTTCTCTAAACTTTAATCTATTCTGAAGTTTTCTGCCATGAATATATTTCAGTGATGATATTGTGTTTACTCATGACATTGACCTGAAGTAGTCACTATTCATTATCAAATTGCTGAGTGTCTGGTTCCTAGCAGAGAGCTACATGATTTTTAGCACCAGCAAGAAGTATCAGGTGGGATTGTTCAGATCAGCTACAGGCTTGCCAAAAACGCCCTCTAACTATCTAGAGGGAAATGGAGTACTCAAATTAACTTTTGGTGAAATTGACTATATTTAGATTTTAGGACTAAAAAACTGTAAAAACAAAGTGATGGAGGAATTGGATGGGGCCCGATCTTTTGGCGAGAGGATAGAGATAAGATAACTTCGATTGGAAGGAGATGACGTTGATGACCCGACTACAATCGTACGAGACGTTCGTGTTGCGCCTTAGCGATCAATACACCAACTTCAAGGTTTGTTGATCTTATCAGTGATCAAACTTGTTCCTGCAAGCAATCGAAGAACGATTAAGAACAAGATAAAGGAGCAACTACAATTGCTGGATATAAAAGACGCACAAAGGGTAGTTGGGGTTATGAAACGTATCATTGGCTAAACTTTTATCTAATCAAAACCCCCCTTACAACTGAAGTCTCTAGGGTTATTTATAGCCCTAGGGACGTTCTCAAAGTTTGGAAAACTTATTACATATGGAAAGGACTAATTATTTCCAAAACAGACTGACTAAAAAATGGAAATTCTGTGCTTAATTGGTTCGGCCTGAGAAAGGAACACACATTGATTTGGTGATTGCGATCTCCTCTGATGGAATCTGGAGGTGTAGCTGGATCCGTTGGAAAAAGGATGTATCAAGCTTTCCAAAAACTCCAAGATCATCCAAATAGGAGTTTCCATTTAAACGTTATGCACATTTGAATCTGGCGCTGTCCCTGCGGTCGGAATCTGAGTCCAATATTCTCAATCGCGTAGAACTTTATTTCTATTTTCTCTTGGAACAAAAGTAATGTCCCAAACTTGTATATTATGTTTGTATGGCCTTGACATGGTCCCCAATCAACTTCCACGATGTTCCATGCTCTTGATGTGCTCTTAACGTGTCGCTTGATCCATGAAAGAATTTATGTAATTGAAAATAAAGCCAACTCATGGTGTAGTATCCTTAGCTCAAATATATAAAATATAAATCTAATATAGAATGAATGAACCTTGGGTTGTTTATTGTAAAGTATAAGCATGGTTATATCTGAGCTAGTGATATCCTCATCATTCTCTCCTTCTTGGCTACAAACTTTCCTCGGTTTGTTCTTATATTCATAGTCATTGTAGCTCCTAGCAAAATATATATCATTGTGCAATATCACTTGTCCTTTTGTTACATTGTGAGTAGGAGAAAACCAACTCACGTTGACATTCGGTTTCGCATGTGTCGGTGAAGAACCATCCTTGATGAAAGGAGATGAAAATGTGAGGTTGTTGAACAGCTTAACATGTTCTCCTTCTTGAAAACAAACATGTGTATTTAAATCAAAACAAGAGACTCTCGAGGCAGTAGGATTAATGACATGACTTGCTCGAGGTAATTATTTTCAGGATTTACATGCAATTTCAAATCTGAACATATGTAAACTCTATGCAAAAAGTATATGTCTTGCTTATGGTATGTGCCAAATATATGAAAAATAACATTGGCAGGACATGGCAAATTAAACCTTGCAAATAATTTTTCTTTTAAACAAGTGAGCTAACAAAGATCCATAATTTCAACATATCCCCATGTATTTAAAGATGATAACAATGTAATTTCTTCATTCTCATTAGTAATGTGGAAAACATGTTTAAAATCAGCGCTTGAGGAATTAACAATAGAAACAACACGTTCTTCTACTAGTTGTGGCAGGTATATAAGTGAAGCATTAACACACAACTCTTCTTTGTCATGAGGAATTTCAAGCAAATCATTTGTTAATAAAGAAATTTCAGAAAAAAAATCCACTAATGGTTTCTCTATAATAGCATGAATATCTGATGATTGTGTTTGATGAGGAGCACACTCACCTTGATTAATTTCAGCACATATATTACCTTGCAAAACCTTCTCTGATGATGTAAGTGCATACTTGCTCTCTTTTTCCTGTTCAAAATTAGTAGAACTAGAACGCAAATTGATTGGCGTCTCCTCTAAATCAATAGCAATCTGAATTTCAGCTCGACATGCAAGTTCAAACAATTGAGAGAGAGAAATATATGTTTCATGAAGAAGCATTTCCTGAATTTCCTTGTTAAGCACACGTAAAAACATTTGTTCTATAGCTTCTTCACATTCATCTATAACACAACGTAATAAACAAGCATGCATATCATGATAGTATGAGACAACACTTCGGCTATCTTGTTTTAAACATTGTAGTTTCTTTAATAGAATATCGGCATAATATGGAGGAACAAAAGCATTTCTCAAATATTTCTTTAAGTCTTTCCAAGATTGAGGTATTTTATCATATCTATAAAGATGTTTCCAATGATATGCAGCATCTTTAACTAACACTTTAGAAGTAGCCATAACCTTTTCTCTTTCAGACATGTTATACTTTTTAAATTCATTATCTACAGCTAGCTCCCATTGAATATATGCATGAGGATCATAATTTCCTTCAAAATAAGGTATTGTACATTTGAACCTAGCTATAATTTCATCACATACCTCATATTTATCGTGTTGATCCCTCATGTGTCGATGAAGATGTCGATATTGAGCTTCACTATATCCTATCTCCTTGTGTATCCCCGTCATGATTAGTAGTAGACAAGAAACATACAAATAATATGTACGCTCCTATTAACTACAAGATTGTGAAGGCATAAAGTCACAGTCGCTCAATCCTGTATCAAACTCTTACAAGTTCTTACCAATGCAAGCATGAAGGTGTTGTACACCGACTTAACCACAAATACCACGGAGATTAGATGTATCGATGCTTTGGAAAACACTTGGTTGTACAAGTTGTAGTCAAATATGTGGAGCTCTAGGTAGGCTGAAATATGTAGCAAGGAAAACTAGAACCACATTAGCATAAGAAAATTGAGTAGTTGTTCAACGTCGGTATTGTGTTGATCCTAGGCTTGAACGTACTAGAGACGCGAGCCTAGACACAAACGATACCACCAAACCGACAAAGGAAGAACTAGCTTTCCTCCTCTTTTGTCACAAGTTTTCTTTCTTCACTTTTTTTCTCTTTTCTCTTTTTTTGGTGCAGCTTTTTTTTCTTTTTTTGAGCACCCTTCCGTCTTTTCTCTTTTTTTTCTTTTTTTAAGGAACAAGAAATGACAAGGTAAGGTAGACACAATCTCTTACTACAAGACTCCTGAGCTTTGTAAAATCTAAAATAGAATGCAAATGACCGAATCTAAAGATGAATATAACATGAACATTAAAGATCTTGTTGTAAGCTTTCCAAAAAGTATAAAAACTCTCCAATCTGAGTTTTCATGTGCGAGATATGATAGTTTTAGTAATGCCTGCACATTCTACCCGAATTCCAAAATAACAAACCGACTAAAACATACCAAAACACGGTGATAAAAATGTGACAAGAACTCGAAACTCTAAATGAACTAAACGCTAAGACCAGCAAATTCACACGATGATGCAACCAAAAACTCAAAAAGCCGATACTAAGCAGAACTAGTAATAGGCTCAAAGAGGCTTGGATCTCGGGTAGCTTTTTTGTGTGGCTTTTTTATGGACTGTAGGAAAAAATGAAATAAAAACTCACCGAGCAACGAAAGCTCATACCACTTGATGGAGGAATTGGATGGGGGCCAATCTTTCGGTGAGAGGATAGAGATAAGATAACTTCGATTGGAAGAAGATGACGTTGACGATCCGACTACAACCGTACGAGACGTTCGTGTTGCGCCTTAGCAATCGATACACCAACTCCAAGGGTTGTTGATCTTATCAGTGATCAAACTTGTTCCTGCAAGCAATCGAAGAACGAGCAAGAACAAGATAAAGGAGCAACTACAATTGCTGAATATAAAAGACGCACAAAGGGTAGTTGGGGTTATAAAACGTGAAACCGACGATCTAACCGATCACGGGTTTACACGGACAAGTAGCATTGGCTAAACTTTTATCTAATCAAAACCCCCCTTACAACTGAAGTCTCTAGGGTTATTTATATCCCTATGGACGTTCCCAAAATTTGGAAAACTTATTACATATGGAAAGGACAAATTATTTCCAAAACAGACTGACTAAAAAATGGAAATTCTGTGCTTAATTGGTTCGGCCTGAGAAAGGAACACACACTGATTTGGTGATTGCGATCTCCTCTAATGGAATCTGGAGTTGTAGCTGGATCCGTTGGAAAGAGGATGTATCAAGCTTTCCAAAAACTCTAAGATCATCCAAATAGGAGTTTCTATTTAAACGTTATGCACATTTGAATCCGGTGCTGTCCCTGCGGTCCCAATCCGAGTCCAATATTCTCAATCGAATAGAACTTTATTTCTATTTTCTCTTGGAATAAAAGTAATGTCCCAAACTTGTATATTATGTTTGGATGGCCTTGACATGGTCTCCAATCAACTTCCACGATGTTCCGTGCTCTTGATGTGCTTTTAACATGTCGCTTGATCCATGAAAAAATTTCTGTAATTGAAAACAAAGTCAACTCATGATGTAGTATCCTTAGCTCAAATATATAAAATATAAATCTAATATAGAATGAATGAATCTTGGATTGTTTATTGTAAAGTATAAGCATGGTTATATCCGAGCTAATGATATCCTCGTCACAAAGTGACCACAATTTTACACCAATAATCAAGTGAACACGTAACCTTGATCAAATGCAGAAAACACATGCAGAATGACTCGATTATTTAGCAAAAACTCACCGCAAGAAGTTAGCATATTCCTTCGCTATATGCATTTGTCGTATATTTACATAGTAAAAACATGTACACTTGAAAGAATAGCGGCTAACACTTCCAATCCTAAATCCTAAAATCAGAAGGATGACGACTAACACTGTCTACCCAATGAATCTTGTTGAAGAAAATGAATAGCATTGGTGATGGCTGTTTTTACAAGCTTATGGAACAAAGAAGAAATGTGGCACCCAATGAATCTTCATTATATATTCCATTTACTGCCATTTGTCGATTATTAAAACCTTTCTTTTATGCACCTCCTTATTCCTGACAGCATATATGTCCTTTGTGAGTCTTTAATCAATCATGGACAGGTTCCCTTGGCAATTTTGAGCGCCGCAAAAACATTCTATTGCCGGACCGAAATATTGCTCGAATCTACAAAACAGAACCAAGAATAGTGCATCAGAAATGTCCTTTTCAAGAAAACTAGGTGATCTCTTTTCTGGATTTTGAGCTACCACTTTCCAAATGAGAAGACAACCTCTTTTGATTATTTGTGTATAAATGTATTTATACAACCTGGTAAAATTAATATGACTGGTACTTTTCAAGCCAAATATGCTCACAAGATCTCCATTTATCCAATCCAAATATTAAAAAGCGATGTTGACACTTATAAGTTATAAGTTCCAAAAAATCGGCCACATGTATTCTAAGTCTAAAAGATATATATTTGTTGCCAGAAGGAGCAGACTCCAATGTTCTATAATGATGACTAATACATACTTGTCCTTCTCAAGGTTTTATCAAATGAAACTGGATAAACTGAACAAAAACACTGAAACATAATAACTATTGGGTAGTATCAAAAGTAGGAAGACCAGTGCTCAACCGATCATATATTTGAATGCAAATCACAACGTTATATTTTTATATGGACATGTATATTATGTTGGCTGAGGTAACAGTTCTAAATATGAACTTGAAGAGTTGAAAACTAAATAATGCAATGAATAAAAAGTCTCATTGTTTGTCAAAAAGACTGACGATCAAAATATCAAGTTAAAGTTCTGGTTAATTAGAGTATTTCCCAATTACCTGTAGTGATAAGTCAAGGGATCCCCCACTTCTATAGCTACTGAGGCGAACACACCTAGCCTTGTTTTTCCATTGACTCCCCTGGCAAAAAGAGAAAAAATCCATGTAACTTGACTAGGCAGAAACCATAGCTAGTAAGTTACCAATTTAACTAGAAAAAGAACCCCAAACAAATTATGTTTGATATAGTAAAGCAGCGAATAAAGCGCATTCTAACCATCTCTGTAACTGACAATTAGGTTCACAACTGTGGTTAAAAAAACGGCAAGCATTCCCTCTGAATGTTGCATCGATTATAAAGTCCTTTTTGACTTTACACATGTAAAAATTCTTATCTCCACGCCGTCTCATGTCCTCGAGCCGTTCTTTACATGTATCCTCATCGATAACTGGAATGACGTGTTAAGGACAAAGAATTAAAAGAAGACTATCACTTTGAAAACAAATCAGTATATGTATATCGGTGAGCATCAATCAAATATCGTCTTCAATGGCACAAATATCTCAAAATCAGTAACATGATTAAAAATACATTACATCAATTGTATATTTTTTAAAAGAAAAAGATATCGTCGTTCAAAACAGCTCATAGATCAGAGTGCATCATGTGATCAGATCAAAATTGTATTACTCAATACTACTTTAGCAGAAATTCCAATAAAATATGATCAGTGACGGTGCGTTAGTATCATTTGAACAGCAATCTATGGTAAGTTGCTACCAATGTCACCGTTTGCTTGAGATATGCATCGCCATATATAATTACAGTATATTGCTCTGTTAAAATAGTGTCTTTTACCAAAAATAAGCTATAATATGTCTAACTTTTCCCTGGTAATAGCTAATGTTGAAAATAAAACCAAGCTGTTCGTAAGTTTCTACCAACAAGCATTTAGATAAGTGAACGAGGAAAATTAACAGGTATGAAAAGTTGATCTATTGATCTGCAAATAAACAAACTGAGAAGAGTTAGAAATTTTCCAGTCAAGTTCCTTCAGTCCTGCCCTCTACTATTGTCATTTAAGAAATTTAACATATGTAAATAAGTTGTATAAATTAAGGTAAAAGAGCAAGGGAGGAACAAATAAGTAGTGATCGAAACAAATTACAAGGCAACACAAATAACGAATTCACATACCTTCTCCAACAAATTCTATGACAAAATCACCTTTCTCAATGGCTTCGAGTGCTCTAGCACCCCATCCACAATGTTGCGTCTGCAGAAGTATCCCGTCAGGTAGTTATTTGCTACATCAAAATATTTTGCTAATAAATACATTATCAAAATAAAAACAAAAATTAACAAGACGCCGTAATCAAGAAAGACAAATACAGTAGTTTGCAACAGGAGTAAGAAGGACACAGGAAACAAACAAAGGAGAGAGTTGACATTGCAGGAAAATATCCTTAGCCATGTTTCGATATCACCCAAGACAATTAAGAAGTTTAACTGCTCTCTGAAAACTCTAACAGTGATTCACGGCAAGCCTTACCTTAACAATCTCAATCTTTTTCTCTCGGCGAAACGGTCTGTTGGTGCAGTTGACTGAGCAGTGACAAGCCGGAGAGCAGCTAATCGATAAAGACCTGTAGGAATTATCTTAACTTTCTGTCAAAAAAACTATGCATTCTAGTTTTTTTTTAAAAAAACAGGTGCATTTATTTCCAATAAGAGCATGAGAAAACACAACAAATTCTATAATACAAATAACCGGTCTCTAAAATACAGCACTGTAGCAGACAGAGATCCACCAGTCAAAGTAAAGAAATTAAGAATTTTGAATCCGTAACATAAGGATGTGCATTTTCTTGAACGATAACCGATCAAAAGCCTTAAAAGGAATATGTAGGTAGTGAGCAAAACTCTGATAAGCTGCAAACAACAAATGGAAGGGTTACTTTATACCTGCATGAACAGCCTAGTTTACATGTAAAAGCAGGGTCACAATTAGTGCATCCACCTTGAATGGAATCATCATCACATTTGTTCTTGACAAGATAAACATCTTAATTCATTAAAGAATAGCTTTGATGTACTCAAAGGAAAAAGAGTAAAACCTGGACAAACATAGACGCCTTTTACGTTCCTAATTAAAAATAGGCGCAATAAAGGATACTATGCTTCAAATGTACATATGGGGGTGGATCTGTCCCATTGTCCAATTCCTCTTTCTTGATAGGGTCAATATTGAACTCTTGATCAATGTATGGGAGAGGTAAGCGCCGGAAGGCCTCCTACAAATGAATCAATTCTTGATAAGAGCACGCAACAAAGAAAAATGTAAAAAACAAAATCATCAACTGAAAATTTCGTTAGAATTTTTGGAAAGACATCCAACGTAATTATGCTTTCCTTCAATGTGTTGCCACAAATCAAATCACCCCAGATACATACAAGCACAAATAGAATAACTCATAAAGTCAATTAACGAAATTCAAGATAGCTACTGATAGGTTATTGTTGGCAGCAAGAGAAACAGAAACATGTTATATAATGATTATGCACTACATTTGTTCAATACTACATATAAAATTCAGCTACATTCACGAGACAACTTTAAAGGAAAGGATAGGTTATAGTGTTCAATACTACATTTGTTCTCAAATAGATTATGTACTAGAATTATTAATAGATTAAAATTATTAGAATTTAATATGTGAAAATAATATTAATAGATTTGTCATGAAAAATAATTTAATATAGTTATTTTCATAATATTTTTTATATTTATAAATATATAATTAGAAAAATAACATATAAACATGTGAATTGGAGATTGTGTAAATGTCCCAAACGTAGATGTAGCAATACAAATTATTAAAATTTGAAAAAGAGATGATCACCTCTATACCATCTGCAGGACCTGCATCCTGTAAGCAGAAGATATCATGACATCAATTAAATTACCAGAAAATTACATAGCCAAAATTGGAGAATAAAAAGACAAAAACACATGCAAAAAACCTTAATAAGAAATAATCAGGTACATGTAAAAAATTCTTTATATTAAATAAATAATAATTTAAGAAAAAAAGCTCTACTGAAAACCCAGCAATCTTTTGCCACATATAGGAGGCAAACTTATAATGGGTGTCATTTTGGATGAGGAACCCCTCTATTCTCATGACATTACTAAAATTATGAAATGTTCACAAAGTGCAGGATCGTCTAGTTAGTGTACGGAGTTCGTCACCAGGAAACAGTGTAAATTTAAATTCGCATCTATACACGCCAATGATTAAGGGCTTCAGTTTACACAAATGTTCTCTGATATTTCAATCTTAATTATGTGCAGATGGATATTTCAATCTGCTGTGTTTAATAGGCGGTCAAAGATCAAAGTTATATGAAACATGGCGCCGACCTCACTTGTTGATGGCCAAAGACTCCATGAGACCATTATCTTCGAAAGATCCACTGAATCAACCATCCTGTTTTGTTGCAGAGAACAATCTGTACATGCAGGCATTGTATGCTTCACGTGGTGCCAAGTTGGTTTCTTTTTGCAGTAAAAGCACATCTGCTAATTAATGAGAAATATGAGGGGGATAAATCATTGCCAACTATTGAAAAAATACTAAAACTTATTTCATACTAAAAAAGCATGTTTGTTAGTTGGATGGATAACTGGGCATTTAAATTTTCATATCAGGGAAAAAATGAGAAAACGTTGTGAAACATAGGAAGCATAAGTGTTGAAGTGTTTGCAGTAGAGCTTGGTTTAAGAAGCTTACATGTCGAGAACAGCATCCAGAACTTTTTTTTGAACAATCCTTATGCAAGAGATTTTGACAACGACGGACTGCACATAGCATGCTGTCACCAGGCACAATACTCTTCGAGCAAATCAGGCACTCAACCTAAATCCAAAATGATTTTGAGGAGTATTTTTTTCCAGTAATCAGGAGGGCATAACAATACCTTTTGTACTTCAATTAAAAGCAGTGAATAACATAAGGAGTATACACCCATGTAATACGGTGTAACTAAGTTGATGTTAATATCCTATGAGCCGAAGGTTTCCAAGTGAACCAAAATGCTATAGTACGAGTTTCTTGATAGCATTCCTTCCTTTCTTGGTAAAGCTTTCATCTTTCTTGTATTAACTAAGAATATTTTGGTACACTTTCGCGCTGAAGATGTCCATACACTGATCTCCTTTCTACAGCAGGGTAAGATTCTTTTTCTGTTATTTAACAGCAGACAGATATTTAAATAACGATGACAAATGCCTCCAAACCTCAATCTATTCAGACTCTAATATTACCACAACGGCACCACCTGTCAGTTCTTAGTCATGGTGACATCCATAAAAATAATAGCCCTATCAATAAAATCTAATTTCTTCAGGTTGCATGTAGATCAATGTCCCATTCGTATATGCATTTATTTGAGATATTTAGGACAGCAGTTGGATCCCTACCTTATTTAAAAAACATGTACTTCTTCTATGTGGTCAGCTCTTTTTCTTGCATAGAACTTAACTCTCCCATATGTGCTCTGCAATATTACTTGCTTGCCACGATCAGTTCAGTCCATATTTCTATATGTTACAGAAAGTGACTTATCATTTGTACCATTTATATAAATCTTTATCTGTTTTTTGTAAGGAACTCTTGAATTCCATCACCATTTTGCTTTGTTTCTCATTATGCTTACAACAATCAGCAACTAAAACTTAATTAAACCATCTTTCTTGGAGATATTTGGTGTCCTTAGTTCAACTGTCCAATCACAAAATGAAGTTCCAGCGTTCCACTCCCATTTCCTATTATAAATGGAATGCTTTTCCTAAAGTCCTACAAGAGTTGAAGACATAATCCTTATTAATCCACCTTCCTGTTGCAGCCCTTGGTATTCTTCAAGCTCAATAGCACCATATCCATACATATCCAAATCAATCTAGTCCAAGAATTTTATATAATGTGGAGCTTATCAGGATTATATAATGATGAAAACCAATTATGAAAGACACGCCCTTTGTTTCAGCCTGCATCACAAATTCCCTGCCATTAAATTACTCTTATGAACCATCCACCCTTTTGGAGAAAGCCAAAAATCTAATGTTGTAATCTCAAATTTCTGGACGACACATGACAATAATTGTATATGTATATTCATTCTCACAATCACCATATAGTGGTGCTAATAACTAATCTGACGCTTGCTCTATTAGCTAGTCTGTAGTACAAAGAAATAAAAAGGTGTTATACAGATAATCTAAAATTGAATAAGATTGTACGGTGACGCTACCATTAAGATAGTAAGATAGTGTCGTATAAGTTCTAAGTTCTGATGGATCTGGATCCATTTCTTTTCATGGAAATATTCATTACAGTATATGTGCGAACTTTTATGCAAGATCGAGAGCAAGAAACATATGGTGGATTCTGGCCACAAAACACGGTTCTTTGAAGGGGCAAGATTAATCTTGTTTATAATTTTCAAGGAAAGTTAACGGAAATCCTGACAAAAACAACAAATTATTGTCCTACAATGCACTTCAGGCGACAAGGAACTCGGTAGAACCAAAAGCACGAAAGTTTATAAACGCATGATTGATTTCACGTAAGACCCAGCTCAAAAAAAGGGAGGCCACCCTGCAATGCAATTTCATTATCTAGCAGGCACATCAACCGAAAACTCATTAGTTCACATCAACATGTTGTCATATTATCAGAATGAAGACACATCTAGTCCTAACTAGTACGCGAAATTGGACCCCGATAATTTGCTAATAGTAGACTTATGAGGCCCTTCCACCCCAAATTGTCAAAAAACATTCTTCCGTAGCCAAATCGGAGCACCAAAACAGCAATAAGTCGAAAATTTCGTAGTGTGCAGGACCAAATCCTATAGAGAATATCACAAGGAGGCCTGAACATGGGGTGGTAGTGTGAACCCGCGCTCCAACCAGTGAACCCTATAACCGCGCGCTAGAAACAAAATGCTTGAAGAAAACGAAATCGTTTGACATTTCAGCTGGTGTACCTTCTTGGGAGCACCTGTCTGGAGGAAAGGCAGGATGCACTCCTCCTGGGTAGCTCCCGAAGCCGCCTTCTCCTTTGCCCACTCTGACGCGAGCGTCTCGATCGATGGACCCCGGGGCCGCGCGGGGTCTCTGGGCTTCCTTGTCACGGCAGGCTTCTCCAAGGGGAGTACGCGTACGTGGGAGCGCAGGCTGATGCGAAACGAGCGGCGGGGGGGAACGCTGGCTGGAAAAGCCATCGCTGCTGCGGGCGGAGGAGGAGGCTGGGGCTGGCGATCACCTCCGCTGCGCCGGCCTCGGCTTCCAGAGCGGCGGCCTGGCGCGGAGGACGCGCTGCCGGGAGTAGCCTCCAACGGTGCGTCGGGATTACGCGGGTGCTGGTGATAGCCGCCGCGGCGTCGATCGCGGCGCGCGGAGCGTCCCCCAGGCGGGGAGGACGTTCTGGGTGAAGCCTCCAACGGGACACCGGGAGGATGCGGGGGCTGGTGATCGCCACTGCGGCTTCGGTCGAGGCACGGAGAGCGGAGGCCGGGAGGGGAGGACGAAGGAGGAGAGGCCGGTGACGGCGCGGGAGGGCCCACCATCGGCGGTAATGTTGGGGATAACGCGATCGGAGGACGGTAGGGCTAGGGTTTCCGCTCCGCCGCCGTGGGGGATTGGGGGATTTGAGTTTGGGCGATCAGCTGCGGAGCGGAGAGAGGTGGAGGGGAAGGCGGGAAGAGGTGGAAGAGGACTAGAGGAGGCGCGTGCCGTTAGGATGGTTCTCTGCCGGAGTGGAGTAGTGGCCTAGGCCCTAGTGGGCTGGGCCTAGTGGTTCGTTTTTTTCCCTATGGTCGCAAGGCACGGGGCGCTTGGGTAACTGCCCTTGGTGCAGTAGATGAGCAGAGGTAGAAGCAGTAAAACTGATTTGGAAAAGAAGACGGAAAGAGAGAAAATTGAAAAATAAAAGAAATAGTCTTCTATTTAAAAATGGGGAGATTTTATCTATCATTTTCTTTATGAAAAAGGATCTTTTGAAAGATTTTGAAATTAAAAAACTTCTAAATATGGAGAACATTTTTATCTACAAAACAATTTTTGTTCCAATAAAAATTCATAATCAAATTTATATACACTTCGTATTCATATATGATAATATATGTTTTTATAACTGTATCTAAAATATTCAAATCTTAATCTTATCAAAGATATAATCCTTGGGTATCTTAAGATGAGCTTTATCAATCCGAGTCAAGAGTAGATATATTAGGGATATAACCATTGGGTATTTTGTGATGGGCTTATCATCCCATATTGAGAGTAGGCTAAGCCCAATATTGAGATCCAGTACGGCTCATGAAAAGAGGTTAGATTCTGGAGAAAACCTGGCAAAGCTTCTCTTTTCTCTACTTTGCTACCGTCTCTCTCCTCCTTGCTACGTCTCTTCTCTCTCCATTGTCCTCACTCACTGGATGCATATAACATAAAAATATTAAAAAGTGACCCCTAAGGGTATGTTTGGGAGCCTATATTCCGGCCCATCCCAGAGAATGGATTGAGAATATGGGCTCCCAAATAGACCCTAAAAAGAAGAAGAAAGGGGAAACGTACCCTAAAAAGAAGACGAAAGGGGAAAATAGAGGAGAGAGATAGAAAAAGAAAAGAAAAAGGGTTTCTTCTTAAAATTGGAGAATTTTTAAGATTAAAATCTATGGTTTTCTCTATGATTTTAAAAAGGATAGGGATTTTTTTTGAAAGATTATGGAATTAATTTTTTCAAAATTTTGAGAACATGTTTATCTACCAGACAGATTTCTTATTCTGATAAATATCCATAATCATATTTATATCACTCCGTATTTATATCCAATAGTATATATTTCCATATCTGTATATGAAGTCATTCGAATCAAAAAAAGTATGAAACATATATTATATCATCAATATTCATAGGTATCTGATCCATTTTTACCCATATCAGAGCATCTCCAAAAGAACTCTTATATAAGATCCTAAATTTAAAATATATGATTTTGATGAAAAATTAGCCTCAACAATATCTCTAAATAAATCTCTATCCTAAACCATTTTCTAAATCATCTACTCTCTATCTTAAATTTAAGAGTAACTTTTGCTTCCTTATTTTCGTTGGCACCATCATTCTCTGCTCACGCGCGTATTTTCTTGCCTACGACATGCACCTGCATGTTTAATAGAACCCACTCGTCCTCTGCACGTCGTAGTGCCAACCCTTTCTCCGCCAATCGCGTGTTATCCACCCTCTACAGTGCGTCGCCCGCACGCACTCCGTAGTGTGCCGCCTACACCCACAATCGTCGATGCACCGGCCGCACTCATGTTCCTTCCCTAAGCACACCACCCCCTCACTACAAGAAAACTAGAAATTTTCGTCGGCCTTTTTAACTTCCGTCGGCTTTTGGGCAAGCCGACGGAAGTTAAATAACTTCCGTCGGCCCCTGGAGGCCGACGGAAGTTAATTTAACTTCCGTCGGCTTCTGACAGGGGCCGACGGAAGTTAGCGGGGGGTTTTCCGCGGCCGCTCGGATCCCCCTAACTTCCGTCGGCCAACATTGAAGCCGACGGAAGTTAGCTAACTTCCGTCGGCTTCAATGCTGGCCGACGGAAGTTAGGGAATTTATCCCCAACCCCGCGCGCGTACAGGGAGCCCTAACTCCCTGTACGCGCGCACAGTAGCCCCGCCGCCGCCTCCTCCCGCGCCCAGCCTGCGCCGCCGCCGCCCGCCCGCCGCCGCCGCCCGCCGCCGCCGCCGCCGCCGCCCGCCCGCCGCCCGCCGCCTCCTCCCGCGGGCGCCGCCTCCTCCCGCGCCCGCCCGCCGCCGCCCGCCCGCCCGCCCCTCCCGCGGCCGCCGCCGCCCGCCCGCCGCACGCCGCCCGCCGCCTCCCGCGGGCGCCACCTCCTCCCGCGCCCGCCCGCCGCCGCCCGCCCGCCGGCCCGCCGCCTCCCGCGGCCGCCGCCGCCCGCCCGCCGCCGCGCACCCGGCCTCCCGACCGTCCGGCCGCCGCCCCCAAGTCGTCGCCGCCGCCGCCCGTCGTCGCCGCCGCCGCCCGTCGTCGCCGCCGCCGCCCGTCGTCGCCGCCTATCTCGTCGTCCAACGAAGTAATGTTTTCAGCTTTTTTTTCACTTTTTATTATATTTGTGAATTATGTGTCACATAAATTGTTAATGTGTTATTAAAAGATAAATTGTTAATGCAATATATGTTATTTTTTCACTTTTTATTTGTGAATTGTGTGTCACATAAATTGTTAAGGTTAGAAGATATGTGTCACATACATATAGTTGTTAAGGTTAGAAGATATGTGATTTTACGTATGTTTCACGCTTTTAAATATGTTTCATATATATGCGATGTTTTATTTTCATATGCAATATATGTTGTGATATTATGTATATATGATTCTAATTATATTATTTTACATATATATGCATATAGTTTTAATGATTTCATTGGGTGATTAGTATTACATATATATACTTTATTATATATATTTCTTTTCGTATGCAATTTTTTATTTGACAACAACGTAGATAGTGTAACGAAACCTATGCGTCACCCGTTTCGGACCAACATGTCTCACACGTGTCATGCGTGTGAGATGTGCAGGTCCGGAATTGTCCCTTTTTGGACAGCCTCAGAGTGGGCGACAGAGCGTGGTTTTATGATGAGTCATGAGTCCGAATGAGATTTCAGTAACATAACCTTGTTGTTCTCCATTGCACCACTATCAGACGTGCAATTGGAGAACAGTGGGGTTATGCTGCTGAAATTTCGTTCGGACTCATGGCTCGTCATAAATACCACGTTTTGTCGGTCACTCTTGGGTGGGTTTAGGACCTATCTTTTCCTATAGACCATGGTTGTCACGGCATCGCCTGCGTCGACTAGGCGTCCAGGCGGTCACCGCCGGACGCCATGGTGAATCGCGTCACCGGTGGGCTCTGCTTCCCCTTGCGTCGTCGGCCGCCCGGCCGCCTCTACTTCCCCTCCGTTGTCCGGAGGCGGAGGCGGGGGGTGGCCAGGGTGTGTGTTTGTTGCGAGCCCTTTGATTGAATGAATGTTTTGCATATAGAATGGCTGAGGACGACCGACGGTGGATGTATAGTGGTTGGATGAAAAGTGGAGCTCACACGAGGGAGTGGGTAATCAACGCTGAGAAATTTGTTGATCGTGCATTCGCTTTGACAACAAACACTGGCGCGAGGTGCCCATGCATGAAGTGCAGAAATTCTCGTTGGCAAGACAAGAGGACGTTGTCATTGCATATTTGCAAATATGGTTTCGTGCCAGGTTATGAAGTTTGGTCTTTTCACGGCGAGACAGGCCTTGAAAAAACGGTATTAGTAGTGGAAGAAGAAGATGATAGCGTTGCTGACGATAGGATGGATGAGATGGTTGATGCTATACGACCGGAGTTTGAATCAAACCCCGAGGATCCTCCAACACCGGAGGTTCAAAAGTTTTTCGACATCCTTCGAGCTTCAGAAGAGCCATTGCATGAGCACACCACCGTAAGCGTTCTCGCTTTCGTGACTCGTATTATGGCTATTAAGTCAAAGTTTGCATTTTCAAACAATTGTTATAAGGAGCTCTTGAATCTGATCAGCGATATCCTTCCTAAGAACCATAAGGTGCCGAAAGACATGTATCAGTCAAAGAAAATGCTTTCTGCTCTCGGTATGGAGTATGAGAAGATTGATGTGTGCCGAGATAATTGTATGCTGTTCTGGAAAGAACATAGTAATGAGGTGAAATGCTTAAAATGTGGTAAACCGAGATTCGTAGAGGTCATAAATGAAGACGGAGAGAAGGTGACGACAGAGGTTGCTCATAAGCAACTTCGTTACATGCCTCTTACACCTCGGGTGAAACGATTGTTTCTATCAAAGAAAACCGCTAGACATATGCGATGGCATAAAGAAGGTGTACGTGAGAATAATCAAGTAATGGTGCACCCATCTGATGGTGCGGCATGGAAGGCTCTAGATGATTTTGATGCAGACTTTGCTAGTGATGCAAGGAATGTTCGCATCGGGTTGGCAACTGATGGATTCACGCCTTTCAATGTAACGGCATCGTCGTACTCTTGTTGGCCCGTGTTTGCTATTCCATACAACCTTCCACCTTCATTTTGTATGAAATATGAATTTATGTTCCTGTGTCTCATTATACCCGGTCCAGATCATCCTGGAACACGACTAAACGTGATGTTGAAGCCCTTAATTGAAGAGTTAAAACAATTGTGGAAAGGAGTTGAAGCATATGACTATGACCAGAAACAAAAATTCAATCTTCGAGTTGCGTATCTGTGGTCGGTCCACGATTTTCCGGCATACGGTATTTTTTCTGGTTGGAGTTGTCATGGAAGGTTGACATGCCCGATATGTGCGAAGGACACAGATTGTTTCCGTCTGAACTTCGGGGGAAAGATTTGTTACTTTGATTGCCATAGATGCTTTTTGCCCATGAATCACCCATTTAGGTTACAGAGGAACAATTTCAAGAAGGACAACATTGTTGTAAAGGGACCACCAAGGCGTTTAAATGGTACAGAAATCGCTGATATGCTGAATGAGTTGGTCCTTAATGAAAATGAGGATGGATTTGTAGGATTCGGAACCGAACATAATTGGACCCACATATGTGATTTATGGGAACTGCCGTACGTCAAATCACTAATTCTGATGCACAACATTGACGTTATGCATCAGGAACGTAATGTTGGTGAAAGCATTATAAGTACATGTATGGATTTTACTGACAGGACAAAAGATAATGTAAAGGCGAGAAGAGATTTAGCTGAGATTTGTAATCGACCAACCCTTGAGTTGACGAATAGTGGTGGCAAGCCACGTGCCCCATTTTGTTTAAAACCTAAAGAAAAAAACAAGTAATGAGGTGGTTGAAAAATTTGAAATTCCCAGATGGTTACGCCGCGGGATTTAGAAGAGCTGTGAACTTGAAGACATGGAAATTAAATGGATTGAAAAGTCACGATTACCACATAATAATGGAAAGACTCCTTCCTGTAATGTTTCGTGGGTACCTGAATGATGATGTGTGGAAGGCGTTAGCTGAGCTGAGCCATTTTTATAGACAACTTTGTGCGAAAGAAATTAAGAAAGATATGATGGAGATGCTAGAGAAAGAGATCCCGGTGCTTTTATGTAAACTGGAAAAAATATTCCCTCCAGGGTTCTTCAATCCAATGCAACATTTACTGGTTCATCTGCCATATGAAGCTAAGGTAGGTGGCCCTGTGCAATATAGGTGGATGTATCATATTGAAAGGTCCCTAAAGAAGCTTAGAGCGATGGTTGGTAATAAGGCCAGAGTTGAAGGTTGCATCGCAGAAGAATTTAAATTGAAAGAGATAGCATACTTCACTAGTGTATACTTCGCTGAGCATCACAATGTCAACACACCTGCTACACGGTACCATATGGATGAAGACCATCCTTGTAGTGATCTCCAAATATTTGGGTGGAAGGGCATAACTGTTGGTGTTTCCACGACATATTATGTAACTCAGGAAGAACGAACAAATGCCTTGCTCTACATGTACTCAAATATGGAAGAGATGGAACAATATTTCGCGTAAGTGATTCGTTTTAGTTTTATATTTTACCTCCAAATTTTATACCCGTTTGTTTACCTATTCGTTACATTAACAGTATGTTTGATTCGAAATACTTGACGTCTGGTCGTCAACCAACGGAGAAGCAATTAGATAAATTGCGTCGAGAAGGAGTAAATGGCGGGCCTAGTTTTCTCACTTGGTTCAGAGAACATGTAAATCCTTACCTTTTATGACACGTATTATTTTACTCTACTGGGTTAATTATCTTATAATTTGTTGGACCGGAAACGGCGACCAGAGGGGGGGTGAATGGGAGCTTTTAAAATTTCGGGCTAAAAACTAGCCTTCGGATTCAGTTCTGTCTTCTGCGGAACAGGCTTCGAACACTACCTTCGAAGGTCTGGTTCGGAGGTACTTCGACACCTTCGAACACAGGCTTCGGAGTAGCAAAAGTTCGAAGCCAAGAAGACTTCGCTCCGCTTACAACCCTCGAAAATCTACTCTGCTAAGTCAGTGCAGGCTCCGCACACAGGGTGCTTCGAGCAGGCTTCACACTTCACCCTTCGCAAGAGTGGACAGCCCTCTGAGGACTACGACCAGGAACTTGGCAGCAGCAACTGGTGCTGCGCTTCGTACACGAAGGTCTACACGCACACGCAAATGGACCACGCTAAGGGCTTCGACACAAGAAGCAAAAACGGGCAACAATCAGGGCTTCGCTAGTAAGCAGTGAGGTCACGCCTCCTGTTACACAGAGCGAAAGCACACTGACAAAACACACCTCGCACGAAAAACAACCTTCGCCTCAACAGGCTTCGGTGCACTACTACAGTCGAGGTATGCAAAACGAGCTCAAGCAAATAAGCACAGGAAAACAGGGCTTCGCCGCTTGAACAAGGAACACAGAAAATGAACTCTCTGGATGTATTCAATCGAAGTGTATGGCTACAGGAGCTCAACAGTAAATGCTCAAAGTGTTAAATGTTACCTACCGAGCCCCCATATTTATAGCCCACAGTTCACCCAAAGGAAATGACTACACTACCCCTAAGGTTTACATTGATTTTGTCTCTACAGAACTAAGGGGTACAAAAGGTAGTCCACCTTTATTCTGGAGGCTTCTCTGTCAGCTTTGCAGAGGGGACAGTGTCAGCCTTTTACAGAACAGACAGTGTCAGCCTTTGCAGTCTTTGACTTTCTGCAGCCTCCCATCGCACGCGAGGGTGCGGTAGCTTCGGTGAGAAGCCTGAAGCCAGATGGCCTTCGCTCCACCGAAGTCAGTCTCCAATACACTGACGGTTTTGAGCCGAAGCCGTCAAAGCTCTTGAGCCTTCGCACCAACACCTCCGGAGTGGACCACCACGGCTTCGCAGCTACACCCAGCTCGAACTCCGTCAGTCCGTGTACCGAAGCCATGCAGGCCGAAGCACCTCAAGTCATCCTCACTCCGAAGCCCCACCTTCGGAGTACCACCCTTCGAAGTCCCTCCTTCGTCCAAGGCCTTCGCATGAAGCATTCCATGAGCACTTCGTCGCAGTGTCTCACTCCGAGCACACTCCTCGACGGGCCTCACCCGGACCATGCCTTCGATGCGCCTCGACTTCTGAGACCTTCGTCGGGCCACCTTCGAATGTCTCCCTCCGGAGCACACTTCGAATTCCATGCCTCCTCAGAGGACTTGATCCAACCAACTCCGAAGTCACTCCATTCGGAGTACCTTCGAAGTGCCTCAACTCCGAGGACTTGTCTCGGAGTACCTTCAGTCGGAGCCATGCTCCGCACTCTCTGCCTTCACCTGGCGCGCCTCGACCCGAGGTCCGACCCGGACCACCTTCGCAGCCACCGTGACGGAGCTCCCTGCTCCCCTGGCATCAAGCCTCCCGCTTGACCCAGGTTCACCTGGCTCGAACCTTGTCCGTCGCCTCCGAAGTCCCTGCGCACCACTGAAAAGCAAACAAGTGTATCCAGTACTCCGGAGACCTCTCCGGGTTAGCAACCTCCGGCACACACTCCGGTGTACCGCCCAAAGTACCGAAGCCTTCGGTACGAACCCAGTCATCGCGTACTGTCGGACCCCTCCGACGAGCACACTCCGCTGCAACAGCTGCAGCAAGCAAACACCGAACACCCTTCGGTGAAACCACCTCCGAACACCCTTCGGAGGTACAACCTCCGAAGCCCCTCCGGAGGTACCCTTCGAACAGAGGGTTAAATCCTGTCAATCACTCATCACAAAACACCGAAACCAACCCTAGGTTTCTCAATCTCCCCCTTGATGAGTGCATTGACAACCAAATCCAAGTTCAAGAAAATTTAAAATTTTCAGCACACAAGTGACCATAAAAACTCAGAAAAGAGCCAAAGCATGTCACTTGATAAAAGAATTTTTCTTCCCCTTTGTAAAAGAGTAAAAGCCCCTTTGGCAAAACTCCCCTTGAGTTAAGCAAATTTTTCTCCCCCTTTATGTCAAAAGTCTCTCCCCTTTTCGAAATTATGCCTTCTTGCGGCAGAGAACATAGCAAATCTCTCCCCCTTTGGCAATGCAAGCATCAAGGAGCAGTCAAAGAATGCAAAGCTTCGAAAAGAATAGAATTGCAAAGACATATAATGCAAAAATATGCCAACAGTAATACCAATGATCATGTGCTCAGCTCAATTTAACATTCTGTTAGACAAGATGATGGCATGTGATTTTGTCATTTTGAGATAAAAGCATCACCACTTAATCATAGCAGCTAGACATGTGAAGGCAAGGACTGCGCAAAGCTAACAATTTCTACCCTAGACAGACAAGTCTTGTTCAAAAAGGAGCTTTGAAAGCAAACTTGATGATTAATTAATTTTGTTGTTCTTTTCTTAATGCCAGGGGTTATTTGTTTGTCCACCTTATACTTTCCAATCAGGCCAAGCCTAGGCATGAAATTCATCTGAAGCTTAAGGCGGTGATTTTGGCATACACTACACTATCCCAGTTCAGACCAAAGTGCAATGGTAAGCAGTCTAGAATAGAGTAGTGCGACAAACAAACCCTCCTGGATCTTTTCATTTAAACCAGACAAATCATGGATTTTTGATTTTGATTCAGGTGAATTAAATATTTTGATGAATATCCATGAATAAAGAACACATTTTTCAAGTTGCAAATTTTAGCATCCAAGGAACAGTGTCTTGCTGTCAAGTAGATAAAAGATAGCTAAAAGCAGTCCTGCCTAAACAAGCTAGATACACGATTGTGCGGTGAGCAAGTTTTGATTTTAGAAAATAAAACATCATGCACAATCAATGTTCCAGACATATTTAATAGAGCTGAGCTGACATGATTTCTTTGAATTAAAAGCAGACATATAATAGCAAAAGATGTAAATGCAATTTCACACATAATGAGCATATGCAAGACAATTAAAATCAGCTCCCCTCACAAAATGCCGTAGGGATGACAAATACCAAGTTCCCCACGCAAGTAAGCAAATCGAGAAGCATCGAGGGGTTTTGTAAAAATATCGGCAAGCTGGTGTTGGGTATCAACATATTGAAGTTCAATATCACCCTTCTCATTGTGATCTCTGAGAAAATGATACCGTACATCAATGTGTTTGGTTCTGGAGTGCTGAACCGGGTTGTTTGCAATACAAATAGCACTAGTGTTATCACAGAAAAGTGGAACACTCTTATAATCTAACCCGAAATCCCGCAAAGTGGAAACCATCCACAAAATCTGAGAGCAACAGCTAGCTGCAGCAACATATTCGGCCTCAGCCGTCGATTGTGCAACACTAGACTGTTTGCGGGAAGACCAGCAAACCAGTGAAGTACCCAGAAAATGACAAGTACCAGAGGTACTCTTCCTATCAATTCTACATCCAGCAAAGTCCGCATCGGAATAACCTCGAAGACATAAAGAAGAAGACGCTGAATACCATATGCCAAATTCAAGGGTGTGTTTGAGATACCTTAAGATGCGTTTTACCGCTTGGCGGTGCGAAGCTCGTGGTGAAGCCTGAAAACGAGCGCACAGACACACTGCGAAGTGTATGTCCGTCCTCGTGGCAGTCAAGTAGAGGAGGGAGCCGATCATGCTCCGGAACTCCTTCTGATCTACGGCTTCTCCATCTTCGTCAGGGTCCAATGCTACAGATGTAGCCATTGGAGTGGCGAGGGGCTTCGCATCGGACAAGTCGAACTTCTTGAGCAGGTCCTTGGTGTACTTTGTCTGGTGGACAAAAGTACCTTGTTTGTTTTGCTTGATTTGCAAACCAAGGAAGAAGGTGAGTTCACCCATCATCGACATTTCAAATTCCCTGCTCATGGTATCTGCAAACTCGGCAACCAAAGCATGAGAAGAGCCACCAAAGATGATATCATCCACATAAATCTGAACTAGGAGGAAATCTTTGCCATGCTTGAGAGTAAACAAAGTTTTATCAACAGATCCCATCAAATACCCTCGCTCAAGCAGAAAAGACTTAAGTCTATCATACCAAGCCCGAGGGGCCTGCTTGAGTCCATAAAGAGCCTTATGAAGTTTAAGGACTTTATGTGGGTACTTGGGGTTTTCAAAACCAGGGGGTTGTTTTACATAAACATCTTCACCTATGAAACCATTAAGAAAAGCACTTTTGACATCCATTTGAAAGAGTTTGAATCCCCGGGATGTCGCAAAGGCAAGCAAAATCCTAATGGCCTCAAGGCGAGCAACAGGTGCAAAAGTTTCAGTAAAATCAATCCCTTCTAGTTGAGAAAAGCCCTGAGCTACAAGTCTAGCCTTGTTTCTAACTATAGTCCCATCCTCCCCTTGTTTGTTTTTGAAAATCCATTTTGTACCAATGAAATGAACATTGGGTGGAGGATCAACTAAAGTCCAGACTTGGTTTCTCTCAAAATTTTCAAGTTCCTCATGCATGGCATTGATCCAACTAGAATCAGAAAGTGCATGACTAACATCTAAAGGCTCGAAAGAAGCAACAAAAGCAGCATTAGTGAAATGGGCATGAGAACGAGTTACCCTTTGATCAAGCTCACCAATGATCTGCTCGGGAGGGTGCATCCTTTGAACATGATGTGGAGCCTCGCGGCGGGATGCAGTCTCCCCCTCAACTTGTGCGTTGGAGTGGTCCAAGATGACAGATGTTGAGGTAGTCGCTTCGGGACCTCGTGCCGAAGTAGTAGAAGCGGGGTCAGCTTCGGGGGTTGACGACGAGGGTAGTAGGGGTTCATCCTCGAATTCTCCGGGATCTTCTTCTTCGAATAAGGTCTGTTCCATGTCGTGTTCATTTGCCTGTTCAAAAGCAGAACTAACAGAGGGGGTTGATTCATCAAAAGTCACATCACATGACTCGATGACAGTGTTAGTTTCTAAGTTATAAACACGATAAGAATGACCATGTGTAGTATAGCCCAAAAAGATCCCGTCAGAAGATCGCGACTCAAATTTATCCAAGTTACCACGTTTTAGGATAAAGCAGCGACAGCCAAAAACTCGAAGATGAGTAACCTTGGGCTGTCTCCCAAAACGCAGCTCATAAGATGTTAGATTTAAAATTGAGCGCAAGAAGATTCGGTTTGAGATGTAACAAGCAGTGTTCATGGCCTCAGCCCAGAATTTTCTAGGAGTCCTATGCTCATCAAGCATCGTCCTAGCCATCTCAACCAAAGTGCGGTTTTTCCTCTCAACAACACCGTTCTGTTGAGGAACCCGCGGAGCAGAGAATTGATGTTCTATGCCATGCTCCATGCAAAAGTCAACAAAGAGACTATTTTTGAACTCAGTGCCATTATCGCTTCGAATGAATTTTAATGCACCAGGGAGTTCAGTAAAAAGTCTCAAAGCCAAGCTCCGAAAGTGTGAAAACACTTCATCCTTGCTGGCAAGAAAGAAGACCCAAGAGTAGCGAGAGAAATCATCGACAATAACTAAAACATACCACTTGCCGCCTAAAGAACTAACCCGAGAAGGACCTACAGTGTCCATATGGAGAAGTTCTCCGGGTTGTTCAGTCATCACTGTGGTGACTGGCGAATGCGAAGCAGCAATCATTTTTCCATGTCGACAAGGAGCGCAAACTAAATTCTTCTCAAACTTGAGCTTGGGCAATCCTCGGATCAGACCTAGGGTGCTCAGACGAGCGAGCAATTCAAAGCTCATATGCCCTAGTCTCCTATGCCACTTCCACAGCTCAGAAGTCGAATGTGCAACAAGACAATGAGAAGAACCAGATGATTCTGAAAAATCAGCTCCAAAAACTCTCCCAACTCTAAAGATCTTACACACCACAACGCCATCAGAATTGAGCACTTGCGAAGTATCGCGATGAAATCGCACTTCGAAGCCCTCATCAAGCAACTGAGATACAGACAGCAAATTGTATCCCAGGTTCTCAACCAAAGCAACATCTTTGAGAGTGAAATTCGAGTTGATTCTTACCACAATTGTGGTGAGGCTGGAGAACCATGCTGCATCTCCGGTCATGTGGCACGAACAACCGGAGTCCATGATCCACGTGCCCTCCAAGCCTCGACCTGTCGCCTACACATGATGAGAACGTCTCGATCGCTCAGTGCTGGGGTGAGTAAAATAATGACGAGGCATCCAGCACTGAGTGACACGAGTAGTAGGCACAGAAAAAATAGATGGTCTACGCACATAATAATCAGAATGATGCAAAGTGCGTGGTCTACCTACATGCTGTGAAAAAACAACATGTCGAGGTCTCCTACTCTGACGAGGTACAAATCTGCTAGCTCGAGGTCTACCACCATATGGAACATGGTGAAGACCTCGAGGAGCAAAACCTCTCCGAGAAGCACGAGGAGCCTCAAAAGCAGGACGATAGTACATCTCAGACTCATGCATACCTAAAGATGGGTAATGCATGTCCTGATAACTCATCGTCTGTGCGCGTCGCTCATCCTTGATGCGACGAAAACAGAACCCAACCAAATGACCCGCCCGCTGACAATAGGAACAATGAAACACTCTCCTGGGGGCACTCTCATGGGTCACAGGAGCAACTCTCACAGGCTCCTTGGGTTTTCTCTGAGTGGTTTTCTTGGGAGGATTTTTCTTGGCAGGAGGAGTGGTTTTCTTTTGTGGATGGGTAGGCTTTTTGGCTGGTGGAGTGTCTAACAGAGCTCTCTCTTTCTCTAGGGTGGTGGGAGAGGTGAAAACAGTTTTGGCCTTACTGTCTGAAGTTATCCTCTCAAAACCCAAACCTAGAGCTACCCCTGCTCTGTCAGCACACAACTTGGTCTTGGCCAAGAGCAAATCCATCCTACCCTTTCCCTCAGTGCATTTATTAACCACGGAAAGGAGGTATTCATTTTCAGACATGAGATTTTTAGCTCGCTCTCTAACAGTGCCTAGCTGGTCCTTAAGGGTAATGCATGTGTCACACACAGGCTGTACATCCTTAGAACTACCGGCCCTCTCCAATCTAGCCTCTAAATCATGAACATGCTTATCACGTAAATTAATGCTATCGCGTAATAAAGAGCAGTTCATGCAATCAATAATATCATGAGGTCTAGAATCCACCTCCAAAAGCTGCTTCTGTGCAGTCTCAAGCTCAGAAAGAGTTTGAGCATGAACAGAACGCAACTGAGCAAGCTCACTCATGACAACAGAACAGGACTCACATTCAGCATCATCAAACTTAGACTTAAGCATGGCATATTCAGTAGAAATAGTTTCTAGCCTAAGTCTAAGGTCTTTTCTTTCTCTAGCGGCTTGCACAAGTAATCTATCCTGACCAAGCACTACTTCATTTAGCTCATCTAATTTAATTAGAAGCTGGTCAGATGATAGGTTTACCTCAGATGAGTCAAGCTCATCGCCGCTGTGATCGCTGTCGACCATGAAGCAAAGGCCGGTGAAGTCTCGTCCCTTCTTGTCCTTCTTGTCCTCCTTCCTTGGGGACTCCTCCTCTTCAGAGCTCGACTCCTCAGTTGAGGAAGTGTCGATGTCGCTGAGAGAAGCAACAAAGGCTCTGGAAGCGGCCTTGGCTACTTTCTTAGCCATCTTGCCGCGCTTGCCCTTCACAAAGGGCTTCCTCTCCTTTTTGTGGTATTTGGGGCGGTCACTCTCATCTCTCTTCTTGATCTTGGGGCAATTGGCCTTAATATGAGAGGTGTCGCCACATTCAAAACAACCACCAAAACCACTTCTCCTCTGATCCCGTATCTCATGATGAAAACAGGTGAACCTCCGGGCAATGAGAGCAAGCTCATCATCAGCTAGAGTATCCACCTGCTCCTTTGTGACGGAGACCAGGGAGGACAAAGCAAAACCATCTGCAAGAACACAAGTGCCTGATGTGCTTGGTTCTGCAGTGGTGCCACGGCTAGTGCTAGAAACCAATGCCAATGGCTGTGGCAAAGAGCTTCTGTGCACAGCAAGAGATGCCTTGGCAATCTCTGTGGACTTTAGCTTGCTAAAGAGCTCATCACAGGTCAAAGTGTCATAGCCTGTGGACTCCTCAATGCTGGATATCTTCACTTCCCATATGCTACGGTCAAGAGCATAGAGAAGCTTGATAGCCCTATCGTGATCACTGTAAGCAAGCGTCCCGTTGGACCGCAAGTTACTCACTATCGCGTCAAAGCGAGAAAACATGGCATCTATAGATTCACCAGGTGCCTGCACAAACAGCTGGTACTGTTGGTTGTATGTGCTTTGGCGCCTGGCCTTAATCTGAGTAGAGCCCTCATGAAAGACAGTGAGCGTTGTCCAAATCTCCCTAGCAGTCCTAAGGTGCTGCACCCTATCGAACTCACTTCTACTCAAACCGATGAACAGTATATTTCTTGCCTTGGAATTGGCATTATACTGATCCTTCTCAGTCTGAGAAGTGCGAGTCTCAGGGATGGAGTATTGTGAGTCCACAATCTCCCAAATTGCATTTCCTTGGCTTAACAAGTAAGCCTCCATGCGCACCTTCCAGTATGCGAAATCTGTCCCATCGAACAGAGGAATTTTACTGCCTCTATCCATGTCGCCAACAGATCACAAAACCGGTTAAGGTCAACTGGTGATCTTAACCTGCTCTGATACCAATTGTTGGACCGGAAACGGCGACCAGAGGGGGGGGTGAATGGGAGCTTTTAAAATTTCGGGCTAAAAACTAGCCTTCGGATTCAGTTCTGTCTTCTGCGGAACAAGCTTCGAACACTACCTTCGAAGGTCTGGTTCGGAGGTACTTCGACACCTTCGAACACAGGCTTCGGAGTAGCAAAAGTTCGAAGCCAAGAAGACTTCGCTCCGCTTACAACCCTCGAAAATCTACTCTGCTAAGTCAGTGCAGGCTCCGCACACAGGGTGCTTCGAGCAGGCTTCGCACTTCACCCTTCGCAAGAGTGGACAGCCCTCTGAGGACTACGACCAGGAACTTGGCAGCAGCAACTGGTGCTGCGCTTCGTACACGAAGGTCTACACGCACACGCAAATGGACCACGCTAAGGGCTTCGACACAAGAAGCAAAAACGGGCAACAATCAGGGCTTCACTAGTAAGCAGTGAGGTCACGCCTCCTGTTACACAGAGCGAAAGCACACTGACAAAACACACCTCGCACGAAAAACAACCTTCGCCTCAACAGGCTTCGGTGCACTACTATAGTCGAGGTATGCAAAACGAGCTCAAGCAAATAAGCACAGGAAAACAGGGCTTCGCCGCTTGAACAAGGAACACAGAAAATGAACTCTCTGGATGTATTCAATCGAAGTGTATGGCTACAGGAGCTCAACAGTAAATGCTCAAAGTGTTAAATGTTACCTACCGAGCCCCCATATTTATAGCCCACAGTTCACCCAAAGGAAATGACTACACTACCCCTAAGGTTTACATTGATTTTGTCTCTACAGAACTAAGGGGTACAAAAGGTAGTCCACCTTTATTCTGGAGGCTTCTCTGTCAGCTTTGCAGAGGGGACAGTGTCAGCCTTTTACAGAACAGACAGTGTCAGCCTTTGCAGTCTTTGACTTTCTGCAGCCTCCCATCGCACGCGAGGGTGCGGTAGCTTCGGTGAGAAGCCTGAAGCCAGATGGCCTTCGCTCCACCGAAGTCAGTCTCCGATACACTGACGGTTTTGAGCCGAAGCCGTCAAAGCTCTTGAGCCTTCGCACCAACACCTCCGGAGTGGACCACCACGACTTCGCAGCTACACCCAGCTCGAACTCCGTCAGTCCGTGTACCGAAGCCATGCAGGCCGAAGCACCTCAAGTCATCCTCACTCCAAAGCCCCACCTTCGGAGTACCACCCTTCGAAGTCCCTCCTTCGTCCAAGGCCTTCGCATGAAGCATTCCATGAGCACTTCGTCGCAGTGTCTCACTCCGAGCACACTCCTCGACGGGCCTCACCCGGACCATGCCTTCGATGCGACTCGACTTCTGAGACCTTCGTCGGGCCACCTTCGAATGTCTCCCTCCGGAGCACACTTCGAATTCCATGCCTCCTCAGAGGACTTGATCCAACCAACTCCGAAGTCACTCCATTCGGAGTACCTTCGAAGTGCCTCAACTCCGAGGACTTGTCTCGGAGTACCTTCAGTCGGAGCCACGCTCCGCACTCTCTGCCTTCACCTGGCGCGCCTCGACCCGAGGTCCGACCCGGACCACCTTCGCAGCCACCGTGACGGAGCTCCCTGCTCCCCTGGCATCAAGCCTCCCGCTTGACCCAGGTTCACCTGGCTCAAACCTTGTCCGTCGCCTCCGAAGTCCCTGCGCACCACTGAAAAGCAAACAAGTGTATCCAGTACTCCGGAGACCTCTCCGGGTTAGCAACCTCCGGCACACACTCCGGTGTACCGCCCAAAGTACCGAAGCCTTCGGTACGAACCCAGTCATCGCGTACTGTCGGACCCCTCCGACGAGCACACTCCGCTGCAACAGCTGCAGCAAGCAAACACCGAACACCCTTCGGTGAAACCACCTCCGAACACCCTTCGGAGGTACAACCTCCGAAGCCCCTCCAGAGGTACCCTTCGAACAGAGGGTTAAATCCTGTCAATCACTCATCACAAAACACCGAAACCAACCCTAGGTTTCTCATAATCTCTTATGATTTGCAGTGCGTGCTCGCTGACAATGTACATATAGACTTGCGACAGCTCTCTTACGGGAGTATTAGTGCCAAAAGTTACGGTCGCTATGATGTTAATGGTTTCCGCTTCCGTTCAACTATATTTGAAGCATATCGACCTCTAGCGGCAACAACTAATACTGGTGTTGTTACAAGGGTCGTTGATGGACAAGGACACGAAACTATGTATTATGGAATCATCAAAAATATAATCGAGTACAAATTTGCCGGGAATAAGGAGATTAAAGTAGTCTTCTTCGATTGTGATTGGTTCGACCCTAAACATGGTACTCGTGAAAACCAATTTGGGATGGTTGAAGTCAAACACGCGGAACGATTATCTAGTTGCGACAATTTTGTCCTTGCTCATCAAGTCGAGCAGGTGTATTATATGCCCTACCCATGTGAAAAACTAAGTGCTTGGTGGGTAGTCTACAAAGTGAATCCTCGGGAACGTCTACACACCCCTAGTGATGACGCTTATCAATTGGAGGTTGAAGAGGTCGATGAGGTTTATCAAGATGATGAATTGCCGACTTCGTTTAATGTAGAGTCAGAATCGTCGACAGATTCTTTTCTCGGCGATTCTAATGATGTGGCAGTTCCCGAGAAAAGGAAACACCAACATAAGAAGAAAAAAGTAACATGGCGTGCTTTGGGGAGAAAAGGACAAATTGATCCTGATTTTGATGATAATTGACAAGTAATTGTTTTCATACATGTATATGCAATATACTTCATATTACATGTTTTTTCATATGTACAAACCTTCTTTACTAATAAATGCTTGTTTGTGCTTATTTTGAACAGGATGTCGAAAAAGATGAAGAGTGTCATGAGGAAGCTCTTCCGCTTGGGGAGTTCATCGGCGAGTACTCCGGCGAGTACACCGACGAGTCAGGAGGACACCCTATTCCAGGGTAGTTCCTCTTCTTCAAACAGACGTCGTCAAGAGCAGCTCCTGAGATGCATAGATCCGACATTAATTGGTCGGCCTATTGCATTTCAACTAGATGAGGAGGTAACTTTCAGATTGTTTTTTATGCCAGTTATAAACTATTACTAATTGTTTCAATACTGTTTTGTAGGAGGAAGAACACTTGGAGAGTGCGGGTCATGAGGATGATCCGGTGGGTGGCGGGCAAGAGGCGGATGTCCCAGAGTGTGCGGCACAGAGGGATGACCCAGAGGGTGTGGGGCAGGGGGATGACCCAGAGGGTGCGGGGCAGGGGGATCTCCCGGAGGGTGCGGGTCAGGAGGAAGGTGCTGAGGCTGCCGGCGGGTCCTCAGTATCTTTCAGGACGAGCCACTTGGTCGCTCCACCAGTAGTCTCTTCCGGTGGAGCCAAGATCGAGATTACGCCTGTTGGTGACGGGTAAGTGTAATACTCTTCTGTTGTTTTGCTTTTGTTTTCAAAAAATTTCTTTCACTAAACTAATTAACTTTATTTATTATGTATTTCTAGATCTTGGATTGACTCTCGGTTCGACGGCACTTCGAGGGTCAGGCAGGTTAACCAGATATTGGGTAACCTGTGCCGTCTGCACTACCCAGGGGTGCTGACAATGCCGACCGGTGAGCGGGTTCTATGCCAGACATGGGACCAGTACCGGTTCGCTCCTGACGGGCGCCACAGAACTGCTCAGGGGGCGGTGTCTCATGACTTCTGGGTATGCAAGTGTTTTTTCAATCTACTTTTAGGCTTTTCGAGTTACAACACTGTACTAATCATTACTTTTGCAGTTACGCTTTTGCTTGCCAGAAGTTGGCAATCACCATAACCATGCGCTTCAAGTCTTCAACAACAATGCACATAAGGTGGTGAAGGACGCCATTTCGTATGCCCGCATTCAAGCGAACAATGCTTACTACAAGGAGAAGCTAGGGCAATGAATGAGCAAGGCGACGGGCTCATCGTCAATTTATTTGACTGAAGAAGAATACCGTTCGGTAAACAATTCTAACTTTTTACTCTTCGATTGTTGAGATTTGTTGTCATATAATACAAATAGCATCTCTGTTCAGGTGAGGATTCCGTGGTTTGCAAACCGCGAGGACGCCTATTTCGAATTCTGCAAGATTTGGTCTTCAGCCGCATTTAAGAAGACTTCCGAGCAGAAAAGACAATGCCGCGGGACGGATCCGAAGCACAGATATGGTGCCGACGGACATATTCGCCACGCTAAACGCTTGGTAAGACCGATCTATCACTCTCTAGCTATAGATACATTGTAATGCGACTAACTCATTTCTAATGTACAGGAAGCTAAATCTGGCAACGTGCCAAGTGACATAGAGGTGTATACCTCTGGTCACAAAGGAAGCGATCCGACACAGCCAGATGTCTTGTGTAGCCAGACAGCCACGGACCATTTGGTGAGATGTTATTAAGAGTTGACGTAATTTCATTTTTCTGCGTCTAGCTAATCGGACATGTTTTTTGCAGGCGCAGTATGGTGAACACATGGTTCGACTCCATGGAGAGGACTATGATTGGCGGAGAGAACCTGTGGACCAAATGGCCGTGTACTCCAGCGGAGGTGGCAAAAGCCATGGACAGTGAGACAGTGTTTTTATTAATGTTTTGTGTATGGTATTGTGATGGTAACTAACCCCTGTTAATGTTGCAGGTACTCCATGTTCAATGGAGTTATTGACTCGAGAGCGGTGAGAGCTCAGAAGTCAGCTCAGTCGTCGCAGAGCTCCGTCGGAGTTGGCTCCAGCCGTCGTCGCTCAAAAGAAACCCCGGAGATGGTTCGGATGAGGGAGGAAATGAGGCGGCGCGACGAGCACTACAGCAAACAACAAGAGTACTATACCGCCTGCTTAGCACAACAGCAGGCGATGATCCAAGTAAGCTTACTTTAGAGTGTTGCAGTTCAAAAGTATTCAGAAATAGGTTTAGAACTAACTGATTACATTACAACATGTCCATGTTCCAACCACTACCTCCCCCGCCACCACCACTATCTCCTACATCACCTGAGGTACCTCCTAAATACTTAAGTTAGCGTTTAGAAGGGTAGTTGAGTTCGTTTCTAATTTTGTCTATTTCTTCAGTGTTTCCGTACGCCTGGTCAAGATGGAGCCTCCGGGGCAAATGTGGACGAAGCGGGAGGCAGCGGCGGCGCCCACGACCCAAATGTGGGCGATCAGTGAGTATGGATGTGTATAATGAACCTGGATTGAATCTCGATATGTTATGTGACTTTGTATGTGAATTTGGATGGTATATGTTAATGCAGATGTGTATTGTGACTTTGATTGTGAATTAAGTTGTGTTATGTGATTTTGGATGTGATGTGTGAAGTTTTGGATGTGAGATGTGATTTTGGATGATATATGTGAAGTTTGAATGTGATTTTGGATGTGAAATGTGATTTTGGATGTGTATTGTGAATGTGATTGAAATTGTGGTTGGATGTGAGTGTGAGTAGGGGAACCAGGAAAAAATAATAAAAAATACCAGGTAACTTCCGTCGGCTTTGACCATAGCCGACGGAAGTTAGCTTGTTTCGGCCACGTGGGCAGAAAGGCTAACTTCCGTCGGCTTCGGCCCTAGCCGACGGAAGTTAGCTGACCCTAACTTCCATCGGCCAGGCTGGCCGACGGAAGTTAGTGCCCCTCTGGTGACGTGGCAGTGTTCGGCGCTAACTTCCGTCGGCCACGTCAAGCCGACGAAAGTTAGCTAACTTCTGTCGGCGGCCGACGGAAGTTAGCTAACTTCCGTCGCGTCGCTTCCGTCGGCCAAAGGCCGACGGAAGATAGCGTATGCCGACGGAAGTTGGCTTCTTCCGTCGGGAAAGGGCTAACTTCCGTCGGCTTTGGCCGACGAAAGTTGCCTGTTTTGTTGTAGTGCCTATCACTCCCATCACATACCATGCTAATAATTTCACTCCTGCTACCGTCACCTCCACCACTACCTTATCACCCACCTCCTGCAACAAGCAATTTCTAAAGAGGAACCTTTCTCTACTGCTTTCCTGTGCCTAGATCTTTTGAGTACACATCCACATTTACTTTTATTTGCTTTCCTCTTCATCCATTTCCCCCGAAACATGTGGATACTCTGTCCCCTTCCTTGATTTTGTCTTCTCCAAGTTTCTCCTCCATGCCTGCCTACCAATCCCTCCTGTTGCTATGGGTTCAAGATGCTCTACAACATTTACTAATTACTACTGTGTTCACTTCTTAAAAGCCTAATTCCGGTTCTTCCTCACCATTGTTTCTGATAAAGGTTATATTTTTCCTTCGTTTTTGCCATCCTAGGGTGTGAAAACTATGAACTATCTAAAAAGTGTGTGGATACGCTCATCTATGTCATCCCCGACTCTCTCTTGTGCACGTCTCTCGTGCGGGAGGGCGACACGTGGTGGTATACCGGCGTGTCGACCGTATGGTTCCCCTCGATTACCCTCCTCTTGTGGCGGCTCATGATATGCAGTGTTATATAGCCTATGTGGGTGTGCGAGTAGTGCAGGTAGAGGAAGCACAGGTGCTGGTGGAGGCGATGCATAAAATACCATGGGTGCGGTCTGACCGACCATAGGGCTGGTCTAACTGAATGCATAGGGGTTGGTCGGACCGGCCTGGTAGCCGGTTTGACCGACCGTTGTCATAGGTGTTGGCGAGCTAGAGTATGCGCTAGTGTCCTAGGGTGGCACACGCAGGTCTGACCGAGATGGATGCCAGTTGGACCGATCGTTGTCGGTTGCACAACCTGGCACGCATCGGTTTGACCGGCTAGAGGGCTGGTTGAGGAGCCATGTTGAAGATCATGGGCCTCATGGCTCTAGAAGTGATGAGTGATTGTCAATGAAAGTCAACGATGAAGAGAGAGAGGAGATGAAGAGGAGACAAGACCTGTTAGTTCCTAGGCCACATGTGACTCAGGTACATGGGTAGCGAGCGACTACCGGGCAGAGAGGCCGCGGAGTCAGGCTGGCTCAATCTGGGTACCCGGTGCGAAGACAACGGACGCTTTGTCGGTTTCGGCGTAAAACCGACGCAACCATCCAAGAACGCCCATCGGTGATCCGACAGTTCTGAAGCGAAGCCGTAGCTGCTACAAAAGCTCCGCATCAGGATAAGTTACCTTTAGATAGGATTTTACTATTTTGCCTTTTAGGCCCACAGTTTGTGTTAGTCTAGTCTGTAAAAATCCTAAGGGCATTTTGGTCTTTTCCAATTTATTTCGGCGTTTGTAAAAACCCTAAGGGTAAATTAGGTTTTTTTCTATTTTATTGGGCTGCCTATAAATAGGGCCCCGATCCCCCTAGGGTTTCTTAACTCACTAATTAAAAAAATCTGAGTCCACTTTTTGAGAAAGCCCTTTTCTTCTTCCTCATGTTGGTTTCCCTTTCTCTGTTGATATCGTAGCCGCCACCAGAGAAATCTTTGCGCCGCTACAGGCCGTCACAGCCGGTTTTTCTCCGTCTAGGAGTAGGTGCCTACGCTCTAGTGCTTGTTTTCATCGGGAGGAGGAGAAGGCACGTGGAGCTTGGAAATCACTGCGAGTGGGAGTCCAACAAGGGACGGTGTACGATGTACGAATCTCTTGGTCACGACGCGTGGACTAGCGAGGCGCTAGCCACTTGGCGCAAGAGTAGGAGGCCCCACCAGGTAGTGCACTCATAGCTGGGAAGGCAGCACTAGGATTCATAGCTAGGAAGGCAGCACAAGATTCAAACAGTAATACAATTTTTCTATTTAAGTGCACTTGTTTCATTTTTTTCTAGAATATTCGAGTGATTCAATTGCTTCTAGTACTGTATTATTTTCAGATTGCACTACGTTTGTTTATTGATATATCTCTGTATACTTTGTGTGTTCTGGATCATCTGTGGACACAACTCATTATCTGTAGTTACTTTGTCTGATTAAATGCATGTGCACTGTTGATGTTTTAACTTGTGTCGACTGAAATGTCTGTGAGTTAAATGCGTTGTTGATCTGCCTTTAAGCACTTTTGTGGTGTCTTTTCGATCAGGACACTGGTCGTTTTTAGGCTAGATTATTTTAGTGCTAATAATCTCTCAGACTATCGCACCACATCATATTTGATAGGAGAGTGACAGTGCTATTTTTATCTGTATTTTTTTGTCTAAGATTTTGATTATCTCTTGAGGTGCATTGGGTGTTGGGAGAAGGCCATTGATTTGAAAGAATTTTTAAGGCGCCCATTCACCCTCCCTCTGGTCGCTACTCTCAGTCCTACAAGTGGTATCAGAGCCTGGTTAGGGTTTTCCCATACCTTAACCGGTTTTAACCCAAGGTAGTGATCATGACATCTTCTGGCAAGGTTTCGTCCCTTGAGGTCTTTGGATATAACTATTGGAAGACTCGTATGCGAGCCTATCTATTGAGCTAGAGCTCAGGGATATGGGATATGTGTGTTCATGCTACTTTTACTGTGCTTCCGACTGCAGAGCGTACTACTCCTAAGATAGTCGCTCTGCATGACCTGAACAACAAGGCAGTGAACATATTGTTTTATGGTTTAGGTCCCAGTGAGTTTGAGCACGTTAGCCATCTCGACACTGCTCGAGAGATCTGGGCTACCCTCCAGGCACACCATCAGGGGACAACTCAGGTCAAGGCTAGGCTCTATTAGACCTACTGGCGAGAATACGAAAACTTCTCACAGAAGCCGGGTGAGACTGTTGAAGCTTTGTTTGGTCGCTTTCAGTCGATCATTAACAAGCTTCGGGCCAACATGGCCAATCATGATCAGTTGGTCTCAGATCATGAACAGGCGCTAAAGGTTCTTCATATCTTGGACCCTAATATCTGGGAGAGAAAGGTATCCTCTATTGTTGAGAGTGCTTCCTATGATACCTTGACTGTCGCAGAGCTTTTCAGTAAGCTCAAGGCCTCAGAGGTTGATATCCAGTTGAGATCAAATCTCACTGATTCTAGTTCAAAAACCCCGACCCTTGCGACACCTTCTGTTGATTCTGCTGCGTTGAGTTGTGCTTTGTCCTCTTTGATGTCTATCACTGTGGACCAATTGGATTTGCTAGGAGATGATGACCTTTGTCTGTTCAATAGCCGTGTTCGTCGTGTCTATGATAAAAGAATGTTCAAACGACATGGCACAAAACATGGTTCCTTTGAGTGTGATGATCCAGGTCATTTCATCGCCGACTGCCCCAAGCGGAACACCCACAAGAAGGGCACCAACAGTGGCTCCTATGACTCCAACAAGCACGACAGCTCCACCTTCACAAAGGGCAAGCCCAAGACGAGGTTCTTTCGAAAGGCCTTGAAGGACTACCGGCGCGAGAACAAGAAGCGAGGCAAGGCCTTCTTCACCGAGATGGAGAGAAGCTACTCCAAGAGATAATCATCTTCTTCCTCTTAATCAATCTCAAGCGATGAGGAGATCATGATTAAGAAGGGGAATGACAAGGATGATTCAGTGGGCCTCTGTTTCATGGCCTTCAGGGACAAGCCGAAGAGCCACTCACACCGTAGCCGAAGATCCTGAAAGAGCTTCTGCTTAATGGCTCATGGGGATAAGAAAGACAAGGGCTCCCCCGACAACTCCGACGATGACGACGATGAAAAGGTATCTTCCTATGAACAAGAAGTCATTGAATTACTTGAAGAGAACCGTCAGGAGTTAAGATATCGGGAGAAACTGCTGAGAGCAGATAAGAAGAGGATAGATGAGCTTGAGAGTGAGCTTGCCATGGCCAATGGCAAGATTGAGAGTCTATCTTCTTTCCCTTGCTTGGGTGAGAGAAGTGAGTGCCCTAACTACGAGGTGCTGTTGTGTGACCTGATGACTCTGAAGTCCATGTACACAGAGAGGGTAGATGAGAGAGACGCTTTGGCCACTGAGCTTGAGAGCGCTCAACTGGAGCTAAAAGATGCTCATGCCACTGTCGTCGTGCCCTATAGAGACTGTCCATCCCATTTAGCTGTTTTAGCTGAGCTAAGAGCCAAGAGTAATGAGCAGTTGGGTGAGTTAGAGAGAGTTAGAGCTGAGCTAGAGTAGACTAAGCTTGAGCTTCCACCCACTGTTTGTGAGAACTGCTTGTCCCTGAGATTGGAACTAATCAATATGAAAGATGAGAAGTCTGTCCAAGTTGATAGAGAGTGTGAGGTTTGCCTGTCTTAGGTGGAGGTGCTAGCTACCTTGAGAGAGGAGCTAGCTGATGCTCAGAACAAGAACTCTTAACTCCGATAGATCCTGAGTTGGGTGAGTTCCAAAGAGACACAGCTCGGCATGATGATCCAGTAGTTCAAGAGGTAGGATGAGTTTGGAGTAGGTTACACCTACACCTAGGCTGACTTTGAGAGTGCCCTAAGCCATGCAGTGGAGTAGAGTAAGATGACTCCGGAGCAGAGATATCCCAAGACTCACTCCACTGAGTCTTTTTAGGCCTGTTAGCCAAAGGATGGAGTGTTCCAAGAACAACCTAAAGCTCCACCCAAGAATCCTATCTGGATCCCGAAGCCCAAGCAGCTCCACACTTCTCTTGACTCTCTACCTGGACCCTATCACACCAAAGAGTCTACACCCAACACCACCAAGCCCAAGAAATCCAAGCCTCAACCACATCCCAAGAAGCCTACCTATCATTGTGAGTTATATCAGAGAGATGGTCATCTTGAGGAGTTTTGCTTCAAGAGGAAGCATGTTGAGAGAGCAGAGAGAGCTTTAGGTGGGCAGGAGCAGTTCTACCAGTAGGGTGGTAGATAGAGGGTCCCTCGATGCGGAGAGAGGCTAGAGGCCAGGGCGCGTCGTGTAGGTGGTGGTAGAGGAGACAACTTTCGTACCCGTGCTCCGGAGGGTGGTTTTCGCTTCGGCAGAGCTCTAGGTCGTTCTGGATACGACTTTGGACCTCGTGACCGAGACTTTAGGCAGAACAAAGGACCACGCTTTGAGCCGCGTTTTGGTCTAGACACTAATGATTCTTTCTGCTTTCCTTCTTTTCAGCAGATGGCTCGACACTGGTTTAGCTCTTTTGCTAAACCTGGTGTCGGACCGTTTGCTCCCCTTATTTCCATTGACATTGCAGGATCGAGGCCTAGAGGACGTATCGATCATGGATTCAGGATGCTCTCGCCACATGATGGGACATCGCAGATGGTTCTCCAGCCTCACTTCCCCGAGCTCCAAGGAGTACATTACATTCCGGAACAATGGTCAAGGGAAGGTACATGGCATTGGTTCAATTCGAATCTCTGAGCATTTCTCTTTGAAGAATGTTGCTTTGGTTGGAAACTTGAGTTTTAATTTGGTCTTTGTTTCACAACTTCTTGAGGATTGTTTAGAGGTTCGCTTTAAGAAGGGCATGTCTTCTGTTATTGATTCTAGAGGATCTTTGGTTTGCCAGATCTTACCCTTCGGTAAGGTTTTTCGGATTGATTTCTCTAGTTCTTTTGGCCCTTCTCGTTGTTCGATCGCTGGATCCTCTTCCGAGCTCTAGAGGTGGCATAGGAGGTTAGGTCATTTGAGCTTTGATTTGCTAGTCAGATTGAGCTCTATGGACCTCATCTGAGGATTGCCCAAGCTTAAGATGGAGAAGGATCTAGTTTTCCATCCCTGTCGTCATGGGAAGATGATTGCCGCTTCTCACGCACCTATGACTCAGGTGATGACTTCGTACCCGGGAGAGCTTTTACACATGGATACTATTGGTCCAACTCGGGTACATTTAGTCAGTGGGACGTGGTATGCCCTTATGATAGTTGATGATTTTTCTCGATTCTCGTGGGTTTTCTTTTTGGAGTCTTAGGATGAGGCTTTTCAGTTTGTTCATGATCTGATCCTAAAGCTGAAGAATGAGAACAATGGTCGGATGCGAGCAATTCACTTTGACAATGGCTCTGAGTTCAAGAACTCTCAGTTTGCTAGCTTCTGTAGTGATCAGGGTCTTGAGCATCAGTTTTTTGCTCCTTACACTCCCCCATAGAATGGCGTTTTGGAACGAAAGAACCACACGATAGTCGAGATGGCTAGGATAATGCTCGATGAGCATAGGACTCCTAGGCGCTTTTGGGCTGAAGCCATGAACACAACTTTCTATCTGGCCAACCGCATTTTTCTTAGAGCTTACTTAGGTAAGACTTCATATGAGTTGCGGTTTGGCAGACAACCCAAGGTGAGTCACTTGCGAGTATTTGGCTGCAAGTGCTTTGTGCTCAAGAAGGGAGGGCATTTTGACAAGTTTGAGTCTCATTGCTGGGATGAAATTTTTCTTGGTTATGCTTTGCATTCTCGAGGCTTCTGTGTTTGGAACCTCGACTCCCAGCAGCTTGTCGAGACGTGCGAGCTTTCTTTCGATGAGTCCATGCCTTCGCTTACGCCTTCTTTTGAGCTTTCTGGTGATGATGAGCTTGGAGAGTCCATCTTTGAGGAAGATGATGAGACTCTTGTTGTTGATGAGGGTGGGCCTTCTACACAGTCTGCAGACCTCACACCTTCTGAGACTTCGACTGAGGACGAGGGCGGACCTCTGATTACTACTTCCACATCGATCGAGCCCCCTCAATCGAGTCTAGAGGTGCCAGCCGCTGACTCCGGTGAGGTGATATCTGATCACCTAGGATCCCGAGTAGTTCAGCGTGATCACCCCTCAGAGCTCATCATCGGTGATCTCACTACGAGATCCTTGCGTTCTTAGGCTGGTTCACTCGCTGTGTTTGCTGAGTCTACTTTTGTTGCCACTTTTGAGCCTAGAGATGTTGCTCACGCGTTATCTGATGCAAATTGGATAAACACCATGCAAGAAGAGTTTGAAAACTTTTTTCGCAATCGGATTTGGACACTAGTTGAGCTGTCACCAAGTTGCAACCCCATAGACACCAAGTGGGTGTTCAAGAACAAGCAAGGTGAAGATGGGGTTGTGGTGCGCAACAAAGCTCGATTAGTTGCCCAGGGTTTTTGCCAGAAAGAGGGTATTGATTTTGAGGAGACTTTCACCCCTGTTGCCCGTCTTGAGTCCATTCTCATACTTTTGGCATTCGCTGCTTCTAAAGGTTTTAAGCTTTTTCAAATGGATGTCAAGAGTGCTTTTCTGAATGGGTACGTAGAGCAGGAAGTCTATGTTAGGTGGCTCCCCGGTTTTGAAAACCCTAAGTTTCCTCAACATGTTTTCAAGTTGCAGAAAGATTTATATGGTCTGAAGCAAGCCCCTAGGGCTTGGTATGATCGTTTAAAGTAGTTTTTGTTGGGGAATGGCTTTGTGATGGGTTATGTGGACAAAACTCTTTTCTTGCTCTGAGCTAACACTAATTTCTTGATTGCTCATATTTACGTGGACGACATTATTTTTGGTGGTTCTACTAATGAGCTTGTGTCCAAGTTTTCTGAGCAGATGCACAACGAATTTGAGATGAGCCTCATGGGTGAGCTCAAGTACTTCCTAGGGCTCAAAATCAAGTAGACCAAGGACGACATCTTCATCCACGAGAGCAAGTACACGCGGGACATGCTGAAGAAGTTTGACTTCGGTGGAGAGCTGAAGCCTCAGATGACCCCCTTGGGCACATCTAGGGGCCTAGACAAGGACGAGAGCGGCGTCAAGGTCAATGAGAGAGAGTATTGAGGGATGATCGGATTGCTCCTGTACTTGACTGCGACGAGACCAGACATTCAGTTCACCGTGGGATTGTGCGCGCGCTTCCAGTCTTCACCACGCGCATCTCATCGGCAGGCTGTCAAGCACATTTTTAGGTATCTTACCTATGCGCCTGATCTCGGTCTTTATTATTCAGCATCATCATCTCTTGAGTTGTATAGCTTTTCCGACGTTGATTTTGGTGGGTGCCGGCTGGATCACAAGTCGACTTCTGGTACTTGCCAGTTTCTCGATTCTTCGCTTATTTCTTGGTCTTCTCGAAAACAATCTGGAGTTGCTCTTTCCACTATTGAGGCTGAGTATGTAGCTGCTAGTAGCTGCTGTGCACAGTTAGTTTCGATGATTTCCACTTTGAAATATTTTGGGTTGTCTTTCCATGCTAGAGTGCCTTTGTTTTGTGATAGCACCAGCGTGATTAGTGTAGGAAAAAACCCATGCCTTCATTCAAAAACCAAACATATCGATGCGCGCTTTCATTTTTTGAGGGATCAATATGAGAAAGGTGTCATTGACCTTGTTCATGTTGATACCCATCATCAGTTGGCTGACATTCTCACCAAACCCCTAGATTAGTCTACATTTGAGCGTTTGCGAGAGGATTTGGGACTTGTGTATCCTTTTTAGGATATTTTGAGTCTATTTTCTTTCTTCTTTACTCTTTTATTGAGTCTTTTCGTGTGAGTTCATACCATGCACATTCATATATCACACTTTGAGCTTGCTTCTATTATATGATTGAATTGCTTTACTTATTCTAGCTAGTATATGGTTTTGAATACTTGTCGAATGATCATGCTTTGCTTTAGTTCACATGATATATTTGATATCTGTCATATGCATAGCTTTTATGCTTTAAAATTGAAAAATGATCACCATTGCTTCTGGTAACTAGCATGTGTAGGCTGAATGCTTTTGCTATCTTTTACATGCATGGTAGCTAGTTTCTTAGATGCAGATATGCAACTTGGACATTTATATGCTTTAACATGGAAAATATGCTATAAAATGATAAAAATCAGAAAGATGAAAAATCCATGCCTTTTATGCTTAATTGAAAAGATCCAGGTGGGTTTGCTGTATTGCATTGCATTGTTCTGGACTGCTTACCATAGCACTTTGGTATGAACTAGGACATTGTAATGTATGCCAAGACCAATGTCTTAAGCTTTTGATGTTCTTATTCTGGCCTAGGCTTGACTTGGTCAGTTAGCATAAGGTTGACATGCAAATAACCCCTGGCAAAAATGAAAAAGGAAAAGAAAAAGACTGAAAATTAAAAAGATAACAAGTTTGTTGAAGCTCTTTGTTCTGGACAATGCTTATCTTGGTAGATATCAGCTAGCCTTTGCATTTCATGTTTTACCTTGCTTGTCGACTAGAAAATGTGGTGATGGTTTTGTTTGCAAAAATCTAAAAATGTGTGCTAATGACTTTCATTGGATATCATCTATTGCACTGATCATGCCATGTGTCTTAGGCAGTATTTTGTGCTATACTTTCTAGATGTTGTAATTGCAGTCAATCATATCTGAGAAGCATGCTTTTTATACTCCACTTGCATCCTAGTTGCATTCATTGCATATTTTGGGGGGAAGCTGCATTTCAGGGGGAGTTTGAGTTTGTGTCCCTTTTGAGTGCATTTAGTCTCACTTGATGAGTCCAATTGTCAACAAGGGGGAGAAATTTTGGGTTACTTGATCTTTTAGAAGAGTTTAGGGGGAGTTTTTGGCTTTCTCTGGGATTTGTTTCAGGGGGAGTTTTAGTCTCTTTTGCCTTTACTCTTTGGATATCCTTGTTGATAATTCTGAGATTGCGACACTCGTTTGAGTTTTTTTATTTTGGTTTAACCATAATGACCATTTTCTAGCTTTTGTTCGTCTTTTGGTCATTAGGGTTAAATCTTTTATTTTATTTTCTTCTTTCCATCTTCTTGTGTTTTTTTCGTGTTTCCACATGTTTTGCAGGTTACAAAGCATTGATGAAGAGAGTGTTGACAATGCACTCATCAAGGCGGAAATTGATGAGCCATGTTGAAGATCATGGGCCTCATGGCTCTAGAAGTGATGAGTGATTGTCAACGAAAGTCAACGACGAAAAGAGAGAGAGAGAGAGGAGACAAAGAGGAGACGAGACCTGTCAGTTCTTGGGTCGCGTGTGACTCAGGTACACGGACGGCGAGCGACTGTCGGGCAGAGAGGCCGCAGAGTCAGGCTGGCCTAATCTGGATACATGGGCCAGGAACGACAGAGGATCTACTGGTCTGTTGACTGGGTTTGACCCAGGTAAACGGGCGGCGAGCGATTGCCGGGCTGAGGGAGTCGCAGAATCGGGCCGGCCCAATCCGGGTACCCGGTGCGAAGACAGCGGACGCTTTGTCGGTTTTGGCATAAAACTGACACAACCATCCAAGACCGCCCATCGGGGATCCGACAGTCCTGAAGCGAAGTTGTAGCTGCTACGAAAGCTCCGCATCAGGACAAGTTACCTTTAGATAGGATTTTACTATTTTGCCTTTTAGGCCCATAGTCTATGTTAGTCTAGTCTGTAAAAATCCTAAGGCCATTTTGGTCTTTTCTAGTTTATTTTGGCGTCTGTAAAAAACCCTAAGGGTAAATTAGGTTTTTTTGTTTTATTGGGCTACCTATAAATAGGGCCCCAATCCCCCTAGGGTTTCTTAACTCACTAATTAAAAAAATCTTAGTTCATTTTTTGAGAAAGCCCTTTTCTTCTTCCTCCTATTGGTTTCCCTTTCTCTGTTGATATTGCCGCCATCACCAGAGAAATCCTTGCGCCACTACAGGCCATCATAGCCGATTTTTCTCCAGCTAGGAGTAGGCGCCTGCGCTCTAGTGCTGGTTTTCATCGGGAGGAGGAGAAGGCACACGGGCATGGAAATCGCTGCGAGTGGGAGTCCAACAAGGGATAGTGTACGACGTACGGATCTCTTGGTCACGATGCGTGGATTGGCGAGGCGCTAGCCACTTAGCTGCGGGAGCAGGAGGCCCCACCAGATAGTGCACTCGTATCTAGGAAGGCAGCTCTAGGATTCATTCGTCTACGACGAACAAGATGAGGCCAAGCATAGGATTCAAACAGTAATACATTTTTTCTATTTAAGTGCACTTGTTTCATTTTTTCTAGAATATTCTAAGAGTGATTCAATTGCTTCTAGTACTGTATTATTTTCAGTTTGCACTACGTTTGTTTATTGATATATCTCTATATACTTTGTGTGTTCTGGATCATCTGTGGACACAACTCATTATTTGCAGTTACTTTGTCTGATTAAATGCATGTGCACTGTTGATGTTTTAACTTGTGTCGACTGAAATGTCTGTGAGTTAAATGCGTTGTTGATCTGCCTTTAAGCACTTTGGTGGTGTCTTTTCGATTAGGACACCGGTCATTTTTAGGCTAGATTATTTTTAGTGCTAATGATCTTTCAGACTGTCGCACCACATCATATTTGATAGGAGAGTGATAGTGCTATTTTTATCTGTATTTTTTGTCTAAGATTTTGATTATCTCTTGAGGTGCGTTGGGTGTTGGGAGAAGGCCATTGATTCGAAAGAATTTTTAAGGCACCCATTCACCCCCATGGTCGCTACTCTCGGTCCTACACCAGTCTGACCGACAGGAAAAAAATGATGTCTCGGCTATAGATAGTGGGGCCGGAGATGTGATACTATTCCTGGTACTCCCATCGATTCTACTGTAGATGTGATGAACAGGGGGTACACTAGTCGTTGGAGTCGGAGAAACGGCCTCGGAAAAGCCGAATCTCTTAAACATTGCCTCCATCCTAGAGTTGACCTCAGGCCCTAGACGATTTGCAAAAGTAGCACTAACTGCCTGGTCTACTATTGCGGCGATCTTTTGCTTGATGTCTGAGGGGGATAGAGAAGGGTATGGTGGCGTCCAAGCATGAGGACATGCAACTCCTTCGTCTTGTCCTCGATCTCAGCCCTATGCTTCTCGGAGATGTCATCGATGGTGGGAAGAATGGCGTTATCATCGTCGATCTCCGCGCTTCTCGCCATGTTTGCCGATGTAGAGGGTACCGTTGATGTAGTCGTAGTAGCATACCCATCATCAGCGTAGTCATGCTTGGCATGTATTTACCCAGCGGAGTCGCCAAAAAGTGTGTTGACGCTAAAATCTGTCGATAAAGTAGCAACAGACACTAACGTTAGTTCAGCAATCCAAAAGCACGCAGATGCCTAGGGGTGGCCTGCTAAACGTCACACGATGCTGATACCATGTTCCAATGACCCTTTATCGTGACAAGGGATATGGGTGGAGTCGCCACATAATTAAACCGAATCACGAGAAAACAACTCAACTAACTGAAGTGTGGGGTAAGCAATCAAACCGGCCAAGTCAGGGCCGGTTGGACCAAAATGGATCCAGTGGTTAGATCGGCCAAGGTAGGCTGGTCAAACCAACAACAGACCGCCGGTCGGACTAGCGGTGCGAAGTGGTGGCCGAAGGGGCCTTCAGCGTGCGAAGGGTAGAAATCTATTGAAGCCCCCTTCGCACAGGCAGTCGGACCGACCTCGGGTTGCTGGTCAGACCAAAGGGACGCGGAGGGTTGGCGTCCGAAAGCCTCCGATGCGTGGTGCGAAGGGGGTTCGAGGGAGTCTCCAGTGCTTGGTGCGAAGGGTGGCTAATGGGGGGTTCGGCACAGGTGGTCAGACCAAACTAGAGTTGTCAGTCAGACCGACAGCTCATGGGTAGTCGCACCGATGGACGGAGGGGCGATCGGGGGGGGGGGGGTCTCCAGTGCGCGGTGTGAAGGCAATCCGAGGCCTCCACACAAAGCCAGTGGGACCGGCCTTGGGCCGCCAGTCAGACTGAGTGTGCCGGTACGCCAGATGATGGGTTAGCACATGCCGGTCAGATCAGAGGGATGTCGCCGGTCAGACCAACAGGTGAGGTGAGGCGGCCTCCGGCTTGCCGACGATCATCTCATCTATGGTAGATGGATGCAGGGGTCCTCAGCGATGAAGATGGAGATCTTGGCCCTTGCAAAATAGATGAAATCAATAGCAATTTGGCCTAGGGACCGAATTACCCAAAAGTAACCGTAGAAACTGATGAAAATCCGTTACGTGGATTGAACGGATGATTCACAAGCGAATCAATAAGGATTACCGTGATTACGACGCGATGGACAGATAGTTTACAACGCAAACCAACAAAGATGGATATTATGGCTAATCTTAGGGTAAGGAAAAGAACGATTCAAGGGAATAGTAGATTGGATCTATTAGGGTTTCAGAGAAGGTCCCTTTGATTCGGCCTTGCCCCTATATATATAGGGGGTGGCCTTGACGTTCCTGGGCTATAATTCTAATATAGATATGTTAAATTACGCGTCCAAGTCCTTAGGATTTAATTAGAGATCAAAACAACCTGAAACAGATCAAATCGGTTCGGACTCGGACTAGGCCGGTCTAACCGAACCTATATGGATGGTCTGACCGGGCCTACATGACCGGTATGACTGGGCCTACATGGTCGGTTGGACCAGCCTGTGCCAGTAATTGCATATTTTTGGCCAAAAGTACTAATTTCGACATTTTGACAATTTTGACCATTAATACTATTTTTTGCTATCAACAGTATCTCAAGTGAGTCTATCCAACACCATGTTCACCAACATGTGTCCACATCTCTGATTTGACATCCCCATATCCATGATCCGTGAAACATGATCATCAATCAGCTAGATGTATTAATCTATGTATCATCACTATCCCACATGACAATAAGATTAGGGATCCATTATAAAACAAAGAGTCTCACATATAAGTCATCAACTCATCAATCAATGTAAATGACATTTATTCAAGGAACAAGATAACAATTATCTCCATACATAAGCATAGACACTACTAACATCTTCCACATATACATGACTCACTTACACAAGTATATAATACCCATGGTGCTCAGGTGCGCATCAAGCTTGGGTTGTGGAAGAGGTTTTGTCAACGAACCTGCTATGTTCAAATCCATGTGCACCTTGCAAATCTTCACATCATCTCTCTCTATGATCTCGCAGATCAGATGATATTGCTGAAGTATCTATTTGGACTTCTGATGTGACTTAGGCTCCTTGGCTTTCGCAATGGCACAACTATTATCACAATAGAGATCCACTGGACTGGATAGGCTAGGGACAACACCTAGCTCACAAACAAATTTTCTGATCCAAGCGGCCTCCTTCGCACCTTCCAAAGCTCAAATATAATCAGCTTCTGTTGTAGAATCGGCCACCGTCTCTTGCTTGGAACTCTTCCAACTCACTACGCCTCCAATGAGGTAGAACACAAATCTAGATTACGATCAAGAATTATCCTTGTCGGTCTGAAATCTAGCATCGTTGTAACCACTTACAACGAGCTCCTCTTCACCACTACAAACTAGGAACATATCCTTAGTTCTTCTCAATTACTTGAGGATACTTTTTACTAAAGACAAGTGACTTTCACCTAGGTTTGACTAGAATCTGCTCGTAACACATAGAGCATAGGAGACATATGGGCGCGTACATAGCATGACATACATGATGGACCTGATTGCGGAGGCATACGAGATCACACTCATTTTCTCTAGCTCATCAGGTGTCGAGGCACAATGAGTCTTACTAAGACAAATACCATGTGACATTGGCATCAAACCCTTCTTGGAATTCTCCATTTTGAACCACTTCAAAGCCTTATCAATGTACATACTCTGCCTTAAGCCAATTAACCACTTTGATCTATCTCTATAGATCTTTATGCCCAAAATGTATGCTGCCTCTCCAAGATATTTCATCAAGGCGGTAGGCATAAGAGCGTCGACCAATTTCGGAGTGAGAGAGCCCAAGACATCATTGAAACGAGCCCTTATCGGACCCGAATCATTGACCAGAACTTCGATTGGATCCCCCAAACGATGCAACAAGGCTGATAAGGCCTCCCTTACTTCTGGAGTTAGTTGAGCAATGGTCAACGGAGCAGTGCTAGCGACTTCATCAACATCAAGGTATGGGCCGATGTCAAAAGGGGACTTCCGGACGAGGGACTAGAAGAAAGAAAAGGTTAGATGGATAAAAGGAAAATCACGTCATGATAAACGCGAAAGCACTTGCATCAGCTGGCCTGGCCGGGACGACCGATTGCGGGGCATCATTGGTAGAGTAGGTCGCGTCATCAGTCTCCATCATGGCAACTGGGAGGGTGTGCGAGTTCTCCTCATCAGGGTTGTCCTCCTCGAGTGATATGACCATGCCGATCACTCCAACCTCTACACCGACCACTTCGACCACAGTGACTCCAATACATGTTTTTGATGGACCAATTACACGCAGTCGAGCTAAGAAGCTTCAACAAGAGGTGCACGCGCTACTTTGTGAAATTCATTTTACTATTAATGAGAGTTATATACTACCTAAGTCGTGTACATTGCTAATGCTCAGGTTTACCAAGAAGGATGACAAGAACTCACAAGGAAATGGACACATAGAAGAATCATGCTCGAACCAAGCTAGTCCTGCAGGATTGTCTCAAAGAAATAAACATAACTTTTGATTTCCAAAATCTATGAAGGCAAATGAGCACTTGTTGGAAAACTCTTGAAGTCTAGTTTCCAATGAATCTAACCCCGACCAGTTTGGAGTTTGCATGAAGGCGTCCGACCAGTTTTAGTGCTTGCTGGTCCGAAGGTCAACAGTCTGCATGAAGTCAATGTTCTCGTATTAAAACTGTATCATTCTATAGAGTTCCATGGTGCATATTCTACATGGTGTGAAACCGTATCAAGTCACCTTTCCAAGGGATCCAACCGTTCGTGAATTGAAGCTTCCAAGGAGGAGTTATTGCTGAAATACCGAAGACCGCTCAGAAGACCAACAACCACGCGAAAACTCTCCAGAAGCTGATTCGTTTTCACATAGTTCGCCTAGTTTTTTCTTTTTGTGTTTGCACCTATCTTCGAGGTATACTCCTTGTATAAATACCCCCTAGCACCATTGTAATCAGCACTTTTGATTATTGAATACAGAACCCCTTGTTCAGCTGCGTGCTAACAAATTCAGAGAGAGATCTCTACCTTCCTTTGCTCTTGTGATTTCCTTCGCGGGATTACAGAAGCGGCGGCTTCATCCGCTCCCAATTGGTGCTCCTACTCCCTTCAAGGTCCTCCTTGATTGATTGTAGGCTGTGTTGGTTGGTTCTTTGAGAGTGTGCTTGGGCGAATCCTCGATTCAGGTTGCCGGTTAAAGACGGTGGTTGGCTTCGAGTTTTATTTGCCAGGTTGCACTAGTTATCGCTGCTTGCAGCAAGTTATCCGGCTATTCTACAGCTAGTTATCTGAAGATCGATCCTACGTCGTGAAGATCGGGACCCCGTGACGCATCATCTGGTATCAGAGCTGATCGGATTCCATGGTAGGATTCTTTACCCTTAGCTACATATATTTTGTTTCGTCCTATCCACCAAAAGCCAAAATATATATATATATATATTGTTTAGCCCTTTGTTTCAATCTGTTATTTTAGTGAGTTCAGTTAATTTTCAGTCCATTAGAGTCTTTGTTTTAGTTGCTGATCATTTTCCGTCGTGTGTCCTTTGAGCCTCTTATATATCTGGTCATTGTGTTCAGTTCTATAAAAAAAGTAAAAGAAAGAAAAGTTCAAAAAAAAGGAAAGTTGAGAAAAATTGTGAAAGAAAAGTTTAAAGATCAGTTCGTTTGAGAGCACAGTTGCTGAAAGTTTGTGTTTCAAGTTGTGCAACCAGATCGCTATCTTTTGTTGGTACAAAAATTTTGGTTGGGTTTGATTGCAACACTTGCATCCCAATCATACTCCTTGTTTGCATCAATCTGAGATTTTCTTTGCGCGTGTGTGTGATCCATTTACATCTTTAGCATTTTGAGATCAGCACTAAGCAGGGAACCTCTAGTTTGGATTGTTACTTAACTTTACAACAACTAGAATTCAGATTGCATTCCTTGTTTATAATCCCCACCAAGCTCCACATAAAAGCCATCGTAATCGGTACTCTCTGGTCTTGTATTCACTTAACCATCGCTCTCGGTACCACCACACATTTTGTTTCTCTGTAACCCGCAGGAACTTCACTGAGCCTCGGTTGGTAAGAGAAGTGAGATTGAGAGATCCCACATATATTTTTATTCCACATATACTCTTGTTCCTTTGTTGTCACTAATTTTACAGAAAGATGGGTGACGGCGTTGAGGTCAATGATTGTGTCACCATGGCACAATTTAATGAATTCCAGCAAAGTCTAGAAGAGAGACAAGATCGGTTGGCCCAAGATTTTCAAACCATACTAAATGAACTTAGGGGATGTCATCCACCTAATGATGGAGCAAGCACCCATGGTGAAGAAGGTGATGATAGTGATGGAAGAGGAGGAAGAAGAGGACGGAGGAACCGAAGTGCTGCACATGGAAGAGGGAGGGACTGGAATCGAAGAAATCAAGACACTGAAGAATCCGAATCTGAAAATGATGATAATCATTCCCATCATGATCGCCAACATCGTAGAGGAGGCCATCGTGAAGAGAGGCTTGGTAAACTGAAATTTACCATGCCAAAATTTGATGGAGGATCTAATCCTGAAGCTTATTTCACTTGGGAGTTGAAGGTCGACAAGATCTTTCGCTTGCATAATTATACAGAAGAGAAGAAGTTGGCTATGGCATCTCTAGAATTTGAAGGATATGCTCTGATTTGGTGGGAGCAACTTCTCCAAGATCGTGAAGAAGATGGAGAACATCCTATTGCCACATGGGCAGAGATGAAACGTGAAATGAGAAGACGTTTCGTGCCGAAGCATTATCGGCGTGATCTTTTTGATAAACTACAGAATTTGAAACAAGGAAGTTATTCTGTTGAAGAGTATTATAAAGAGATGGAGAAGGCTATGATTAGAGCCAACATATATGAAGATGAAGAACAAACTATGGCACGATTCATGGCTGGGTTGCATCGAAATATTCAACGCATTGTTGAGTTTCAGTCGTACCGTCGTCTTATTGATTTGGTACATCAAGCCACCAAAGCTGAATGCCAACTGCAGCAAGATACCAAGAGCAGTAAGTCTTTGCCTTTTGGTACGAGGACTATGTCTGGAGGAAGCAAGTTAAATTCTAAGTTTATTGCTGCACCGTCAGCTGCGAAAGGTTCATTTGGAGGCTTACGTTCTAATGCTCAAAGTAATTTTAGTGGGAAGAACTCTGCTGCCTCGAGCACGAGTTCCAAACCAGCAGCTTCCACCTCCACTTCAGTGGGTTCTACATCCAAGAGCAATGGGATTCAGTGTTTCAAGTGTGGAGGTCGTGGACATGTTGCTAGAGAGTGTCCAAATAATAGAGTGATCATTGTAAATGATAATGGAGAGTACGAATCAGCCAGTGAAGAGTAAGATATAGAAGAAGAAGCCCATGAAGAAGAGGAACATACCGGCTGTGATTTTGAGCAAGGTGCTGCTCTTGTGGTGGCACCAATATTGAGTTTTCAGATGAAGGAAGCTGAGAACGACCAGCGGCATAATTTATTTCAGACAAGAGCCAAAGTGCAATATAAGGTAGTGAAGATGATCATTGATGGAGGAAGCTGCCATAATCTTGCTAGTCGTGAGATGGTTGACAAGCTTGGTCTGAAACTTCTGCGACATCCTCATCCATATCATGTCCAATGGCTGAATGATTCCGGTGACATCAAGATTGGATACAAAGTAAAAGTTCCCTTCAAGATTGGTGAATATGTTGACACGGTAGAGTGTGATGTGGTACCCATGTCCGTATGTCACATACTACTCGAGAGGCCATGGCAATATGATCGATATACTCAACATTGCGGGAGAACAAATCAGTACACTCTAGATTTGAAGGGGAGGAAGTTTGTACTCAAACCTATGACACCACAACAAATTCTTGTTGAGCATTTGCAAAAGAGCTCTAGTATGAGAGATGAGAACGGAAAGGAAGAGAAAAAGAATTCGAGTGCCTTCCACAAATCAGAGAGTGAGAGCCACCAGCCCAATATGAGAAAAAAATTGAGAGATCAAAAGAAAGAAGAAGAAAAAAATTTAGTCATGTTAGCCACAAAATCTGAGATGAGAGAAGTAAGGAACAACCCAGATCAAGTACTCTTTGTACTTGTGTGCAAAGACATTTTAGTGTCAGCTAACGATAACACCTCTTTTCCTAGTATGGTGTCTCATCTTTTGTAGGAATATGAGGATGTTTTTCCAAAGGAAACCCCGAATGGATTACCTCCTGTACATGGGATTGAACATCAGATCGATCTTATTCCAGGGGCTGCTCTTCCAAATCGACCACCATACCACACCAATCCTGAAGAAACAAAGGAGATACAAAGGCAAGTACAAGAACTTCTCGATAAAGGTTATGTTCGTGAAAGCTTAAGTCCTTGTGCTGTTCCTGTTATTTTAGTACCAAAAAAAGATGGTTCTTGGAGGATGTGCGTTGATTGTAGAGCCATAAATAACATCACTATTCGCTATCGCGATCCTATTCCTCGATTAGAAGACATGCTTGATGAATTAAGTGGTTCCATAATATTCACTAAAATTGATTTGAAAAGTGGGTACCATCAAATAAGAATGAAAGCTGGAGATGAATGGAAAACTGCTTTTAAAAAAAATTGGGCTGTACGAATGGCTAGTTATGCCTTTTGGTTTGACTAATGCTCCAAGTACTTTTATGAGATTGATGAACCATGTTTTGAGAGCCTTCATTGGGAAATTTGTGGTTGTTTATTTTGATGATATCTTAATTTACAGCAAGTCTTTTGAAGCGCACATGAATCATATTCGACAAGTCCTAGATGAGCTCCGAAAGGAGAAATTATTTGCTAATCTTGAGAAGTGCAGTTTTTGCACAGACCGTGTTGTGTTCCTTGGATTTGTTGTTTCAGGAAAAGGAATTGAAGTGGATGAAACCAAGGTGAAAGCCATCAAGGATTGGCCAACTCCAACGAATGTAAGTCAAATAAGAAGCTTTCATGGTCTAGCTGGATTTTATAGGAGATTTGGTAAAGATTTTAGTACCATTGCTACTCCCTTAAATGAATTAACAAAGAAAGGTGTTGAATTTAAATGGGGAAGTTCACAAGAAAATGCTTTTCAAGAATTAAAGAAACGCTTAACTGAAGCACCATTGCTTGTTCTTCCTGATTTCACTAAAACTTTTGAAGTAGAATGTGATGCCAGTGGAATTGGCATAGGAGGGGTTTTAATACAGGAAGGCAAACCTGTAGCATATTTTAGTGAAAAGTTGGGAGGTGCTCAATTGAATTATTCTATATATGATAAAGAATTGTATGCTTTGGTGCGTGTACTTGAAACATGGCAGCATTATTTATGGCCAAAAGAGTTTGTTATTCATTCCGATCATGAAGCTTTAAAGTATTTGAAAGGCCAAGCAAAACTGAACCGACGCCATGCCAAATGGGTTGAGTTCATCGAGACATTTCCATATATTGTGAAGTATAAGAAAGGTAAGGACAATATGGTTGCTGATGCTTTGTCTAGAAAAATTGTGTTGCTAAACCAACTTGAGGTGAAGGTTATAGGTCTTGAAAGTTTGAAAGACATGTCTAATGATGACCCTGAATTTTCAGAACCATACACTCATTGTAAAGATGGAAAAGGTTGGGAAAAGTATCATATGCATGATGGATTTTTGTTTAGGGCTAACAAGCTTTGTGTTCCAAATTCTTCGGTTAGATTGCTTTTATTGCAGGAGTCCCATGGAGGAGGATTGACAGGTCATTTTGGACAAAAGAAAACCTATGAGCTACTAGGTGATCACTTCTATTGACCCAAGATGAGGAGAGACGTCATCCGGTTCGTGGAGCGCTGCATCACTTGTCACAAAGCTAAGTCTAAACTGAACCCTCATGGTTTATACAATCCTCTACCTGCTCCTAAAATTCCTTGGGAAGACATAAGTATGGATTTTGTTCTGGGACTGCCTAGAACTCAGAGAGGAGAAGATTCTGTTTTTGTTGTGGTTGATAGATTTTCAAAGATGGCTCATTTTATCCCTTGTAACAAGAGCGACGATGCTTCACATGTTGCTAATTTATTTTTCAGGGAAATTGTGAGGTTGCATGGGGTTCCTAAGACCATTGTATCTGATCGTGATGTCAAGTTTGTGAGCTACTTATGGAAAACATTGTGGTCCAAGCTGGGGACCAAGCTTCTATTCTCGACCACTTGTCATCCTCAAACCAACGGACAAACTGAAGTGGTTAATCGAACCCTGTCGATGTTGCTGCGAACCATGGTGAAAAAGAACCTGAAAGATTGGGAGGACTGCTTGCCTCATGTGGAGTTTGCTTATAACAGGTCAGTACATTCTACCACTAACTTGTGTCCTTTTGAAATTGTTTATGGGTTCAAACCCATTGCTCCGATAGATTTGTTGCCTTTGCCATTACAGGAGAGAACCAATATGGAAGCCTCCAAGCGTGCTGCACACGTCAAGAAGATACATGAGAAAACAAAAGAAGAAATCGAGCTAAAGGCGACACGTAAGGCTGCAAGTATGAACAAGCATAGAAAGAAGGTGTCGTTTGAACTAGGTGATTTGGTGTGGATTCAATTGCGTAAAGATCACTTTCCTGATAAGCGCAGGTCCAAGCTGATGCCACGAGGGGATGGTCCATTTCGTGTTCTTGCCAAGATCAATGATAATGCATACAAGATTGACCTTCCACCAAGCTATGGCGTGAGCAACTCCTTCAATGTTGCTGACCTATCAGCATTCACAAGTGAAGACATTTTAGAGTCGAGGACGACTCCTTTTCAAGAGGGGGAGGATGATATGACCATGCCGATCACTCCAATCTCTACACCGACCACTTCGACAACAGCGACTCCAATACATGTTTTTGATGGACCAATTACACGCAGTCGAGCTAAGAAGCTTCAACTAGAGGTGCACGCTCTACTTTGTGAAATTCATTTTACTATTAATGAGAGTTATATACTACCTAAGTCGTGTACATTGCTAATGCTTAGGTTTACCAAGAAGGATGACAAGAACTCACAAGGAAATGGACACATAGAAGAATCATGCTCGAACCAAGCCAGTCCTACTGGATCGTATCAAAGAAATAATCATAACTTTTGATTTCCAAAAGCTATGAAGGAAAATGAGCACTTGTTGGAAAACTCTTGAAGTCTAGTTTCCAATGAATCTAACCCCGACCAGTTTGGAGTTTGCATGAAGGCGTCCGACCAGTTTTAGTGCTTGCTGGTCCGAAGGTCAACAGTCTGCATGAAGTCAATGTTCTCGTATTAAAACTGTATCATTCTACAGAGTTCCATGGTGCATATTCTACATGGTGTGAAACCGTATCATGTCACCTTTCCAAGGGATCCAACCGTTCGTGAATTGAAGCTTCCAAGGAGGAGTTATTGCTGAAATACCGAAGACCGCTCAGAAGACCAACAGCCACGCGGAAACTCTCCAGAAGCTGATTCGTTTTCACATAGTTCGCCTAGTCTTTTCTTTTCGTGTTTGCACCTATCTTCGAGGTCTACTCCTTGTATAAATACCCCCTAGCACCATTGTAATCGGCACTTTTGATTATTGAATACAGAACCCCTTGTTCAGCTGCGTGCTAACAAATTCAGAGAGAGATCTCTACCTTCCTTTGCTCTTGTGATTTCCTTCGCGGGATTACAGAAGCGGCGGCTTCATCCGCTCCCAATTGGTGCTCCTACTCCCTTCAAGGTCCTCCTTGATTGATTGTAGGCTGTGTTGGTTGGTTCTTTGAGAGTGTGGTTGGGCGAATCCTCGATTCAGGTTGCCGGTTAAAGACGGTGGTTGGCTTCGAGTTTTACTTGCCAGGTTGCACTAGTTATCGCTGCTTGCAGCAAGTTATCCGGCTATTCTACAGCTAGTTATCTGAAGATCGATCCTACGTCGTGAAGATCGGGACCCCGTGACGCATCATCGAGCATCAGCTACATTCAAGGCCAGTGTCGGTTGCATGAAAACAACATAAGGCAAGAGCACGAATAAGTGAAGATACCTAGTGAGAGACATCAACGTTAGCAGCCGATGCCTCAGAACCAGTGGTGGTGCCTCCTAGCGTGTCGGCCCTGATCGCATCAGCACTAGCGGGCACAATGGTGATGGCGACACCAACCGGAGCGACAACGACATCAGCGGTGGCTGGCACATTAGGACTGGTGGTAGCAACCTCCAATGTGCCTGCTTGAGCGGTGACCCCCATGGCAACAACCTTGGATACCTAGGCTGACAAGGGATCGGTAGGATCATCGTCCATGTTGTCAAACACCGCATAAAGAGAGTCGACATCAATAGGAGAAGATGGCGGCTAAGAACAAAGGAGACGTCCGGCGTCAGGAATATGAAAGAAGAAATGTCTATGACACAAAAGACGAGTACAAACCTGGATGAACGAAGAGACTTTGGTTGTTGGTAGAGAAGCGCAGACATCGGGAGCCTGCACAGCCGAAGAGGCAATCAGTGTTAGCTGTGAAATAAACAAAAGATATAGGTACACTCTAAGAACCGGTATTATATAAGAAGTCAAAAATCTTACCGATGGTCGCGGAGTCAAAGACGATGGACTTATTTGACTAGCCCGGGCCCTAGTGGATCGGCGTACGACCAAGGTCAACACCTGGCATTTGTGTGCCGGGACTTTAGACCATTTCCCACTCACCCAGGCCATGGGTGTGGGGGCGCCGATGCCCAAGTTTACAGTGGCCGATACAAGTCCGTAATGTATCGGTCGACTAGTGAAACTCACAGAGGGGGTGTTGGGGTCAGCCTCCTGCAATAAGTAAAGGTGAGCAGATAAAAGGAAGGCGATTAAAATAAGTAAAAGGGTGAGCTGAAGTATTCACCTCGAGTCTTTTGTCAGCATCACCTGAGTGAAGCCGCTCCTGATAGACCAGTGAAGAGCGGTTAAACATATGTTGCTTTAGTTCATCCCATCATCGACAAAAGTTAGTGGAGGACGCTCGGCAGGCCGTCTTGGAGGCAAAGTCACTAACAAGGATCTCATCGGTCATGTGAAAGAGACAATCCCACTCCACGCTATCCTTTACTTCTCCACAAACCTAGATTTGATTAACGAAGAATAGGTGGGGTGGAAGTTGACCAAAACCTAACTACATCGCGAAGACCGATGGATGATAGAACTATAAAAGCCCTTCTGAGGATGCTCAATGGTAAAATTGATGGGCAAGAGGCAAAGAAGGACCACAACCTTGAAAATATGTCTGGATTCCTCATCCTAGAACACATCGGTCAAGTTTAGCCGATGGGTGCATTCATACTCAGAATAATACTCATAGGGATACCAGACGTCCCGATGAGAGAATACAAGATAAAAGCCCTTAAAGTAGGCAGCTAAGAATTCAGGAGATATAGGAAAGGTGGAACAACATGCAACCGCTTCACCAGGGAAGAACATCGTCGACAAATAGGATCAACCGATTCTAGAAAATCAGAAGGAAAACACATTAAAGTAAGAGGAGGGTGACCGACAACATCAGTAGTGTAGACGTTTAGCCAAAGCTAGAGAAACCACCAAGGGCCATTAGGGTGGCCGATAGGATCACCACCCGATAGCTTGGCCAATACAAGATGGAGAAGATGGTATGTGGCTCAGATGATGTATCAGTCCAGGGGAATTTTTACTTGAGTGGCAAGCTATTCGGCTAAAAATTGAAACTAAAAGGTTGGGCTCAAGGCAGATATGTAGAAGACGAACCTCTCTAACCAGAGATTGAGGAAGGCTACATGCTCACAAACGTCTACGGGGCCAGTTTTCTTATTGTGCCGAGGCGATGAGTTGGTTTAGAACAAAAGGAAAGAGGGTTGACCAATGAGTCGATATCAAGATAAGTCAAGAGGAATACATCGATCAAGGTGGGGCTCATTGGACCATGTCCAAAAGTGAAAGCATTCAAAGCATCAGACCAGAAATAACAGGTAGTGGCCAACATCGGCTCGTTCTAATATGGATCAGCTAGGGAGAGGCCAATGCAGTGCCCAATGTCAACTTCATCCTAGAAGGCACAGTAGACGACCGATACCCTAAGGTACTAGTCACGCTAGCCAGGGAGGGAGGAAGGGGAAGACCCAAAGTAGGAATCCCAGTCAGAGGAAAGCATAGGAGAATATTTTAAAGGAATTCGGTTGGTCTTGGCATTGATGAAATTAGTAGGGTCAAGCTTACCCAAAGGGCCCAAGAAGAAGCAAGACAGATGGTTGGCTATGGTAAACAAAACTTGGTTCTTCAGGTTCTACAGAGAATAAATTCAAAAGAAACAGTAAGAAAAAGGAGAAATAGTGAAGATAAGTGGCAGACGAACCAAGAACACTGAAGGGCAGTGAGAAAAGAAGAAAGAATGTCGAAGACTTACCTCAAGGATCATGTCAATGGTGGTCATCTCTAGGGTTACTAGAGTACGGGGCCGGCGAGAAGTATGAAGATGGCAAGCACGACAGTCACAAGAGTGCTAAGAGAAAGACGACAGTGAGATTGAGGGCTAAAGTGAGCAGTATGCAAAAAGCTTAAAGAAGAAAGGTGAGGAGTGACAGGGGATATTGATAGAGCAAAATGACTCCTCAGCCGTCGAGTCAAGCCGATCCCACCGGATTTGGTGGGACCACCTTCAAAGTTTGGCAAAAACGTAATCATGAGTACAATTTTCGGAACGTCGAGATATTTGTAGGCCTGGGATTAGGGGAACATAATCTTCAGTTTAAAGAGCACCAGTACAAAACTATGTGGGTTGATGCCTGGTCTGACGCCGCTTCATAGAAAAGTAGATACATCAGACCAAGCAACATCTATCACAGTCGTGAATGGCCGAAGACGAAGAAGAAAAAGGAAGAGGAAAGGGTGATGATATGGAGCCAGTACCATGTGCATGATTTTATAAAGTGCTAGAAGATGAAGGGTTTCGGCTACTATTAATGAGTTTGAAAAGACGTTATAGATGGACGCTTGAAAGGACATGATGACTGGCGGGGGAAAATATTTCATCCTCCGGAAGTCAAGGAAGCTTCTATATCAATACAAGGAGAAGAAACGAAGTCAGAAGCTTTGATCTCTGAAGATGCTAAAAGCATCAAGGCTTCGGTGTATTCGGAGATCTCTACAGTGAAGGCCTCCGTTAAGACTTCGGGGTGACGGAGCCTCCCAAAGCCTCTTCACCCAAAGGGGTACTGCCAGCGAGGACGGAAGAACTATCTTCTCACTGATTAGGCAAGTCTTTTACTGTTTTAACCCTACGAAGAATATTAAACAATATCTTCTTAGTCGGTTGTAATTAGAGGGTAAAGGAGTCTTTTCCCTATGTATTATGTCTGTAAATACCCTTCTTCGCTCTGTAAAGGGTAACGAATACTCAGATATTCAATACACACTTCGAACTATCTCAAGCTATTATCCTCCTCAGAGGCTTGGAATAGTCTTCTTAAACAGACACTCCGTTTGTTAATCTTTCTAGTTCTTTAAACCTGTTAGCGTAATCTTTTACGCCAACAATGACAAAGGGTGATGATGACCCATAATTTTGAAGCATCAGTTATCCTTTAATGCTCCAAAACTAGGGGTATATGTTGACGCCAAGATTTAGTAAAGCCCAAGCCCGCTAAGGATGCCGTACAGTCAACAGAAGTCAAAGGAGTCTGGTCAAAGGTGGTCAAAGAAGCTTGTCCATATTGTTACAACATAGCCGGATATGAAGGATTCGATGAAGGTGAGAGAAGATAAAGATGATCCAGAATCAGTTACAACATAGATTACTTGGACAAGAAGTCTCCAGACTATAAATATGTATCTAATTAGCTAGGTTTAGGGGACACACAATCGGCCACAACAAACTATTCTTTCGGTGCATCGCCACCCTTGGGTTCCCGAGGTTAATCCCGGTGGGACATGGCACTTGGAATCGGTCTGCATCGTTCCGATCTCCGATGAAGAGGTGAGTCCTGCCACCACGACGATGACATCAACTAGGTCTGCGTTCTTCAAGGTTGCATCATATCAATCTCTTGAGGTATCAGTCTGGTTAGTGAGATCGCTAGTTTATCTTGGTATATTTGCTAGATCTAAGGCTACATCACTTTTATCTCTTAGATTGATGTGAATTAGGTTTCATAGTTTGAGGCTTCATCGGTTAAGTCCGACATCTCATTCTATTGTATCTGGTTCATGTTGTGTATGATTCATCTAAATAAAGTATGCTCGATGCGTTGAAGTGTTATTGATTTCTCGCGACTAGCAATTGTCTTGCTTAGGTCCGATCTTGCAGTTACGTTAATTTGATGGGATGGTTACGTTGTTTGGTATGCTGAGTTTAGTCTCTATCGGAGTACAAGCCGATAGGTTATCTTTATTTCCATGCTATGTTCCACTCGCGTCTGGGAGACACACATCGGCCTTTATGCACAAGGACTTCACCCTATCGGCCGACAGTGTGCTCGGCCCAATAGCGTGGGCGTGGCCATCGGCCCTGTGGCCGATCGACATGTTTATTCCTATTTATTTTATTCTCACTACAGCCATCTGCTTGATAGCCAATCGGCGTTGCTACTAACGTTATTCTTTTTGGTTCCTTATCAGTTGCAGGGTCAAAATAATTAGCACGCTCAGAACCTTCCTTTTTCTAAGATTATAGGACCTGCACTAGAGTTATGCAGATCTTCCAAGCCACGTGTTTGACCAAAGGACACCAACAATCTCATATAGCGTCTTCTATACTGATTTAGATGTAACTATATTCAATGTGAAAGAGGTAGTTTCTAGAGCGAGTCCACAAAAGGATAATGGAAGATCAGCAAGACTCGTCATCGACCGAACCATGTCCAACAAAGTGCGGATTATCCACTTCCATTGAGGCGTGTCGGGTGGAGTCAACTGTGGAAAAATTCCACACTGCTTCAGATGATCACTAAACTCATTGCTCAAATATTCACCTCCATGATCAGATCATAGAAATTTAATTGTCTTGCCCATATGATTTTGTACCTCATTCTGGAACTCCTTGAACTTTTCGAAGAATTCCCACTTGTGCCTCATTAAGTAGACATAACCATATCTACTCAAGCCATCAGTAAAAGTGATAAAGTACTAAAAACGACCTCCAGCGATATGACTCATTGGTCCACATACATCAGTATGTAATAGGGCAAATAGCTCATTTGCCCTCACACTTTGACCAGTGAAAGACGTCTATGTCATTTTGCCAAGTAAACAAGACTCACATGTGTCATATGATTCAAAATCAAATGACATCAAAAGTCCATCTCTATGGAGCTTCTGTATGCGCTTCTCATTTATATGACCCAAACAATAATGCTAGATGTATGTAGGATTCAAATCATTGATTCATTGTTTTTTGTACTAATGTTATAAACGTGTGCATCTTTAAGATTCAGAATATATAATCCATTCACCAATGGACAAATACCATAGAGCATACCATTGGAATATATCGAACAACACTTATTCTTTATCATGAACTCATAACCTTCTTCCTTTAAACATGAAGAAGATATAATGTTTTTGCCCAATGCTAAAACGTAATAACAATTATTCAATTCCAGAACTAATCCTGAGGGTAGCGGAAGAGAATAAACACTGACGGCCAACGCTGCAACTTTTGCCCCATTGCCAACACAGATATCCAGTTCGCCTATTGCACACTTTCTTGACCTACTTAATTCTTGCAACGATTTGCAAGTATGAATCATCGACTCGATATCATATACCGATGAATAATTTGGATGAGTAGAAAGATTAATTTCAATTACATTTATACTTGAAGTAGAAGCAGAAGTCCTACTTCCCTTCTTCTTCCAAATTTCTTCCAAGTACCATTTGTAGTTCTAGAACTGTTGACCAATTTTGCACGCAAACAGGGACATCGAGGTACTATACCTCTCGGCCTGAGCTTGTTTCTCAAAAATGCCTTGGTGTCCCATTGTTGATCGTTTTTGGTCACACGTGTAGCTTGGGAGGTCTGCTTAACTCCAGTGCAGGTCCTACAATCTTAGAAGGTTCTAAATGTGTCAATCAGTTTGACCCTACAACTGATAAGGGATATGAGAAAGCATTAGTAGCAACGCTGATTGGCTATTGAGCCGATGACCGTGGTGATAAGAAATAGTCACGAATACCGATGCTTATCGGCTACTGAGCCAATAACAAAATCAAAATCATCAGGATCAGTTATGCCATCGGCCGATGTATATAACACGCCATCGAGCCAATGGATGTGCGAATAGCGCGTTGCACACAAGGGCCGATTAATAATCCCCGACGTCGATGAGATATAATATGGAATTAAAGATAACCTATCGACTTGTACTCCGATCGAAACTAAATCAAACATACGAGAGAATGCATCCATACTATTAAAACACCGTAATAGCAAGATTGGACTTAACCAAGATAGTTGCTAAATCACGAACAATTAATAGTACTTTAACACATCGGGCATGGTTTATTCAGTTGAAAGATGTACAACATAAATCAGATACAATAGATCAAGATGTCAGACTCAACCGATGAAGCCATGAATCATTGTTGGCGTAAAAGATTACGCTAACAGGTTCTCTGAGATCAAGAACAAACAAACAGTGAGTTTGTGTTTAAGAACTATCTCAAGCCTCCGAATGGATAATAGCTTAAGTAGTCCGAATAGGTATATTGGAATAGCTCAGTCTTTGATCCCTATTACAGGGTAAGGAGGGGGGTATTTATAGGCAAAAACGTCTAAGGAAAATACCTATTTACCCCTTGATTACAACCGACATAGTGGAAATTATTCGGTACCCTGAACAGGGCTAAAATGGTAAAAACTACCCAAAGCAAATAGATAAGCTAAACATCTTATCAATCCTGTTGTTTGGCTCCGAAGCTTCATATCGTGCGGAGGGTTCCTTCGGATCATGGATCGAAGCACCCTTCGGCTTCACGACTCCTTCGCCTTCGAGCTTGAGCCCATCAGCTCCGAAGCTGATAAGTCCTTTTGAACTGTTAGCCTCTAAGTCCTGAAAGTGAAGCATTTTCCCCCAACAATCATGATACCCAATTCACATCAATCCAAGAGATCGTAACGATGTAGCCTTAGACCTAGAAAAGACACCAAGATAAACCGGTGATCATACTATTCGAATCAATGCTTCAAGAGATTGAAACGATGCAACCTCAAAAGACACCGATCTGGCCGATACGATCGTCGGGGTGGTGAGACTCACCTGTTCACCAGAGATCGAAGCGATGCAGCCTAGCTCTGAGTTCCAAGCCTCACCGAGAATAAACCTTGGAAGCCAAGGATGTCGATGCGCCGAAAGTAGTTTGTTGTTGTGTTTGTAGATTGATTCCTAACCTATCTAATAGGTACATATTTGTAGTCTAGAGACTTGTCGTCCGCTACGATAATATCATATCCAATTCTGGATTTATCTCCATCTTCTTCATCTCTATCATCTCCTTCATATCTGGCCATGTATAATAATACTGACGAACTTATTTGACCCACCTTTGACAGACCTTTGACTTCTATTGACCGTGTTGTAGTCCTAATGGGCCTGGGCTTCACCAAATCTTAGCGTCAACACTCATAATCCTATTATGGACATCCTTGTCCTCATCTTGCTTCCGAAGCTCAGAGGAGATACTGGCAGGTATGAGACAACTTATATTAACTGACTCATTCGAGTGCTTCTCACAACCCTCCGGTCAACTAGTTCACCATTATGGGACTCCTCTAGAACATTTTCTTTTTCCTTTCATTTGAGAACACTTCTCAAGTTTCTATACCAGTCTGTAAAAATTGTTCCAAAAAGAATAGATCGCAAAATAAAGACTAAAGTGTTCTTAACAATTGGTGCCATGATCTACAAAATTAAATGCAAGATTCAGCACTATGCTATGTTTATCTTCTATCCAATAAAATATGTATCACTATTAAAAACAATCACTTTCCCTCTAATGACTAATAGTGTGACAAGATCCATATTCAACTAACTCCTCGTGAGCTTTGGCATCACTACTAGAAGCTTACTTACGTAGGTAAGCAACCGTTTGCTAATCATATCATGTTTGACTCTTGTTCGTTGGAGTAGCATCCAATGATCGACGTCCAACTCCGTGCCCCAAAACCCAAAACTATTTTGATAGCTTTGTTAAGCAAACTAATACTATCCGTGCGAAAGTCCGACTTCCACCCTAACTAGTTAAGAAAAAGATAGCACCCTACTTTGGTAGAACCACTATCGATGATTGAGATCCTTGGTAGGTGTATCTATTGGAAAGAGCATCAATACTTAATTTTCTGAGGAAAAACTATTCTGGCAAGATAATGTTCCCTAGCGCACACAAAACATGCAAGAATAGTATGACATGAACATAAGAAAGCACCACAGGCAACACAATGATTCTGACATAGTATGGCCCCTACACATGGTGATATCTATCTCCATGGTTACCATCATTTGTGTATTCTTCTGACCTCCATGAACCTATACTAGCTTATTACAAATAACAACACCTATACTAGTTACATGAGTCAAAGCATCAACAGTCGACATGCGAGTCATGCAACCATTGAACAACCTTGGGCTATAAATAATCATGGCATGAAGGCCATATTAATTACACATAATGAATCTCATACATTCTCAGCAAGGCCATACCAGTCACACCATTCTCTGCAAAACAAAGTTATGCGAAGAATCTACAAGTGCCCGATATCTGGATCTAAAAAATTTAGCTCAACGGGCTCGAAATTTCCAATTTTGTGTGGATCAGAACTTCCGATTTGGTATCAGAACTTCTAACAGCAAGTTGCTCTCTGTATCGATTAAAAACCAATATCACAATTTCCGATCCAACATCGAAACTTCCAATCTATTGGAACTTCCGATAGCAAAATTTCTCTCTATATCGAATTATATTTGGCATTGGAACTTTCAATCAGTATCAGAACTTCTGAAATTTGATGACTAGAAAATAGATATAATCTATTTTTTCACCACAACATCTCCATAAGTGATGGATCCAGATCAACACTACGCACGTAGGCTCTGATACAACTATTGGGACATGGGGAAGCTACGCTATCCGGCAAATTCAAAAATTCAGCCCAAAAATCTTGGAACCATGCACGTGAGGGATCATGAACCATTACCTTCTAACGCGAAATGTGCTAGTGCAACGAAAGAAGATGTCGGGGAAGCACATCCTCTCTTATCCTCATCTCGCTCCACCCGTTCCCTGACGATCCAATCAGCGAAGACCGGCGATGTCCACATAAAGAAGTCCACGAGCGCTGCTAATCGAGCAATGCCTCTATGGAGTCCACATGTACAGGGATGATATTGATCTCACACTGACATGCTAGCACCGTTCGTTAGAACCAGGGAGAAATGTCAATCTCAACTATTGAGATTAAGAAGGGAGAGGAGAGGTTCTTTGAGGCTAGGGTTTAGATCTAATCTAAACTACAATTCATCTGATCTCTAGGACCTCATCCTCCTTCCTTTATATAGAGCTAGGACCCTCGGCCCAAATCTAGATAAAAGGCCCAACAAATCCAATCTATTCATCCGCTTCAGAACTTCCAATCCTAGATTAGAACTTCCGATCTGGACTCTCTATTTCTAATTATGGAAATTATCGGAACTTCCGATACCTTATCGGAACTTCCGACAGTTCGAGAACATTAGAACTTCCGATCCACCATCGGAACTTCTAACCCACCATCGAAACATCCGACATGTTCAAAAAATAGAGAAACACTCTAGGTTTTATTGCGTTAGAATTTCCGATACATTTTCGGAACTTCCGACAAGTACAAAATTATCGGAACTTCCGATTCCAAATCAAAACTTCTAATCTTCCTAGAATTCTCTTGGGCATTGTTGGCGTAAAAGATTACGCTAACAGGTTTCTGTAGAAAAGAAACTAACAAACGAAGTGTTTGTGAAGAGAACTGTTCTAAGCCTCCGAAAGGATAACAACTTAGAATAGTTCGAGTGCGTGTATTGAATAACTTGTATTCGGTCCCTATTACAGGGTGAAACGGGGGGTATTTATAGGCCCAAACATTAAGGAAAAGACCTATTTACCCCTCTATTACAACCGACATAGTGGAAACTATGCGGTACCCTTAATAGGGCTAAAATGGTAAAAGACTAATCTAATGAGAAAGAAGATAAGTCTTCCATCTTAGCTGGCAGAAAAGATCTTGAAAAGCCTTAGTTCGAAGATGTACTCCGAACCAATGCCTATCTTCGTACTTCGAACTTGACTCCGGGTATCTTCAAAGATGAACGTCTGGGAACCTTCGAATCCGCTGTCTGCCTTTATGTTGCTTCGGCAATAACCCTGAAGATGAGATATTTTCCCCCAACAGTAGCCCCTCGAATACGCTTCTCCGTTTAACCTGTAACGTTAGAAGAGCAGTATACGGAAAGGAAAGATAACCAAACATAGGGGTTATTGGTTTTTAGTTCATCTCCGAAATGCATGAAAATATAAACTCCGAATCAGTCTTAGGATAATTGCTTTTCGAACTATCTTAGAACCGACTCGAGAAGTTCGAAAGTCTTTTAGACTTAGAGAAAATAGCCGTTAGTTTTCTGTTTCTAACGGAAACTGTAGTAAGCGCTAATCTCGGAGAGAAGTAACGGCAGGAATGCGAAATGACATGGACTAACGGTAAAAAAGTAAAATCTAGGCTATAAATAGAAGGCCTAGAACTTACTCGGTTACCTTTTCACCGCTTTCTCGCAATCAAACACTTTTTAGCCCCTTGAGTTCTTTGAGCCCTAGCTTCCATTTCCTCAAAGCAATCCAGCGACCGTAATGGTGAAGACTAAGGGATCTACACCTCCGTCGGCCTTGGCTCGGCAGCAGGCGGCTGCAGCAGCAGCGGCGGCAGCGTTGGCGGCGGCACCTCCGGCTCCGGCAATGACATCCATGGCGGCAGGAGGGAGAAATCCCCAAATCGTCGATGACCAAGGTCTCTGCCCGCCATCGACAAAATACTTGGATCAATCTTTCCAATTGGGGCCTTCTACCTGCAAGAGAGAGTCATTGGCAATCGCAGTAGGAGGAAAAATTAGTGCTGGAGTCATGATCCGGAAGCCAGGCAAAGAAATGATTCCATCGCCAAGACCGGGAGAAGTAGTTGTATTTGAAGCCTTCTTTGAAGCCGGCTTGGACCTTCCTGCAGTAGACTTCCTGGCGGAGGTACTTGATCTGTTCCATGTAACCCTCCCCCAATTATCTCCGAATGCAGTAGCTAGACTGGCTATCTTCGAATGGCGTTGAGAGCCGAAGGTTGTGAGGGGAGGGCAGAGATCTTCGCTGCATTACATAGAGCAACATGCCAACCAAAGACCTTCGTAGGCTCCGGAGGTGAAAAAGTAGTAGTAGCCTTCGGTAGTATCAACTTTAGGCTTCGAGATGAGTATGCCCTTCAGTTTCCAGCCAAGGCTATCAATGCTAGATGGTATACTGATTGGGTTCTGAGATGGTTTTATGCCGAAGTTGGGGTAAGCAGTCCTCTGGCCGGACCCCTTAAAGAAATCCAATTTCGGAAGGAAGCCTTAGTGCAGCCCAACGAAGGTCAACTCGAAGCCCGTCTTAACCTGCTTCAAAAGATTAGCCGAAGGTTAAGCATGCGAGATTTAGCCGAAGAATTCCTCGGCCTGCAAATTTCTCCGCTGATGGCCAACTGGCCTATCGTCTTCGAGGATGATTCGGAAGGCGGTCTCCGCAAGATTAACTTGACTTCGAGCCCTGCAGGTAACTTCGAAACCGACATGTATTATACATATTTACTTCGAAGAAAGACTAACTTGATTTATTTATTTTTTAGCTTCTTCAGCCCCTATTACTTCAGAACAAATTATAAGGGCTTCGGAGAAGATTTTGGGTGCCCCAACTCCGACTGAAAAAGAATGGAGAGTTAAATTGGTCGGGAGTTGGGAGAGGTTTAACAGAGTATGGGGAATGTTGGAGATGACTCCGCCCCCTCTGATGGACTGGGTGCCTTCGGAGAAAGGACCCAAGAAGAGGATAGCCGAAGCTGGGGCTTCGAGCTCTGCAAAGACTCCAGTGAAGAAAGTGGCTCGGAAGCCAAGAAAACCTGCATCTCCGAGCCCAAGAACCTCAACCTCCGGTTCTAAAGAAGATGAAGGTAAACTATTAGTGAGGTTGATTGATGAAGATGCGGCTCAAAAAGATATTCACATTGAAGATACTACAGGTATACCGGAGTCTCAGACTAACATTGAAGAAGTGAGAGCTCCGGATGCTCAAGAAGAAGAGCAAATCGAAGCCCCTGTGGGCGAAGATGAAGTTGAAGTTGCTACAACTTCAGTTGTGGATGAAGGGAGGACTGCTCACGGAGATACTCCGACAGTTGAAGTTTTAACTGTGGATTCGGACGAAGACCTCACCTTTGATCCTCCGAGCAGTCCGATGCTCGATCGCCCCCAGAATGTCGAAGGTAAACTTCGCATAATTCTCTTATTATTTTCTGCAAAATTATACAATGTATAATACCTTTGCTTTTGCAGAGCCCCCTTCTGTAGAAGTACATCGCGAAGATCCAATCCAAGGGCCTTCGACAACTTCGGAGCCTCACCCGGAGGTCGCTCAACAGGGTCCTGGAAGGGGTAAAAGGCAAATAGAACCTCTCCCCGCTCAAGGATCAACTTCGTCTGAATCAACAGACGAAGGTCAATCTACTGAGGGAGGGCCATCTACTGAAGCTCCAAGGACCTCAGGAGAACGCTCCGGAGCTTCGCCAAGCAGGGATGACCAAGAAGCTTCGGCAATGCTCCCTCTTTTAACTCCTTTTTTGGAGCAAAGAACCGGGCTTCGGAATCTGCTCAAACCTTTAGGTCGAGTCAGTCGCGAAGTCGGGGAGACAGAGCTGGTAGCAATTTTAAGCAGGGCGAAGAGTTCAGAGCTAAACGTTGCCATGGAACGAGCAGCCTACCAGGTACGGAACACCTTCGAACCAATAGCAAATTAAACATGAATAGTTTCTTACTTCAGTTTTTTCTTTTCTTAGCAAGCGGTCTTGGCCCGCGCTGCAACTTTATTAGGCGAAAATGAAATTGCTTAGCTTCGGGAAGAAAATGAAGCTCTTAAACGCAACTTGTCTTTCTCCGAAGCTAGAGTGGTTCAAATGGATAATGTGATTTCGACGGAGCGTAGGGCCAGACAGGGCTTGGAGGCTGCAAATAAAGAGCTCGAAGCAGAAAGAATCGTGCTTCGGGCAGAAATCGAAAAGGTGCGATTGGAGCATGCTAATGCTGGGTCCGAACTTGTGAGGCTCCAAGAGGAAGCTAGCCAACTCCTAAATCAGAAGAATACATTAACTACGGAGAATGCTAGGATTTCCGGAGTTCTAGCAGAAACGACTTCGAGCAAGGATGCATTAATCGAAGAAAAGCTTAAGTCCGAGAAGGTAGCTACGGAGGTCATAGAACAGATGCTAGGTGTTCTGGAGTACTTCGGTACTACTGGATCACTTCCTTCAGATGACAACGTCACTCTGCTGCACCAGTTAAAAAGGATCCAAGGAGCAGCGAAGCAAATGAAGACGGCAGGCATTCGTTACGGAGAACTCTCCGGAAAAGTGTCTGCCCTCGGACTACTTCGTTACTACGAGGACTTGGGCCGAACAATCACTCCGAGCACAGAGGGCCCTATTACCTTCGACGACGAGCGGCTTCTAACTCCTTCCGAAGGCGTAACTGCTGCCTGACAGGCCTTTCAAGCTTCATGGAGAGCCGAAGGTCGCACTGCGATCAAGGCTTGGATCGACGAAGGCCAACGCCAGAAGCAAGTTCGGAATCAAGCCTCAAGCAGCCAACCTCCTCCGAACCCGTAGGTTTAGGAATAATTTAGGATTTTTGACTATGTAAAGCTTCATGCTTGTAAACATTTATCAATGAAAATCTTGTTTGTCATATTTTAGGCTTTGCCTCTTATGGAAGACATCGAAGTGTTAGAGCTTAACGACGAACTTCGCTCATTATGGAATACCTTCGAACTTCTAAAGACTTACAAGCGTCCTCGATTTCTAATTCCTCGAGATGACTCCGGCGTAATTGCGCCTGAAGTAATCAAAGATGTATTGTCTTATATTAAAGAGGAAGAAAAAGAGGTTAACGTAAACACTTCGTCTTCTGAAGACACTATTTGGTCTGAAGACGAAGGTGAAGCTCGAAATAAAAGATCTGAAGATCTTAGAAGCTGGGAAAGAAGCCCCGAACGGCTTCGAACTTGGGCCGAGCTTCAACAAGAGCAGAAGGATTTTAGAGCTTCGAAGGGGAGGAAGAGAGTTAAACGTAAAGTTATTAGAACTTCCGATGATGGAACTAGTCGTTCCACCCCTAGCTCTAGGGACCGAAGAGGTCTCCGATTCCTTCTTGGTATAGATACCAATTTTTCATAGTGTAATCTGTAAACACATTTATTTCAATAATGAATGCCGATTTAAAATTGTCTCCATATTTACTAGCCCCTCTTTGGGGATAAGCAACTTTGAAATATATTCAAAGATGGTTATGCGCAAAGAAAAACTTCGGAGTACAATTTTTGGGGGTTCGGAGCCCCTCTGTTATTTGAAGATCTTTTAAAATCTTATGAAATGTCTTCGACTATTTGCAGTCGGAAGAATGGCAACTTAGTACCTTTGTTTTATGAAAGAAATCACTTGAGATAACTTCCAGGACACTTTAGTGTCTTAAAAAAATTTGTCACTTTGGACTATGTTAACAGACATTCGAAACTCATGGCTCAAATTCTGTTTTGCTTTAGCCACCTTCGGCTTATTTTTGCGATCTCTGTCGAACCAATGGTTCGGAGTTTGCAATGGTCTCTTTGGACTCTTTTTACGGATGTCTACCAGCCAATGGCTTGGACTCCGTATATTTTGGCCACCTTCGGCTCTTTTTGCAGAAGTCTACCAGCCAATGGCTTGGACTTCGCAGATTTTGGCCACCTTCGGCTCTTTTTACGGAAGTCTACCAGCCAATGGCTTGGACTCCGTAGGTTTTGGCCACCTTCGGCTCTTTTTACGGAAGTCTACCAGCCAATGGCTTGGACTCCGTAGGGTGTGGTTTTGGGCTCTTTTACGGATGCCTACAAGCCGGTGGCTTGGGCTCCAGATTATGCCAGCCCCCACGTCGGAAGCTTCGAACTTTATGGGTTCGAAGTCCGAAAATACAATCCAGCTTCATGACACTTCCCTCTCGGTCGACCCCGTGGTTCCAGTGCGTCCAGTCGGAAGCTGGAAGTCTATGAGGGGAAGGCACTATCAGGATCATATGCTTTATTGATTTAGAAGATGATTACAAGCGAATTACAAGGAGCCCTTATGCGAAGTATCGCTTTAGGTGCTCCACATGCCAAGTATGTGCTAACTCTTCACCTTCTAAATTAGCTAATTTAAATGAACCAGGGCGCCCTGAACGGACAATTAGGTATGGACCTTCCCATTTATTCCCTAACTTCCCTGGTGCTATAATGCTTCGTAGAACAAGATGACCCGGTCTTAGTTCATTGAGCTTAACCTTTGGGTCAAACCAAGCCTTCGTCTGCTGATGATACTTTGATAAATTTGCTACAGCTCGAAGTCTTGTTTCTTCTGATAAATCTAACGAAGCTTGTCTTTCTTCTTCAATGTCTGGTTCGGTGCTGCGAAATGATCCCCCTTTGAGCTCCGTTGGAGTCATAGCTTCATCTCCGAATAGTAGTCTGAACGGAGTAAAACCTGTGGACCTTGTTTGCGTAGTCCGAATGGACCACAGAATCTTCGGAAGCTCTTCGGTCCACAGTCCCTTTGCTAGTCCTACTATCCTTCGATTTAGCCCTGATAAAATATTTCCATTGGCTCGCTCTACGGCTCCATTAGACTGAGGATGCCTCACTGCAGCAAAACATAGCTGAATGCCTAGATCTTCGCAAAACTTCCTGAAGGGTTCTGCGTCGAACTGTGTTCCATTATCAACTGTGAGGTATCTAGGCACTCTGAACCGGCAAATGATGTTCTTCCAGAAGAATTTCTGTACATTGTTCGAAGTGATAGCTATTAAGGGTTCTGCTTCCACCCACTTAGAAAAATATTCAATAGCTACCACAGCGAATTTCAGATTTCCCTTGGCTACCGGAAAGGGACCAATTAAATCCATACCCCATCTGGCCATAGGCCATACCGGAGCAATGACTTGAAGAGCTGTTGGTGGGCGATGACTCCGTCGACCCATCCACTGGCATCCTTGACAAGTGCGGACTAAGCTCTCCGCATCAGCTGTGATTGTAGGCCAATAAAGCCCCTGGCGAAGTGTTTTTCCTGCCAAAGCTCTAGGGGCTAAATGGCTACCACAAAGGCCTTCGTGAATTTCTCGAAGAATTTCTTGGCCTTCGGCTTGAGATATACATCGGAGTAGAGGGGAACATACTCCGGCCTTGTATAATATACCGTTGATTATTTGATAGTTTCTGGCTCTGAGCTTTAATCTTGACAGCTGCGGCTCTTCGGGCAAATTTGTTCCTCCCTGTAAAAGTTCCATGATCGAATTTTTCCAATCTGCACTAGGAATGCAAAGAATCTCCGCAGAGGGAATTTGTGGCACTGAAGGTATATTGAGTTCCTCGTAAAAAGATTCTTCGAGCACATCCACAGCTCCGGCTGCAGCTTTTGCTAAGATGTCCGCTTGCACATTTTCTGCTCTTGGTATACTCCGAATGGAAATACCCTTGAAGTGTGCTTCGATTTTACGGATTTCTTCTAAGTACTTCGCAAGCTGTGGATGCCAAACTTGGAAACTTTTGTCTACGTGCCCTGCTACTATCTGAGAATCTGTCTTTATAATTATTCTTGTAGCCCCTAGAGCACGTGCTTTTCGGAGTCCCAATAAAATACCTTCATACTCCGCTATATTATTGGTAGACTTAAAGTTGAGTCTTGCGGAGTACATTGCTCTTTTCCCTGACGGTGAAATCAATACTGCTCCAATGCCTGCTCCGGATGCTTGGAAAGCCCCATCGGAGTAAACAGTCCAAACTCCGTCACTTGACTTCTCCGGAACCAAATTTGGAGGTGGAGTCCATTCTGCTACGAAGTCTGCTAGGACTTGGGATTTGATGGCTGTCCTTGCCAAGAAAGATATGCCAAAGGGTGCTAGTTCGACTGCCCACTTCCCAATCCTTCCAGTGGAATCCTTACTTCGGAGCATATCTCCTAAAGGATATGAAGTTGGTACAATTACATTGTGCGCCAAAAAATAATGTCTTAGCTTCCTCGAAGCCATTATCAGAGCATAAACGAACTTCTCAAGTTCGGAGTATCTTGTCTTCGCTCCTGATAATGCTTCGGATACAAAATAAACAGGATTTTGGACCAACTTCCCATTGAAATCCACTTCTCTGACAAGGACTGCGCTGACAGCAGAACCTGTAGCTGCAAGGTACAGGAGTAGGGTTTCGTCCGCAGTAGGCACCGTGAGTGTAGCAAGATTACTGAGATACTCTTTAATATCTTCGAAGCTTTTCTGACACTCCGGTGTCCATGCAAAATCTTCGGACCCTTTCAATGCTTTAAATATAGGCAAGCTCCTCTCCGCAGACCTTGATAAAAACCTGCTAAGTGCTGCCAGACGCCCAGTCAGCTTTTGCACTTGCTTTAAATTTTCCGGAGGAGCCATCTTTTGCAGCGCAGTTATTTGAGTAGGGCTAGCTTCAATTCCCCTACTTGAAACTAAATACCCTAACAATTTTCCAGCCTTAGCTCCGAATATACATTTTTCGGGGTTAAGACGGATCCCACATGCCCGAAGGCTATTGAATGTTTCTGCTAAGTCTAGGCTATGTTGGTGCTTTAAAGCACTCTTTATTACAATATCATCCATATAGGCCTCCACATTGCGACCTAGTTGATGACCTAGAGCCTTAGCAACTAATCTCGAAAAAGTAGCCCCGGCATTTCTTAGGCCGAAGGGCATTCTTACATAACAGAAGACTCCCGAAGGAGTTACGAAGCTTGTCTTGATTTCATCTTCGCGCTTCAACCATATTTGATGATAACCAGAATACACGTCAAGGAAGCTTAATAACTCCGAACCTGCGGTGGAGTCAACCAGTTGATCAATTCGGGGCATGGGGTAGGGGTCACGTGGGCATGCTTTATTCAAGGATGTAAAATCAATGCACATGCGCCACTTCCCGGAAGACTTCTTTCTGACGAAAACTGGGTTGGCTAACCATTCTGTGTGAGCCACTTCTCTGATAATCCCAGCCTTCAACAATTTTTCAACTTCGTCCTTAGCTAGAGCAGCTCTATCTGCGGATATCTTCCGGAGTCCTTGCCGAACAGGCCGGGCCTTCGGGTTTACAAGTAAACTGTGTTCAATGATATCCCGATCGACTCCGGTGATATCTTCGTCAGACCAGGCGAAGACATCCAAATTTTCTTCCACCACCTTTTCCAAAGAGGTTGCAACTTCAGGAGGTAAATCTTTACCAAATTGAAAAGTATACTCTTTACCATCTTTAACAATGACCTTCGTTGCAATTTCTCCTTCGGGACTTGGTCTCAGAAAAGACTTCTTCGAAGCTTCGGAGGAGGCTGAAAAAATTTCTTCATTATCCTGCACACTGTTTACTTGCTTCGGATCAAGAGGGGGACCATGACCATATTCCGCCCTCCGAGCAATGGCTTGATCTCCGAAGACTGTAAGGACTCCTGCTTGTGTGGGCATCTTCATGCACAAATAATTGTGATGCGCCACAGCTCCGAACTGGTTTAGCATACCCCTTCCGAAGATGACGTTGTAAGCATACGGGGCATCTACAACATCGAAGATTACTTCCTCAGTCTGGGCCAATAAACCTTCTCCGAAGGTAACTTCTAGGCCTATTTGGCCAAGTGCATCAAGCGGAGGTCCTGCGAAGCCTTGCAGAGGACGAACCGCTGGAAGGAGATGCTTTCTGGAAATGCATAATTGATCGAAGGCTTGAACAAAAATGATATCTGCCGAACTACCTCCGTCAATCAACACCCTTCGAACTTCAGTGCCCACAATATCAGCAGTGATAACCAGTGGATCTGCGTGTGGGAACTTAATACCAGCTGCATCCTCCGCTGAAAAAGATATCGGAACGTGAGACCACTCCGGCATTGCAGCTGCAGATGACGAAGTCCCAATATGACCTACTTCCCGAACGTACTCTCTTCGCTGTATCTTGGACATGCTTCCGAGGGTACCTCCTCCGGAGATAGGGAGAACTACTCTTTTTCCTCTATCTTGCCCTTCCTCTTGCTTCGGAGGTGGCATAACATTGGCCACCGGAGGGTGTCTTGCAACATCAAAGTTTTCTATCCGCGCCACAGCCTGGACCGGCTCTAGGCGCGTTGCAGCTGGAACTCAGTCGGTACTGCCTCGACCCGAAGTTCTCTCTAAGTACTCTCCCCTTAGGGTAAGTATAGCCTTGCAAGTATCAGTTGCATGGCTTCGATTTTCTCCATGAATGCAGCAGAAAAGGGTCTGGCCCTTGCCAGCCATTTTCCCTGGCGGCCTCCAGCCGCTGGCCTTGTTCCCCGTAGACTGTGGAGCTCTTGCTGCAAACTTCTGTGGGGGTGCAATATTCATGACTTCAGAACGAGGGTGCTTTTGCCCTCTTCTCCGATCATGCTGCACTTCGAAGACTGGTTCCTGCGGCTGTGCCGAAGTTTTCACTTCTACTTTGACTTCTTGCAATATGGACGAAGTAGCAGCAGTCCTCCGAAGCCAACCCTCTGCTGACCTCGCATACTCCTCGAAGTATGACATCAACTGAGAGACCGAGGAGATGCTTTTCCGATGAAGCTTATCCAGAAGGCCTTGATGACTGACGCCTTCCCGAGCTGCATCAACTACTGAAGATGCGGACAACCCTCGAATTTGCGACTTCGTATGAGCGAAGCGCTTAAAATATTGCCTCAATGTCTCTCCGGGGAGCTGTTTCACCTGGAAAAGGCTTCCTGTTGACATGGGAGGCACGAAGGTGTCTTGAAAATTGCTTATAAACTTCTTCTTCAGCTGCGACCATGAATTGATTGATCATGGCTTCAAGGACCAGAACCATCTCAATGCCACTCCTTGAAGAGCTAAAGGGAAGCACTTCGCCATGGTGTCTCGAACTCCTCCGCTAGCCTCAATTGCTAGGGCATAAGAACGAACGAACTCTCCGGGATCTTCATCTCCGGCATACTTACAGAGCTTCGAAGTTTTGAACTTTGGATCAAAGCGAACTTTCTGCAGCTCAGGATGCAGCGGAGACTCATTATCAAAGGAGGCGTTCTCCGGGGCTTCGGGATAATCAAGATCGTCGTCTTCGGGCACTTCTGGGATAGTTTGGATGGCTTGAGAACGAAGCCTGTTCGCAGCTTCTTGTCGCCACCTCGCTACCTCAGCTTGAAGGTTGGCCATTTGAGTGGCCATATCTCCAAGATTGTTTTCATCTCCTCCGGAAGGATCTTCCGGGTCTTGAGAACTGGTAGGATCAGTTCGAATTGGGATGGAGGGTGGAGAAGGGACTCCGGGCGGTCGGAGTATGGAAGGGGTTGGCGGAGAAGCTTCGTATGTTCGAGGGATGGAAGCCCCTTCCGGAGTTTGCGGAGGGAATGTCGAAGGCCCTCCGACTTCAACTGTGTCGAAGGGTATCTCTCCGGAGATCCGAGAGGACCTCCGAGTGGGATTGCGGGGTGCGCTCCGCTTAGGAGGCATGATGTAAGAAATTGGTAGAGAACGAAGTTTTTCGGACTAGGTACCCCACGGACGGCGCCAACTGTTGGCGTAAAAGATTACGCTAACAGGTTTCTGTAGAAAAGAAACTAACAAACGAAGTGTTTGTGAAGAGAACTGTTCTAAGCCTCCGAAAGGATAACAACTTAGAATAGTTCGAGTGCGTGTATTGAATAACTTGTATTCGGTCCCTATTACAGGGTGAAACGGGGGGTATTTATAGGCCCAAACATTAAGGAAAAGACCTATTTGCCCCTCTATTACAACCGACATAGTGGAAACTATGCGGTACCCTTAATAGGGCTAAAATGGTAAAAGACTAATCTAATGAGAAAGAAGATAAGTCTTCCATCTTAGCTGGCAGAAAAGATCTTGAAAAGCCTTAGTTCGAAGATGTACTCCGAACCAATGCCTATCTTCGTACTTCGAACTTGACTCCGGGTATCTTCGAAGATGAACGTCTGGGAACCTTCGAATCCGCTGTCTGCCTTTATGTTGCTTCGGCAATAACCCCGAAGATGAGATATTTTCCCCCAACAGGCATAGTTCCTTCAGCATCGAGGGTAGTAATCATTGTGTTGCAACACAAAGGGTTCATGATGAGAAACTCCATGTGCAGTAGAACCTCCACGTCCATGACCTCTTCCTTGGCCGTGAGCAGCATTGCCACCTCAACCACACCCTAGCCCAAGTGGGAAAGCAGCATGGGCAGCAGCTTGGTCACACTTTTCTTGTGATTCCCATAGCACATCGGCAGCAGCTTCCTCATCAGTATCATTGAGCTCTTCTCCTTGCACTCTTGCATCACCTTGATTGACAACAACTCCTTCCCTCAATGCTTTGACAACATCTTCAACAATTTCAGCACAAAAATTGTTCATATGTTCATTGAGTCGATTGTTGAATTCTTCTACCATCTATTCAAGCTAAGTTTGCGTGACATAACTTAGTATAACATCTGGTTGGCCTACCATGTTTAGTGAAGAAAATATATATATTTAAAAATATTTTTAGGGAAGATGTAACAAGGATCATCTTGGTATATTTTTTGGTCACACGCGTTGCCTGGGAGATCTGCTTAACTCTAGTGCAGATCCTATAATCTTAGATGGTTCTAAGCATGCCAATCAATTTGACCCTGCAACTGATAAGGAATCATAAATAAATATCGTTAGTAGCAACGCCGATCGGCTATCGAGCCGATGACTGTGGCGAGAATAAAATAAGCCGGAATAAGCGCGCCCATCAGCCATGGGGCCAATAAACACGCCCATGTTATCAGGCTGAACACTCTATCAGCCGATAGGATAACATCCTTGTGCAACAAGGCCGATGAATGCCTCCCAGGAAGAGATGAAACATAGCGTAGAAACCAAGATAACCTATCGGTTTGTGCTCCCATAGAAACTAAACTTAGCATGCCAAATAACATATTCATATCATTAAATCACCGCAACTGTAAGATCAGACCCAACCGAGACAGTCGCTAATCCCGATAAATCAATAACAATTCAACGCATTAGGCATACTTTATTTAGATGAATGGTACATAGCATGAATAGGATACAATAGATCAAAATGTCGAACATAACCGATGAAGCCTTAAACTATGACACCTAATTGACATAAATCTAAGAGATCAAAACTGATGCAGCCTTAGACCTAGCAAAATATACCAACATAAACCTAGCGATCACACCGATCAGCCCGATACCTATAGAGATCGATACAATGAAGCCTCGAAGAACAAACCTTAATTGATGTGACCTTCAGGGTGGCGGGACTCACCTCTTCACCGGAGATCGAGATAATGTAGCCTGGTTCAAAGTGTCAAGACCCGCTGGGATTAACCTTGTGAATCCAAGGGTGGTGATACGTCGAAAGTAGTAGTTTGTAGGGGTTGATTGTGTGTAAAACCTAGCTAATTAGATACATATTTATAGTTCGAAGACTTGTCGTCCAAGTAATCTATCTTGTAACCGATTCTGGATCATCTTTATCTTCTCTCTCCTTCATCGGGTCCTGCATATCCGATTATATTGTAACAATATGGACGGGCTTCTTTGACCACCTTTGACCGGACCCCTTTTTGACTTTCTATTGACCGTGCGACATTCTTGGAGGACCTGGGCTCTACTAAATCTTGGCGTCAACACATGCCCCTAGTTTTGGAGCATTAAATTGCTTCTGATGCTTTGAAATTACCAGCCATCATCACTCCCTGCCATCACGTCTTTTCAAACATCTATCCACGATGTATTTTCACACTCATTAACTGTAGCCAAAGCCCTTCATCTTTCGGTACTTTATAACATTTTGCCCCGGGTCTTGGGTCCATATAATTTTTCATCTCCCTTTTTGCTTCTTCTTCCTCAGCCATTCACAACTGTGATGGTTGTCGCCTGGTCTAATGCATCTACTTTTCATTATGGCGGCGTCGGACTAGGCTTCATCCCACATAGTTTTGTGCTGGTACTCTTTAAGCCAAAGATTTGGTTCCTCTAATCTCAGGCCTAAGAAGATCTCAAATTTTCAAAAATTGTACTCATGATATTTTGCCAAACATTGCATGTGGTCCCCACCAGTTCCAACAGGATAGGTTTTACTCGGCTACCAAGGAGTCACCTTTTGCTTTATAAGTGCTCGGTCAGTCCACCTTTCTTCTTCACGCTTTCTGCCCACTATTTACTTTTGCCCTCAAGCTCACTGCCGTTCGCTTCCAGTGCTACACGTTGTAGGACCGAAAGTAGCGACCAGAGGGGGGGGGGGTGAATGGGCGCCTTAAAAATTCTTTCGAATCTATGGCCTGTTCCCAATACCCAACGCACCTCAAAAATACTATGCAGCAGAAAGTAAACAGTAGGCCTAAGTCTAAAGGTTTCTAACCTAGAAGCAACTGATGATATACAGTGTAAAACTAAAGTATTGCAACTAGATAGATACACAAGTTATAACAGGCCTAAACTTCTCAAAGAAATGATCTAAGTATGTATAAAGTGAAAAGAGAAGTTACTGTCCAAAGTTGTCTCCTGTTCGGGACTTGGCGAAGCCCCCTTCGCACGTCGAAGTCTGCTTCGGAGGTAGGTGTCGGAGTCTGTCCGAAGTGCCGAGGGTATCGGTGGCTAGTCTAGTTCGAAGTGTTGAGAAGCGAAGTGTACTTCGGAGCGAAGTAAAATAGTGTCGAAGCCTGGTTCGAAGTGAACTTCGAGAACAGGACTTCGAACACAGATTCGAATCAAGAGCTTCGGAGCGAAGTCAAACAGTGCCGGAGCCTGCTTCGAAGTATGCACTTCGAAGACACAACTTCGAACACAACTTCGAACCGAGAGCTTCGAAGCACAACCTTCGAACTGAAAAACTTCGAACACAACGCACACAAACAGACAACCTTTGAACAAAGAAGCGAAGTCTGTCACGTGACAGAAAATCAAGTTCGAAGCATACACTCTATCTTCGAACAGAGAAAGCTTCGGAAGGAAAATCGAAGGCTGACGCACCACAAGATCTAAGCGAAGTCTATCAGAACAGACAAACTTCGAATCCAACTTCGAAACCTAACGAAGTGTGCACTTCGAACAGATAGATTCGGAGTATGCTAGTTCGAAGTGTGCGATGCTGTCCATACAGGGAGAACTCCGAAGCTAGCAACTCAGACACATAAACGAAGTTAGAAGTCTGAGCGAAGCTTTTAGAGAGGTTCGATCGGACCCTGCCTCACGGAGTTGAGGGGCTTCGCACTGAACCGAGCTTCGCCGGACACACCCAGAAAAAGGTAAAAAACACTGTCGGGTTCGATCAAAAAGCTGGGGAATAGAAGGTGAAAAGCTGCAGCCGAACACTGTAGCTACAGTAAAGCAGTACTACTTGCAACAACAAGAACTAGTACTACCACCGTGATGAACACATCCAACCGAAGAAGCTTCTCCCCAAGGAATAAATACCACAGCCCGAATCCAACGCAATAACTCCCCAAACCGAACACAATGCAGCCAATAAATACGCCAGGAACCAACGCATTAAAGCATCCAAGGGATACAAGCCAAAATAATGCAAGAACAGAGAGCACCTGGTCCTGGCGGCGCACACAGGAGAGAGAGAGGAAGGGAGCAAAGTGACCCAAAGGGTGGATTTGATTTCAGCACAAAAGGGTAGTCCAAACCCTAGGGATTGGGGTGCTATTTATAGGCAGCCCAACACTAGGAATATTCTACCAGCCCCTTAGGGTTTTTACAGACTCAAAAATACAGAAAATGACTCTACTGCCCTTAGGTATTTTTACAGACACAACTGACTGACTGTGGGCCTAGAGTAACAGATGACATATCCTGAAGCTATTCTTCTGGACAGTCGGATACAGAATCAACGGTTGTCAGTTTTACGCCGAAACTGACAAAGCCTCCACCAGCTTTGCACCAGGTACCCGGATTGGGCCGGCCCGACTCCGCAGCTCTCTCAGCCCGGCAATCGCTCACCGCCCGTGTACCTGAGTCAGTCCTGGTCAACAGCCCAGTGGGTCTTCTACTGCTTCTGGCCCATGCACCCGGATTGGGCCAGCCCGACTTCGCAGCCTCCTCTGCCCGACAGTCGCTCGCTGCCCGTGTACCTGAGTCACACGCGGCCCATGAAACAGCAGATCTCTTCTCTTCTTCAGTCCTCGTTGACTATCGTTGACAATGACTCATCACTTCTAGAGCCATGAGGCCCACGCTATTCAGCATGGCTCCTCAATCTCCCCCTTGATGAGAGCATTGTCAACACTCCTCAATTCTCAGCTCTTCAGCACCTGTGAACCAAATGTGGAAACACGAAAACAAAATACAAGAAAACAAAGAAGAAGAAAAATAAGGTAAAAGGTTAACCCTAATGACCAAAAGCCAACCAAAAGCAAGAAACGGTCATTATGGTTAACCAAAACGTAAAAGCTCAAAATGAGTGCGATTTTTAGAACAACAAAGATATCAACAGAGTAAGAACTCCCCCTTAAACTCTGATCCCAAATTTTCTCCCCCTTGTTGACAAGTGAACTCATCAAGCACTCAATAGAGACACAGACTCCCCCTGAAAAACAACTCCCCCTCAAAATATGCAGTGAATGCAATTGGGGTGCAGGTGGAGTGAAGAAAGCATGCTTCTCAGATATGATTGACTGCAAATACAGTATCTAACAGGTATAGCAAAAGAGATACTGTCCAAGACACATGGCATGATCAGTGCAACAGATGATATCTAAAGAAAGTCATTTGCACGCAGTTTTCAGTTTTTGCAAACAAAAGCATCACCACATTTTCTAGTAGACAAGCAAGGTAAAGCAGGAGATGCAGAAGCTAACTGAGATCTACCAAGATAAGCATTGTCCAAAACAACAGGCTTCAGCAAACTTGTTATCTTTTAAAGTTCAGGCTTTTTCATTTTCCTTTGTCATTTTTTGCCAAGGGTTATTTGCATGTCAAACCTTATGCTAACCGACCAAGTCAAGCCTAGGCCAGAATTGGACCATCAGAAGCTTAAGACATTGGTCTCGGCATACACTATACTGTCCTAGTTCATACCAAAGTGCTATGGTAAGCAATCCAGAACAATATAATGCGACAAAGCAAACCCACTTGGATCTTTTCGACTTAAGCATAAAAAAGGAATGAAATTTTCATTCATTTTTGATTTTTATCATTTTATAGCACATTTTCCATGTTAAAGCATAAAGATGTCCAAGTTGCATATCTGCATCTATGTGATGAACTGGCTACAAGGCATGTAACAGATAGCAAAAACACTCAGCCTACGCATGCTAGTTACCAGAAGCAATGGTGATCATTTTTCAAGTTGAAAGCGTAAAAGCCATGCACATGACAGATATCAGGTATATCAAGTGAACTGAATCAAAGCATGATCATCGACATGTAATCAAAAGCATGTACCCGCTAGAATAAGTAAAGCAGTTCAATCATATAACAGAAGCATCTCAAGTGTGATACGTGAATATGCAAGATATGAACACACACCAAAAGACTCAAGAAAAGAGTAAAAAGAAAACTGACGCAAAATATCCTAGAAAGGATACACAACACCCAAATCCCCTCTTAAACGCTCGAAAGTAGATTGATCAAGGGGTTTGGTGAAAATGTCAGCCAACTGATGATGGGTATCAACATGAACAAGGTCAATGACACCTTTCTCATATTGATCCCGCAAGAAGTGAAAGCGCACATCAATGTGTTTGGTTTTTGAATGAAGACATGGGTTTTTCCCTACACTAATAGCACTAGTGCTGTCGCAAAACAATGGAACCCTGGTAGGAAAGAGCAACCCAAAGTCTCGTAGAGTAGAAATCATCCAAACCATCTGTGAGCAGCAGCTGGCAGCAGCTACGTACTCGGCCTCTGTGGTCGAAAGAGCAACTCCAGATTGCTTTCGAGAAGACCAAGATACAAGGGAAGAACCAAGAAACTGGCAAGTACCGGAAGTCGACTTGCGATCCAACCGGCACCCACCAAAGTCAGCGTCCGAAAAGCCAGATAAATCAAGTGATGATGATGCTGAATAATAAAGACCAAGATCAGGCGCATAGGTGAGATACCTGAAAATGCGCTTGACAGCCTGCCGGTGAGACGCGCGTGGTGAAGACTGAAAACGCGCGCAAAGTCCCACGGCGAACTGTATGTCTGGCCTTGTCGCCGTCAAGTACAGCAGCGAACCGATCATCCCTCGAAACTCTCTTTCATTGACCTTGACACCGCTCTCGTCCTTGTCCAAACCTCCGGAGGTACCCATCGGGGTCATCTGCGGCTTCAATTCACCACCAAAGTCAAATTTCTTAAGCATGTCACGAGTATATTTACCTTGGTGGATGAAAGTGCCGTCCTTGGTCTGCTTGATCTGGAGCCCTAAAAAGTACTTAAGCTCACCCATGAGGCTCATCTCAAACTCACTGTGCATCTGCTCAGAAAACTTGGACACAAGAGAATCAGTAGTACCGCCAAAAATAATATCGTCCACATAAATCTGAGCAACTAAGAAATCTGAAGCATCTCTGAGCAAGAAAAGAGTTTTATCCACAGAACCCATCACAAAGCCCTTCCCCAACAAAAATTGCTTCAACCAGTCGTACCAAGCCCTGGGGGCTTGCTTCAACCCGTATAAAGCTTTATGCAACTTAAAAACATGTCGAGGAAACTTAGGGTTCTCAAAACCGGGGGGTTGCCTAACATATACCTCCTCCTCTATGAACCCGTTCAGAAAAGCACTCTTAACGTCCATTTGAAAAAGCTTAAAACCCTTCGAAACGGCAAAAGCTAGAAGAATACGAATGGACTCAAGACGGGCAACAGGAGCGAAGGTTTCTTCAAAGTCAATACCTTCCTTCTGGCAATAACCCTGGGCAACTAGTCGAGCCTTGTTGCGCACCACAACCCCATCTTCACCTTGTTTGTTCTTGAATACCCACTTGGTGCCTATGGGGTTGCATCCTGGTGGTGGCTCAACTAGTGTCCAAACCCGATTGCGGACAAAATTCTCAAGCTCTTCTTGCATAGCATTAATCCAATTAGAATCAGAAAGAGCATGAGAAATGTCTCTGGGCTCAAAAGATGCAACAAATGCAGATTCAGCAAACACAGCGAGAGAGGTAGAAGAACGCAAAGTCCTTTCAGTTAAATCACCAATGATGAGCTCTGAGGGGTGGTCACGCTGAACTGCTCGGGTTCCCTGGTGATCTGAAGTCACCTCACCGGAGTTAGCAGCTGGCACCTCTGGACTCGACTGAAGGGGCTCGATCGAAGTGGAAGAAGTGATCAGAGGTCCGCCTTCATCATCAGTCGAAGTCACAGAGGGTGTGGGCTCTGCGGGGGATGCAGAAGGCCCGCCCTCAACAGCAGCTGGAGTATCCTCATCTTCCTCGAAGATGGACTCTCCGAGCTCATCATCATCAGAAAGCTCAAAAGAAGGAGTCAAAGAAGGCAAGGACTCATCAAAAGAAACCTCACACGTCTCGACAAGCAGCTGGGATTCGAGATTCCACACACGGAAGCCTCGAGAATGCAATGCATAACCAAGAAAAACACCATCCCAGCAACGAGACTCGAATTTGTCCAAATGCCCTCCCTTCTTGAGCACGAAGCACTTGCAGCCAAACGCTCGCAAGTGGCTCACTTTGGGCTGTCTGCCAAAACGCAACTCATATGATGTCTTACCAATGTAAGCTCTAAGAAAAATGCGGTTGGCCAGATAGCAAGCCGTGTTCATGGCTTCAGCCCAAAAACGCCTAGGAGTCCTGTGCTCATCGAGCATCGTCCTGGCCATCTCAACTAGCGTGCGGTTCTTTCGCTCCACAACGCCGTTCTGTGGGGGAGTGTAAGGAGAAGAGAACTGATGGTCCAGACCCTGATCACCACAGAAGCTGACGAACTGAGAGTTCTTGAACTCAGAGCCGTTGTCAGAGCGAATTGCTCGCATCCGACCATTGTTCTCATTCTTCAGCTTCAAAATCAGGTCATGGACAAATTGAAAAGTTTCATCCTTAGACTCCAAAAAGAAAACCCACGAGAAACGAGAAAAGTCGTCAACAATCACAAGTGCATACCACTTCCCACCGACTGAGCGTACCCGAGCTGGACCTACAGTGTCCAAATGCAAAAGCTCGCCTGGATACGAAGTCATCACCTGAGTCACAGGTGAATGAGAAGCGGCAACCATTTTCCCATGACGACAGGGATGACAAACTAGATCCTTCTCCATTTTAAGCTTGGGCAATCCTCGGATGAGGTCCATAGAGCTTAACCTGACTAGCAGATCAAAACTCAAATGACCTAACCTCCTATGCCACTTCCAGAGCTCAGAAGAAGATCCAGCAATCAAACAGCGAGAAGGGCCAAAAGAACTAGAGAAGTCAATTCGAAAAACTTTACCGAAGGGTAAAATCTGACAAACCAAAGACCCTCTAGAATCAATCACAGAAGAATTTCCCTTCTTAAAACGCACTTCCAAACCATCCTCAAGAAGTTGCGACACAGAGATTAAATTAAAGTTCAGATTTTTAACCAAAGCAACATTCTTTGAAGAGAAATGGTCTGAGATGCTGATTGAGCCTATGCCACTTACTTTCCCTTGACCGCTGTTCCCGAATGTAATGTACTCTTTGGAGCTCGGGGGAGTGAGACTGGAGAACCATCTGCGATGTCCCGTCATGTGGCGAGAGCATCCTGAGTCCATGATCCAAACATCCTCCAGTCCCCGGTCCTGCACAATCAATGTCTGTAAGTGGGAGCAAATGGTCCGGCACCAGGTTTAGCAAACGAGCTAAACCAGTGTCGAGCCATCTGCTCAAAAGATGGAAAGCGAAAACCATCAAAAGAGTTTGGACCAAAACGCGGCTCAAAGCGCGGTCCACGGTTCTTTCTAACCCTACGGCCACGAGGTCCAGAACCGTAGCCAACTCGGTCTGGAACTCTGCCGGAACGAACACCACCAACTGGAGCACGGGTAGGAAAACCGTCTCCTCTACCACCACCTACACGACGCGGCCTGGCCTCTAGCCTCTCCCCGCGCCGAGGAACACGCAGTCTACCACCCTGCTGGTAGAACTGCACCTGATCACTACGAGCCCTCTCTGCTCTCTCAACCCGCTTCCTCCTAAAGCAAAACTCCGCAAGATGCCCGTCTCTCTGACAATACTCACAATGATAGGTAGGCTTCTTGGGATGTGGTTGAGGCTTGGGGTTCTTGGGCTTGGTAGTGTTTGGGGTGGTCTTCTTGGGCTGAGAGGGTCCAGGAAGAGAGTCTAGAGAAGAGTGGAGTTGTTTGGGCTTAGGAACCCAGATAGGCTTCTTGGGTGGAGCTTTGGGTGGTTCATGGATCACTCCATCCTTGGGCTGACAAGCCTGAGAGGTCTCAGTGGAGTGAGTCTTGGGATACCTCTGCTCTGGAGTCATTTTACTCCACTCCACTGCCCGGCTGAGGGCACTCTCAAAGTCAGCCTTGGTGTAGGTGTAACCTACTCCAAACCCATCCTTCCTCTTGAACTGCTGGATCATCATGCCAAGCTGTGGCTCTCTGGCACTGATCCAACTCAGGATAGAACGGAGGTAAAAGTTCTCATTCTGAGAATCTGCTAGCTCCTCTCTCAAGGAAGCTAGAACCTCCACCTGAGACAAGCAGGTCTCACACTCATTCTCTACTTGGACAGACTTTCCGGCTTTCAGCTTAATTAATTCCATTCTAAGAGACAGGCAGTTCTCACAAACAGTGGGTGGAACTGACAGTGTCTCAAGCTCTAGCCTAGTCTGCGCAAGCTCAGCTCTCATCCTCTCTAAATCACCCAAATGTTCATTGCCCTTGGATTTCAGCTCAGCTAAGGTAGCTAGATGAGATGGGCAATCAACACAAGGTGCGACGACAGTGGCTTGAGCATCTTTCAGCTCCAGCTGAGCGCTTTCAAGCTCAGTGGCCAAAGCGTCCCTCTCTTCAACCCTTTCTGTGTACCTGGACTTCAAAGTCGACAGGTCACACAGAAGCACCTCACATTTCGGGCACTCACTGCTATCACCCAAGCGAGGGGAAGAAGATAGACTTTCTATTCTACCGTTGGCCACGGCAAGCTCACTCTCTAGCTCATCTATCCTCTTCTTAGCCCCCCTAAGCAGTTTTTCCCGATACTTCAACTCCTGACGATTGCTTTCAAGTAAATCAACAATTTCACGCTCATAAGATGATACCTTGCTATCGTCGTCGTCGGAGTCGTCGGAGGAGATCTTTTCTTCTCTATCCCCAAGAGCCATGGAGCGGAAGCTCTTGCGGGATCTTCGGCGCTGGTGTGAGCGGCTCTTCGGCTTGTCTCCGAAGGCCATGAAGCAGAGGCCCGCCGGATCATCCTTGTCCTTCCCCTTCTTGATGGTGATCTCCTCATCACTTGAGCTCGATGAAGAGGAAGAAGACGTGGATCTCTTGGAGTAGCTCTTCTCCATCTCGGCGAAGAAGGCCTTGTCGCGCTTCTTGTTCTCTCGCCGGTAGTCCTTCAGGGCCTTCTTGAAGAATCGGGTCTTCGGCTTGCCCTTGTTGAAGGATGAGCTCTCATGCTTTCCGGAGTCGTGGAAGCTGCCATTGGTGCCCTTCTTGTATCCATTGCGCTTGGGGCAGTCGGCGATGAAGTGTCCTGGATCACCACATTCAAAGCATCCGGATTTTGTGCCGTGTCTTTTGAACATTCTTTTATCATAGACACGACGCACCCGGTTGTTAAAGAGACACAAATCATCATCTCCCAACAACTCAAGCTGGTCCTCAGTGATAGACATCAAAGAGAACCCAGCACAACTCACAGCAGAGGGATCAACAGAAGGTGTAGCAAGGGCCAGGGATTTTGATCCAGAGCCAGTGAGATTTGATCTCAACTGGATATCTACCTCAGTGGCCTTCAGCTTGCTAAACAACTCAGAAATGGTCAAGGTATCGTAAGAAGTACTCTCAACGATAGATGATACCTTGATCTCCCAGATCTTTGGGTCCAAGGTATGAAGAACCTTGAGCGCCTGCTCGTGATCTGAGACTAACTGAGCACCCTCAGCCTTGTTGTCCCGAAGCTTGTTAATGATCGACTGAAAGCGACCAAACAAAGCCTCAACAGATTCACCCGGCTTCTGTGTGAAATTCTCATATTCACGCCGGTAGGTCTGATAGAGCCGAGCCTTGACCTGTGCTGTTCCCTCATGGTGTGCCTTGAGGGTAGCCCAGATCTCTCTCGCAGTGGAGAGATGACTCACTCGCTCAAATTCAGTGGGACCTAAACCAGAAAATAAAATGTTCACAACCTTACTGTTGCTCAGATGCTGAGCAATGATACCAGCAGTACCTTGCTCAGTAACTGGCAGAATGACAAATGTGGTGTGAACGCAAATGTCCCATATGTCCGAACCCTGGCTCATGAGATAGGCTCGCATGCGAGTCTTCCAGTAATTATAGCCATAGGCTTCCAAGGACGGGACCTTGCCAGGAGACGTCATAGTCACTACTGGGGTTTAGAACCGGTTAAGGTATGGAAAAACCCTAACCTTGCTCTGATACCACTTGTAGGACCGAAAGTAGCGACCAGAGGGGGGGGGTGAATGGGCGCCTTAAAAATTCTTTCGAATCTATGGCCTGTTCCCAATACCCAACGCACCTCAAAAATACTATGCAGCAGAAAGTAAACAGTAGGCCTAAGTCTAAAGGTTTCTAACCTAGAAGCAACTGATGATATACAGTGTAAAACTAAAGTATTGCAACTAGATAGATACACAAGTTATAACAGGCCTAAACTTCTCAAAGAAATGATCTAAGTATGTATAAAGTGAAAAGAGAAGTTACTGTCCAAAGTTGTCTCCTGTTCGGGACTTGGCGAAGCCCCCTTCGCACGTCGAAGTCTGCTTCGGAGGTAGGTGTCGGAGTCTGTCCGAAGTGCCGAGGGTATCGGTGGCTAGTCTAGTTCGAAGTGTTGAGAAGCAAAGTGTACTTCGGAGCGAAGTAAAATAGTGTCGAAGCCTGGTTCGAAGTGAACTTCGAGAACAGGACTTCGAACACAGATTCGAATCAAGAGCTTCGGAGCGAAGTCAAACAGTGCCGGAGCCTGCTTCGAAGTATGCACTTCGAAGACACAACTTCGAACACAACTTCGAACCGAGAGCTTCGAAGCACAACCTTCGAACTGAAAAACTTCGAACACAACGCACACAAACAGACAACCTTTGAACAAAGAAGCGAAGTCTGTCACGTGACAGAAAATCAAGTTCGAAGCATACACTCTATCTTCGAACAGAGAAAGCTTCGGAAGGAAAATCGAAGGCTGACGCACCACAAGAAGATCTAAGCGAAGTCTATCAGAACAGACAAACTTCGAATCCAACTTCGAAACCTAACGAAGTGTGCACTTCGAACAGATAGATTCGGAGTATGCTAGTTCGAAGTGTGCGATGCTGTCCATACAGGGAGAACTCCGAAGCTAGCAACTCAGACACATAAACGAAGTTAGAAGTCTGAGCGAAGCTTTTAGAGAGGTTCGATCGGACCCTGCCTCACGGAGTTGAGGGGCTTCGCACTGAACCGAGCTTCGCCGGACACACCCAGAAAAAGGTAAAAAACACTGTCGGGTTCGATCAAAAAGCTGGGGAATAGAAGGTGAAAAGCTGCAGCCGAACACTGTAGCTACAGTAAAGCAGTACTACTTGCAACAACAAGAACTAGTACTACCACCGTGATGAACACATCCAACCGAAGAAGCTTCTCCCCAAGGAATAAATACCACAGCCCGAATCCAACGCAATAACTCCCCAAACCGAACACAATGCAGCCAATAAATACGCCAGGAACCAACGCATTAAAGCATCCAAGGGATACAAGCCAAAATAATGCAAGAACAGAGAGCACCTGGTCCTGGCGGCGCACACAGGAGAGAGAGAGGAAGGGAGCAAAGTGACCCAAAGGGTGGATTTGATTTCAGCACAAAAGGGTAGTCCAAACCCTAGGGATTGGGGTGCTATTTATAGGCAGCCCAACACTAGGAATATTCTACCAGCCCCTTAGGGTTTTTACAGACTCAAAAATACAGAAAATGACTCTACTGCCCTTAGGTATTTTTACAGACACAACTGACTGACTGTGGGCCTAGAGTAACAGATGACATATCCTGAAGCTATTCTTCTGGACAGTCGGATACAGAATCAACGGTTGTCAGTTTTACGCCGAAACTGACAAAGCCTCCACCAGCTTTGCACCAGGTACCCGGATTGGGCCGGCCCGACTCCGCAGCTCTCTCAGCCCGGCAATCGCTCACCGCCCGTGTACCTGAGTCAGTCCTGGTCAACAGCCCAGTGGGTCTTCTACTGCTTCTGGCCCATGCACCCGGATTGGGCCAGCCCGACTTCGCAGCCTCCTCTGCCCGACAGTCGCTCGCTGCCCGTGTACCTGAGTCACACGCGGCCCATGAAACAGCAGATCTCTTCTCTTCTTCAGTCCTCGTTGACTATCGTTGACAATGACTCATCACTTCTAGAGCCATGAGGCCCACGCTATTCAGCATGGCTCCTCACACGTGACTATAGTCGCTCATTGTCTTCGTCTTCACAAACCCCGTGCACCGCCGACACCAGCGATGGACACCATCAACGTGATTCCCGAGGTAAATCTTCGACATTCCTCTCTTTCATTGTTCTTAGTTTTTCTTGGTTCATCTGCCATTTTCTCCATTGTTCCCCTTTTCTTACTATTTCTTTTTTGCTTTCTTTATATAGAGCTTGAGGAACCAGATTTTGATCCCCATCGCCGGCCACGCAACCCATGACCTCTTAGATATGATGGGTAACCTCGATCCCATCGACATTATAAACACGGAGACCAATCGGATCCCATTTAAGTGTTCTTCCATGCTTCTTTCCAATTGGCACCTTACTTTCAGGGCCTTTCCTTCCCCGCTTCCTGGTTGGCGCGATTGGTACCTTAGGGTATTGACCATTTATCGCCCATCTTAGGAGGAAATCGGCATTGGCCACTGGACCGGCCTTTCTCTCACTGAACCTTACAAGAACGAGCCGCTTCTTGCTGTCGCTTGCTACTTTTGGTCCGATACCCTCAATGCTTTTATTTTTGAGCATGGTCCGATGAGTCCAACTTTGCTAGATGTCCTCACCTTGACCTCTCTTGACATCATCTCCCCTTGCAACCCCCTTTATTTTCGTTCCAAGCTGACCCATCTCCTTGGTGTAAAATCCACCGATTGTTGGGGTAAATACATCATGAAGCACAACAAGAATACTGGCCCCGTAGAAACTGAGGAACACATGGCCTTCCTCAACCTTTGGCTAGAGTGGTTTGTGTTTTGTGGATCCATTCTGGGTCCAACTGCCCATCTTTAGTTCCTAGCCAAGCAGCTTGCTGCCAAGAAGAAAATCCCCATATGTCAATACCTCCTTGGCACCACCTATCACCTTCTCCACCAAGTATCGGCTATGCTATCGGTCGGTGAACCTATCAGCCACTTCGGCGGTCCCTGGTGGTTCTTGCACCTCTGGCTCAATATTAGTGTTCCTCTCTGGGCAAGGAGGCCGCTTGTCGATCTACTTTTTAGATGTTCCCTCACTCCTTGAGCCTGAGCTTCGCCACTTGTTACTGTGGCTTTCAGGATGAGAGGACTATTTGGTTCGCCTATGAGTCCCTACCCGAGTATGAATAACCTCATGGGTTCCTCCTAGCCGATGTATGTCGGAATGGGGAATCCATAAAAATCTTCAAAACTTTGATCACTCCATGCCTTCTGCCCATCAATTTCACTTCCCGCATAGCCTCCTATGAGATCTACCATCTGACTGTCTGCTCGCGGCAGTTAAGATTCAGACAACTCCCTCCTTACTTATTCATCATTGGCTGAATCCAAGTTCGTGGGAAGTCACGGAGTACGACTAGTTATCTTGGGTTGCCGACCAAGAGCCTTACGGTGCTCTTGTCCCTTGGTCGACCCGCACCGTCAGCTCTGTCAGCTTTGTCGAATGGTAGGGCGAGTGGGCGCTTCACTTGTTCAATTGGCACTTGAGGATGTACTGCAAGCGCTTGCATCCCGGTTACGTCGATGACTCCTCATCGATAAACACATATAACTTAACCCTTTGCTCATTTTGCTTGTTGCTCTGTTCCTTACTTATCCTTGTATCGTGTAGGAGGATGGTGTGGATGCTCCGCCGGTGAGCCAAAGTGGTCGGCCGATTGAATATGTGCTGCAATTAGCCACTAGTACCTTAGGTGGCGGGGCCCCTACCATAGTGGAGTTGCTCACCAAGAAGCAAGTCAAGGCCTGGCACGCAAGCGCAAGGCACTAGACGCGGGAACGCGTCAATCCACTAGAGCCTGATCCAGCCAGGTATCTTTTTGGCTTGTCTTTGTTGTGACAGGTGATTCTTCATCCTCTTATTGTAAAATGCATCTTATTTTTATCTTCATTCGATGCCACCTACTCCTCCGGCTAAGAAAGCCACGGCCACGGCCAATATGCCTCCATCAACTCGAGTATGATTGCATTTTTGTGTTGTATACTTGTTTTTATTGATGCCTAATTCTCTTCCCTATTCAGCCTTCTTCCCCTGTCATTGCACCTCCTCACACAACTTCTGACTGGGTGGCCAACGATTGGGTCGGTGCCCAATCGACCCCGCTCACTGGACGTGCTACGGCGAAAACCAACACCGAGGTTGATACTTTGGGGACTATCCCTTCTAATTCTAGTGTATCGGCCAATGTGGCTGGTGTGGCCATAGTATTGGGAGTCAATGCATCGGAAGGCGCAACGGTCGATGCTGGGGTTCCTCCTGCTCTATGCCCTAATCCGGTACTTTGCTCATTTTGTCTCTTTGTTGCCTTTTGTATATCTTACATCGGTCCTAAATGCAGCCGATGTCGTGTGCTGCGGGGTCATCTACTCCCCAAGGTAGTCTTGGAGAAGAGGAGTCCTACACTCTTCCAGTGGTTGAGGACGACGCTGCCGCTTCTTCCACCGATAGCGTTCTACAGTCGGCCGCTCCTGCCAAGCCTACCGACGTGAGTACTTCTCATTTGTTTTTCTCAATGGGGTCAGCCTCTATTTATCTTTCTTTCTTCTTTCAGTACTTTGCCCGGGAATTCCCCTTCAATATTAGGCCATATATGGAGGATGATGACATCACCGGTGCTCCTTCGTCGACCATGACTCGACTGCCCTCAAAGGTGAAGGACGTGCTATCAGACCTATTGCATTGGCTAAAAGACCTAGTTGGAGGTTTTGGTCAATGACTCGGGGCCGATACGATGTTGTTTCAATGACGTCCTAGACCACCTTTCACTGGAGCTAGTCGATGCTCTTACGCCAGTTGTGTACCTAGAATTCCATCGGCTAGACGTGCAATAGGCGGTGAAGCAAATGGTCGATTGTGCCAGCTATGCATTGCAGAAAGAGGCGATCAAAGTCCACGTCAAGGCAGTGCTCACCGAGGGCACCCTTCTGGATGTTATCTAGGACGAGTCGATGGCCACATCACTAGAACTTGACCAGCTGTGGGTAGAGGAGGCTGACCTAGTGTCAAAGCTGGATGGGTCTGAATGAAGATCGCAGAGAAGAAAGGTGCTCTGGCTTTCTTCCTGACTCAGATCGAGGCCCAGAAGTGCCGGATCACCTATGTCGTATGCCATGCGCAGTGCCGGTGTCGCGTCATTCAAGATATCCCCAGTTCGGATGCTAAAGACCGAGTCGTCCTCCGGAACATCGGTGCCATACGACTGCGGGCGATCGAAGTCGTCCGTCCTACCTTTGCTTAGCTTTTGTGTAGGGTCTTTATCTTGTAACCTGAGATGATATCCTTTTGAAATTCATTCATCATTGGTCCTCTGAATTGATTTTGATCTTTTTGTGTCTGAGGGCGATGCTTCAGCATCGTCCGTCCAAAGGCGATACCATCGGTATCGGCTATCTCGCATGTAGTCCTTTAGGCGTTTATCCAAACGCCCGGGAAATATTTCTTCAAGTACTTCCCATTTAAGGCTTTCCTAAACACTTATCCATCTAGTCCTTTGAGCAAATAGGCATTTCCAAGTACTACTCGATGCACTCGAAATGGCCCTTCCCAATTAGGCGACCACTTACCGAACCGATTGTCCTTTGACTCAATCGGTAGGATAAGTTTCCACACGAGTTCTCCTTGTTCAAATGACTTTGACACCACTTTGTTATTATAAAATGTGGCAACCCTTGCTTTGTTTTCTTCAATCTTCTCGAGGGCTCTCAATCAGACCATCACCAGATCGTCTAGGCCATCTGTCATCAGATTATAATAATCATCGGCCGTGAGTTGGTCCTATAATGTAATCCTTCTCGAGCCGATGTTATTTTCCCATGGTAGTACCATTTCATGGTCGTAGACTAACTGATATGGTGGTACTTTAGTCGATCCATGTCACACCATCTAATAAGCCCAGAGTGCTTCTGATAGAGACCGATGTCAACGCTTCGGTTGCTCGTTGATCTTGCATTTTATTAACTTGATCAAACTCTTTTTGGACACTTCAGCTTGACCATTATCCTGTTCATAATATGGTGATGAATGTAAGAGCTTGATTCCCATACCGACTACAAATTGCTAGGATTCCTCTGACACAAAGATGGTCCCTTGGCCTATGGTGATGGTTTGTGGAATCCTGAACCGATATATTATATGTTCTTTGATGAACCCAATAGCGTCAGCGGAAGTAACCTTTTAAGTGGAACGACCTCTACCCATTTCATGAAATAGTTAGTGGTTGCCAATATGAACTTATGTCCTTTAATTAATGCTGGGTAGATTTGGCCAATCATATCAATGCCCCACCCTCTAAAAGGACAAGGTTTGATTATCTAGTTCATTGCTGATGCGTGTGCCCTCTGAATAGCTCCAAACCTCCAATAGTCTTGGCATACTTTATAATATTTCATGCAGTCCTCCACCATAGTCAGCCAAAACTAGCCTGCCCTCTAAAGCAGCCATTTCATTTTCTAGACCGACTGGTGTGTTCTGCATATGCCATCGTGTACCTCACACATTACCACCGTGGCCTCCTTGATACTTATGCATTTAAGGAGAACCCCATTGTAGGACCGAAAGTAGCGACCAAAGGGGGGGTGAATGGGTGTCTAAAAATTCTTGCGAATCAATGGCCTACTCCCAACAACCAACGCACCTCGACAGACAATCAGTAGAAACAAAACAGATCACAAGTACTAAAATAGTCTAGCCTAAAAACGACCGGTGTCCTAATCAAAAAGACAACAACAACATGCTTAAAAACCAGATTTAAACTAAACAAAATAGATGCCGTAAATAAAAATGTGTTCTCACATGATTGAACAAATACTTGATGTGCACATAAAAACACCTAGATATATCAATTAAACATTCATATTGCAATCTGAAAATAAAGTACTAATCAAGTGGATAAATCATGGATCATTTAGAAATAAATTCAGAAATAAAACTGATGTATTGCACGTAAATCGAGAAAACAAGAAAGGGATTAGTACTAATCTTGGCTGGCTACTATTCGTTGTGGAAGGATCAATGTGCTACAGTACTGTCATCACGGTCTTCGTGTGCGTTGTTTTCTTCAGAAGCAGCAGCAAGCTGCTTTCCCACGCAAGCTTTGACGAGCTGTCACACACGCACAGCTTTCACCAAAAATCCAGCAGGATGCGCCGATCCCTTCGCCAGAAACCACGCGCAAAATAGTATTTGCACAGGTGTGTTCTTCGGTGGACGCTGGTGACACACTGCCTCGTGCAGTTGCCCGTATGGTTGATTCGCACGGCGCGTGTACGTAGCTGTTGCAGAGGGCTTCCTCGACTGCCGTGCTGTGCATGCACTTTGTCTCCCGTGTAGGCGTGTTACAACACTGCTCACTAGTCGTAGCCAACACACACACCGATGCCTCCTACCGCTCGAAAATCACGTTGCAGTGCACGCAAGCATACGCAGGTAGGCGACGCCTCGCACGCAGATAGCCTGAGCGGCTTTGACGTGGCCCGAGGAGATATGAAGCGCCGGTGATGAGGAACGGAGGGGAAAAGATGATTGCGGTGGCGGCTAAGAAAACCTGAACTCGAATTTTAATTGAATGAGTTCACCCTAACCCTAGGGGGTTGGGGCCTATTTATAGGCAGCCACTAAAAGGGAAAAAGACAAATTTACCGCTAGGGTAAATTACACTGACTCTGAAAATAAAATTGGATATGACCAAAATGCCCTTAGGGTTTTTTACTGACTCGAATAACATAGACCGTGGGCCTAAAGGCAAAATAATAAAATCCTAAATAAAGATAATCATCGGTTGTCAGTTTTGTGTCGAAACTGACAAAGCGTCCACCGTCTTCGCACTGGGTACCCAGATTGGGCCGACCCGATTTCACAGCTTCCTCAGCCCGGCAATCGCTAGCCGCCCATGTACCTGAGTCCATCCCGGTCAATAGACTAGTGGATCCTCCGCTGCTCCTAGCCCATGTACTCGGATTGGGCTAGCCCAACTCCGCAACCCCTCTGCCCGACAGTCGCTCGCTGCCCGTGTACCTGAGTCACACGCAGCCCAGACACGTCATGTCTCATCTTCTCTTCACGTCTCCTCTTTGACTTCCGTTGACAATCACTCATCACATCTGGAGCCATAAGGCACATGCTCTTCAACATGGTTCCTCAATCTCCCCCTTGATGAGTGCATTGTCAACACCTTCTTCAGCAATTCTTTAGAACCTGCAGAACATGTGGAAACACGAAAACAAAAACAAAATAAAACAGAAAGAATAAAATAAAATAAAAGTTTAACCCTAATGACCAAAAGCTGAATAGAAGCAAGAAAAACGGTCATTATGGTTAACCAAAAATAAAAACTCAACACAAGTGCAATCTCAGAATTATCAACAAGGATATCCAAAGAGTAAGGGCAAAAGAGACTAAAACTCCCCCTAAAACAAATCCCAGAGAAAGCCAAAACTCCCCCTAAACTCTTTTAAAAGATCGAGTAACCCAAAATTTCTCCCCTGTTGGCGTAAAAGTTTACGCTAACAGGTTCTCTGAGATCAAGAACGGACAAACAGTGAGTTCGTGTTTAAGAACTGTCTCAAGCCTCCGTATTGGATAACAGCTCAAGTAGTTCGAATATGTGTATTGATTAGCTGGGTATTTGATCCTTGTTACAGGGTAGAGAGGGGGGTATTTATAGTCAAAGAATGTCTAAGGAAATGGCCTAATTACCCCTAAATTACAACCGACATAGTGGAAACTATTCGGTACTCGGAGCAGGGTTAAAAGGGTAAAGTTATCCTGGGCAGACGGATAAGCCAAACGTCTTATCAATCTTGCCATTCTGCTTCAGAGCCTTCGTATCTTGCGAGGGGCTTCTCGGGACTTCGGATCGAGGCACCCTTCGGCTTGACGCCTTCTCCTTCGAATAAGAGCCCACCAGCTCCGAAGATTAGTGAATCTTTAAGTTGTTAATCTCTAAGTCCTAAAAGTGAAGCAATTTCCGCCAATAGTAGCCCCTCGAATACGCCTCTCTGGATTTAACCTGTACAGAAGGGAGGCAGTATACGCATGGAATATTTTCATATTCTGAGACTTAGAGAAAATTTGAACACATTACAGTCCTTCGGAGGATTTCAGACCCAAAGCATTCAGACCCCTTCTCCATGCTCTCAACGCGGTGTGAACACATCGTGAGAAAGAGTACCGCTCCGAAGCGCAAACGTTGTGAGGAGCCGTTTGGTTATAGCTGTTATGGCGCAAGTAGCCGTTACGCCCTGTAAAAGGTAACGGTCGAAATTTACGGCAGTTTCTCGCCGTTCCACTTTCTGGACCCACCTGCCAGTGGCGGAAGTCGAACCTGCAGTGTGAATGCGATCGAAGCGTAGCAACCAACTGACGGTTATAAAAGGAGGATTAGAAGTTACCCGAAACTTTTTACCGTACTCAACACCTGCGATTCACTTTCTTCAACCCCCAATTCTCACAATCTCCCAATCCACCGAGCAATGGCGAGAACCGGCCACACCATTCCAGCGGCAGCGAGCACTCTGGCGCAGAGGCAAGCGTGGGCCGCCTCGGCCGTGGCAGCAATGGCGGGAGCTCCAGGCAACGCCTGGCCAAAAAACCCTCGGGAGCTCTGCCCGCCATCCAAGAAGAAGATTCCTCAAAGCTTCCTCATCGGCCAGTCTACGAGCACCGCCGAGTCTATTGAGGAGGCCGTGGAAGGAAAGCTGGGGACCGGACTGAGAACTCGAGTCCCCGGGTCGGAATCAACCCCGAGGCCACGAAGCGGAGAAGTGGTGGTTTTTGAGGCATTCTTCGAAGAGGGCTTGGGACTTCCGGCCATTGACTTCTTGATAGAGGTGCTGGACCTGTTTCACATCACGCTACCTCAATTATCTCCCAATGACGTCGCCCGCCTAGTTGTCTTCGAGTGGGCGCTCCGGGTCAAAGGGTGCGAAGGACGCTCGGAGATCTTCGCCGCCACACACGAAGCTATCTGCCAGCCGAAGCCACAAGACGGGCCCAGGGACTCCAAGGTGATAACAGCCTTTGGCAGCGTCAACTTCTAGTTGCGGAGGGAGCACGCCTAACACTTTCCCGCAAAGGCCATCAACGATCGGTGGTACACCAACTAGATCCTTCGGTGGTTCTATGCCGAAGTTGGAGAGGACTCCCCCCTCGCAGGGCCTCTCCAGGAGATCTGGTTTCGGAAGGAGGCGGAGGTTGCTCCGAACCCTAGCCTACTCTCCACGCGGCTAGGGCTGTTGACCTCGGTGGCGCACCGCATGAGCATGCGCGACCTCGCCGAAGAGTTCGTCGCCCTTCGGATTCCACCTCTCGGGGCCAACTAGCCGATAGTGTTTCAACAGGCCTCAGAGGGTGATCTCCGAACCCTAGGTAAGACTTCAACTCCTGCAGTAATGTGTTAGATGATGAAAGTAACATACTTATAATATGTTACCCTTTTTTCAGCGGCTCCACTGGCGCTAGCTCTGGAAGACATAGCTCGGGCCACCGAACGGGTCCTCGGAGCCCCAACGGTGGCTGAAAGACAGAAGAGGCTAGAGCTGGTAGGGAGCTGGGAGCGCTCCAACAGAGTGTGGGGAGCTCTCAGGATGGCGCCCCTCCTCTACTAGACTTTACCTAGACCGGAGCAGCCCCTCGGAAACGGAAGGCCGTCGCCGAGCCCCCCAAGAAAGTCAGCAAGACGCCGCCTAAGAAGAAGAAGGTGGCGAAGATCCCTCCGCAGCTGACTCCTGCTTTGTCCGCTTCGTCCCTGGACGTTCAGAGTTTGGCCTCAGAGGAGTCCGAGGACTCCAATGCCCAACTGGCGGTGACCTTCGAGAATTATCTCTTGGAGGGTGATGAAGATGCGGCGGGAGTCCCAGCCGAAGCTTCTGCTCGGGAGGTTGCGGAGGTAGACCCATCACGCACCCCCGTGCCCGCTGTTGTAAACTTGGAGCCGGACTCTGCCACCCCCAACTCACGTGTAATCGGGGTGATCACGGCGGAAGTCGAGCCCCCAGCGGAAAATGCGCCGGAGAGGACTTCGGGAGATGACATCGACGATATCCTCTAGATGTACGATGTTCTGGAGGATCCGACAATTTTGCCTCACGGGTCCTCCGAAGGTATGCTACAAAGCTTTTACCTTGGTCGACACCTGCAACAATCTTTGCTCGCAAATGCTTATCTAATGTCTTGACACTGTAGGTACCTCGAAGGGTGATGAAGCCCCAGCGGCACCTGAAGTCCCAATTTCTTCAGGGATCATGGTTCCGATGGACACCTCGACTCCCTTGGATGCTCCAGTCCCGGTGGCGGAAGTTGTGCTTGCTGATGCGGCTCTGGTGACCGAGGTCGCCCCCACTGATGCTGCTCCGGTCGAAAGGGTAGCCGCCGAAGAAAGGGCCACCCCCGCCTTAGCCGATGCGCCTGCCTTCGTGCCGGGGAGGGGCAAAAGTATGTCTAGCCTCGGCCTCCCCCCCAGACCAACGACGACTTTGCCCAGAAACTCGGAGGAGGAGGCCACGACAGATGATCGCCAAGCTTCGTCTTGGTTCCCTTTGCTGGCTCCGTTCTTGGAGCACCGGACAAGCCTCCGAGCGCTCCTGGAGCCTTTGGTGGATAAGAGCCAGGATATTGCCAATTCGGACCAGGTCTCTGCTCTGAGCGAAGCTAGGGCTCCGGCACTCAACATGGCCCTCGAAAGGGCTGCCCTTCAGGTATGAAAAGCACCACAACCACTTCTAATTAGTAATTGTAAATATTCGGTACTTACTTGTTCTTTTTCTTTGCAGCAATTCGTCCTTGCTAGAGCGGCAGCGACTTCCAATGAAGTCGAAACCAATCGACTCAAAAGGAAGGTTATCACCCTCCAAACCGCCCTCAAAGGCCCCGACGAAAGATCCCTTCGGTTGGAGGAGGAAGCCTTAGAGGAACGGAGGGCTAGGGCTGTGGCCGACGAAGCCCTCCGAATAGCGAGGCAAGACAATGACGTGCTCCGTACTTCGGCCCAAGAGGCTGAAGCCGAGCGCGTAGTTCTTCGAGCGGAGGTTGAAAGGCTCCGGCAATCGGCGGCCACTTCGAGCGCCCAGCTAGTGGAGCTCCAAGGAGCCCTTAATCAAGTGATGGCCCAGAAGAGCTCCTTGCTGCTCCAAGTGGCCGAAGTGTCTGCTACTGCTGCGGGGCTGGAGGCAGCGGAGAAGAAGAACGCCAGTGCGGCAGAACATACCTTGGACACCCTTTAGGGTACCTTGGAATATTTTGGCACTATGTGCCCTTCGTCTTCTACAGCTGCCAGCGAATCCCTCGATCAAAAGCTGAAGAGGATCCAAGTGGCGGCGTTGTTGATGATGAACTCCGGCGTTCGGTACGGAGAGATCTCCGGTCAGTGCGCCGGCATTGGAGTTCTTCGCCACCTCGAAGCCCTTTAGATCCCCCTCGCTTTAGTCAGGGGTTCGACCCCCGGAAGCTTCACCTCCGAAGACCTTCTACACCCATCTTCGGATGTAGCCTTGGCCTGGGAAGCCTTCCGGTCGACTTGGAAGACGGACCACAAGGCTGCGGACAAAGCTTGGATCGACGAGGCCCGTCGGCAGAAGCAGGCACAGACAAGGCCACCGCTTCCTGCCTCGCCAGCCCCGGCACCTCCGGCTCCACCAACCGACCCGCAGGTCTAGCTCTTAGGGCAATCATGTATACAAAATCTTGTAAAGCTCCTTTCATTAATGAAAAGTTATAAACGAAAAGATTGTTTGGGTGTTTTGTTCATTTAGGTTTTGTCACGCCCTTTGAACCCTGACCTCGAAATACTGGATTTTTCTGAAGGGCTCCGGAAGGAATGGGCAAGCCTCGAGAGCTTAAGGCCCTACCACCGTTCTCGCTTCTCTGTTCCTCGTGGAGACAAAGGGGAGATACCCCTCGAAGTTTTTCAAGAGGTCTTAGCTTATATCAAGGAAGAGGAGAAAGAGAAGGCATCCTCGTCTTCCGAACACATGAATTGGTCCGACTCGGAGTACCGGGCCAAAGACCCTGCGGAAGCTAACTCCGAAAGGCTTCTGTCCTGGGCCGAGCTTCAAGAGGAGCAAAAGAAACAGCGAGCCTCGAAGAAGAAGAGAAGCGCTCGAATGAAAAGGACAAAACCGGCAGCCTCGAGCTCCGAAGGACAGAGTAGCCGGAGGGGTAGCTCCAGAGGCCGACAGGGTCTTCGATTTTTCATAGGCTTGGACCAAAACTTCTCCTGATGTATGAGTACGATGAATTAATGTGAATTGCCCTGAAAGTATCTTGTTTGCTCTTTACCCTCCTACCCCTCCTTGTGGGTGGTGGATCCTTTGTAGTGCAAATAGGTTCGCAGGACACAACGATGCGCCGAACAACCTGATGCTTCGTATAACACTTAACATCCGTACTTTACCTTTTCGGAGGGTTCTTCGAACATACTTCTGCATTATTACCTCGTAGGTTTCGAAGTTGGATCTACCTCTATAGGGTTTTATACTTGTCGCTTAGGACTTTTGATGTTTTTTTAAAGTGTCTCGCTAGCCGGGGCCTCGAGACCTTATTACTTGGTCACCTTCGACTCTTTTACAGATCATTCGAACCCGTAGGCCGGAGATCTGTTTAATTTTAAAGTCCTTGGACTCTTCTACGGACTCTAACAAGCCGGAGCTTGGAATTCGAAGGGTGGCCACCTTTGGCTCTTTTACAGATACTTCGTACTCGGAGGCCAGAAATCTGTTTTTTTAAAGTCCTTAGACTCTTCTACGGATCCTAACAAGCTAGAGCCTGGAATCCGTAGGCTGGCCACCTTTGGCTCTTTTACAGATACTTCATACCCGGAGGCCGGAAATCTGTTTTTTAAAGTCCTTAGACTCTTCTACGGATCCTAACAAGCCGGAGCCTGGAATCCGTAGGCTGGCCACCTTCGGCTCTTTTACAGATACTTCGTACCCGGAGGCCGGAAATCTGTTTTTTAAAGTCCTTAGACTCTTCGACGGATCCTAACAAGCCGGAGCCTGGAATCCGTAGGCTGGCCACCTTCGGCTCTTTTACAGATACTTCGTACCCGGAGGCTAGAAATCTGTTTTTAAAGTCCTTAGACTCTTCTACGGATCCTAACAAGACAAAGCCTGGAATCCGTAGGCTGGAGCAGAGCCCCCGAATCGATGGTTTGCAGGCTGCTGCCCGGGTCTTGGGAAAGATGCTTGACTCCGCAAGCATCTCCGTCCTCCTGATGCGTCCATCAGGAGTAAGGGATATTCGAAGAGCAAACAAAATTTGACCCTTCACTTTATTTAGAAAAAGGAAAGCTTTACAAGTGATTACAAGGAGCCCCTAAGCGTAATAACGCTTAAGGTGCTCCGCATGCCATGCATGCTTCAACTCTTCCCCTTCTAAATTAGCTAATTTAAACGATCCGGGGCGTCCTGAGTGTAGGATAACATATGGTCCTTCCCATTTATTTCCTAGCTTCCCCGGAGCTATTACACTTCGCAAAACTAGATGACTAGGTCTAAACTCATTCAGCTTTATCTTCGGGTCATACCATGTTTTTGTTTGGCCTTGGTACTTGGTCAGATTGGCGACAGCTCGAAGCCTTGTTTCTTCTGACAAGTCCAGCGAAGTGTTTCTTTCCTCTTCATCTCCGGCCTACACTACACGAAGGGATCCACCTCTGAGCTTCGTAGGAGTCATGGCCTCATCTCCGAATAGCAGTCTAAATGGGGTAAAGCCTGTGGATCTGGTTTGAGTGGTTCGAATGGACCACAAGATCTTGGGAAGCTCTTCGACCCACAGCCCCTTGGCCAACCCCACAATTCTTCGATTCAGACCATAGAGGATGTTCCTGTTGGCCCGCTCAACTGCTCCGTTGGACTGTGGATGGCGCATTGCAGCGAAGCACAACTTAATTCCCAGTTCGTCACAAAATTCTTTGAATGCGTCAGCTTCGAACTGGGTTCCATTATCCACTGTCAACTCCCTTGGCACTCCGAACCTGCATATAATGTTTTGCCAGAAACATTTTTGCACATTCCTCGAAGTGATAGCAGTCAATGGCTCCGCTTCAACCCACTTTGAAAATTATTCGACTGCTACTACCGCAAACTTTAGGCTGCCTTTTGCCATTGGGAAAGGGCCTATGAGGTCCATGCCCCACCGAGCCATTGGCCACACCGGGGTAATAACTTGAAGTTCAATTGGCGGACGGTGGCTTCGTCTGCCCATCCATTGGCATCCTTGGCATGTTCTAACCAACTTCTCTGCATCTCTCACAATTGTTGGCCAATAAAGCCCCTGCCAAAGTGTCTCGCCTGCTAGAGCACGAGGGGCCAGATGACTTCCGCACAAACCTTCGTGAATCTCCCGAAGTATGTCTTGGCCTTCGGGTTGGGAGATGCATCAGAGTAGAGGGGAACACACGCCAGCTTTGTACAATATTCCGTTGACAAGCTTGTAGTTTCGAGCCCTTGCTTGCAATCTTCGGGCATCCAGACCTTCTGAAGAATCTATGCTACCTTGCAATATATTCATAATCGGAGCCCGCTAATCTGTAGCCGGAATGCACAATATTTTTGCAGAGGGTAATTGACTAGCGGCAGGTTTCATTAGTTCTTCGTAAAAAGCACCCTCCGGGAGGTCCACCGCTCCAGCTGCAGCTTTTGCTAGAATATCGGCGAGCTGATTATCGGCTCGAGGGATGCTCCGAACAGAGAATCCTTTGAATGCTGCTTCAGCCTTACGGATCTCTTCAAGATATTGCGCTAGGTGCGGGTTCTTTGCTTGAAAGCTCTTATCAACATGCCCTGCGACGACTTGGGAATCTATCTTAATTATTATCCTTGCTGCTCCCAGTGCCTTTGCCTTTCGAAGGCCTAGCAGGACCCCTTCGTATTCTGAGATGTTATTGGTGGTCTTAAAGTTGAGCCTCACAGAATACATGGCCTTTTGCCCTGACGGTGATATGATGACTGCACCAGCTCCAGCACCATATGCCTGATAAGCTCCGGCAAAAAATATTGTCCATAAACCTTCTGAGGGCTCCTCTGGAGCCCAAACTGCAGATGGAGTCCATTCTACTACGAAGTCAGCTATGATTTGGGACTTGATAGCTGTTCTTGCCGTGAAGGAGATTCCGAAGGGGGCTAGCTCGACAGCCCATTTTCCAATCCTACCTGTAGAGTCTTTGCTTCGGAGCATATCATCAAGGGGATACGAGGTAGGAGCAATTAGGTTATGCGCCAAAATATAATGCCTTAGCTTTCGCGAGGCCATTACCAGGGCATAAGCAAATTTCTCGAGCTCGGAGTATCTTATCTTAGCTCTGGACAAAGCTTCTGAAACAAAATAAACTGGTTTCTGCACCAGCTTTCCCTTGAGCTCAACTTCCCGGACCAATACTGCACTTACTGCGGAGCCTGTTGCTGCAAGATAAAGGAGGAGTGTTTCTTCTGGGAGGGGCACAGTAAGTGTTGACAAGCTTCCGAGGTATTCTTTTATGTCATCAAAGCTCTTTTGGCATTCCGGTGTCCAATTGAAGCTTTCAGACCCTTTTAGGGCTTTGAAAATTAGGAGGCTTCGCTCTGCTGACCTGGCCAAGAATCTGCTAAGGGCTGTGAGCCTTCCTGCTAGCTTCTGGACCTGCTTCAAATTCTCTGGTGGAGCCATTCTTTGCAGTGCAATTTTCCTGCTTGTGCTCTGAATATACATTTTTCTGGGTTGAGGCGTACTCCACATGCTCGGAGGCTCTCAAATGTTTTAGCTGGGTCTAGGCTATGCTGGTGCTTTTGAGCACTTTTTATTACAATGTCATCCATATAGGCTTCGACATTCCGGCCTATTTGATGACCTAGAGCCTTAGCTATTAAACGTGAAAAAGTGGCTCCGGCATTCCGCAAACCAAAAGGCATTCTTACATAACAAAATACCCCGAAAGGAGTTATGAAGCTTGTCTTGGCTTCGTCTTCGTGTTTCAGCCAGACTTGATGATACCCGGAATAAGCATCGAGGAAGCTTAGCAATTCGGAGCCAGCTGTGGAATCCAACAGTTGGTCTATTCAGGGCATCGTGTAGGGGTCTCGCGGGCATGCTTTATTTAATGAAGTAAAGTCAATACACATGCGCCATTTGTTCGAGACCTTCTTCCTTACAAAAACAGGGTTAGCCAACCACTCGGTATGGGCTACCTCCCTGATGATGCCAGCCCTTAACAATTTTTCTACTTCGGCTTTGGCGAGGCTTGCTCTTTCTGCAGACAGCTTGTGGAGCCCCTGGCGTACTAGCCTAGCCTTCGGGTTGATGAGCAGGCTATGCTCGATGATGCTCCGATCCACCCCGGTGATGTCTTCGTCGGTCCAGACAAAGACATCCAGATTTTGCTTGACGACTTCTTCCAATGAGACAGCTATCTCCGGGGATAGCCCTTTGCTGAACTGTATTGGATATTCTTTGCTATCTTTTGAAATTATCCTTGTCTTGACATCACCTTCCGGGCTTGGCTTGTGGGAGAGCCCCTTTGAAGGGTTCGAAGCCTCCGGCGCCTCTTCTGTGCTCTCCACCACGTTGTGCACTTGCTGGGGATCCAACGGCTGTCCGTGCCCATACTTCGTTTTCCGGGCTATAGCTTGGTCTCCTGAAATAGTAAGCACTCCACCTTGCGTGGCCATTTTGAGACAAAGATAATTGTGGTGCGCTATAGCCCCGAACTGGTTCAGCATCCCTCGACCGAAGATTGCATTGTAAGCGTAGGGTGCGTCGACAACATCGAAGATCACCTCTTCTATCCTGGACAAAGGCACCTCTCCAAAAGCAACCTCGAGGCCTATCTGGCCGAGGGCATCGAGAGGTGGTCCTGAAAACCCTTGTAGTGGCTGGGCCGCTGGAAGTAGATGCTTCCGGGATATGCACATTTGATCGAAGGCCTAGACGAAAAGTATGTCTGCGGACCTTCCGCCGTCCACTAGGATCCTTCGGACTTCCACCCCTGCTATGTCTGCGGAAATGACCAAGGGGTCAGCATGGGGAAAATTTACCCCCACGGCATCACTGGCAGTAAACGAGATGGGCACATGAGACCACTCCGGCATCCCCTCTACGGAGCTCGAAGTCCCAATGTGCCCAACCTCGCGAACGTATTCGTGCTGCTGCCTTTTGGACATGCTCCCGAGGGTCCCCCCTCCAGAGATGGGCAGGACCACTCGTTTGCCGTGGTCCTAAGGGTCCTCCTGCTTTGGTGGTGGCATAATGTTGGCCACCGGAAGTCGCATGGGGGCTTCGGGGACACCGGCTCGGGCCACGATTTGCACAGGATCTGACCGTGCCACTGGTGGGGCTCGATCCGAAGTACCCCGCCCGGTACTTCGCCCAAGGTAATCGCCCCGAAGGGCCAACACTGCCTTGCAATCCTTCGTGTCATGGCTTCTATTATCGCCATGCACGCAGCAGAAAAAACTCTGGCGCCTACCAGGTGCTCTCTCTTGAGGCTTCGGTGCTCCAGCCTTGAAGTTCTGTGCCTGTTGATAACTGGCAGGTGCCTTCGGAACGGAGGGTGCAATGCTTAGCACCTCCGAACGGAAATGCTTCTTTCCTCGCCTGTGCTCGTTGAAGCAGCTATCTTGAGGGGGTTGTAGAGGAGCCGAGGCTTCTAGCTCCGTCTTAACTTCTCGAAGGGTAGCTGCGGGTGTTCTGGCTCGCCGAAGACAGCCTTCCTCCACCTTGGCATACTGTTCGAAGTATGCCATCAGCTGCGCCACAGACGTCACTGGCTTCCGATGGAGCTTGCTGAGGAGGTCGGGGTTTAGCACCCCTTCGCGGGCGGCGTCGACTATCGAAGAGGTAGACAGGCCCTTAATCTGTGACTTGGTGTGGGCGAAGTGCGTGAAGTACTCTCGAAGTGTTTCTCCCGCCCACTGCTTCACCTGGAACAAACTCCCTGTGGACATCGGGGCCACAAAGGTACCCTGGAAGTTGCTCACAAACTTCTTATTCAACTGCTCCCAGGACCTGATCGATCCTGGCTTTAGGGACCAGAACCATCAGAGCGCCACGCCTTCGAGAGCGAGGGGGAAACACTTCGCCATCGTGTTGTGCACCCCTCCGCTTGCTTCTATTGCCAGGGCATATGAGCGGGCGAACTCTCCGGGGTCTGACCCACCGGAGTACTTGTGCAACTTCGAGGCCTTGAATCTGGGATCGAAGGGCACTCTTTGCAAGTCCGAATGTAGAGGAGACTCATCATCAAAAGATGCGTTCTCAGCCTCCTCCGGGACTTGGGCAGCTTCTAGGAGATTGCGAGCACCACCATCTTGAGGCCCTTCTGGAGTCTCGGTGGAGCCTTGAGTGCGGAGGCGATCGGCGGCCTCTTGCCTCCACCTAGCCACTTCCTCCTGAAGCCTTGCTAGTTGAGTAGCCTCGGTTCCAGGAAGGTCTTCGTCTTCATCGGAGGGTAGCTCCTGGTCCTGGGAGCTGACATAATCAGTCTGAAGCACCGTAGGAGGAGCTCGGGGACCCCTGGGCACTCGACGCCCAGCGGTATCTTCGGGAATCGTTGGAGCGGTTGAGGGTCCGGCTCCTGTGGTCTGAGGGGGCCTTCGGAGAGGACCCGAGGCTTGGCTTCACTTCGGAGGCATAGCTAGTCATGGAGAGGTCCGAAGACTCGGGACTTCGATTGATCTGGGAAGGAGAGCGAGAGCCTTCGAACCGCACTAAGAAGCCCCTTGCCGAAGGGTGCGCAGAATCTTGGGACTCCGATGCTCCCTCCGTAAGTGCTCTTCGAAGTGCAGTCAGCAGTAGAGAACAAGCTTCTAGAACTTTGTTCCCCACGGACGGCGCCAACTGTTGGCGTAAAAGTTTACGCTAACAGGTTCTTTGAGATCAAGAACGAACAAACAGTGAGTTCGTGTTTAAGAACTGTCTCAAGCCTCCGTATTGGATAATAGCTCAAGTAGTGCGAATATGTGTATTGAATAGCTGGGTATTCGATCCTTGTTACAGGGTAGAGAGGGGGGTATTTATAGGCAAAGAATGTCTAAGGAAAAGACCTAATTACCCCTAAATTACAACCGACATAGTGGAAACTATTCGGTACCCGGAGCAGGGTTAATAGGGTAAAGTTATCCTGGGCAGACGGATAAGCCAAACGTCTTATCAATCTTGTCGTTCTGCTTCGGAGCCTTCGTATCTTGCGAGGGGCTTCTCCGGACTTCGGATCGAGGCACCCTTCGGCTTGACGCCTTCTCCTTCGAATAAGAGCCCACCAGCTCTGAAGCTTAGTGAATCTTTAAGTTGTTAATCTCTAAGTCCTGAAAGTGAAGCAATTTCCCCCCTTACTGACAATTAGACTCATCAAGTTAGACTAAAAGCACTCTAAAAAGACACCGACTCAAACTCCCCCTGAAAAGCAGCTCCCCCTGAAAATATGCAATGAATGCAACTAGGGTGCAGGTGGAGTGAAAAAGCATGCTTCTCAGATATGATTGACTGCAATTACAACATCTAGCAGGTATAGCAAAAGACATACTGTCTAAGACACATGACATGATCCGTGCAACAGATGATATCTAAAGAAAGTCATTAGCACACATTTTCAATTTTTGCAAACAAAAACATCACCACATTTTCTAGTGGACAAGCAAGGTAAAGCATGAGATGCAAAAGCTAGCTGCTATCTACCAAGATAAGCATTGTCCAGAACAAAGTGCTTCAGCAAACTTGTTATCTTTTTAATTTTAAGCCTTTTTCTTTTCCTTTTTCATTTTTGCCAGGGGTTATTTGCATGTCAACCGTATGCTAACCGACCAAGTCAAGCCTAGGCCAGAACTGGACCATCAGAAGCTTAAGACATTGGTCTTGACATACATTACATTGTCGTAGTTCATACCAAAGTGCTATGGTAAGCAGTCCAGAACAATGCAATGCAACAAAGCAAACCCACCTGGATCTTTACAAATTAAGCATAAAAAGGCATGGATTTTTCATTTTTCTGATTTTTTATCATTTTTACAGCACATTTTCCATGTTAAAGCATATAGATGTTCAAGTTGCATATCTGCATCTAAGTAAGGATCTAGCTACTAGGCATGTAACAGATAGCAAAAGCCTTCAACCTACACATGCTAGTTACCAGAAGCAATGGTGATTATTTTTCAATTTTAAAGCATAAAAGCCATGCATATGATAAATATCAGACATATCATGTGAACTGAAGCAAAGCATGATACTCGACAAGTATTCAAAAGCATATACTAGCTAGAACAAGTAAAGTAGATCAATCATATAACAGAAGCAAGATCAAAGTGTGATATGTGAATATGCATGATATGAACTCACACAAAAATACTCAAGAAAAGAGTAAAGAAGAAAGAAAAATGATTCAAAAGATATCCTAAAAAGGATACACAACTCCCAAATCCCCTCGTAAATGCTCAAAAGTAGACTGATCTAGGGGTTTGGTAAAAATGTCAGCCAACTGATGATGGGTATCAACATGAACAAGGTCAATGACACCTTTCTCATATTGATCCCTCAGAAAGTGAAAGCACACATCAATATGTTTGGTTTTTGAATGAAGACATGGGTTTTTCCCTACACTAATCGCGCTGGTGCTATCACAAAATAAAGAACTCTGGTAGGGAAAAACAACCCAAAATCTCACAAAGTAGAAATCATCCAAACCAATTATGAGCAGCAGCTACATACTCCGCCTTAGCAGTAGAAAGCACAACTCCAGATTGTTTTTGAGAAGACCAAGAAACAAGCGAAGAACAGAGAAACTGGCAAGTACCGGAAGTCGACTTGTGATCCAGCTGGCACCCACTGAAATCAGCATCAGAAAAGCCAGATAAATCAATAGATGATGATGCTGAATAGTAAAGACCTAAATCAGGAGCATAAGTAAGATACCTGAAAATACGCTTGACAGCCTGCCGATGAGATGCGCGTGGTGAAGACTAAAAGCGCGCACACAGTCCCACGATGAACTAAATGTCTGATCTCGTCGTCGTCAAGTACAACAGTGATCCAATCATCCCTCGATACTCTCTCTCGTTGACCTTTACGCCGCTCTCGTCCATGTCGAGGCCCCCAGATGTACCCATTGGGGTCATCTGAGGCTTCAGCTCTCCACCAAAATCAAACTTCTTTAGCATGTCCTGCATGTACTTGCTCTAGTGGATGAAGATGTTCTCCTGGTCTGCTTGATCTGGAGCCCTAAGAAGTACTTGAGCTCACCCATGAGGCTCATCTCAAACTCGCTGTGCATCTGCTCAGAAAACTTGGACACAAGCTCATTAGTAGAACCACCAAAAATAATATCGTCCACGTAAATCTGAGCAATCAATAAGTCTGAGCCAACTCTGAGCAAGAAAAGAGTTTTGTCCACAGAACCCATCACAAAGCCGTTCCCCAACAAAAACTGCTTTAGGCGATCATACCAAGCCCCGGGGGCTTGCTTCAGACCGTATAAAGCTTTTTGCAACTTGAAGACATGTCGATGAAACTTAGGATTCTCAAAATCGGGGGGCTGCCTAACATAGACCTCCTCCTCTATATACCCATTCAGAAACACACTCTTGACATCCATTTGAAAAAGCTTAAAACCTTTAGAAGCAGCAAAAGCCAAAAGAATACAAATGGACTCAAGACGGGCAACAGGGGCAAAGGTCTCCTAAATATCAATACCCTCTTTCTGGCAAAAACCCTATGCAACTAGTCAAGCTTTGTTGCGCACTACCACTCCATCTTCACCTTGCTTGTTCTTAAACACCCACTTGGTGCCTATGGGGTTGCATCCAGGTGGCAGCTCAACCAGTGTCCAAACCCAATTGCGAACAAAATTCTAAGCTCCTCTTGCATGGCGTTTATCCAATTTAAATCAGAAAGAGCATGAGAAACGTCTCTGAGCTCAAAAGTGGCAAACTCAGCAAACAAAACAAGAGAACCAACAGAAGAACACAAGGATATCGAAGTGAGATCACCGATGATGAGCTCTGAAAGGTGATCATGCTGAACTGCTCGGGATCCTAGGTTATCTAAAGTCACCGCACCGGAGTCAGCAACTGGCACCTCTAGACTCGGGTGAGGGGGCTCAATCGAAGTAGGAGTGATCAGAGGTCCGTCCTCATCCTTAGTCGAAGTCTCAGAAAGTGTGGGGTCTGTAGGCTGAGCAGAAGGCCCACCCTCATCAATAGCAGGAGCGTCATCATCTTCCTCGAAGATGGACTCTCCTAGATCATCATCTCCAGAAAGCTCAAAAGAAGGAGTCAGCGAAGGCATGGACTCATCAAAAGAAACATCACAAGTCTCGATAAGATGCTGAGAGTCGAGGTTCCAAACACGAAAGCCTCGAGAATGCAACACATAACCAAGAAAGACTCCATCCCAACAACGAGACTCAAACTTGTCCAAATGCCCTCCCTTCTTGAGCACAAAGCACTTGCAGCCAAACGCTCGCAAGTGACTCACCTTGGGCTGTCTACCAAACCACAACTCATATGATGTCTTACCTAATGTAACACCCCAAATTTTGAAGGAATAAAAATATTATTTAATCTAATTTCCTGGAATTTATTATTTTGGAAATACCTTTAAATACCCTCCTTAGCCCTTTTTAACTAAAACCTAGAGGAAATGACCAAACCAGGAGCTAGAAAATTTTTTATATGATCCCAAGGCCAAGACATATTTTTGAGAATTTTTACAAATTTTTATCAACCTTGGAAGTAGCCCTATTATTTTAAACCAATTTCTGCAATTATTTTAAATCAGAAAACCTTTTAAACAATAATGGGCCTCCCCCTCCCTTTCTCTCTCTCACGACCGGACCAACCCACTCCCTACCTCGCGCCCGTACTGACACCCGGGCCCCACCCGTCAGAGACCCCCTCTCTCCGCGCCCGCGCGCCCGACTGCCTTGGCCCACCTGTCGGCGCCAACCGACCCCCTCTCGCGACCGAGCCCGACCCAACCTGTCAGCCACCGCCCTCGTGCGCTCGCGCCCACTGACCGCATTGGCCCACCTGTCGGACCCGTCGTCTACCTCCCGCCTCCGCCCCCAAATTGTGCCGGCCGACGACCCCCACCTCGGATCCGCCTCGCTGTCCCCCCCCTCTTAAATCCGTCGCCATTAGACGGTCCCCCGCACGCGGCCGACCGTTTCCCCTCGTTAATCCTCATGATTACGCCCCGGGATGGCGCTGTGCGTGCATGGCCGAGCCCTCACCGGTGAGTTAAGTCCCTCCCTCGGCTTTCCTTTCATGCGAGCTCCGCCAGTGGCCCTATTTAAACCCCCTGACCATCCGCGTTTGATCCCCCATGCTCACTCACCATCGTCGGAGAAGACGACCAGCACGGGTCGAGTACCCGTGCCGTGTCGGATTTGATCCCAACCGTGCGATCGCGATCGGACGATGCCTATATCCCCTCGTGCGTGATCTAATCCGCACCGTCGGATCTAAATGAAACGTTACGTTTTAATCTCGCACGTTCGTTTCTATTTAAAACCCAGGCTTAATCCGAGCCGTTCATCGCGTACCGGTTCAGCCTTTTAATCTCAGTCGTCCACGTTAACTTAACGCCCCCGCCTCGCCCTCGCGCGTTGGATCTGGATCCAACGGTCCAGATTGGGCCAGACCAAGCACACAGTGCGCGGGTTGACCGTGGGCCTGGCTCACCGTGGACCCGAGGCGATTTTAAATCTAAAATAAATTCTAGAAACTGTTTTAAACTTGTAAAATTCATATCTGCCGCATGTTAACTTCAAAAATTACCATTCCAATTTCAGAAAATTTGTAATATTATTCTCTTCATGTTCATCCAATAAAAACAGTATGTTTACTTTGGATTTTTCATGATTATTTAAATAGGTATTCAAGTGCCCTTAGGGTAAAAATGTAAATTCAATTATTTATATTTCAGTAAAGTTCATATTTATTCATTTCCTATTAATATAGTGAAACCACTAAGTTTTCTCTGAACCATTTATTTCAAATTAAAAAGAAAACTTAAAATGAGATTTTTCACAATTCAAAACCCCTTATAAAAAGGACAATAATCCCTTTTAGTTAATTTTAAAATCATTTATAAAATAAGTTTTATAAAATAAACAACTGGGTTTCCTTTAATTTGGACCAATCAAAACTTATGTTCTTGTTGTGTGATTTTATATAGTTTAATCGGATGTTGTGTTTATTTTATTCTACTTTATTTATATTGGAAAGACTACGATGCCGCCGAGGAGCCGGAATACTTCCCGGAAGTCCCTCCCTCGCCATTTTCTGAACAAGGCAAGTCACCAACCAACACTTTTGAGCATATTGAACCCATGTTTTATTAAACTATCGCTAAAACACATAGGATATACATGCATTAGTCAAATTAAACCCTTACAATATATTTATTTAGGATCCCCCAACCTTGATGTGCAACCCAAGCCATGCTATCTCGCCTAACCTCCTTGTCACCATATGATTAGCACTATTAGCTAGTGTCCAATGTATTGACACGATTGTTATAGGATAAAAATGAGTCGTAGCAACTTGGTTCTACTATATGATCCCCGTTATTCTTATCCTTGGAATTCTGTCGGTGCTGAGTTGTGGTTGTGAGTGAATGCATGGTGGGTTCCGGGTGCTAGCTAGGGCATTGGTCGGTAGCACCCGGGGCACTATAATGACCGGTCTGCGGGATCCGTTGCAATACACATCCGTACTAACCACAAGTCTAATGGGTAAGTCCTAACTAAGGTATGGAGTGTTCCAAACCGAGGCCACCATTTGGAGATGGGTCAAGCAGCACCTGCGGGTGGCTTGTACCGACATGGCGCAAAAGGGCGTGCGACGTTAGCCAGGATGTGGCCTGGCGCGCCGGCGAAACCTAGAGCGGGTGGTTATCGCTTGGAGCATTTCATGCTGAGGTTTTGGCACGAGTTCCCGTGGTATGGGTCATCTCGTTACACCATGGTGTTTGGGATGAGTGCATGCCTTGTGGGTACAGTAGTACATCTCTGATCAGAGTCATAAATCTTTTCGAAAAGCCGAGCCCACGGTCAAGGGTGGGTTGCGTGACATCCCATAGTTAGATTACTTGTGATATGTATGTGCATGATGGTTGACATATAAGGACTATTGTGCGAGGAGGTAAAACGTACTCCTCGAGTTAGATGATGTTATTGATGTTCATGTTTATTATTCCGCATGATAAAATTTGACTACACTAAATGCAGTAACTGAAAATGTACTTTTCTGCACTTTTAGCCATTATCCTTCCTTTGTTATTATCTTGCATTATTACTTGCATTCGCGGTGGCTTGTTGAGTACTTTTGTACTCATACCCGTTGGACAAACACTTCAGAGGCTGCGTACTACGAGGAGGATGGTCTGGAGTAGCGACCCAGTCAAGAAAACGATCTTGAAGAAGGCGTTTGTCATGCAATTCTACTTTTATTATTGCTTTTATTAAACTCTGATGTAATAAATATGGTCTGCGTACCATGAATACTTGTCATATGTACGATTGTCGCATGATGAACCTCTTGTATTATTGTTTTTCTTATGAAATTCAATAATGTTCTGATTTCGTTAAACCGGGGTGCCACAAGATGGTATCAGAGCCGACTTGACTGTAGGAAGCCAAACGGACCGGCCTAACCCATAGCTACAGAAAATTATTTCTCAAAAACATCCTTTATAAACTTTGTTCCTCTCCTCACTTTTCTTGAACTTATTGTTTTTGTAGATGCCAGTATACCAAGTGCACAGCTACTACCGCCACTACGAAGGCTTCATCAGGGAGCTTCGTATGATGCTCACCTTCCTCGGGTTCCTCTTCGAGCCCGAATTCCAGGGGGTGTACTTGGAGGAGTTTGCCGGTCCTTGCGACGTCTCCCTCACCGTCCATGGCTCCGAAGAGCACCTGCCACCCTACACCACCGCACTTGGGGGCCCGACTTTCGACGTCGCGTGCCAACGTGTCACCCTCCAGGCCCTTATGGAGTTGAGGATGATCTATGATGATCGTCTTCAGAACTCGTCCTTCCGGCTTGTGCCGAAGCGCACTCCCGGTGCCTACCGTAGCATCTACCTCGAAGTTCACTCCATGCGTGATTCGGTCATGGCCCGGCAGTCACGTCTTCTTCAGGCTATGGACGACCTCCGTACTGAGGCGGTGCTCGACGCCGATGAGCACCATGAGGCGGTTGAGTTTTTCGTGAGGAGACGAAGAACTTGATCCAACAAAACGGCGAGCTGCAGCGCAAGATTATGCAGCTGCAGAAGGACATCGCGGAGATGGTTCCCCTCCTCCCGAGAAAGAGGAAGCCCATCTGTGAGCCCGCCCCTCGCCCCAAGAGGATCCCGCCACACCCTTCCACCACCGGACCATCCACCACCAGCACCCTTGCATCACGCCCCGCCCTCGTCTCCGACCTGATCATCGAGAATTTTCTCGAGCCCACCATCCCTCGGGAGCCACGTGCTCGTGGTTCCGAGAGCACGGAGACCGCCTCCGGTGCCGAGTAGGCGCTAGTTACCGCTGTTTTAGTTAAAATAATTTTTGTATGTGGTGCTATCTACAACAACTTGTGTTGTAGGTAGAATAAGAGCTTGATTGTAATGAACACTTTTTACCACTTATATGCATGAGCCTTATGAGCTATTTTTGATTGTATGGTTGTTTCATCATTTTTTTTCCTTATAACGTCGTATATTCAGAAGATGACCGACCACCAGAACACCAGCTCCAACAACGGAGAAGGAGGAAACCGTGACGCGCCCGAGGGTGTTGTACCCAACTGGGGCGCAACGGGCCCACGGCAGTCTGGGTCGCCATCCAGCAACCATCCCACCTTGGCGGAAATGATGGCGAACCAGAACCAACTAATCACCGCCCTCCTCACTCAAATGCAGCACCAACAAGCTCAGTTGGACCGCCTGCAAAATGGGGAGCCTACCCCTCACGCACCAGCACCCGCACCCGCTCCCCAACTCTCGGAGTTCCTACGTGTGCGCCCGCCCATCTTCTCTAGCACTACCAACCCCTTGGAGGCCAGAGATTGGCTTCGCGCCATCGGGAAAAAGCTGGACCTCCTCCCCTGCACCGACCGGGAGCGAGTGGCCTTCGCCACTCACCAGCTCCAGGTCCTGCCGCCGAATGGTGGGACAACTACCGTGAGTCCCAGCCTGAGGACCACATGGTTACATGGGCAGAGTTCACCATCGCCTTTCGCGCCGCCCACGTCCCCGCCGGAGTCATCGCAGAGAAGCAGCAGGAGTTCCGCGACCTGTAGCAAGGCAACCGGACCGTCATGGAGTATCTCCATGAATTCAACCGTCTGGCTCGCTACGCGCCGGAAGAGGTGCGGACCGATGCCCTCCGCCAGGCTAAGTTCCTCCGGGGGCTTAAGGATGAGCTGTACATCCAGCTCGTCGCCACCGACTACGCCGACTTCCAACGAGTAGTAAATAAAGCGCTCATCCAAGAGACTGAGCAAAATAAGTTGGACCTCAAGAAGAGGAAGATGATCGCCTTCAAGCATCAACAAGCGAATTCCCAGAGGCCCCGCTTCGTTCCCCCACCACCAGCGCCCGCCTACCATCCTCGGCCCGCCTATAGGCCGACTCACGTCGCCAGTGGATCCAACGCCGGGCATCCCCGCCCCGCTCCACCAACTCCGGCCGCTCAGCCGATGTCTGCCGCCAAAACCCCGGTCTTGAAGGATCGCCAAGGACGGCCGGTCATCTGATTCAATTGCCGTAAGGAAGGGCACTATTCGCACCAGTGTCCACACCCCAAGCAGCCCCAAGGCGCGGCACCCAACCAGGCGGTTCGTGCCCGTGTCAACCACATCACCGCGGAGGAAGCTCAGGATGCTCCCGAAGTCGTGCTCGGTACGTTTACTGCAAATTCCGTACCAGCTATGATTTTATTTGACTCTGGAGCAACACATTCTTTCATCTCAGAAGACTTTGTGAAAACCCACAACTTGGACGTACTCCTTCTATCCATCCCCATGATGATTGCCACTCCAGGCAATAAAACCTTAGCCCACCTATACAGTCCTAAGGTTAAGATAGAGATACAACGAGTATTGTTCCGAGCCGAGACAGTCCTCATAAAATGCACCGAACTCGACCTCATCCTAGGGATGGATTGGTTGATGAAGCACAAGGGAGTGATCGACTGTGCCAACAAGTCCTCCACAGTGACCAACCCTGAAGGCGAAGCCGTCACCTTTCGGATGATCAGCCGCAAACCACTTGAAGCGTCCCTCCATTCGCTAGCTCTTGAAGAAGTGCCCATAGTCAAGGAGTTCATGGACGTCTTTCCAGAGGACCTACCAGGAATGCCTCCCAAGCGGGACATCGAATTCAGGATCGAACTTGTCCTCGGGACCACTCCAATCTCCAAGCGCACATACCGGATGGCTGCCAATGAACTAGCCGAGGTCAAGAGCAACATCGAAGACCTAGAGCAAAAATGGTACATCCGGCCAAGTACCTCACCCTAGGGTGCACCGGTCATCTTCGCCATGAAGAAGGACAAGACCAAGAGGATGTGCGTGGACTATAGAGCCCTGAACGACGTAACCATCAAGAACAAGTACCCATTGCCTCGGATCGATGACCTGTTCGATCAACTGAATGGATCCTCTGTGTTTTCCAAGATTGACCTCGGGTCAGGTTATCACCAATTGAGGATTAGGGAAGAAGACATACCCAAGACGGCCTTCACCTCCCGCTATGGACTCTACGAGTACACTGTGATGTCGTTCGGACTCACGAATGCCCCGGCCTTTTTCATGAACATGATGAACAATGTTTTCATGGAGTTCTTGGATAAGTTCATCGTGGTATTCATCGATGATATCCTCGTCTACTCCAAGACCAAGGAAGAACACAAAACCCACCTCCGTCTGACCCTCGAAAAGCTAGGGGAGCAGCAACTGTACGCCAAATACAGCAAGTGCGAGTTTTGGTCGTCAGAGGTGAAGTTCCTCGGTCATGTTATATCTGCTGGAGGAATAGCAGTGGACCCAACCACCGTGGAAGCAGTGACCAACTGGCTGCAACCCACGACCATGACCGAGATCCGGAGTTTTCTCGGATTGGCCGGATACTACCGCCGGTTCATCGAGAATTTTTCGAAGATCGCCAAGCCTATGACCAGACTGTTGCAGAAGGAAGTAAAATTTGAATGGACCCCAGATTGTGAAGAAATCTTCCAAACCCTCAAAAAGAAGCTCGTGTCAGCCCCTATTCTAACTCTGCCAGACATCCGAAAAGACTTCCACGTCTACTGTGATGCCTCTCGTCAAGGATTGGGATGTGTCTTAATGCAAGAAGGGAAGGTTATATCTTACGCCTCCCGACAGCTGAGGACGCATGAGCTGAACTACCCAACCCACGACCTAGAATTAGCAGCCGTGGTTCATGCCTTGAAGATATGGAGACATTACCTTGTGGGGAATCGATGTGAGGTCTTCACCGACCACAAGAGCCTCAAGTACATATTCACCCAACTGGACCTGAACCTCAGACAAAGGAGATGGTTGGAACTCATAAAGGATTACGACTTGGGCATCCATTATCATCCAGGCAAGGCAAACGTGGTGGCATACGCCCTTAGTAGAAAGGGGTACTGCAATGCCATCATGATACAGGACCAAGCCCCTTTGCTTTACAAGGAAATGGAAAGGCTGAATTTAGGGATCACCACCCAAGCGTACCTCGCTGCCTTGGAGTCAAGACCTGTCTTGATAGCCCAGATCTGAGAAAAGCATAAGGAAGACCCAGACATCTTGGAAATCCAACAGAACATGCGAAAGGGTAGAGCCCCCGGATTCTTCGAGGACGAACATGGTACCATCTGGTTCGGAAACCGGATATGTGTGCCCAACAAGCCTGAGTTGAAGACCCTCATCCTTCAAGAAGCCCATGATACTCTATACTCCATACATCCCGGGAGTACCAAGATGTATCAAGATCTGAAGGAAAAATATTGGTGGGTCAGCATGAAGAGGGAAATAGCTGAATATGTGGCCAAGTGCGACACATGCCGGCGAGTCAAGGCAGAACATCAAAGGCTTGCCGGACTCCTTCAACCCCTCAAGGTCCCCGAATGGAAGTGGGAAGAGATAGGGATGGACTTCATCACGGGACTGCCCCAGACCCAAGCTAGTCATGATTCTATCTAGGTGATCGTCGACCGACTAACCAAAGTAGCTCACTTCATCCCCGTCAAGACAACTTACACTGTCGCCAAGTTGGCCGAGTTGTATATGACCCGGATCGTTTGCCTACACGGAGTTCCTAAGAAGATCGTATCTGACCGTGGGAGTCAGTTTACCTCTAGGTTTTGGAAGAACCTTCAAGAATAACTCGGCACCCGGCTGAACTTTAGCACCGCCTATAATCCACAGACCGATGGTCAAACCGAAAGGGTTAACCAGATATTGGAAGCTATGCTTAGAGCTTGCGCTCTAGACTTTGGCGGAATGTGGGACAAGAACTTGCCCTATGTGGAGTTCTCCTACAACAACAGCTATCAGGCCAGCCTGCAAATGTCCCCATTCGAAGCACTCTACGGACGTAAGTGCAGAACGCCGCTGCTCTGGGATCAGACCAGAGAGTCGCAACTGTTTGGGACAGATATACTAAGGGAAGCTGAAGAGAAGGTCAAGATCATCAGGGACTGATTGAAGATAGCCCAGTCCCGACAGAAGAGCTACGCCGATAACCGACGAAGAGACCTAACCTTTGAGGAGGGTGATTATGTCTATCTCCGAGTCACTCCCATCCGTGGCACTCAAAGGTTCAACATGAAAGGCAAGCTAGCACCCCGCTATGTCGGACCTTTCCAGATCCTCCAACGGCAAGGAGAAGTGGCATATCAACTTGAGTTGCCTCCATCATTGGCAGGAGTTCACGATGTGTTCCATGTCTCTCAGTTGAAGAAGTGTCTTCGCGTGCCCACCGAGCAAGCCGATCTTCAACAACTCAACGTCCAAGGGGATTTGACCTACATTAAGAAACCCGTCAAGATCTTGGAAACCAAGCAAAGGGTTTCCAGGAGCCGTGTAGTTCGCTTCTGCAAGGTTCAGTGGGACAACCACCCCGCCGAAGAAGCTACATGGGAAAAGGAAGACGAACTGAAAGCCCAATACCCTGAACTGTTCGAGTAGCGATCCAATCTCGAGGACGAGATTCTTTGTAAGGGGGATAGGTTTGTAACACCCCAAATTTTGAAGGAATAAAAATATTATTTAATCTAATTTCCTGGAATTTATTATTTTGGAAATACCTTTAAATACCCTCCTTAGCCCTTTTTAACTAAAACCTAGAGGAAATGACCAAACCAGGAGCTAGAAAATTTTGTATATGATCCCAATGCCAAGACATGTTTTTGAGAATTTTTACAAATTTTTATCAACCTTGGAAGTAGCCCTATTATTTTAAACCAATTTCTGCAATTATTTTAAATTAGAAAACCTTTTCAACAGTAATGGGCCTCCCCTCCCTTTCTCTCTCTCGCGACCGGCCCAACCCACTCTCTTCCTCGTGCCCGTACTGACACCCGGGCCCCACCCATCAGAGACCCCCTCTCTCCGTGCCCGCGCGCCCAACTGCCTTGGCCCACCTGTCGGCGCCAACCGACCACCTCTCACGACCGAGCCCGACCCCACCCATCAGCCACCGCCCTCGTGCGCTCACGCCCGCTGACCGCATTGGCCCACCTGTCGGACCCGTCATCTACCTCCCGCCTCCGCCCCCAAATTGCGCCAGCCGACGACCCCCGCCTCGGATCCGCCTCGCTGGCCCCCCCTTCTTAAATCCGTCGCCATTAAACGGTCCCCCCGCGCCCGGCCGACCGTTTCCCCTTGTTAATCCTCGCGATTACGCCCCGGGATCGCGCTGCGCGTGCATGGCCGAGCCCTCGCCAGCGAGTTAAGTCCCTCCCTCGGCTTTCCTTGCATGTGAGCTCCGCCAGTGGCCCTATTTAAACCCCCTCAATGTCCGCGTTTGATCCCCCACGCTCACTCGCTGCGAGAATGAACAGAGCCTCTGCACTTTGGTTTTTAGCGCACCACTGCCGCCCGCACTCCGGGCACCACTCCCTGTCGCCGGTGACCTCTCCCATCCTCGCCGACCACACCATTGTGACCGCACGGACCTCGCCAACCTCGGCCACGCCTCCGCCGATGACAAACCCCGCCGGAGCACCATCGCCGACGAGGAACCCGAACCACTCCGTCGTCTACCCTCGCCACCGACCGCGCTCCGTCGACCTCCTGCCTCGCCTAAGGTACCTACGTGTTCCCCTAGACGTCCTCTTTCCATTTCTAGGCATAGCTAGGGCCGCCATCGCTCGCCGTGGCCCCTGGCCCGCTCACCGTCGTCGGAGAAGACGACCGGCACAGGTCGAGTATCCGTGCCGTGTCAGATTTGATCCCGACCGAGCGATCACGATCAGACGACGCCTATATCCCCTCGTGCGCGATCTAATCCGCACCGTCAGATCTGAACGAAACGTTATGTTTTAATCTCGCACGTTCGTTTCTATTTAAAACCTAGGCTTAATCCAAGCCGTTCATCGCGTACCGGTTCAGCCTTTTAATCTTAGCCGTCCACGTTAACTTAACGCCCCCGCCTCGGCCTCGCGCGTTGGATCTAGATCCAACGGTCCAGATTGGGCCGGACCACACGCACAGTGCGCGGGTTCACCGTGGGCCTGGCTCACCGTGGACCCGAGGCAATTTTAAATTTAAAATAAATTCCAGAAACTATTTTAAACTTGTAAAATTCATATCTGGTGCATTTTAACTTCAAAAATTACCATTCCAATTTCAGAAAATTTGTAATATTATTCTCTTCATGTTCATCCAATAAAAACAGTATGTTTACTTTGGATTTTTCATGATTATTTAAATAGGTATTCAAGTGCCCTTAGGGTAAAAATGTAAATTCAATTATTTAGATTTCAGTAAAGTTCATATTTATTCATTTCCTATTAATATAGTAAAACCACTAAGTTTTCTCTGAACCATTTATTTAAAACTAAAAAAACTTAAAATGAGATTTTTCACAATTCAAAACCCCTTATAAAAAGGACAATAATCCCTTTTAGTTAATTTTAAAAACATTTATAAAATAAGTTTCAGAAAATAAACAATTGGGTTTCCTTTAATTTGGACCAATCAAAACCTATGTTCTTGTTGTGTGATTTTATATTGTTTAATCGGATGTTGTATTTATTTTATTCTACTTTATTTATATTGGAAAGACTACGATGCTGCTGAGGAGCCGTAATACTTCCCGGAAGTCCCTCCCTCACCTTTCGCTGAACAAGTAAAGTCACCAACCAACACTTTTGAGCATATTGAACCCATGTTTTATTAAACTATCACTAAAACACAGAGGATATACATGCATTAGTCAAATTAAACCTTTACAATATATTTATTTAGGATCCACCGACCTTGATGTGCAACCCAAGCCATGCTATCTCGCCTAACCTCCTTGTCACCATATGATTAGTACTATTAGCTAGTGTCCAATGTATTGACACGATTGTTATAGGATAAAAATGAGTCGTAGCAACTTGGTTCTACTATATGATCCCCGTTATTCTTATCCTTGGAATTCTATCGGTGATGAGTTGTGGTTGTGAGTGAATGCATGGTGGGTTCCGGGTGCAAGCTAGGGCATTGGTCGGTAGAACCCGGGGCACTATAAGGACCGGTCTGCGGGATCCGTTGCAATACACTTTCGTACTAACCACAAGTCTAATGGGTAAGTCCTAACTAAGGTATGGAGTGTTCCAAACCGAGGCCACCATTTGGAGATGGGTCAAGCAGCACCTGCGGGTGGCTTATACCAACGTGGCGCAAAAGGGGGTGCGACGTTAGCCGGGATGCGGCCCGGCGCGCCGGCGAAACCTAGAGCGGGTGGTTATCGCTTGGAGCATTTCATGTTGAGGTTTTGGCACGAGTTCCCGTGGTATGGGTCATCTCGTTACACCTTGGTGTTTGGGATGAGTGCGTGCCTTGTGGGTACAGTAGTACATCTCTGATCAGAGTCATAAATCTTTTCTAAAAGCCGAGCCCACGATCAAGGGCGGGTTGCATGACATCCCACAGTTAGATTACTTGTGATATGTATGTGCATGATGGTTGACATAGAAGGACTGTTGTGCGAGGAGGTAAAATGTACTCCTCGAGTTAGATGATGTTATTGATGTTCATGTTTATTATTCCGCATGATAAAATTTGACTACACTAAATGCAGTAACTGAAAATGTACTTTTCCGCACTTTTTGCCATTATCCTTCCTTTGTTATTATCTTGCATTATTACTTGCATTCGCGGTGGTTTGTCGAGTACTTTTGTACTCATACCCGTTGGACAAACACTTCAGATGCTGTGTACTACGAGGAGGATGGTATGTAGTAGCGACCCAGTCAAGAAAACGATCTTGAAGAAGGCGTTCGTCATGCAATTCTACTTTTATTATTGTTTTTATTAAACTCTGATGTAATAAATATGGTCTGCGTACCATGAATACTTGTCATATGTACGATTGTCGCATGATGAACCTCTTGTATTATTGTTTTTCTTATGAAATTCAATAATGTTCTGATTTCGTTAAATCGGGGCGCCACACCTAAGTAAGCTCTAAGAAAAATGCGGTTGGCCAGATAGCAAGCCGTGTTCATGGCTTCAGCCCAAAAGCGCCTAGGAGTCCTATGCTCATTGAGTATCTTCCTGGACATCTCGACCAGTGTGCAGTTCTTTCGTTCCACAACGCCATTCTGTGGTGGAGTGTAAGGGGCAGAATACTGATGATCAAGACCCTGATCACTACAAAAGCTGATGAACTGAGAGTTCTTGAACTCAGAGCCATTGTCCGAGCGAATTGCTCGCATTTGACCATTGTTCTCATACTTCAGGTTCAAAATCAGGTCATGAACAAACTAAAAAGCCTCATCCTTGGACTCCAGAAAGAAAACCCACGAGAATCGAGAAAAATCGTCAACTATAACAAGTGCGTACTACTTCCCACTGACTGAGCATACTCGAGCTGGACCAAAAGTATCCATGTGTAATAGCTCTCCCGGGTATGAAGTCATCACCTGAGTCACAGGTGCGTGAGAAGCGGCAACCATTTTCCCATGACGACAGGGATGACAAACTAGATCCTTCTCCATCTTAAGCTTGGGCAATCCTCTCATAAGGTCCATAGAGCTCAATCTGACAAGCAGATTGTTGGCGTAAAAGATTACGCTAACAGGTTTTTGAAGCTTAGAAACTAACAAACAAAGTGTTTGTGAAATAAACTATTTCAAGCCTCCGAAACGGATAATAGCTCAAAATAGTTCGAACATGTGTATTGAATAACTTAGTATCTGATCCTTATTACAGGGTAAAACGGGGGGTATTTATAAGCCAAAACCTTAAGGAAAAGACCTATTTACCCCTCTGTTACAACCGACATAGTGGAAACTATTCGGTGCCCTTAATAGGGCTAAAACGGTAAACGACTAATCTAATGAGAAAGAAGATAAGTCTTCCATCTTAGCTGGCAAGGAACCTCTCTGAAGGGTTAATGTTGGAAGATATACTCCGAACTAGAGTCCGCCTCTATCCTTCGAACTTGTTCCAGTATACCTCCGGAGTTAGATGTTGGGAACCTTCGATTAAATCACCTGCCTTTATCTTGTTGCAGCAATGGCCCTGAAGATGAAGTATTTTCCCCCAACAGTAGCCCCTCGAATACGCTTCTCCGCTAGATCTGTAACGTTAGGAGAGCAGTATACGCAAGAAAAATAATCATGCGCAGGGGTTAACAGATTTAATCAACCTCCAAAGTATATGAAGATTTAAAACTTCGAATCAACTTCTAAGAAAGTTACATTCGAACTATCTCGGAATTAACTTAAGGAGCCAGAAAACTTTTTAGACTTGGAAGAAATAGCCGTTTGCTTTTACCTTCCAGCAGAAGTTACGCGGTGCGTTAACTCCACAAAGAGTAACGGTCAAGAATGTGAAACGACAAATGTAAACGGTAAAAAATCGAGGGCCTGGGCTATAAATAGAGGACCCAGATACTTCTCGCATACCTTTCTCACCGCCCTTGAGCAACCAAACCCTAGCCTCTAGATTTTAGCTTTGACATTCAGTGCAAGTTCATGGCGAAGACCAGCTTCAAGGTCCCTGGGGAAGCTTCGGCCCTAGCCCGGCAGCAGGCTGCGGCCACGGCAACGGCAGCGATAGTAGCGGCACCAATAGTTGTGACGGCTCCAACGACGGTGGTAGCAGCACCAGTGGCGGCGCCAGCAAGGAATCCCCAAAATATCGGCCCTCACGATCTCCTCCCGGCATCTTCGAAGTATTCGGACCAGTCTTACAAACTGGGGCCATCTACCTGCAAGAGGGAGACGATCGCAGCAGCAGTGGAGGGAAAGATTGGCTCGGAGGTCATCATCTGGAAACCTGGAAAGGAGGCCATCCCTTCACCGAGACCTGGAGAAGTTGTAGTCTTCGAAGCTTTTTTCGAAGTGGGGTTAGGACTCCCAGCAGTGGACTTCCTATCGGAGGTACTGGACTTATTTCATGTCACCCTTCCTCAACTGTCTCCAAACGCAATAGCGTGCTTGGCCATCTTCGAATGGGCGCTGTGAGCTGAGGGCTGCGAAGGAAGAGCAGAAATTTTTGCAGCATTGCACAGGGCATCTTGCCAGCCAAAGACTTACCTAGGCCTTGGAGGAGAGAAGATCGTGGTAGCCTTCGGCAGCATCAACTTCTGACTTCGGGACGAATTTTAACTAAGATTCCCAGCGAAGGACATCAATGCCAGATGGTACACAGATTGGATCCTCCGATGGTTCTATGCCGAAGTTGGGGCAGGCAGTCGTCTGGCCGGACCTCTGCAGGACATAAACTTCCGAAGGGAAGCCCAAGTTCACCCAGATCCTGGCATCTCGAAGCTCACCTCAGCTTGCTTCAAAGGATTAGTCGTCGTATGAGCATGCGGGACTTAGTGGAGGAGTTCATCGGACTCCAAATTCCACCTCTGATGGCCAACTGGCCTATCACCTTCGAAGAGGATCCGGAGGGTGAACTCCGAAAAATCTCTTCGAACTCGAGCCCTGCAAGTACCTTTGAAAACAACATGTTCTATATATATTTGTTTGATGAAATGACTAATGCCAACTTATCTTTCAGCTTCTCAAGCCCCCATGACTTCGGAGGAAATTATTCGAGGTTCGGAGAAGATTCTAGGAGTTCCAACTCCGGCCAAGGAGTGGATAACAAAGCTAGTGGGTAATTGGGAGCGACTCAACCGAGTATGGGGTGTACTCAGAGTTGCTCCCCCTCTTCTTCTGGACTGGGTACCTTCAGAGCAAGGACTGAAGAAGAGGAAGGCGGATGCCGTGACTTCGGCTCCGGTTAAGACCCCGGCAAAAAAGGTAGCCCGAAAGCCAAAGAATGTGGCGCCTTCAAGTCCGGTGGTTTCGGTCTATGATTCCTCTAAAGACGAGGGAAGAGTCCTCATCAACCTGATCACCGAAGACGAAAACCGGGCAGATGTAAACACTAGCAACGCCGCAAGCACGCTAGATGCTCCAGGCAGCTCTAGAAAAGCTAGAACTTCAAATGTCCAGCCGGACCTACCGCATGAAGAAGCCCCTGTAACTGAAGGCGGGGTCCAAGTTACTGCCAGGCAAGCTTCGATTCCGGACGAAGTGGTAGCTGTAGCTCCAAAAGAGGCTCCAACAGTCAACCCTTCGGTTCTAGACTTCGAGTCCGATGAAGACTTCAAAGTGGCCTTTGACCCTCCGAGCAGCCCCGTACTCACCCCCCGACAGGACTTCGGGGGTAAACTTCGCATGAACCATTTGTTCCTTTCCCTGAAAAATTATGCAATATATAATACCTTTGTCTTGGCAGGGTCCGCTCCCATGGAGGTGACTCCTCCCGAGGATACAGCTCCTGGGGCCTCAACATCTCCGGGGCCGATTGTAGAAGTTGCACAGATGGGACCTGGAAAAGGTAAAGGCCAAATGGACCCCTTTCCTGCTCCAAACTCAGGATTAACTCCATCTAAATCAACAGACGGAGGTCAATCTGCGGAGGGGGGCTAGTCTACCGAGGTCTCCGAAGACGTAGCACAGCGCTCTGACCCCTCACCGAATGAAGACGATCAGAGGGCTCTGTCCATGCTCCCCCTCCTAGCTCCTTTTCTGGAGCGAAGGACTGGACTTCGGGCCCTACTCGAGCCTTTGGATCGAGCTAACCACGAAGTCAGGGAGACAGACTTAGTGGCCATCCTTAGCGAAGCTGAGGGCTCGGAGCTCAACGCAGCGTTGGAATGGGCAGCGTACCAGGTACGAAGTATCTGCAAAACAAGTTTAATTTTAACTCATGAATAATCTCTCACCTTGCTTTTTCTCTTCACAGCAAATAGTTCTGTCTCGAGCTGCAGCTGTCTCGAACGAGCGTGGAAGCCTTCATCTTCAGGAGAGGGTTACTGCTCTCTAGAGGAGTCTTAACGTCTCCGAAGTTCGAATTTCCAGCTTAGACAAAATGGTTGCAGCGTAGAGGAGGGCCTGACAACATCTAGAGGCTACGGATAAAAAACTCGAAGACGAACAAATCGTGCTTCGGGCCGAGATAGAGAAAATGCGGGCAGAACATGCCATGGGGGGGCTAAACTAGTTAAGCTTCAAGAGGAGAAAGCTAAAGCCACGGAGGAAGCTAGCAACTTGCTTAGCCAGAAGAGTTCTCTGGCTACGGAGGCAGCTAGGCTATCCGCTGTGGTAGATGATTGACTTCGTCAAGGGATGCTTTGATTGAAGATAAGGTGAAGTTAGAGAAGGTAGTCGCGGAGGTCATGAACAATCTGTTAGGTGTTCTAGAGTACTTCGGTACTCTTTGGACACTACCTTCGAGTGACAACATCCCCCTACTGTGATGGTTGAAGATGATCCAAGAAGCTGCGAAGAAGATGAAGACAGCAGGCATTTGGTATGGAGAGATCTCCGGCCAAGTGGCTGCTCTCGGAGTACTTCGCTACTACGAAGATCTAGGGCTATCGATAGCACCAGATTCGGGCGCGGCTCCCATTACCTTCGACGACAACCAACTGCTCAACCCTTCCGAAGATGTGGCCGTAGCTTGGCAAGCCTTCCAAACTTCATGGAGAGCCGAAGGTCGATCAGCGATCAAGGCTTGGATCGATGAAGGGCATCGCCAAAAACAAGCTCGGTCTCAAGCTTCGAGCAGCCAGCCTCCGCCGGACCCGCGGGTTTAGCCTTATCTAGGGAGCCCAACTATGTAAAAAATTATGCTTTCATATATTATGAATGAAAATTTATTTATCATGTTTTTAGGCTTCTCAACCTCATATGGATGATGTCGAAGTATTAAACGTTACCGAAGAACTCCGCCTGCTATGGGCTACCTTCGATCTCTTAAAACTTCACAAACGACCTCGATTTTTTATTCCTCGAGAAAGCTCCGGTGCAATTGCGCCCGAAATATGTAAAGATATATTATCTTATATTAAAGAGGAAGAAAAAGAAGTTAACTTGGAAACTTCATCTTCTGAAGACATTGAATGGTCTGAAGACGAGGATATTACTGAAGAACAAGGAAAGAAGCCTGAAGAACTTCGAAGCTGGGAAAGAATTCCCGAGCGACTTCGAACTTGGGCTGAACTTCAACAGGAACAAAAAGATTTTCGAGCTTCGAAGCGAGGGAGAAGATTTAACGTAAAGTTATCAGGACTCTCGGCTCTGGAACTAGTCGCTCCGGCTTTAGTAATAGCTCTAGAAATTGAAGGGGTCTTCGATTCCTTCTTGGAATAGATACATATTTTTCATGATGTAATGTAATCTGTTTGAATAATAAAGATTGATTTTTAAAATTGTCTCCCTACTTCCTAGCCCCTCTTTGGGCACAAGCAACTTCGACGTGTACTCGAAGATGGTTAGGCGCAAAGAAAACACTTAGGAGTAAAATTTTGGAGGCTCGGAGCCCCTCTGCAACTTAAAGATTAATTGAAATCTTACAAAACGTCTTCGACTACTTAGAGTCTAAAAAGTGGTAACTTAATACCTTTGTTTGAAAGAAAGTCACTTCAGACTGATTTCTCGGACACCTTGGCATCCAAAATGATTGGTCACTTTGGACTCTTTTCACAAATATTCGAAGCTTATTAGCTTAAACTCTGTTTTATTTTGGCCTCCTTCGGCTCTTTTTGCGAATGCTATCAAACCGGTGGTTTGGAATTCGCAGTGGTCTCCTTGGACTCTTTTTACGGATGCTTTCAAGCCGGAGCTTGGAATCCACATTATTTGGTCTCCTTCAACTCTTTTTACGGATGCTTTCAAGCCGGTGGCTTGGAATCTGTTTTTCAGTGATTTTCCCACCTCGTCGGAAGCTTCGAACTAGTGGTTCGAAGTCCAAAAACTTTGTTCAAATTAATGACACTTCCCTCCCAGCCAACTTCGCTCTTCCAGTGCGTCCACTAGAAGTAGGAAGTGTTTGAGAGGTATGCATTATCTGAACCATGAGCTTTATTAATTCAGAAGGTGTTTACAAATGATTACAAGTAGCCTTTATGCGAAATATCGCTTTAAGTGCTCCGCATACCATGTATGTGTTAATTCTTCGCCTTCTAAATTAGCTAACTTAAAAGAACCAGGGCGTCCTGAGCGGAGAATGATGTATGGACCTTCCCACTTATTCCCTAACTTCCCTGGTGCTATAATGCTTCACAAAACCAGATGACCCGGCTTAAGTTCATTAAGCTTAACCTTCGGGTCAAACAAAGTCTTCGTCTGTTGCTGATACTTTGACAAATTGGCGACAGCTCGTAGTCTTGTTTCTTTTGTTAAATCAAGCGAAGTTTGCCTTTCTGCTTCTATTTCCGGTTCGGTGCTGCGAAGGGATCCTCCTTTAAGCTCCGTTGGTGTCATAGCTTCATCTCCGAATAATAGTCTGAAAGGAGTGAACCCTGTGGACCTTGTTTGAGTGGTCCGAATGGACCATAAAATCTTTGGGAGCTCTTTAGTCCACAACCCTTTTGCCAACCCTACTATTCTTCGATTCAACCCTGACAAGATATTACCATTGGCTCTTTCAACAGCTCCGTTGGATTGAGGATGGCGCAATGTAGCGAAGCATATTTGTATGCCAAGGTCTTCGCAAAACTTCCTGAAGGGCTCTGCATCAAATTGTGTCCCATTGTCAACTGTGAGCTGTCGAGGTACTCCGAACCGGCAAATAATATTTTTCTAGAAATTTTTTTGCACATTATTCGAAGTGATAGCTGTGAGGGGCTCTGCTTCGACCCACTTGGAAAAATACTCAATTGCTACCACTACGAATTTCAAATTTCCTTTTGCTACTGGGATGGGGCCAATGAGGTCCATGCCCCATCTGGCCATGGGCCACACTGAGGCAATGACTTGAAGAGTTGTTGGCGGACGATGACTTCTTCTTCCCATCCATTGACAACCTTGGCACGTGCGGACTAGGCTCTCCGCATCAGCTACTATTGTAGGCCAATAAAGCCCCTGGCGAAGTGTTTTTCCTGCCAAAGCTCGAGGGGCCAGATGGCTACCACAAAGTCCTTCATGAATTTCTCGAATAATCTCCTGACCTTCGGCTTGAGAGATACATAGGAGCAGAGGAGAACATACTCCGACCTTGTACAGAATACCATTGATTATACGATAATTTCGAATTCTGAGCTTTAACCTCGAAAGCTGTGGCCCCTCAGGCAAAGTTGCTTCTCCTTGCAGCATTTCCATAATTGAACTTCGCCAATCTGTACTTGGAATGCAAAGAACGTCCGCAGAAGGAATCTGTGTTACCGAAGGTGAATTGAGCTCTTCCTAAAAAGCTTCTTCTGGAATGTCCAAAGCTCCGGCTGTAGCTTTCGCCAAGATATCAGCTTGCATATTTTCAGCTCTTGGTATGCTTCGAATGGAAATCCCTTTAAATGCTACTTCCATCTTACGGATCTCTTCCAGATATTTTGCAAGCTGTGGATGGCGGACTTGAAAACTCTTATCTATGTGCCCTGCTACAATTTGAGAATCTGTTTTTAATAATAACTCTTGTAGCACCCAAAGCATGTGCCTTTCGAAGTCGTAACAAAATTCCTTCATACTCCGTTGTATTGTTAGTGGACTTAAAGTTGAGCCTAGCGGAGTACAATGCTCTTTGCCCTGAAGGCGAAATTATTACCGCTCCGACACCTGCTCCAGATGCTTGGAAAGCTCCATCGGAGTATATGGTCCAAATTCCTTCACTTTGTTTCTCCGGAGCCCATACTGCAGGGGGAGTCCATTCTGCCACAAAGTCTGCCAACACTTGTGACTTAATTGCTGTCCTTGCCACAAAGGAGATGCCGAAGGGTGCTAATTCAACAGCCCACTTCCCAATTCTTCCTGTGGAATCCTTACTTCGGAGCATATGTCCTAAGGGATACGAAGTTGGTACAATCACATTATGTGCTAGGAAATAATGCCTTAACTTCCTCGAAGCCATTATTAGAGCATAGGTGAACTTCTCGAGCTTGGAATATCTTGTTTTTGCTCCAGACAATGCTTCAGATACAAAATAGATTGGATTTTGTACCAACTTCCCATTGAAATCAACTTCTCTGACAAGGACTGCATTGACTGCGGAGCCAGTAGCTGCAAGGTAAAGGAGTAGGGTTTCGTCCGCAACAGGCACTGTGAGTGTAGCGAGGTTACTGAGATAATTCTTAATATCATCAAAACTCTTTTGACACTCCGGTGTCCATGCAAAATCTTCGGACCCTTTCAATGCTTTGAAAATGGGCAAACTTCTCTCCGCAGACCTTGCTAGGAATCTGCTAAGTGCTGCAAGACGGCCAGTTAATTTCTGCACTTGCTTCAAATTTTCCGGAGGAGCCATCCTTTGCAACGCAGTTATTTGAGTAGGGCTAGCTTCGATCCCTCTGCTTGAAACTAGATACCCTAACAATTTTCCAGCTTGAGCCCCGAAGATACATTTTTCGGGGTTGAGGCGGATTCCAAATGCGCGAAGGCTATTAAATGTTTCTGCTATGTCTAGGCTATGCTGGTGCTTTAGAGCACTCTTTATTACAATGTCATCCATATATGCTTCTATATTGCGGCCTATTTGATGACCTAGAGCCTTAGCAATTAACCTCGAAAAATTTACCCCGACATTTCTTAAGCCAAAGGGCATTCTTACATAACAGAAGACTCCCGAAGGAGTTACAAAGCTTGTTTTGATTTCATCTTCGCGCTTTAACCAGATTTGATGATAGCCGGAGTACGCGTCAAGGAAGCTTAATAACTCCGAACTAGCAGTGGAGTCTACCAATTGATCAATTCAGGGCATGGGATAGGGGTCACGGGGGCATGCTTTATTCAAAGATGTAAAGTCAATACACATGCGCCACTTCCCGGAAGATTTCTTTTGACGAAGACTGGGTTGGCTAGCCACTCCGTATGAGCTACTTCTCTGATAATCTCAGCCTTCAACAACTTTTCCACTTCAGCTTTAGCAAGGATGGCCCTCTCCGTAGATAACTTCCGGAGTCCATGTCGGACAGGCCGAACCCTCGGGTTCACAAGTAAACTATGCTCAATAATATCCCAACTGACTCCGGTAATGTCCACATCAGACCAGGCAAAGACATCTAAATTTTCTTCAACTACTTTTTCTAACGAAGTAGCGACTTCTGCGAGCAAATCTTTGCCAAACTGGAATGAATATTCTTTGCCATCTTTGACAATAACCTTCGTTATAATCTCCCCTTTGGGACTTGGCCTTGGGAAGGACTTCTTCGAAGGTTCACCTAAAGCAGAAGTATCCTCCGGGTTGCCTTGCACGCTGTTCACTTGCCTCGGGTCAAGAGGGGGGCCATGACCATATTCAGCTCTTTGTGTAGTGGCCTGATCTCCGAAAACAGTGAGCACTCCTGCTTGTGTGGGCATCTTCATACACAGATAATTATGATGCGCCACCGCTCCGAACTGATTCAACATGCCCCTCCCAAAGATAACATTATATGCATACGGGGCATCCACAACATCAAAAATCACCTCCTCCGTCCTGGCCAGTAGCCCTCTCCGAAAGTGACCTCCAGGCCTATTTGGCCGAGGGCATCGAGAGGGGGTCCTGCGAAGCCTTGCAAAGGACGAGCTGCTGGGAGAAGATGCTTCCTGGAGATACAGAGTTGATCGAAGGCTTGGACGAAGATAATATCCGCTGAACTCCCTCCATCAATCAGTACTCTCCGGACTACAGTCCTTGCTATGTTGGCAGTGATGACAAGTGGGTCTGCATGTGGAAACTTTATGCCAGCTGCATCATATGCAGAGAAAGATATCGGCACATGGGACCATTTAGGCATAGCAGCTGCAGACGAAGAAGTTCCAATATGGACCACTTCTCGGACATATTCTCTTCTCCGCCTCTTTGACATACTTCCAAGGGTCCCTCCTCCGGAAATGGGGAGGACTACTCTTTTCCCTCGATCCTGACCTTCTTCCTCCTTCGGAGGTGGCATAATATTGACCACCGGAGCTTGCATTGTAGGGTAGAAATTGTCTATACGTGCCACAGCCTGGACAGGCTCTAGACGTACCTCGGAAGGAACTCGGTCAGTAGTGCCTCGACCCGAGATTCTTTCAAGGTACTCGCCTCTTAAAGCGAGTATAGACTTGCACGCATTAGTTGCGTGACTTCGATTCTCACCATGGACGCAGCAGAAGAAGGCCTGGGCTTTGCCAGCCGGCTTCCCTGGTGGCCTCCAGCCGCTGGTCTTGCTTCCCGAAGCTTGCGAAGTCTTAGGGGAAAACTTCTGCTGAGATGTGATGTTCAAAACTTCCGAACGAGGATGCTTTTGCCCCCGACGTCTGTCATGTTGAACTTCAAAGCTAGGCCCCTGCGAAGGTGTTGAAGTCTTCACTTCCAACTTGACTTCTTGCAAGATTGACGGAGTTGCAGCAGTTATCCGAAGCCACCCTTCTTCTGACCTTGCATAGTCTTCGAAATAAGACATCAACTGAGCAATAGAAGATATCTGTTTCCGGTGAAGTTTATCAAGGAGGCCCGCATGGGTAACTCCCTCTTGAGATGCATCAACTATGGACGATTTAGTCAACCCTCGAATTTGCGACTTCGTATGGGCGAAGCGCTTGAAAAATTGTCTTAGAGTCTCTCCGGGCAGCTTCTTCACTTGGAAAAGACTTCCTGTAGACATTAGGGGTACGAAGGTACCCTGAAAATTACTTATGAACTTCTTCCTTAATTGGTCCCAGGTTCTAATTGACCCTGGCTTCAAGGACCAAAAGCACCGCAGAGCCACCCCTTCGAGAGCAAGAGGGAAACATTTGGCCATGGTGTCTCGCACTCCTCCACTGGCTTCAATTGCCAATGCATAAGAACGAGAGAACTCCCGAGGGTCCTCGTCTCCAGAATATTTGCAGAGCTTCGAAGTTTTAAATTTAGGATCGAAGCGCACTTTCTGTAGCTCGAGATGCAGCAGAGACTTGCTATCGAAGGAAGCGTTCTCCGGGGCTTCGGGATAAGGAAGTTCGTCGTCTTGGGGCACTTCGGGGATGACCGGGGTGGCCTGAGAACGAAGCCTATTTGCAGCTTCTTGTCGCCACCTCGTCACTTCAGCTTGGAGACTGGCCATTTGGACTGCCATGTCGCCAAGACCATCTTCATCTCCTCCGGAAGGACCTTCTAGGTCTTGAGAACTGTATGCATCAGTCCGAAGTGGAATCTATGGTGGAAGAGGGACTCTGGTTGGCCGAAGTATGGATGGAGTTGGGGGAGGAACTCCGTGAGCTCGAGGAAGGGGAATCCCTTCTGGGGTCTGAGGTGGAGGAAAAGCCGAAGGTCCTCTGACCTCAACTGTGTTCGAAGATCTAACTCCGGAGGTCCGAGGGGACCTTCGGGTAGGACTACCACCAGAACTCCGATTGGGAGGCATGGTTTGAGAACTTGGTAGAGAACGAAGTTTTTTGGACTAGGTTCCCCATGGACGGCGCCAACTGTTGGCGTAAAAGATTACGCTAACAGGTTTTTGAAGCTTAGAAACTAACAAACGAAGTGTTTGTGAAATAAACTATTTCAAGCCTCCGAAACGGATAATAGCTCGAAACAATTCGAAGATGTGTATTGAATAACTTAGTATCAGATCCTCATTACAGGGTAAAACGGGGGGTATTTATAGGCCAAAACCTTAAGGAAAAGACCTGTTTACCCCTCTGTTACAACCGACATAGTGGAAACTATTCGGTGCCCTTAATAGGGCTAAAACGGTAAAAGACTAATCTAATGAGAAAGAAGATAAGTCTTCCATCTTAGCTGGCAAGGAACCTCTCTGAAGGGTTAGTGTTCGAAGATATACTCCGATCTAGAGTACACCTCTATCCTTCGAACTTGTTCCAGTATACCTCCGGAGTTAGATGCTGGGAACCTTCGATTAAATCACCTGCCTTTATCTTGTTGCAGCAATGGCCCTGAAGATGAAGTATTTTCCCCCAACACAGATCAAAGCTCAAATGACCTAACCTCCTATGCCACTTCCAGAGCTCAGAGAAGGATCCAACAATCAAACAACGAGAAAGACCAGAAGAACTAGAGAAATCAATACGAAAAACCTTACCGAAGGGTAAGATCTAGCAAACCAAAGATCCTCTAGAATCAACAACAGAAGACATGTCCTTCTTAAAGCGAACCTCTAAACCATCCTCAAGAAGTTGCAAAACAGAAATCAAATTAAAATTCAAGTTTCCAACCAAAGCAACATTCTTCAAAGAGAAATGATCAGAGATGCGAATCGACCCAATACCTTGTACCTTCCCTTGACCACTGTTCCCGAAAGTGATGTACTCCTTGGATCTCGGGGGAGTGAGGCTGGAGAACCATCTGCAATGTCCTATCATGTGGCGAGAACATCCTGAATCCATGATCCACATGTCCTCCAGTCCTCGATCCTGCAAGATCAATGGTCATGAGTGGGAGCAAACGGTCCGACACCAGGTTTAGCAAAGGAGCTAAACAAGTGTTGAGCCATCTGCTCGTAAGTAGGAAAGCAGAAGGAGTCATACGAATCTGGACCAAAACACGGCTCATAGCGCGGTCCTCTGTTCTTCCTAAAGTCACGACCACGAGGTCCAAAGCCATATCCAGAATGACCTGAAGCTCTGCCGAAGCGAAAACCACCCTCCGGATCACGGTCATGAAAGTCGTCTCCTCTACCACCACCTACATGATGCGGCCTGGCCTCTAGCCTCTCTCCACATCGAGGGACTCTCTGTCTACCACCCTGCTGGTAGAACTTCTCCTGCTCACCTCAAGCTTTCTCTGCTCTCTCAACCCGCTTCCTCCTGAAGCAAAACTCCTCAAGATGCCCGTCTCTTTGACAAAACTCACAGTGATAGGTAGGCTTCTTGGGATGTGGTTGAGGTTTGAGGTTCTTAGGCTTGGTGGTGTTGGGTGTAGACTCTTTGGTGTGAGAGGGTCCAGGTAGAGAATCAAGAGAAGTGTGGAGAGGTTTAGGCTTTGGGACCAAGATAGGCTTCTGGGGTGGAGTTTTAGGTTATTCTTGGAACACTCCATCTTTGGGCTGACTAACCTAAAAAGACTCAGTGGAGTGAGTCTTGGGATATCTCTGCTCTAGAGTCATCTTGCTCCATTCCACTGCACGGCTAATGGCACTCTCAAAGTCAGCCTTGGTGTAGGTGTAACCTACCCCAAACCAATCCTGCCTCTTGAACTGCTGGATCATCATGCCAAGCTGTGGCTCTCTGGCACTAATCCAACTCAGGATCTGATGGAGGTAAAAGTTCTTGTTTTGAGCATCAGCTAGCTCCTCTCTCAAAAAAGCTAGCACCTCCACCTGAGACAAGCAGATCTCACTCTCTCTATCAACTTCGATAGACTTCTCAACTTTTAGCTTGATCAGTTCCAATCTCAGGGACAAGCAGTTCTCACAAATAGTGGGTGGAACTAACAAGGTCTCAAGCTCTAGCTTAGTCTGCTCCAGCTCAGCTCTCACTCTAGCTAACTCGCCCAACTGCTCATCACTCTTGGCTTTCAGCTTAGCTAAACTAGCTAAATAGGATGAACAGTCTACACAGGGCACGACGACAGTGGCATGAGCATCTTTCAGCTCTAGCTGAGCGCTTTCAAGCTCAGTGGCCAGAGCGTCTCTCTCATCTACCCTCTCTGTGTACCTGGACTTCAGAGTCGTCAGGTCACACAACAACACCTAACAGTTAGGGCACTCACTGCTAACACCCAAGCAAGGGGAAGAAGACAGACTCTCAATCTTGCCATTTGCCATGGCAAGATCACTCTCAAGCTCATCTATCCTCTTTTTAGCCCCTCTAAGAATTTTCTCCCGATGCTTCAACTCCTGACGGTTCTCTTCTAGAAAATTAACGACTTCTTGTTCATAGGAAGATACCTTTTCATCGTCATCATCATCAGAGTTGTCGGAGGAGCCCTTTTCTTCCTTATCCACAAGAGCCATTGAGCAGAAGCTCTTGCGGGATCTTTGGCTGTGACGCGAGCGACTCTTCGGCTTGTCCTCGAAGGCCATGAAGCAAAGGCATGCCGGATTGTCTATGTCCTTCCCCTTCTTGATCACAATATCTTCATCACTTGAGCTTGAAGATGGGGAAGAAGACGATGACCTCTTGGAGTAGCTTCTCTACATCTCGGCGAAGAAGGCCTTGTCTCGCTTCTTGTTCTCACACCTGTAGTCCTTCAGAGCCTTTCGAAAGAACCTCGTCTTAGGCTTGCCCTTTGTGAAGATGGAGTTGTCGTGCTTGCAGGAGTCGTAGGAGCTACCGCCAGTTCCCTTTTTGTAACTCTTCCGCTTGGGGCAGTCGGTGATGAAATGACCTGGATCACCACAATCAAAGCATCCAGATTTTGTGTCGTGTCTTTTAAGCATTCGTTTATCATAGACACGACACACCCAATTGTTAAACAAACACAGATCATCATCTCCTAGTGAATCAAGTTGATCCTCAGAGATAGACATCAAAGAAAATGCAGCACAACTCAAAGCAGTAGGATCAGCAGAAGGTGTCGCAAAGGCCAGGGTTTTTGAGCTAGAACCAGTGAGATTTGATCTCAACTAGATATCAACCTCTGAGGCCTTGAGCTTACTAAAAAGCTTTGCGACAGTCAAGGTATCATAAGAAGCGCTCTCAACAATAGAAGAAAGCTTGATCTCCCAGATCTTAGGGTCCAAGGTATGAAGAACCTTGAGCGCCTGTTCTTGATCTGAGACCTGCTGACCACGATCGGCCTTGTTGTCCCGAAGCTTGTTAATGATCTATTGAAAGCGACCAAACAAAGCTTCAACAGTCTCACACGGCTTCTGTGAGAAATTTTCATACTCACGCCGGTAGGTCTAATAGAGCCTAGCCTTGACCTGAGCTGTCCCTTCATGGTGTGCCTGGAGGGTAGCCCAGATCTCTCGAGTAGTGTCGAGATGGCTAACGCGCTCAAACTCACTGGGACCTAAACCAGAAAATAAAATGTTCACCGCTTTGCTATTATTCTGATGTTGGGCGATTATATCAGGGGAAGTGTGCTTAGCAATAGGAAGTATAGAAAAAGTAGCGTGAACACAAATATCCCAAATGTCCGAGCTCTGGCTCATGAGATAGGCTCGCATGCGAGTCTTCCAATAAGTGTAGCCAAAAGCTTCAAGGGACGAGGCCTTACCAGAGGAAGTCATGATCACTACATGGGGTTAGAACCGGTTAAGGTATGGAAAAACACTAACCAAGCTCTGATACCACTTGTAGGACTGAAAGTAGCGACCAGAGGGGGGTGAATGGGCGCCTAAAAATTCTTGCGAATCAATGGCCTACTCCCAACACCCAACGCACCTCGATAGACAATCAAAAGAAACAAAACAGATCACACGTACTAAAATAGTCTAGCCTAAAAACCACCAGTGTCCTAATCAAAAAGACAACAACAACGTGCTTAAAAACCAAATTTAAACTAAACAAAATAGATGTCGTAAATGATTCAACAAATACTTTATGTGCACATAAAAACACTTAGATATATCAATTAAATATTCATATTGCAATATGAAAATAAAGTACTAATCAAGTGGATAAATCATGGATCATTCAGTAATAAATTTAGAAATAAAACTGATGTATTGCACGTAAATCGAGAAAACAAGAAAGGGATTAGTACTAATCTTGGCCGGCTACTATTCATTGCGGAAGGATCAATGTGCTATAGTATTGTCATCTCAGTCTTCGTGTGTGTTGTTTTCTTCAGAAGCATCAGCAGCAGCAAGCTGCTTTCCCACGCAAGCTCTGACGAGCTATCACACACGCACAACTTTCACCAAAAACCCAGCAGGATGCGCTGATCCCTTCGCAAGAAACCACGCGCAAAACAATATTCAAACAAGCTTGTTCTTTGGTGGATGCCGGTGACATACTGCCTCGCGTAGTTGCCCGTCTGGTCGATTTGCATGGAGCGCGTACGTAGAAGCTGCTACAGAGGGCTTCCTCGACTATTGTACTGTGCATGCACTTTGTCTCCCGTGTAGGCGTGTTGCAACGTTGCTCGCCAGCCGCAGCCAATGCATGCGCCGATACCTCCTGCCGCTCAGAAATCACATCGCAGCGCACACAAGCATACGCAGGCAGGCGACGCCTCGCACGCAGATAGCCTGAGCGGCTTTGACGCTGCCCGAGGAGAGATGAAGCGCCGGCGATGAGGAACAGAGGGAAAAAGATGATTGCGGCGGCGGCTAAGAAAACCTAAACTCGAATTTTAATTGAATGAGTTCACTCTAACCCTAGGGGGTTGGGGCCTATTTATAGGCAGCCCACTAAAAGGGAAAAGACAAATTTACCCCTAGGGTAAATTACACTGACTCTGAAAATAAAATTGGAAATGACCAAAATGCCCTTAAGGTTTTTTACTGACTCGAATAACATAGACTGTAGGCCTAAAGGCAAAATAATAAAATCCTAAATAAAGATAATCACCGGTTGTCAGTTTTGCGCCGAAACTGACAAAGCGTCCACCGTCTTCGCACCGGGTACCCGGATTGGGCCGACCCGATTCCGCAGCTTCCTTAGCCCGCCAATCGCTCGCCACCCATGTACCTGTGTCAATCCCGATCAACAAACCAGTGGATCCTCTGTCGCTCCTAGCCCATATACTCGGATTGGGCCAGCTCGACTCCGTGACCCCTCTGCCCGACAGTCGCTCGCTGCCCGTGTACCTGAGTCACACGCAGCCCAAACACAGCAGGTATCATCTTCTCTTCACGTCTCCTCTTTGACTTCCGTTGACAATCACTCATCACATCTGGAGCCATAAGGCCCATGCTCTTCAACATGATTCCTCACCCATCGGTCATCTGATGGTGTAAGTCTTCCCCGAGCAGAACATATCTTGTTGCTTGATATCTGAATTTTCTTGGTGCCAATGTTGAAGGATTTTTCAAGTAATGAATGATATCGTACCGCCAGTCATCGGCTTCTATCTCTGCGATCTCTACTTCAATCAACCTAGCCATCGGCTTGTATCTTGATGCCATCTAGGCCAAGTCATTTGCTTCTAAGTTCTACTCTCTCGGGATATGAGTAAGAGTTACTTTTTAGAAGCTTGACATTATGGCTTGGCACCGATCATGATATTCTTTGAGCACGCCATCCTTGCACTCGTACTCATCTGACAATTGCTTCATTACTAGAGTCCCCCATGATTTCTATCGTATCGGTGCCCACTTCTTCCAATAGTTGTAACCCTTTCAATACCGCTTCATATTCGACCTGGTTATTAGTGGAGAAGGATTTGATAGTATATGCAAATTCAAATGATGCCTCCCTGAGGGGATACAATTACAAGGCCTATACCACATCCATGCCGACACACCGATCAATCGAAGAACAAAGTCCATGATGTCGGCTCAACATGAGTCATCATCTCATCTCTGTGTTAGACTATGAAATCGGCTATGGCTTGCCCTTTTACTGCCTTAGCCGATTCATACCTAAGATCAAATTCGGTGAGAGCGAGGACCCACTTTCCGATAAACCCTTTCAATACCGAGGCCAATAGCATATACTTAATGACATCAGCCTTACATATCACTGTGCACTCTGATGATAGCAGGTAATGTATTAATTTGGTGCACGAGAAATATAGGCATAAAGAAATCTTCTCTACTATGGGGTATCGGGTCTCGGTATCGAGTAATCTTCTACTGAGGTAGAAAATCACCCTTTCTTTCTTGTCGATCTCCTGTACCAAGACCGACCCAATGGCTTGATCATCGATTGACAAATATAACATGAATGGAGTCCCTCTCTATGGCGGCATCAGCACTAGAGGTGAGGCTAAGTATTCTTTGATCTCATCGAATGCCTTCTGCTACTTTTCTTCCCATGTAATAGCGGAGTGAATGACTCTATTTTCCTTGAGAGGTCAGCTATAAATCTTTTGAGGAAATTTATCTTCCCGATCAGTGACTACATCTTGGTTTTATCATTAGGGGTTGGGTGTTCTTAATTGCCTCAATACTACACTAGCTTATCTCGATCCCTCTTTCATGCACAATAAAGCCCAGAAACTTCCCCGCCGATACACCAAAGGTGCACTTCTTATGGTTCATTTTTAGTCCATATCTTCTGGCCCTCTCTAGGATTTGACGTAGATCAGCCACATGGTCATGGGTGTTGCTTGATTTTACTACGATGTCATCTATATATATTTCCACCAACATGCCAATCAGGTCATGGAAAATATAGTTCATGGCCCTCTGGTAAGTCTCTCTGGCATGTTTTAAACCAAAGGTCATCACCACCCACTCATAAAGTCCGATAGCGCTTGGGCACCGGAAGGCCGTCTTGTGGATTTCTTCATCAGCCATGAAAATATGATTATATCCTGCATTCTCATCCATGAAACTGATAATCTTATGGCCCGATGTGGCGTCCACCAGCAAGTCCACGATCGGCATTGGGTATTCATCTTTAGGGGTCTCTTTATTCAGATCTCTGAAGTCAACACATATTCTAACCTTCCCGCTCTTCTTCCTTACTAGCACGATGTTGGATACCCACTCTGTGTATCGTCATGGTCCTATGAATCCTACATCATATAGCCTTGTTACCTCGGCCTTGATATCTGGATATATTTCTACCTTAAACCGCCGAGGTGACTGCTTGAAGGGTCGATACCCTTGTTTTATTGGGAGCCGATGTTCTACAATCGATCGAATTAGTCCTATCATTACATGATACTCCCACACGAAGCAGTCCTGATATTCTCGTAATAATGCAATTAATTTATTCTTTATTTCCTCAAGAAGTTGAGCACTTATGAAGGTTTGCCTCAGTCTATCACCGGTTCCAATGTCTACCTCTTGTAGCTCATCGGTTGCAGTGAAGCCTTGACCGAGTTTACCCTCTGCTTCGTCTATGCCGCCTTCAAAGGGTAAGTTTGGGCTGCTCATCGTTGGCTAGTTTGATTTTGTCATTTGATACTTCGAGGAAGTCATTCTCCCAAGCCTTGCTAGATAGGCAGACAACTAAAGCCAGCCAGGAATGAGTGATCTAAAAGAGGTCCCACTAGGCATGCCAAAAATCATGTTGGTGTATTTTTTGGTCACACGCGTGGCCTAGGAGATTTTCTTAACTCTAGTGCAAGTCCTATAATCTTAGAAGGTTTTGAGCGTGTCAATCAATTTGACCCTGCAACTGATAAGGAATCATAAAGAAATATCATTAGTAGTAACACCGATCGGCTATCGAGCCGATGACTGTGGCGAGAATAAAATAAGTCGGAATAAGCGCGCCTATCGGCCATGGGGCCAATGAACATGCCCACGCTATCGGGCTGAACACTCTATCGGCTGATAGGATAACATCCTTGTGCAACAAGGTTGATGAATGCCTCATAGGTAGAGATGAAACATAGCGTGGAAAAGAAGATAACCTATCAACTTGTACTCCAATAGAAACTAAACTTAGCATGCCAAATAACATATTCATATCATTAAATTACTGCAACTGTAAGATCGGACCCAATCGAGACAATCGCTAATCAAGATAAATCAATAACACTTCAATGCATCGGGCATACTTTATTTAGATGAATGGTAAATAGCATGAACAGGATACAATAGTAACACCTAGTTCACATTAATCTCAGAGATCAAAACTAATGCAGCCTTATACCTACCAAAATATACCAAGATAAACCCGGTAATCACACCGATCAGGCTGATACCTCAAGAGATCGATACAATACAACCTCGAAGAACAAACCTTAATTAATGTGATCGTCAGGGTGTCGGGACTCACCTCTTCACCAGAGATAAAGACGATGTAGCCTGGTTCCAAGTGCCAAGCCCTGCTGGGATTAACCTTAGGAATCCACGGGTGGCGATGTGCCGAAATTAGTAGTTTGTAGGGGTTGATTGTGTGTAAAACCTAGCTAATTAGATACATATTTATAGTCTGGAGACTTGTCATCCAAGTAATCTATCTTGGAACTAATTCTGGATTATCCTTATCTTCTCTCTCATTCATCGGCTCCTGCATATCCGATCATATTGTAACAATATGGACGAGCTTCTTTGACCACCTTTGATCGAACCCCTTTTTGACTTTCTATTGACCATGCGACATTCTTGGTGAGCCTAGGCTCTACTAAATCTTAGCATCAATGGATCCCTTCTCTAGTTTATCAGCTGAAGTCATATGCATCCTTACAGGGTTGCAACTGCATGCTCCCTAGTGGTAGTAAACAAGACATATATCATAGATCAAGAAGATTCAACATCAATGTGCCGCTAAAATAGGGGCTTATTTGTGGAGTTTGGAAGGGTATACTTGTCCTATGTAGTCTAAATTACTAGTTATTGCAAGGCTAGGTAATAATCCAATAAATTCAAAGCCTAGTTGCTGGTCCAGATATATGAGATTTTTTAACAACTCAACACACAAAGATAATGGGACTTATGTAACCAAGGAAAAGAGCCATTCACTGTTGACACTAATTATGGCTCCTTAAATATATATATATATATATAGTCATGAGGCATAATAAAAAAATCTCATATTAAATATACATTAAATATGTGTGATTGTTTACTTATATAAAATATTATCCAGTACCTGGCACGTATCACAGAAACGTATAAAAAATATGTAAGAACAACACCCTCGATATACATGAAACATTCTATTTATATAAATGAATGACAACTGCTCTGCCTAATGGCATGAAAATATAAATAAAAAATATATAATCATAACACTTACATTAAGAAATATTACACCGGTGTGATATCGAACAATGTCGATAAAAAATTATATCTCATGGTGTGAGATATTATGTTTGGTATCATGACTACATGTATGTGTGATATAAATAATTATATGAATACACACACATATATATGAAATAAATAATATATGTAATGATAATGTCTCACTAAAAATGATATTTATTGATATGGCATTGCACATGTGTCATTTAAAATAAATATGATGGGCATGACACCATACACACATGTCAAAAAAGAAGAAGTGTACATATGCAATGATAATAAAGGAATAGATATTCATTAAGCGATGTAAAATACTAAATACCAAATATTCATCAATAGAGAGACATATATAATTTTTGTTAAAGAAAATATATTGTGGAGTGGCAATCATAAAGTCTGCTACAATACACATCTTTAAAATAAAAAAGAGTAATAAATATATATATAATGATAAATAATTCATACACCTTACAAATAAAATGGATCACATATTTTTCACTGACTCATGCGTCAATCATATATTGATCAAGCAATGATAAATTAGTAGAGACATTCATGTACAAATACATGGATTATATATGTAGCAGCCTTAATAAATATGTATATATATATATAAGTTATGCATGAACAGGAAGATCACTCTCCCACGCGCTACACCTGTGACACTTTCTGCATGCCATTTTACTGATAGAAAATAATAAAATAAAAAGAAGAGAAGTTGTGTCACATGTACAAAGCAGCACGTTCTCTCATCTCCATGCACAACAGCCCACGTCTCTCATTCCTGCGCAAAGCAGTCCACACATACAGTCAACAAGCACTGCAGCACTGGCCCACGTCGCACGTCCTTCCCACGATGGTTCGCACGTAATCTCATGCTTCCTCTGTAAATAGAGTCACATGGTTAGGATGGATAGGAACGTTAGAATATCTGAATTATATGTATTTGTATTTGAATAACTGTAAATATGGATATTTGTATTTGTATCTGAATTAAATATGGATGACATTCGGAAATATCCGAATTCGTTTTACAAATGTGGATATGGAAACGGATATCCGAATTCTGCTAAATGTGGATATGAATATGTGAAATTTGAACTGCATGTACCTAAAATAATGCACTAAAATTTATATAAAAATCACATTCACTATTTTGTGTACATTTTTAGTTCTTATCCACTAGATTTAAAGAAATGTTAAAAAAATTATGTTAACACTTCATTAGTAATGTGGAGCTTAAGGGTTTTTTAATTATAAAAAATCAAATAAAGTCTAAAAAATATGAGACTTGTCACAGTGTTATAATATTATACGTAGATATCATGATAAATGTTTTAAAATATTTCTAAAATTTTATCATATAGGATGTTAAGAAATCTGAGATTCTCTTGAGAGGAATAAGAGTTTTGAGAAGTAATAAGCTATGGTTTAAAGTAAATTGATGGTTAAATGTTTGTTTAAACTTGGATTTTTTTTTATATAATCAAAATACAACATATATAATCCTGTATAAATTATTTGTATTTTTATAGATCCATTTTCTATTTTTAACTCATTAATTGTGTTTCTAGTATTTAAATTGGAATATGTGAAATTTGAACTGCAAGTACATAAAATAATGCACTAAAATTTATAGAAAAATCACATTCACTATTTTGTGTCCATTTTTAGTTCTTATCCACTAAATTTAAAGAAATGCTAAAAAAATTCTGTTACGACACTTCATCGGTAATGTGGAGCTTAAGGTTTTTTTAATTATAAAAAAATCAAATAAAGTCTAAAAAATACGAGACTTGTCACGGTGTTATAATATTATACATATATACCATTATAAAATTTTGAAAATGTTTTAAGAAATTTATCATCTGGATGTTAATAAAATTTTGAAAATTAGACGAGGGGAAGTACTACTAAGGTATAAAGATATCATACTCTTCATCTGCATCTTCTATTCTACTCAATTAAATGCATCACATCATAGTTCTAGGCTCGACCTTTTGGTACAAGCCTAGAAATATATCATATCATAGTCCTAAGCTCGGTCTTTGGGTACAAGCCTAGGAATGCATCATATCATGGTCCTAGGCTCGTCCTTTTGGTACAAGCCTAGGAATGCATCATACCATGGTCCTAGGCTCGACCTTTTGGTACAAGCCTAGGAATGCATCATATCATGGTCCTCGACCTTTTGGTACAAGCCTAGGAATGCATCATATCATAGTCATAGGCTCAGTCTTTTGGTACAATCCTAAGAATACATGTCATAAAAATGCATATCATAGTCCTAGACTCGGCCTTTTGGTACAAGCCTAGGAATGCATAACATAAATCATAATGCTATGCTCAGCCTTTTGGTACAAGCCTAGGAATGTATAACATAAATCATAATCATAGGCTCGGCCTTTTGGTACAAGCCTAGGAATGCATAACATAAATCATAGTCCTAGGCTCGGACTTTTGGTACAAGCCTAGGAATGCATAACATAAATCATAGTCCTAGGCTCGGCCTTTTGGTACAATCCTAAGAATGCATAACATAAATCATAATCCTAGGCTCGGCCTTTTGGTACAAGTCTAGAAATGCATATCATAGTCCTAGGCTCGGCCTTTTGTTACAAGCCTAGGAATGCATCTCATAAAAACATACATATCATAGTTCTATGCTCGGCCTTTTGGTACAAGCCTAGGAATTTACATCATAATCCTAAACTCGGTCTTTTGGTACAAATTTAGGAATGCATATCATAAATCATAATCCTAAACTCGGCTTTTTGGTACAAGTTTAGGAATGCATATTCATATCATAATTGTAGGCTCGCCCATTTGGTACAAGCCTAGAAATGCATATCGTAAATCATAGTCCTAAACTCGACCTTTTGGTAAAAGTTTAGGAATACATATTCATATCCTAGTCCTAGGCTCGGCCTTTTGGTACAAGCATAGGAATGCACATTATAATCATAAACTCGGCCTTTTGGTACAAGTTTAGAAATGCATATTCATATCATAGCCCCAGGCTTGGCCTTTTGGTACAAGCCTAGAATGCACATTATAATCCTAAACTCGGCCTTTTGGTACAAGTTTAGGAATGCATATTCATATCATAGTCCCAGGCTTGGCCTTTCGGTACAAGCCTAGGAATGCATATCATAATTTTTACTCCCTACTTTAGTACGAGTCTAAGAATATTTTCTCAAAATATGTCAAATGTATAAGGGCCAACTAAAATTTTCATATAGGCTCTATGGTATAAATATAAGGTCAAAAATTCCTACAAATGACTCATAAGCACATTATGATAAATACTTGCATTTCTCACATACATATATAAATAGTGTGAATTACATACATATGCATAAGTAACTCATGCGATGGTATCATAAATAATTAAGCCTCAATATTCAAGGCATGATCAAAATAAAAAATACGTAGTTGAACTAAGTTATAATTGGGATATCAAAATAAGCAAATGGCCTAATGGCACCATACTAAAGAAGATAAATCATGGCATATGCGCATATATGGCGTGATAATGATATTCATGCTAACAAAGATAACGAAGCATTTATGTTCTATACATGCATAACAAAAAACCAATGTGGAAAAAAATCAAGACACTTCTTCAACGACGCTGGATCTAGGATAGAATATTATTTTCATTTATTTTTTAGCTTCATATCAACATGCATTGTAATTTTCTTTTAGTCGGAACTCTTAATCAGGGGTTTTTTCTACGGAGATGTAATTAATAGGATTATTATGTAAGCGTATTAATTCTGGAAGTAATGGATTCACAATTTGTGATATTTCATTTTTTGCATTTAAATCAAACTAACTTGTATCTTACGATTTGTGGATAAGGCCCTTTCCACGTACTTATTTCTAAAGGGGACCCGTTTTCCTGTCGTTAGATTCTGGCATGCCCGGTGGGACCTACTTCTCCCCTCATCTTTGATTTCCGACATAAATTACAAAAAAATAATATACGCAAGCAAAATATATTCATGTTGGACATGATATGAAATAAAAATATGTGTTCATACGTGCTAAATATCTCATACTGCATTTTGTTTTTGGCCAAATATAAAATGCGCATGAGAAAATTGACATGTAGTTTTCTTTGTGACAAGGATGGTGGGGCGAGTTCAACCTTTCATCACGTTGTGCTTTGGTTCGTTTTGGGTGGACGTCCCTATGGGTCCCTTCCAAGCGGCCAACAGTGGCAGTTCACTTGAGACAACTGCTGCGTCACCAACCCCAGTAGGCTAGGACCAAGAAGTGGACTCCAAGCAACATGATGAGTATGTCCCTGTCATGTCCAAGTCTACTAAGAGAAGGCAAAGGGCAGCTGTGAAGGCACGTGAGGCCTCCTCACAAGAGTTGATCATTACTGTTCATGAAGCAGCTTTCTCAGATGTGCTACCTCTTGGGTTTACTAGGAGCACACGTGGCAAGTCAGGGATCTACAAGCCCTCACCAAGGTTTCGTTACACAATACTTGGTGAGTGGCCTATTCATAAAAAGAAGACACATCTGTCAAAGGCGAAGCCAACTAACCCAATGGCAAGTTCTCCATTGGTTCATGTAGTTGGAAAAGAGGTTGTAATGACAAAGCATAATGAAGCTCCAACGGTGGTTGCACCATCGAAGCCCATAGTGGCAACATCTTCATCTACAAAGGTTATGCTGAATCAAACTCAGCGTTTGCAGCCACTTGATAAAGGCAAGGCGATGATGGTGGATGAAACTCACCACCAACGGCCCTTGAACAAAGTCAAGAGCAACACGATGGTGCAATAATCTTCACCATCTCATGACATAACATACAAGACAACAAGCCAACTTCGAGTTGATGCACCAGAGTTCATCCCCACGCTGCTCAATAAATCTAGCAGGGCACGATGCAAATCAAAAAAGAAGCGCACACTCCAATGGCAAGGGGTTTATCTCACACCCAAGGAGGTTAAATTGGGCTATATAGATCCAACGACGGTGCCTTTTGATCCAGAGCCATCACTATCACTAATACAATGTCCTTCCTTCGAAGGGTCATTCTCGCCATCTCGACACCGTCGATGATGGCGCAACACTCGCCAAGCTTGGATTTATTTCCCTATGGCGATTGAAACCAGGGAGACAACTCGCTAGTGCAAGAAGGTGGGCCATACCATCTACAATAGAACAAGGGGGAATCGCCCAAGAATTCAAGGAGGAAGGATTGATGCTTCAAATGCATTCCTAGAAAGAAGTATCTACCAAACATTGAGAGAATTGCTGCCAGGTGCTTTCACATCTTGAAATAGTGTGGGTGGCGCCATCATGAGACGAGCTGAGGCACTAGCCGACTGGCCAGAATACCAAGAATTCATAGAGCAAAACCCTTGGCGGCAAGTCTACATCAAGCAAGCTGCAAATGTTCGTGCGAAGCGAGCAGATTACAAGCGAAGAGAATTGTCCGTGCGAACAAAATCAGCATGTAGTGCGATTCAGGGCCAGCTTCTCTGCTACCTAGTCATGACTAGAGGGTGACAATAAAGAAGAGGGTGCCAAGCACATCCAAGAAGACAACAACAACATTATATCCTTGGCCGACTAGAAAAGAGGCTTTGAATAAATCAGTTGAGGTGTTTTCATCAATGTCGGTTGAGGTCAGAGAAACAGGGGACAACACAAGTGAAGCATCCTCTACCTCGGTGCATTTCAAAAGAAAGAAAGCTAGAAAAATGGTGTAATATGTCATCGTCCTGTAACTCGGAGTCTTACAAATTCTCACGACTCAAGTTATTCAGGGTCTCATAATCCCTTGTATGATGATGCAACTTATCGTGAAAATAATGCACCGGATGCTATAGAGTCTATTGAGTCAAATTCTCTTAGATCTCAACAACTGCGTGTTGAGCAAGTTATAGCAATGAATGAGACCCTATCAGTAGAAGAACAGCTAGCTCAGCTCACAGCATCATTGTAACAAAACGAAGATGAGTTGGCTGCTCTTCGGCACCAAGTAGCAAATGGTGCGGGGCTAAAAAATAAGGGACAAGCCTCTACCAGCCAGGAAGACCACCAAGTGATGCCCGGTGTTAGCTTGGAAGCTATTCAACGAATGATCACTGAAGGGGTTAAGGCACAATATATGCAATCACACTACTCTATGCGTCCGGGGTATGTTAAATCGTACCCTTCGGATGTTGATATGGTGCATTTTCCGAGCAACTATCGGCAGCCACAGTTTAGTAAGTTTAATGGAACTGGGTCGCCGCATGAGCATATAGCTCATTTTCTAGTAGCTTGCCAAGATATAGCTCACAATGGAGCTCTCCTCCTACGATAGTTTGTACAAACACTGTCGGGGCCTGCCTTCACTTGGTATAACAAGTTGCCACCAAGCTCTATGAAAACTTGGGAACATATGCAAGATGCTTTTCTCGAGCGTTTTTATAGTACACAAAGAATTGTTGGCATCACCGAACTGACAAAAACAGAGCAAGGGGCAAATGAAAAGGTTGTTGACTTCATAAATAGATGGAGGAACCTTAGTCTGCACTGTCCTTAGCCCATTACAAAACATGAGGTCGTACGGATGTGTATGAACAACCTACGACCTGAAATGGCTGTTTATTTGCAAGGTGTACGTCCCATAACTTTTGAAGAGTTAACGTCCAAGGCAACTGACATTGAAAATTATGCTCAATATGTAGCTCGCCGTTCAAAGACAGTCGTAAAGCCAATAGATAAGAATGTTCCAAGAGATAAAGTTCCATTCAAGCCAAAGCAAGTTCAGGCTATGGAAGCAACGGCGGTGATCCCATCGTTGCAAATAGATAGAGCAGCTCCGAGGAATAAAGAACTAAAAGGACCTCAAGATGTCAAAAGGCCAACTCTTAGTGAGTGCCAGAGTAAAGAATACTCCTTCCCTTCAGAAGAGGTGCCAGATCTTTTTGCTGGTTTGCAAGAGTTTGACCTTATAGAGCTTCCAAGGTCAAAAAGACTAGAAGAGGCCTCTAAGTTCAATGAACCAAATTTTTGCCATTACCACCGTGTCTTGGGTCATACACTAAAAGATTGTTTTGTGGTAAAAATATCATCCAGAAATTGATAGATGAGGCGACAATCAATACAAACCTTTTGAAGAGTTTCAAGAAGGGAAAGAAAATGGCAGCTAACATCGCCACCATTCAAAATGATCTGGTGAGTTGTGCATATTCCAATATGATTCCAAATTATGATCAACAAATGATGATGCAAAAGTCTGAGTTTGCTCCCATGGTTGTCTTAGGCGATGCAACATATCTCGATGAGCAGTGAGCACACTTCAGAGGGACACATGCCAACAAGTCCAACTCATCAAATTGTGGAAAATCATAAGAGCATGGATAGCCCCGAAAAAGGCGAAGCGTGCTCGAAAGACTAATGGTCAATGGTGAAGTCCCACACTTCGTGGCAATAAGTTCTAAAAAATTGGAACGACGTGAGGACGACACACGTGAAGACTTCAATGCTTTTATAGTCGGAGTCTTCGAAGATGATGAACCATTGTACTTCCCGGAGGAAGAACCCCTATAAGTAGAACAGGTTCAACTTAGATCGGGCCGTCAGTTGGATGACGTTCGCCCCCTCCTAAAAATCCTAGAAGTAAGGATGTAGCTTCAGATGAAACGACTGACCCCACTTCTAATGTGTCAGTTAAGTATGATGTAATTGCTCATTTGAAGAAAATACCAACCATGCTTTCAGTGTATGATGCTATGTGTCTATCTTCTGATCTGTGAAAGGCTTTTATTACAACACTTTCATTTCTCAAGGATTATAGAGTAGAAGTGTCTCACACCGAAGCAAAATTAGTTGATATGGCATTGCACATGTGTCATTTAAAATAAATATGATGGGCATGACACCATACACACATGTCAAAAAAAGAAGAAGTGTACATATGCAATGATAATAAAGGAATAGATATTCATTAAACGATGTAAAATACTAAATACCAAATATTCATCAATAGCGAGACATATATAATTTTTGTTAAAGAAAATATATTGTGGTGTGGCAATCATAAAGTCTGCTACAATACACATCTTTAAAATAAAAAAGAGGAATATATATACATATATATATACTACGATAAATAATTCATACATCTTACAAATAAAATGGATCACATATTTTTCACAAACCCATGCGTCAATCATATATTGATCAAGAAATGATAAATTAGTAGAGACATTCATGTACAAATACATGGATTATATATGCAGCAGCCTTATTAATATATATATATATATATATATAAGTTATGCATGCACAGGAAGATCACTCTCCCACGCGCTACACCTGTGACACTTTCTGCATGCCATTTAACTGATAGAAAATAATAAAATAAAAAGAAGAGAAGTTGTGTCACATGAACAAAGCAGCACGTTCTCTCATCTCCATGCACAACAGCCCACATCTCTCGTTCCTGCGCAAAGCAGTCCACACATGCAGTAACAGGCACTCCAGCACCGGCCCACGTCGCTGTGCACGTCCTTCCCAGGATTGTCGCACGTAATCTCCTGCGTCCTCTATAAATAGAGTCACACGGCAGCAAAGCGAGAGATGATTTTTTTGTGGGGAGAGCACCACATACGCGCTGCTAGTTTCTTTCGAAGAGCTTTTGTTGTCTGGGAGCACGCTGCTGCAGATCTTTCTGCCAGAGAGCAACGCGCGCACAACCTCCTCCAATCCAAATCAAATGATTAGACGATGGAAGTACTGCTAAGGTACAAAGAAATCGTGCTCTTCATCTACATCTTCTCTTCTACTCAATTAAATGCATCACATCATAGTTCTAGGCTTGATCTTTTAGTACAAGTCTAGAAATACATTATATCATAGTCCTAGGCTCGGCCTTTTGGTACAAGTCTAGGAATGTATCATATCATGGTCCTAAGCTCGGCCTTTTGGTACAAGCCTAAAAATGCATCATACCATGGTCCTAGGCTCGGCCTTTTGGTACAAGCCTAGCAATGCATCATATCATGGTCCTAGGCTCGGCCTTTTGGTACAAGCCTAAGAATGCATCATATCATAGTCCTAGGCTCGGCCTTTTGGTATAAACCTAAGAATGCATGTCATAAAAATGCACATCATAGTCCTAGGCTCGGCCTTTTGGTACAAGCCTAGGAATGCATAACATAAATCATAGTTCTATGCTCGGCATTTTGGTACAAACCTAGGAATGCATAACATAAATCACAGTCCTAGGTTCAGCCTTTTGCTATAAGCCAAGGAATGCATAACATAAATCATAGTCCTAGGCTCGGCCTTTTGGTACAAGCCTAGGAATGCATAACATAAATCATAGTCCTAGGCTCGGCCTTTTGATACAAGCCTAGGAATGCATAACATAAATCATAATCCTAGGCTCGGCCTTTTGGTACAAATCTAGAAATGCATATCATAGTCTTAGGCTCGGCCTTTTGTTACAAGCCTAGGAATGCATTTCATAAAAACATATATATCATAGTTCTAGGCTCGACCTTTTGGTACAAGTCTAGAAATGCATATCATAGTCTTAGACTCGGCCTTTTGGTACAAGCCTAGGAATTTACATCATAATCCTAAACTCGGCCTTTTGGTACAAGTTTAAGAATGTATATTATAAATCATAATCCTAAACTCGGCCTTTTGGTACAAGTTTAGGAATGCATATTCATATCATAATCTTAGGCTCGGCCTTTTGGTACAAGCCTAGAAATGCATATCGTAAATCATAGTCCTAAACTCGGTCTTTTGGTACAAGTTTAGAAATACATATTCATATCCTAGTCCTAGGCTCGACCTTTTGGTATAAGCCTAGGAATGCACATTATAATCCTAAACTTGGCCTTTTTGTACAAGTTTAGGAATGCATATTCATATCATAGTCCCAGGCTTGACCTTTTGGTACAAGCCTAGGAATGCACATTATAATCCTAAACTCGGTCTTTTAGTACAAGTTTAGGAATACATATTTATATCATAGTCCTAAACTTGGCCTTTCAGTACAAGCCTAGGAATGCATATCATAATTTTTAGGCTCTACTTTCTAGTACGAGTCTAAGAATATTTTCTCAACATATGTCAAATGTATAAGGGCCAACTAAAATTTTCATATAGGCTCTATGGTATAAATATAAGGTCAAAAATACCTACAAATGACTCATAAGCATGTTATGATAAATACTTGCATTTCTCACATACATATATAAATAGTGCGAATTGCATACATATGCATAAGTAACTCTTGCGACAGTATCATAAATAATTAAGCCTCAATATTCAAGGCATGATCAAAATAAAAAATACGTAGTTGAACTAAGTTATAATTGGGATATCAAAATAAGCAAATGGCCTAATGGCACCATACTAAAGAAGATAAATCATGGCATATGCGCATATATGGCGTGATAATGATATTCATGCTAACAAAGATAACAAAGCATTTATGTTCAATACATGCTTAACAAAAAAACAATGTGGAGAAAAATCAAGATACTTCTTCAACGACGCTGGAGCTAGAATAGAATATTATTTTCATTTTTTAGCTACATATCAACATGCATTGTAATTTTCTTTTAGTTGGAACTCTTAATCAGGGGTTTTCTCTATGGAGATGTAATTAACAGGATTATTATGTAAGCGTATTAATTCTGGAAGTAATGGATTCACAATGTCTGATATTTCATTTTTTGCATTTAAATCAAACTAACTTGTATCTAACGATTTGTGAATAAGGCCCTTTCCACGTACTTATTTCTAGAGGGGACCCATTTTCCCGTCGTCAGATTCAACTGATAATTTATATCAAATCTCTTGTTGCGGAAGTGTAGGGAGGGATGCTATCTAATTGCTCCAAGTTTTCAAACAAGGCTTGATATGTGCACCAAAAGGATATAACTTAACTAGAGTAGATGCGGCAAACAGAAAATGCAATACTAATTGTTGCACCTTTGTTTTCTTTCTCTTTTTTGTCAACTCTTCGTTTCTTTTCTTCAACTTTTTTTGCTACTTTGAACAAGCAGCCAGATGTACATATGTAGTCTTTCTACTCAACAAAGATAAGTGCAAGGCCCCAAAGAAATAATCCTATAGCTAGTCCCAAATAGGTTCAAAGTTTTCACAAAGGAAGGAAAAGTGGTTCAACTAGTGAATTCAAACATGGATTCCAAACTTCTTAGTGTTGCATAATTCAGACCAACATATAATATGGGTATATGCAAACTATGAACATTGTGATGGATAAAACTGAAAGCGAGAAGATGAATTTAGAATTGAGCTTAACATAGATTTTGTAGTATGAGTTGCAAGCTTTCTAACAAGTATCTAAACGCTCAAATCCGACTTCGTCTGCAAGAGTTAGCCCAATTTTCACCCTTGCTGTAGAAAGAGCAGATCTAGACGTGAGCAACTTAGGAGATAAATCCAAACCGACCAAGAACAAAATAACCAAAGGGGAAATAGATCCAGTGTGGAAAAGAGAAAGGGAAAAATAATTTGGTATAAGCAAAACATGAAGGAACTCTAGGATTCAGCAATCAAATTTAATTTGTTAGATTAAAACCTAACAAAGCTCACTGTAGCCCTAGATTTAATTATGGGTTGTAGCAATTTGGCGGGGGGGATTTGGGTATGAGATAGAAGGTAAAACTAGTGACTAAGATAAACGATCCTACCGAGTGAACTGAAGCTATGCTACCAGATGATGCGGGAGTGTTACCCGATCTTCTCATCATAGGATCGTGGGGGATAACTTGACCCATGAAACCTGATAAACCGATGGCACCAATCGCTACTTGAGCAGCAACCTATGACAAATGAATTCTCCCGACCACACGATTTGGTCTTTGTGTGCTTGACCATAGGAAGTAGACGCTGTTACAATTGGAAATCCATAAGGATTACACAAGAACAAGAGTTAGAACTAACAAATCTCTCAATCTCTAAGGGGGTGGCTTCTGCACACTCAAACCTTAGAAACAAGAAATGGGGGCTGCTAGTTCAAATTCATGCTAAACCCTAGAGGGGAGGTTACAAGGGGTATATATAGTGAGGGCACCCCTACCCTTGGTTCTACATGGGCTAGACTTGGCCTAACAAGGAAAACAACAGCCCATGTGCAGTTTACTTAGGCTGAAAGACTCTAATTGTTTTCAAACTTAAAATACAAACCAACCAAAATGGTGTGGTCAAAAAGTAGTAAAGCAGAACTAACTCTCTTTCTTTGTTAGGTTCTAGAGTAGTTTTGGTGAAGTCTGACTAGTCAAGTTGGTGGTCAGCAATCATAGCAATTGAAGAAATTGTGCCCAAGACAATTCTAGGCAGATTGGAAGTTCCGATTTAGAATTGGATGTTCCGATAATATTGCACACATCGGAAGTTCCGATAAAGTATCAAAAGTTCCGACACGACTTAACCTAAGATGGTTTTTTATTTTTGAATGAGACGGAAGTTCCGATGGTGGATTGGAAGTTTTGATGTTCTGGGATCATCAGAAGTACCGATGGATCGGAAGTTTCGATAGTGTCTCGGAAGTTCTGATAATTTCTAGAACTGAAACAGATAGTCCAAATCAGAAGTTCTAATCCAGGATCAAAAGTTCCAAGGTGGACGAAATAAATTAGATCTGTTGGATCTTAATGTGGATTTGGGTCCAGGGTCTTAGCTCTATATAAAAGGAGGAGGAGGAGGTCATGGAGATGAAATTAATTGCAATTTAGATTAAATCTAAACCCTAGCCTCCAAGAACCTCTCCTCTTCCTTCCTTCTTGATCTCAGTAGTTGAGATTGGGATTTCTCCCTAGTTTTCACGAGCGGTGCTAGCATGCCAGGGTGAGATCAATCTCATACTTATATGTATGGACTCCGTAGAGGCGCTGCTCGAATAGAGGTGCTCGTGGGCTTCTTCACGTGGATATCGCCGGTCTTCGCCAATTAGATCGTTGGGTAACGGGCAGTGTGAAATGAGGATAAGCGAGGATGCACTTCCCTATCATCTTCTTCCGCTACACTAGCGTGTCTCGTGTTAGAAGGTAACAATTCATGATCCCTCACGCGTATGGTTCCAGAGTTTGGGGGCGAAATTTTTGAAATTGTCGGCTAGCGTAGCTTCCCCATGTCCCAACAACGATATCCTCATCAAATGCACAACCTAGCAATTCTAGACATTAACATCACCACACGTGTCCATCCCATCCTCGTTTTCCCATATCTCATGTGATTCAAACATGAGAACAAGAAATGTATTCCCATTAGGTAGTAAACTACCCTCAGTAAAAGTATGATTGCAATCATTAAGGAACAAATTCACCTCTTGTTGCATTTGTTTCAATCGAGATCTTTTCATAGGACCTTCACGTATAGTATTGGCATGAACAGTTTGAGAGAAACTTATAGCATTAACCAAGTCTGCCCCATGACCAAAAGAATGAGGGTTGTTGGAAATATCCTCATCATTTAAGTTTCATGATGTTCTAGTGAAATGATTTGTTCGTTCTAAGTTTCATGATGTTCTAGGGCCCCGTTTGGTTACATGGACTAAACTTTAGTCTATGGATAATCAATAGATTCGTCTTGCGAATAATCCTCCGATTATGCAATTATTTTTATAATTAATTTATGTTTAGTCTTTTAAATTGATGTTCAAATATCAGATGTGATACAGACTAAACTTTAATCCATGGAACCAAATGCCCCTAAGTTGTGCATGAAGGCGCTAGCACACATGAAGAAATAAGCTACAACATGTAGACAATTAATAGACAATATGACAGTGTAGAAAATAGGGAAATTGTGGTGTAATAAGTTGATTTTTAAGAAATAGTAGAGATATGATAGTTTTTATATCAAACTTTAGGGAATAAAATTTAAAACATATTTTGGAGATGCTGTTAGCAACTAGCAACCTCCCCCGTTCCGTATTCCTGAAGGGGCTGAACGTTCTATCTTTTTTGTTTTCCGTCCAGAACTAATTTATTGCTCGTTTTTTATTATGATGTGGACGTCATAAAAAATTGTAAAAAATAGATTGGATTTCAATACTCAGTGAAAAATATTTAATCATATGATATTTTTTAATGAAAAAATAAAATAAAATACAATCAAATCTAAATTGAAATATTTTGCTTTCACGTACGAAACATTAAGTTTTAACTACCGAAAATAAAAACAATGTGTTGGGTGTTGTATATAGTAATTTTTTGTTACGAACAATATCGGCAAATATAATATCTCTTTAAAATATGTTTTGATTAAGTGAAAAAATATTTTAAGGAAATTTTTAAAACAGTCTAATTTTTTATATTTTCACCCCTACCTTCCAGTCGCATTGCCCCCACCGTAAAGTCATATTGATGGGAATTCGTGGGATTTGCTTCCTGATAAATCCCGTCAACCTGATATGAAGGTTAGGGTCTCAGGGAGCAAGTGAAAAATATGTTATACGAGGATTTTTGCGGTAGAAAATGAAGCAGAATACTTACTTGGATAGCTAGTTGTTCGTAGGCTCATAGCTGTTCCTTTTTCAGCAAATTAGGTGATAAAATGGATTACAATTTAGTACCTTATAGTTAGCTAACTAATAACTAAATATAATTATTAGCTAGCTAATAATTAGTTGGATAAAAACTAATCATATATGTTTGGATACTTTAGACTAATATGTGGTTAAAGTCGATTTTACCACTGCTACAATAATCGTGATACAATGGTGTAGGGGGCAAAATAGTCTAAGATCCCCTATTATCTCAAATTAGTTTATTTCTACGAACTAATGGACTAATCATTAGTTCATCAATGAGTTAATCACTACGGAAAAGACATAGTTTTGCCGAGTGTCTTAAATACTCGGCGAAGTTTAGTTTACCCTCGGCAAAGGCTTCGCCGAGTGTTGCACTCGAAAAATAGAACTCGGCAAAGATGTCATCGGTAAACAGAGGTTCGCCGACTAGTTTTTTTCGGGGCACTCGATGAACCCTTCGTCGAGTGGCACACAAGACACACGACGAACAATTTGAACTTCACGGTGTATAAAGGGAAATGACGGCGGGTTCGCCGAGTGTCAAAACTTGGTGCTCGGCAAAGAAAAAAGGAAGATAAAAAACAGGAAGTTCGCGCCGCGACACAACTCCGGGGTGGCGGGGCAAGGCCGGGCAAGGGCGCCGAGGCGGAGCCGGGCGGTGGCGCGGGTCGGGGAGGCGGTCGGGCGGTGTGGCGTCAGCGTGGGTCGAGGCCGGGCGGCGGGGCTGGCGAGGGTGTCGGGGTAGAGCCAGGCGACGGCGCGAGTCGGGGCCGGGCGGCGGGGCGTTGGGGCATAGGTCGGGCGGCGGGGCGGGACTGGGCGAGGGCGCGGGTCAGGGCTGGTCGAGGAGGCACCAGGGCGGCGGGGTGGGAGGCGCCGGGGCGGGGGCCGGCTAGGCGACAGGGTGGCCGGGCGGCCGGGCGAATGGGAAGCGAAAGTAGCTTGGCGGCGACAGGCGATGGGCGGTGGCTGTCAGGGAAGGATAGAGAGAAGGGAGGAGAAGGGAGGAGGAAGGGAGGAGTGAGGAGGGAGGAGGGAAGAAGGAAAAAGGGGTATTTAATGAACCATAAGAAATTTTTGAAAAAAAGTGCGCTCAATTTGAAAGTGTTCGGGAAAATTGTGCGGGAAACACAAATTTTTGTTTGCCGAGTGTTGCACTCGGCAAACCCAAATTGTTTGCCGAGTGCTTCAAATTTGGCACTCGGCAAACATTTTTTTTATTTTTTTTAAAAAAATTTGTCAGATTCTTTTTCTTAACAAAATTTATGAAATAGTAGTGGGTAATGCATAAAAATAGAATAAAAACATGAATATGATTTTTTTATAATTTTTGGTTTATTATTTTAGGCACTTGTAGTTTAAATTTCATATATTTTAATTAAAATCGTAGAAACATACTTAATAATTTAAAAATAACAAACTAAACCAAAAAAATTTCTAATTTTTACATGAGATAATATATGTTGTGTTTTTATTGTAGAAAAAATTTCAAGTACATAAAATGATTTACCCGTGAAACTTCTTTCAAACCTATTTCATTTCTTATCTAAACCCAACTCACTCCTCTCATAATCTCCGATTTCTAAATACTCTACGTGGTATTTTTCTCGAAATGTTTTTAAATTTTTATCACAATATCTATGTATCATATAATAACACCATGACAAGTCTAATGTTTTTTAGACATCAGTTGATTTTTTTATAATTAAAAAACTATTAAGCTTCACGTTGTTGAACGAGTGTCGCACCCTAAATTATTCAAAATTTCTTTCAATTAAGTTTATAAGAACCCTAAATAGACTTAAAACATTAATATGATTTGTTTTATAATTTTTGGTTTATTATTTTAGGCACTTGTAGTTCAAATTTCACCTATTTCAATTTAAATCCTAGAAAAATACTTAATAATTTAAAAATAAAAAACTGAACCCAAAAATGTGTAATTTTTATATGAGATAATATATGTTGTGTTTTTATTGTAGAAAAAATTTCAAGTTAAAATCAAATTGGAAATGTCATGTAGACTTGAAACAATCTTTCACAAAAAAATAAAAAAATGGGTTTGCTGAGTGTTTTTTAGAAAACACTCTGGCAAACATACTCTTTTTGCCGAGTGTTTTTTAAAAATACTCGGCAAACCCTCAAAAAAATTTTGCTCATGCAAGCACGTCGTCGCGACGTCCGTTAGTAACTTGTTTGTCGAGTGTTTTTTGAAAAAACACTCGGCAAACATTTATTTTGCTGAGTGTTTTTTATTTGCCAAGTGTTTTAAAAAAACACTCGGCAAACAAAGCTTTGTCGAGTGCCCGAGATATTGCACTCGGCAAACTAGCCATTTCCGGTAGTGAATAGTTAGTTCACCAATCAGTTGTACTGTTTGGATAAGCTAAAACTAAATTTTAGTTACTAACGATTAGTCCATGGAATCTAAATAGTTTAGTTGTGCTCATTTCAATTCGTATATAAAATTCGTATTATATTACGACGCTAACAAAAAACATTATCAGTGTTTGTTTGGACTTAGCTGTAATCAGATCAAAAGAAATTGTTGTTAGGTGTAAAGAAAAGGGATCACGGCCCAAATTACCCAAATTGGATGCAAACCGGTAAAATCGAGCTAGTCGTGTGCGTGTCCCTCGCGTAGTCGGCTACTAATAGGGGTGAAAACGGATCGGATATGGACGGATATCACTAATATCATATCCTTTTTCATATATTTTTCAGATTCAGATTCAGATTCGGATTCGGATAATCTGGATATGGATACGGAATTGAATATCATCAGTTACGAATATGGAGCGGATACGAATCGAATACTTACCGAATATCAATAATGTATTTATTTATTCACAATACACAAATGATAAGTAAGAGTTAACATCACATAAATCATCACAAATATGAAAATTCACATACAAGTTCACATTGCACAAATCACCACAAATAGAGTTCACATAAAAATGCATGCCACACAAATCACCACGGTCCACAAATAGAGTAATAGTTCACATAAAAAATGGCATCACACAAACCACCACAAATATAGTATTAATTCACTTTCACATAAAAGTGCATAACACGCATACGACATACAGTCATAGTCCACATACTTTATAGTTTCTATATAACAATAGATGCGGCCTCATCGTGGAAAAATCTGGGCTGGTAGAATTTTAGGGAAAGTTGACTGTTGACTTGAATTCTTGATGGTTAAACGTTTGTTTAAACTTGAACTTTTTTTCTACGATCAAATTACAACATATATCATCTCATATAAAAAATTCACATTTTTCTACATAAGTTTGCTGTTTTTAATGTATGTTTCTATGATTTATATTGAAATTTGTCAAATTTAAACTACAAGTGCATGAAATAATGAATAAAAAATCTAGAAAAATCATATTCATGCATTTGAGTCTATTTTAAGTCAGTATCCACTAAATTGAAAGATTTTTTTAAAAAATGTTCCGACACTCGATTGGGCAACATAGAGTTTAATAAATTTTTAATTCTAAAAAAAATCAAATGAAGTCTAAAAAATACGAGACGTCTCATGGTATCATCATATGATACATAGATACTGTGATAAAAATTTAAAAATATTTCAAGAAAGTTTTCATGTACGATGTTAAGAAGATGGAGATTTGAGAGTAACGAATTAGAATGTTAAAAAATGTGTTAGGTTTAAAAGCAAATCAATACTTTAATCTTCGTTTAAATTTGAATTTTTTCTATGATCAAAATACAACATATCTCATTTCATATAAAATTTCACATTTTTCTACATAAGTTTTCTATTTTTAATTTATTATGTATGTTTCTATGATTTATATTAAAATTTGTCAAATTTGAACTACAAGTGCATGAAATAATGAACCAAAAATTCTAGAAACATCATATTCATGCATTTGAGTCTATTTTAAGTCTTTATCTACTAAATTGAAAGATTGTTTTTAAAAATGTTACGACACTCGATGGGCAACGTAGAGTTTAATGAATTTTTAATTCTAAACAATTCAAATGAAGTCTGAAAAATACGAGATGTCTCATGGTATCATCATATGATACATAGATACTGCGATAAAATTTAAAAATATTTCGAGATAGTTTTCATGTATGATATTAAGAAAGATGGAGATTTGAGAGTAACGAATTAGAATGTTAAGAAGGAATGTGTTAGGTTTAAAAGAAAATCAATAGTTAAATCTACGTTTAAACTTAATTTTTTTTCTATGACCAAAATACAACATATATCATCTCATATAAAAAATTCACATTTTTCTACATAAGTTTGCTATTTTTAATTCATTATGTATGTTTCTATGATTTATATTGAAATTTGTAAAATTTGAACTACAAGTGCATGAAATAATGAATCAAAAATTCTAGAAAAAATCATATTCATGCATTTGAGTCTATTTTAAGTCAGTATGATAGTATCCACTAAATTGAAAGTTTTTTAAAAAAATGTTACGACACTCGATGGGCAACATAAAGCTTTATAAATTTTTAATTCTAAAAAATTCAAATGAAGTCTGAAAAATACGAGACATCTCATGGCATCATCATATGATATATAGATACTATGATAAAAATCTAAAAATATTACGAGAAAGTTGGTTATATATTTTGACAAAATTAAAAAAATGTTAAATAATTGGAATGAATTAAGTTTAAAAGCAAATCGGTGGGTAATTTTTTGTTTCAACTAAAACTTTTTCTATAATTAAAATACAACATATTTTATTTTATGAAAATTTTGATATTTTTATATGTCAAATTTTGTTATTTTTAGTTAATTTATTATGTTTCTAAAATTTAAATTTAAAGAAGTCAATAAATTTTCTTTTTTTTCTCAGTTTAAAACGATAAAATTTTATACCATTTATAAAAATAATATTTTTTATTTTTTTTAAAAAAAATATATTTTTATTTTTTTTTATTTTTTTAAATTTTTAATTTTTTCTCCTCACGGCCCCTAGGAGAGTGGCAGAGCCGATGATGAGGACATCGATAACAATGATAAAGACATCCAACACTCTATCATTCCTCGACCAATCACTCGTTTTCGTGCCAGCAAGCTTAATTATGAGGTGCGTCTGTTTCTTACTTTACATAATGATATGAATATGGATGGGATGTTACTTATGGGTTATATTTTGACTCTAAGGAACTTGGGAGAAGCACTTCTTGATCAAACACAAGAGGGAGAGGCGGCGCAATAATCCAATTCGGATTCTACTTCAAACTCCAATTTCGGTTCGGTTTCAGCAGAACACCCTTCATTAAAATGGGCATAACTTTCTCGTACAGAGGCGGATTGAGGCGTTCTTTAAGGTATTGGAATGATAACGAAAATATCTTTCCAATGAATCTAGTGCCAAGTACTGGTTCGTTACGAAAGTTCTATGTCATCCGAACAAGTCATAAGGTGTTGCATCACTATTTTGGGCCACTTTGGGCCTTGTATCCGTTAGGGGCCTTAAGCCCAATATTAGGGAAGACTTTACATAAACCCTAAGTATTAATACTATGTAGTCGTCATGAATTAGGGTTGGGTTTTTCTTAGTTTTGAACTTCCTTGCAGATTGAACTCTGACATTCATCAGATTGTGGAACCCCGCTCGAGAAATTGATCTTTCATCTATTTGTAAGATTTGTTTCCATGTTCTTGCTTGTGTTCTTGATTCGCATGCAGGGATAAGCCTTCTTAGTGAGGTCAATCGCGTTCGTGCATGGTTGATAACCAATGGAGCCTTGGTGTAGCAATTGAGGGTTCAGATCAGTGTTGATCGGAAGCCGGATCATCAACGTCAAGTCCTCCACCAATCGAGTTTACCCCCTCTGACAGAAGATCGGGCACCCGTGCGCATCAAGTGGTATCAGAGCCCAAGTTGCCCGTCAGGTATCACTGTATCCCTTAGATTGTTCTTCGCCTTCTCCTAGAACTCCATAAAAAGCCACAAAAAAAGAGTCGTAGACATCTAGGGAAAATTATCCTTATCGTCCTATTGTTTTGAGCCTTTGCAATATTGTCACGGTATCGTATTGCTGAGTTTTGATCCATGGTCGATGTTGGGTTGCTGGTTTAGAGTTGTGTTCAGTTTTGATCCATGGTCGATGTTGGGTTGCTGGTTTAGAGTTGTGTTCTTGATCGCGAGTTAAATCCTTAACCTTTTTTAGTCCCGGGATATCCGAATCCAACCCTAAACCCTAGTCAGAGTCGTTTCGGGGTCAGTTCGACCTTCCCTTGGTAAAACGGCCATAACTTTTGCATACAGACTCTGTCTTAGCTCTACCAACCGTCAAAATGATCGGGACAAAAAAACGCATCCAGCCGTGAGTGGCAAAGCCGCTTCTGATTAGGGTAAGGAAGATAGAGTTCTAGAGGGAGTTTTGTTTGTAGCTAGCATAACTTCTTCCTTTTCGGGTACCTCATTGAGTACTTATTGTTTGAGCAATCTATAAACAAAAGGAGAAAAAAAAAGAAAGAGAGGCCCAAAGGAAAATAAAAAAAGAGGCCAAAAAAAGAGAAAAAATCAAAAAATCAAAAAAAAATCTGTGAGGCATAAGAGGAGGAAGTTGTTCTATATCTCTAAGTGTTGATTTTGGTGTTCTTGTTATTAGAGTTGGCTTCTCTTCTCGTGTCTAGGAGCACAAGTTAGACCAGCAACCAAGATAAGTATTGTGGATTATTATTGAGCTTTACTAACTGTTATTGATTTGTGCTAATCCTTGCTACCAAAGATCAGCCTTCCGAGCTCCACCTTCCTTCTGATCAGTACGGTGACTAGCTGGCAGTCGTTATACTCACGACTTCAACGGTATCATCCTCAAGCCAACCGGTTGTGTCACCTTCTATGATTGGTAAGAACCTTGTAAGAACTTGGTGAAACACTTGAGTGTGAGCGACTCCACATCCTAGTAGTTCATAGGAAACTAACGCACTTGTGAGTTTGTTTGTGTTTTGTGTTTCCACTAACCATGGCAGGATCACACCAAAGCGATGGAGATGAATGTGTGTCCAAGTTCGAACTTGGAAAGTTGCTGCAAGAACTCAATGCAAACATCGTTAAGAGTAACCAGGACAATGAGAACGGATTGGAGAGGATAGAGAGGAGCATTTCCACCCTCATCACCAGGATGGAGAACATAGAGACACATAAAGCGCCACCTAACGATAGAGCTGAGGAACTCAAGGCAGATGGCATAAATCAAGAAGAGTATATCCACCCCCTTGCTCAAGACCCCCTCCCCGTCAATGAAATCCACGTCGTCAAGGTATGAGAGGTAATAATGAAAACAACCCACGTGTTGATAATTCATTCGCTAAGGTTAAGTTCAACATAGCACCTTTTTTGGCTCTTATGATGCTGAGACATATCTGAATTAGGAGATGACAATAGAACAAAAATTTAACTCTCATCTTGTTCCAGAAATTCATAGAGTTGGACAAGCCACTAGTGAGTTTACCGATTTTGCTATTATTTGGTGGAATGAGCTATCAAATATAGGCTTAGCACCTGACACATAGGATGGGCTAAAGAGAGCTATGCGTGGTAGATTTGTCCCCACTACTTATAAACGTGATTTTCATCAAAAATTACAGCGTTTTAAACCAGGGAAATAAATTTGTAGAGGAGTACTACCAAGAACTGCAGATAGGAATGTTGCGTTGTGAGGTAGTTGAGGATGAGGAGGGTAAAATGGCTATATTTTTGGTGGCTTAAGAAGAGAAATACAGGACATAGTTGATTATAAGGAATATAATTCTCTCAATATATTGTTTCACCATTCTACGAAGGCAGAAAGAGAATTGCAGGGACGATAGTCGAAGTAGAAGAGCAACTTCACCAACACAAGAGTGGCGTCTACAATGGGAAAATCAACACTACCTTCTCCTGCACGGTCTGCTGCCCCCTTCATACCTAGGGCGCATTCAGCAGCATCGTCGTCTTCACTACCACCAGAGGATAAGAGTAAAATAGCCCTACCAGCAAATAGTTCCTCATCGGTTGTTTCTATAGGTCGAACCAGTGGAGTCATTTGCCACAATTGCAAAGGGAAGGGACATTTCATGAGAGATTGCCCAAGCCAGAGATGAACATTCATTGCTACTGAGGATGGTGGGTATGTTAGTGCTAGTGATATTGATGATGGTGGTACTAACAATGTATGTGATGATGAGGAGACTGAAAGTGACGGCGAGGAGATTTTAGGTACTGCCGCCACTGAGAAGTATCAAGCGTTGATTGTAAAACGTGTTTTAAATACTTAAGTGGACCAAACGAATACACTGCAGTGACATAACTTATTTCAAATGTTCCTCATTGTCAATGATCGTCGTGTTCGTGTCATAATTGATGGAGGGAGCAGCAACAATTTGGTGAGCTTAGATCTGGTTAATAAGCTTGGATTGACCACACGTCCACATCCTCATCCATACTACATTCAGTGGTTCAACAATAGTGGTAAGGTCAAGGTAACACACTCTACGAGAGTGCACTTTTTCATTGGTACATACCATGACTTTACTGATTTTGATGTTGTACCCATGCAAGCATGTTCACTTTTATTGGGTAGGCTGTGGGAATTTGATACAGATGCTATACATCATGGTAAGAGTAATAAATATACACTTATGCACAAGGGAAAGAAAATTACTTTGCTTCCTATGACTCCCACTAAAATTATGCAATGTGAGAAAGAGAGTATTGAGAATAGCAAGAAGGAAATTGCACCACAATCTGAAAATCAGCAAGTAGTTGTAACACCCCAAATTTTCAAAGAAATAAAAATAAATTTTTCTTTATTTTTCTGGAAAAGATTATTTATGAAATTCCTTTAATGCCATTTATGCCCCAAAGGAGCTAGAACCTAGATAAAATATCAAAACCAGAGGCTAGAAAATTTTGTATATGATCCCAAGGCCAAGATATAGTTTTGAGAATTTTTACAAATTTTTATCACTCTTGGAAGCAACCCAAATATTTTAAACTAATTTCAGAAATTAAATTTATTCAGAAAAGTATTTTAAACAGTAAAGGGCCCCTTCCCCCTCTTCTCCCTCCATGGGCCGGCCCAGCCCACTCCTCCCCACACCCCGTACTGACAAGAAGGCCCCACTCGTCAGAGGCCCCCTCCCTCCACGCGCGCACCCGACAGCCTGGCCCCACATGTCGGTGCCATCACGCCCGCGCTCGCTGACCGCCATGGCCCGCCTATCGGACCCGTCGTCCACCTCGTGCTCCCCCCTAAATCCGTCGGCCACCGATCCTGCCTTGGATCCGCTCCCACCGGCCCCCCTCCCCTTCAATGGTCGCCGTTTAATGCACCCCGAGGCCCGCCAGCCATTTAATCGCATTAAGGGACGCGTTTAAGACCCGGGATCGCAGCGCCGTGCATGATGAGACCTCGCCGGCGAATGAATACCCCCCTCAGCTTTCCATGCATGTGACCCCTCTGACCCCCATCGATGCCCCTATTTAAGCCCCTATCCTCCACCTCGTCTGGCCCGCACGCCCTACTACGTTGAGAATGAACCAGAATGCCCCGTTTCGATTTTTAAACACCACATCGTCACCCTCGCTCTGGTCATCGCTCATCGTCACCAGAACCCTCCTCCCCCCTCGGCGACCGCACCGTCGTGACCGTAGCGACCACCCCAACCCCGGCCACCGCTCAATCGCCGATGAAGACTGCCGGAACCGCCTCGCCAACAAGGGACCTGAACCCCTCCGCTGTCTACCCTCGTTGCCAGCTACACCCCGTCGACCTCGGACTGCCGCACCGGTACCCCCATGCTCACCTAGTCATCCTCTTTCCATTTCTAGGTGTAGCTTGGACCGCCGTCACTCGTCGTGGCCCCTGGCCCGCTTGCCGTCGCCGGAGAAGATGACCGGCACGGGTAGAGTACTCGTGTCGTGTCGGATTCGACCGCGGCCATGCGATCTTGATTTGACGGTGGTGATTAGATCACACGCGTGGTTTAATCAGATCCGTCTGATCTCGATGAAGCGTTATGTTTTAATCCTGTACGTCTATTAGCACTTAAAGCCTATGTTGAGTCTAGCCCGTCAGATCGTAGCGAAAGGGTATGTTTTAATCTGGATCGTTCATCAATACTTAAAACCTGCGTTTAATCTAGCCAACCATCGCGTACCGATTCGGCGTTTTAATCGTGGCCGTCCGCGTCCACTTAACGTCCCTGCCTCACCCTCGCGTGTCCGATCATGATCCAACGCTTGATCTGGATCCGGCGCACGCGCACAGTGCGCAGGTTCACGGTGGATTCAATTCACTGTGGACCGGCGACTGTTTTAGATTTAATTTAAACCCTAGAAATGGTTTTGAAATTCTAAAATTCATATCTTGCTCATTTTAACTCCAAAATTTACCATTTCAATTCCAGAAAATTCATAATTTTATTCTCTACATGTTAGTACAATAAAAATAGTAGGTTTATTTTGAGTATTTTATGTTTATTTAATAAAGTATTAAAATGCACCTTAGGAGGAACCCAAAATTTGTTCATTTCCTTTTCAGAAAAATTTATATCTATTCCCTCCATATTAGTGTAATGGAACCACTAGGTTTACATTGAACTTCTTATTCTCAATTAGTTAGAAATTTAAAATACATTAGTTTACATTTTTATTCCTCTTTAAGAAAGGCCATAATTCCATTAAAGTTCATTTTAGAATATTCATAAAATAAAATTTAGAAACTTAACAACTTTATTTTCCTTGGTTCAAACCAATCAAAACTTATATGCCTGTTGTGTTTTGGATTGTTTAATTGAATGTTACGTTTAATTTATTTATATCAAGAATACTACGACGCCACCGAGGAGCTGGAATATTACCCGGAGGTTCCCTGTCGCCTTTTGCTGAACAAGGCAAGTCACCAAACTAATCTTTTGAGCATATTGAACCCAGTTTTATTAAACTATCGCTAAAACACATAGGATATACATGCATTAGTCAAATGAGAGCCTTACAATATATTTATTTAGATCCCCGACCTTGATGTGCAACCCAAGCCATGCTATCTAGCCTAAACTCCTTGTCACCATATTATTAGTACTATTAGCTAGTGTCCGATGTTTTGACACAATTGCTATAGGTTAAAAATGAGTCGTAGCGATTGAAATCTACTATATGATCCCTGTTTATTCTTATCCCTGGAAATCTGTTGGTGATAGAGTTGTGGTTAAGAGTATGCATGGTGGGTTCCGGGTGCAAGCTAGGGCATTGGTCGGTAGCACCCGGGGCACTATAAGGACCGGTCTGCGGGATCCGTTGCAATACACTTCCGTACTAACCACAAATCTAGTGGGTAAGTCCTAACTAAGGTATGGAGTGTTCCAATCTGAGGCACCACTTGGAGATGGGTCAAGCAGCACCTGCGGGTGGCTTGTATCGACGTGGTGCAAAAGGGGGTGCGACGTTAGCCGGGATGCGGCCCGGCGCGCCGGCGAAACCTAGAGCGGGTGATTATCGCTTGGAGCATTTCATGTCGAGGTTTTGACACGAGTTCCTATGGTATGGGTCATCTCGTTACACATTGGTGTTTGGGATGATTGCGTGCCTTGTGGGTACAGTGGTACACCTCTGATCAGAGTCTTAAATCTTTTCGAAAAGTCGAGCCCACGGTCAAGGGCGGGTTGCATGACATCCCACAGTTAGTTTACTTTTATGAATGTGCATGATGACTTGGCATATAAGGACTGTTGAGCGAGGAGGGAAAATGTACTCCTCGAGTTAGATGGTATTATGTTATTCATGTTTAATATTATGTATGATTAAATTTGACTACACTAAATGCTATAACTGGAAAATGTACTTTTCCGCACTTTGAGCCTTTACCATTCCTTTGTTATCATCCTGCATTATTATTGCATTTTGCGGTGGCTTGTTGAGTACTTTTTGTACTTATACCCATTGGATAAACACTTTAGAGGCTGCTTACTATGAGGAGGATGGTCTAGAGTAGCGACCCAGTCAAGAAGAAGATCCTGAAGAGGGCGTTCGTCATGCTTTTTATTGTTTATTTTATTTTTACTCTTATGTAATAATGTGGTCTGTGTACCACGAATGATTGCCGTATGTACGATGTCACATGATGAACCTCTTGTATTATTGTTTTTCTATGGAAATTCAATAATGTTCTGATTTGGTAAATCGGGGTGTCACAGTAGCTAACACTATTTTTCCACCTAAGAAAGATAAGAAATACAATAGCTCTAAGTCAGACGGAATTAAATTGAAGGGGGGTGTTATGCTTGCTACTAAATCTGATTTGGTTAATGTTAATGAGTTTGATTCTCCTTGTTATTATGCATTGATATGCAATTAAGTCTTGTTTTCATTTGAGGATTCTTCCACCTCGTTGCCTCCTACTGTCACTAACCTTTTGCAGGAGTATAAGGATGTGTTTCCAGCAGAGATGCCTCCAGGACTGCCACCTATTCAAGGTATTGAGCATCAAATTGACTTGATCCTAGGAGCGACATTGCCAAACCGTGCTGCATATAGAACAAATTCGGAGGAGACTAAAGAAATTCAGCGACGAGTCCAAGAACTTCTGGACCATGGGTATGTACAAGAGAGCCTTAGCCCATGTGTTGTGCCTGTTTTTTTAGTCCCTAAGAAAGAGGGTAGTTGGCATATTTGTGTTGATTGTAGAGCCATTAATAATATTACAATAAGGTATCATCATCCTATTCCTAGGTTAGATGATATGCTTGATGAATTGAGTGGGTCTATCATTTTCTCAAAGATTGACTTGCGTAGTGGATACCACCAAATTAGAATGAAATTAGGAGATGAATGGAAAACAACTTTCAAATCTAAGTTTGGTTTATATGAGTGGTTAGTCATGCCTTTTGGGTTAACTAATGCAACTAGCACTTTCATGCGTTTAATGAATGAAGTATTGAGAGTATTTATTGGCAAATTTGTGGTAGTTTACTTTGATGATATCTTGATATATAGTAGGTCTATTGATGAACATTTGAATCATTTGCGTGCTGTTTTTAATGCTTTGAGAGATGCACGCTTGTTCGATAATCTTGAAAAGTGTACCTTTTGCACGGATCGGGTCTCTTTTCTTGGCTATGTTGTTACTCCACAAGGTATTGATAGATGAAGCGAAAATTGAAGCCATCAAGAGCTAGCTAGCACCTCAAACCATCACATAAGTGAGAAGTTTTCATGGACTTGCTGGTTTTTATCGACGGTTTGTGAAGAATTTCAGCACTATTTGTTCTCCACTCAATGAGTTGGCAAAGAAGGGAGCTTCATTCACATGGGGCCCAGCACAAGAACAAGCTTTTAACATGCTTAAGGAAAAACTTACACATGCCCCTCTACTCCAACTTCCTAACTTTGGTAGGACATTTGAGCTTGAATGTGATGCTAGTGGGATCAGGATAGGAGTTCTCAAACAAGAAGGTAAACATGTTGCTTACTTTAGTGAAAATTGCATGGACCTAATCTGAATTATTCTACTTATGATAAGGAGTTGTATGCTTTAGTTCGGGTGTTAGAGACTTGGCAACATTACCTTTGGCCAAAGGAGTTTGTCATTCATTCTGATCATGAATCCTTGAAACATATTAAAAGCCAGGCAAAACAAAATAAGCGACATACAAAATGGGTTGAGTTCATAGAGTCATTTCCCTACATCATTAAACATAAACGTGGTAAAGACAATATCATTGCAGATGCTTTATCCAGGCGTTTTACTATGTCATCTCAGCTTGATCATAAGATATTTGGTCTAGAAACAATAAAAGAGTTATATGCTACTGATCTAGACTTCAAGGATGCTTTTGAAAATTGTAGAGAGTGCCGAACTTGGAATAAATATGTGTTGAATGATGGTTTATTATATCGTAATAACAAGCTATGCGTCCCAGCTAGCTCCATTCACCTTTTGTTTTTACATGAAGCTCACGGGGGAGGATTGATGGGACATTTTGGAGTAAAGAAAATTGAGGACGTGTTGTCCACACACTTCTTTTGGCCAAGGATGCGGCAGGATGTCGTGCGATACGTCTCACGTTGCACTATATGTAACAAAGCTAAGTCACACTTGAATCCCTTTGGACTTTATATGCCCCTTCCTGTTCCTAGCATCCCTTGGGAACATATATCAATGGACTTTGTCTTAGGTTTACCTAGAACAAAGAGGGGGAGGGATAGTATATTTGTGGTGGTCGATCGATTCTCAAAAATGGCACATTTTATACCTTGTCATAAGAGCGATGATGCTACGAACATTGTTGATTTGTTTTTCAGGGATATCATTCGCCTACATGGAGTACCCACCACTATTGTTTGAGGAGCCATGCTGAATAGCATGGGCCTCATGGCTCTAGATGTGATTAGTCATTGTCAATGATAGTCAAAGAGAACAGAAGAAGAAAGGAGATCTGATGCGTCATGGGCCACGTGTGACTCAGGTACACGGGCAGCGAGCGACTGTCGGGCAGAGGGGCCGCGAAGTCGGGCTGGCCCAATCCGGGTACATGGGCTAGGAGCAGCAGAAGACCCACTGGGATGTTGACCAGGATTGACTCAGGTACACGAGCGGCGAGCGATTGCCGGGTTGAGAGAGCTGCGGAGTCGGGCCGACCCAATCCGGGTACCTGGTGCAAAGTCGGTGGAGGCTTTGTCAGTTTCAGCGCAAAACTGACGACCGCTGATCTTTTATCGGACTGTCCAGAAGAGAAGTCGTAGTCGCTACGAAAGCTTAGCTTCCGGATAAGTCATCTATAAATAGGAGTTTACTATTTTGTCCCTAGGCCCACAGTCAGTCAGTCGAGTCTGTAAAAATATCCTAAGGGCAGTTTAGTCTTTTCCTTTATTTCAGCATCTATAACAAACCCTAAGGGGCTGGTGGAATATTCCTAGCTATTGGGCAGCCTATAAATAGGGCCCCAATCCCTAGGGTTAGGTAACCCTTTTAATGAAATCACTTTTTAATCAATTCCTTGGGTCATTCCACTTTGTTCCCTGCTCTTTCTCCTGCACGCCGCCAGGAACATTCTCCCGTTCATCGTGAGTTCCTATTCATCATGGTTCTGGTTTTATGTGTGCAGTGATTCTTGTGTGCTGCGATTGTGTTTCTTGTTTACTGCATCGTTTTTGCGTGGCTGTGAGTTTTTATCTCTGTGCGAATGGCCTTCACAGGATGCTACTGTTCTTCAGCCGAGTAGTACTAGTTCTTGCATGCAACAAGTAGTACCTACTCCCTGTAGCTACAGTACGCTAGTACTCTAGCTTTGCTTTTTCTTGCATAGTCTTTTTGATCGAGTTGACAGAGCATAGCCTTTCTCTGGCTGTTTCTGGCGAAGCCCCCTTCTCTGTTCGAAGTCCCTCAGCTCCGTGAGGCAGGCTTCGACCTGACATCTTCGAAAGCTTCGCTAGAACTTTTGACTCTGAACTCGAGCGATATATCTTGCTTCGAAGTGTGCTCTGTTCTAAGGCTTTGTTCTAGCATACTTCGGCACTTTTGTGAAGCATACTTCGACTGGCTTCGAAGATAGCTTCGAAGAATGTCTTTCTGGTAGACTTCGCTCGGAGTATGTTTTTTGAGGTCTTTCTGCTGCTGCCTTTTTCGCGGGTTACAGTTTGTGAGTTCAAAGCTTGTCTTTTGAAGTATATTTCAAGGCTCCGGCTACTTGTGAGAGCTTCAGCAGACTTCGATTCGAAGTTGGTCTGAAGATCGAAGGATACTACTTTGGTAGTCATACCTCAATCAAGGCTAGCTTCGAAGGTAGAGTGTAGGCTTCGATTCGATCTTACCGCCGTGTGTTTGGCTTCGCATATCTTTTGAAGCTCGCTTTTCTGCAAACGTTGTTCGAAGCTTTCTGATCAAAGTATAGGCTTCGAAGTATTCTGTTCGAAGCAGGGTTCGATACTTTCATACTTCGCTTAGAAGCATACTTCGCTCTCTGCCACACTCGAACTAGGCTAGACTCAACAAACCTTCGACACTCCCACGACAACCTTCGCTAGACTTCGATAAGGGACTCCGAAGCAGGATTCGACACTGCGAAGCAGGCTTCGACACAGCGAAGCAGGCTTCGCCAAGTTTCGAACAGGAGACCAATTTTTGAACAATAAATTCTCATCTCACTCCATGAGCACTTAGATTATTTTACTGAGAAGTTTGATTTGCCATGTCTTGAATATTTTGTTTATCTGCCTATTAGCACAGTATTGGTGTTTCTCTATTTTCGACACCGGTCATTTCTAGGCTAGATACTTTTAGACTTAGGCTTTTTGTTCAGTCTCTGCTGCTTAGTCTTTTGAGGTGTGTTGGGTATTGGGAGCCGGCCATAGATTCGAAAGAATTTTTAGGCGCCCATTCACCCCCCCTCTGGTCGCTACTTTCGGTCCTACAAGTGGTATCAGAGCATGGTTAGGGTTTTTCCATAACTTAACCGGTTCTAAACCCCAGTAGTGATCATGACGTCTCCTGGCAAGGTCCCATCCTTGGAATCTTATGGCTATAACTATTGGAAGACTCGCATGCGAGCCTATCTTATGAGCCAAGGCTCGGACATCTGGGACATTTGTGTTCACGCCACGTTCGTTATATTGCCAGTTGCTGAGCATGGTACTCCTGGTATCATTGCCCAGCATCTGAACAATAGTAAGGCTGTGAACATCTTGTTTTCTGGTTTAGGTCCCACTGAGTTTGAGTGTGTGAGCCATCTCTCCACTGTGAGAGAGATCTGGGCTACCCTCAAGGCACACCATGAGGGAACAGCCCAGGTCAAGGCTCGGCTCTATCAGACCTACCGGCGTGAATATGAGAATTTCACACAAAAGCCGGGTGAATCTGTTGAAGCGTTGTTTGGTCGTTTTCAATCGATCATAAACAAGCTTCGGGACAACAAGGCTGAGGGTGCTCAGTTAGTCTCAGATCACGAGCAGGCGCTCAAGGTTCTCCATACCTTGGACCCAAAGATCTGGGAGATCAAGGTATCCTCTATCATTGAGAGCACATCTTATGATACCTTGACCATTTCTGAGTTGTTTAGCAAGCTGAAGGCCACCGAGGTTGATATCCAGTTGAGATCAAATCTCACTGGCTCTGGATCAAAGTCTCTGGCCCTTGCTACAACTTCTATTGATTCCTCTTCTGTGAGCTGTGCTGGGTTCTCTTTGATGTCTATCACTGAGGACCAGCTTGAGTCTTTGGGAGATGATGATCTGTGTCTTTTTAACAACCGGGTGCGTTGAATTTATGACAAAAGGATGTTCAAAAGACACGGCACAAAATCCGGGTGCTTTGAGTGTGGTGACCCAGGACACTTCATCGCCGACTGCCCCAAGTGCAATGGACACAAGAAGGGCACCGGTGGTGGCTTCCACGACTCCGGCAAGCACGACAGCTCTTCCTTCAACAAGGGCAAGCCAAAGACCAGATTCTTCAGAAAGGCCCTGAAGGACTACCGGCGAGAAAACAAGAAGCGCAACAAGGCCTTCTTTGTCGAGATGGAGAAGAGCTACTCCAAGCGGTCCACGTCTTCTTCCTCTTCATCGAGCTCGAGCGATGAGGAGATCGTCATCAGGAAGGGGAAGGACAAGGACGATCCGGCGGGTCTTTGCTTCATGGCCTTCGGGGACAGACCGAAGAGCCGCTCACATCAGCACCGAAGATCCCGCAAGAGCTTCTACTCAATGGCTCTTGGGGATAAGGAAGAGAAGAGCTCCTCCGATGACTCCGACAACGACGACAATGAAAAGGTATCATCTTATGAACGCGAAATCGTTGATTTACTTGAAAGCAATCGTCAGGAGTTAAAATATCGGGAAAAACTGCTTAGGGGAGCTAAGAAGAGGATAGATGAGTTAGAGAGTGAGCTTGCCGTGGCCAACGGCAGAATTGAGAGTCTATCTTCTTCCCCTTGCTTGGGTGATAGCAGTGAGTGCCCAAAGTGTGAGGTGCTTCTGTGTGACTTGTCGACTCTGAAGTCCAAGTACACAGAAAGGGTTGATGAGAGGGACGCTTTGGCCACTGAGCTTGAAAGCGCTCAGCTAGAGCTGAAAGATGCTCAAGCCACTGTCGTCGCACCCTGTGCTGATTGCCCATCTCATCTAGCTGTCTTAGCCGAGCTGAAAGCAAAGGGCGATGAGCATTTGGGGGATTTGGAGAGAATGAGAGCTGAGCTGGCACAGACTAGGCTAGAGCTTGAGACACTGTCAGTTCTACCCACTGTCTATGAGAACTATTTGTCTCTTAGAATGGAATTGATCAAACTGAAAGCCGAGAAGTCTGTCCAGGTAGATAGCGAGTGTGAGACCTGCTTGTCTCAGGTAGAGGTTCTAGCTTCCTTGAGAGAGGAGCTAGCTGATTCTCAGAATGAGAACTTTTACCTCCATTCTATCCTGAGTTGGATCAGTGCCCGAGAGCCACAGCTCGGCATGATGATCCAGCAGTTCAAGAGGCAGGATGGGTTTGGGGTAGGTTACACCTACACCAAGGCTGACTTTGAGAGTGCCATTAGTCGGGCAGTGGAGTGGAGTAAAATGACTCCTGAGCAGAAATACCCCAAGACTCACTCCACTGAGTCTTCCCTGGCTAGTCAGCCTAAGGATGGAGTGATTCATGAACAGCCCAAAGCTCCACCCAAGAAGCCCATCTAGGTTCCAAAGCCCAAACACCTGCACACTTCTCTTGACTCTCTTCCTGGACCCTCTCAAGCCAAGAAGATTACACCAAACACCACTAAGCCCAAGAACCCCAAGCCTCAACCACATCCCAAGAAGCCCACCTATCATTGTGAGTATTGTCAGAGAGACGGGCATCTTGCGGAGTTTTGCTTCAGGAGGAAGCGGGTTGAGAGAGCAGAGCGTGCTCATGGTGGTCAGGAGCAGTTCTACCAGCAGGGTGGTAGACTGCGTGTTCCTCGATGCGGGGAGAGGCTGGAGGCTAGGCCACGTCGTGTAGGTGGTGGTAGAGGAGACGGTTTTCAAGCCTATGCTCTAGTTGGTGGTGTTCATTTCGGTAGAGTTCCAGGCCGTTTTGGCTACGGTGCTGGACCTCGTGGCCGAGGCTTTAGGCAGAACCATGGACAACGCTTTGAGCCGCGTTTTGGTCCAAACTTTTCTGATGGTTTTCGCTTTCTGTCTTTTGAGCAGATGGCTCGACACTGGTTTAGTTCTTTTGCTAAACCTGGTGCCGGACCATTTGCTCCCCTTTACGACCATTGATTGTGCAAGATCGGGTACTGGAGGACGTTTGGATCATGGACTCAGGATGCTCTCGCCACATGACAGGACATCGCAAATGGTTCTCCAGTCTCACTCCCCCGAGCTCCAAAGAGTACATCACTTTCAGGAACAGTGGTCAAGGGAAAGTAAGTGGCATCGGCTCAATTCGCATTTCAGATCATTTCTCCTTGAAGAATGTTGCCTTGGTTAAAAATTTGAACTTTAACTTGATTTCTGTTTCACAACTTCTTGAGGATGGTTTGGAAGTGCATTTTAAGAAGGGAAATTCTTCTGTGTTTGATTCTAGAGGATCTTTGATTTGCCAGATCTTACCTTTTGGTAAGGTTTTTCGGATTGACTTCTCTAGTTTTTTTGGCCCTTCTCGCTGTTTGATAGCTGGATCTTCTTCTGAGCTCTAGAAGTGGCATAGGAGGTTAGGTCATTTGAGTTTTGATCTCCTAGTCAGGTTAAGCTCTATGGACCTCATCCGAGGATTGCCCAAGCTTAAAATGGAGAAAGATCTAGTTTACATCCCTGTCGTCATGGGAAAATGGTTGCCGCTTCTCACTCACCTGTGACTCAGGTAATGACTTCATATTCGGGCGAGTTGTTACATTTGGACACTGTCGGTCCAGCTCGGGTACGCTCAGTCGGTGGGAAGTGGTACACGCTTGTCATTGTTGATGACTTTTCTCGATTCTCGTGGGTTTTCTTTTTGGAGTCTAAGGATGAAACTTTTCATTTTGTTCATGACCTAATTTTGAAGCTGAAGAATGAGAACAATGGTCGGGTGTGAGCAATTCATTCTGACAACGGCTCTGAGTTCAAGAACTCTCAGTTCGTCATCTTCTGTAGTGATCAGGGTATTGATCATCAGTTTTCTGCTCCTTACACTCCCCCACAGAACGGCGTTGTGGAACAAAAGAACCGCACGCTAGTCGAGATGGCCAGGACGATGCTCGATGAGCACATGACTCCTAGGTGTTTTTGGGCTGAAGCCATGAACACGGCTTGCTATCTAACCAACCGCATTTTTCTTAGAGCCTACCTTGGTAAGACTTCATACGAGTTGCGGTTTGGCAGACAGCCCAAGGTGAGCCACTTGCGAGCGTTTGGCTGCAAGTGCTTTGTGCTCAAGAAGGGAGGGCATTTGGACAAGTTTGAGTCTCGTTGCTGAGACGGAGTTTTTCTTGGCTACGCTTTACATTCTCGAGGCTTTCGTGTTTGGAACCTCGACACCCAACAGCTTGTCGAGACTTGCGAGGTTTCTTTTGATGAATCATTGCCTTCTTTGACTCCTTCTTTTGAGCTTTCTGGTGATGATGAACTCGGAGAGTCCATCTTCGAGGAAGATGAGGACACTCTAGCTGCTGATTAGGGTGGGCCTTATGCACCTCCTGCAGAGCCCACACCTTCTGAGACTTCGACTGAGGACGAGGGCGGACCTCTGATCACTTCTTCCACTTCGATCGAGCCCCCTCAGTCGAGTCCAGAGGTGCCTGCTGCTTACTCCGGTGAGGTGACTTCAAATCACCAAGGATCTCGAGCAGTTCAGCGTGATCACCCCTCAGAGCTCATCATTGGTGATTTGACTGAGAGAACTTTGCATTCATCTGGTACCTCTCTTGCTGTGTTTGTTGAATCTGCTTTTGTTGCATCTTTTGAGCCCAGAGATGTTTCTCATGCTCTTTCTGATTCTAATTGGATTAATGCTATGCAAGAAGAGCTTGAGAATTTTGTCCGTAATCGGGTTTGGACACTAGTTGAACCGTCACCAGGTTGTAACCCCATAGGCACAAAGTGGGTGTTCAAGAACAAGCAAGGTGAAGATGGGGTTGTGGTGCGCAACAAAGCTCGACTAGTTGCCCAGGGTTTTTGCCAGAAGGAAGGTATTGATTTTGAAGAAACCTTCGCTCCTGTTGCCCGTCTTGAGTCCATTCGCATTCTTTTAGCTTTTGCCGCTTCGAAGGGTTTTAAGCTTTTTCAAATGGACGTCAAGAGTGCTTTTTTGAACGGGTACATAGATAAGGAGGTTTATGTTAGGCAGCCCCCCAGTTTTGAGAACCCTAAGTTTACTCGACATGTTTTTAAATTGCAAAAAGCTTTATACGGGTTGAAGCAAGCCCCCAGGGCTTGGTATGACCGGTTAAAGCAGTTTTTGTTGGGGAAGGGCTTTGTGATGTGTGGATAAAACTCTTTTCTTGCTCAGAGATGCTTCAGATTTCTTAGTCGCTCAGATTTATGTGGACGATATTATTTTTGGCGGTACTACTAGTGATCTTGTGTCCAAGTTTTCTGAGCAGATGCACGGTGAGTTTGAGATGAGCCTCATGGGTGAGCTCAAGTACTTCTTAGGGCTCCAGATCAAGCAGACCAAGGACGGCACCTTCATCCACCAAGGTAAGTATACCCGAGACATGCTGAAGAAGTTTGACTTTGGTGGAGAGCTGAAGCCTTAGATGACCCCAATGGGAACATCTGGGGGCCTGGACAAGGACGAGAGCGGTGTCAAGGTCAATGAGAGAGAGATTTTCGAGGGATGATCGGTTCGCTGCTATACTTGACGGCGACAAGACCAGACATACAGTTCGCTGTGGGACTTTGTGCGCGTTTTCAGTCTTCACCACGCGCATCTCATTGGCAGGCTGTCAAGCGCATCTTCAGGTATCTCACTTATGCGCCCGATCTCGGTCTTTACTATTCAGCATCATCATCTCTTGATTTATCTGGCTTTTTGGACACCGGTTGGATCGCAAGTCGACTTCCGGTACTTGCCAGTTTCTTGGTTCTTCTCTTGTCTCTTGGTCTCCTCGAAAGCAATCTGGAGTTGCTCTTTTGACCACTGAGGCTGAGTATGTAGCTGCTGCTAGCTGCTACTCACAGTTGGTTTGGATGATTTCCACATTACGAGATTTTGGGTTGTTCTTTCCTACCAGAGTTCCTCTGTTTTGCGACAGCACCAGTGCAATTAGTGTAGGGAAAAACCCTTGTCTCCATTCAAAAACCAAACACATTGATGTGCGCTTTCACTTTCTGAGGGATCAATATGAGAAAGGTGTCATTGACCTTGTTCATGTTGATACCCATCATCAGTTGCCTGACATTTTCACCAAACCCCTAGATCAGTCTACCTTTGAGCGTTTACGAGGGGATTTGGGTGTTGTGTATCCTTTTTAGATATTTTGAGTCAGTTTTCTTTCTTCTTTACTCTTTTCTTGGGTCCTTTTGTGTGTGTTCATATCATACATATTCACATATCACACTTTTGAGCTTGGTTCTGTTATATGATTGAACTACTTTACTTACTCTAGCTAGTACATGCTTTTGAATACTTGTCAATGATCATGCTTTGGTTTAGTTCACTTGATATGTCTGATATCTGTCATATGCATGGCTTTTATGCTTTAAACTTGAAAAATGATCACCATTTCTTCTAGTAACTAGCATGCGTAGGCTGAATGTTCTTGCTATCTATTACATGCCTTGTAGCTAGTTCCTAACTTAGATGCAAATATGCAACTTGGACATCTTTCTGCTTTAAACTTGGAAATGTGCTATAAAAATGATGAGAAATCAAGAAAAATGAAAATTCCATGCCTTTTTTATGCATAACTTGAAAAGATCCAGGTGGGTTTGCTTTGTCGCATTACATTGTTCTGGACTACGTACCATAGCACTTTGGTATGAACTAGGACAGTGTAGTGTATGCCAAGACCAATGTTTTAAGCTTCTGATGGTCTAGTTTTGGCCTAGGCTTGACTTGGTCGGTCAGCATAAGGTTTGACATGCAAATAACCCCTCGCAAAAATGAAAAAGGAAAAAGAAAAAGCCTGAAAATTAAAATGATAACAAGTTTACTGAAGAACTTTGTTTTGAACGATGCTTATCTTGGTAGATATCAGTTAGCTTCTGCATCTCATGCTTTACCTTGCTTGTCAACTGGAAAATGTGGTGATGCTTTTGTTTGCAAAAATTGAAAATATGTGCTAATGACTTTCTTTAGATATCATATGTTTCACTGATCATGCCATGTGTCTTAGACAGTATAACTTTTGCTATACCTGCTAGATTTTTCTAATTGTAGTCAATCATATCTGAGAAGCATGCTTTCTTCACTCCACTTGCACCCCAATTGCATTCATTGCATATTTTGAGGGGGAGTTGCATTTCAGGGGGAGTCTGTGTCTCTTTCGAGTGCTTGATGAGTTCACTTGTCAACAAGGGGGAGAAATTTTGGGATAAGAGTTCAAGGGGGAATTTTTTTGTCCCGTTTGTCCTTACTCTTTTGATATCCTTGTTGATGTTTCTGAGATCGCACTCATTTTGAGCTTTTACATTTTGGGTTAACCATAATGACCACTTCTTGACTTTTGTTTGGCTTTTGGTCATTAGGGTTAAACTTTTACTTTATTTTCTTCTTCTTTGTTTTCTTGTGCTTTGTTTTCATGTTTTCCCTTGTCTTTGCAGGTACTGAAGAGCTGAAGAAGTGAAGTGTTGACAATGCACTCATCAAGGGGGAGATTGAGGAGCCATGCTGAATAGCGTGGGCCTCATGGCTCCAGATGTGATGAGTCATTGTCAACGATAGTCAAAGAGGACAGAAGAAGAAAGGAGATCTACTGCGTCATGGGCCACGTGTGACTCAGGTACACGAGCAGCGAGCGACTTTCGGGCAGAGGGGCCGCGAAGTCGGGCTAGCCCAAACTGGGTACATGGGCTAGGAGCAGCAGAAGACCCACTAGGATGTTGACCAGGATTGACTCAAGTACACGGGCGGCGAGCGATTGCCGGGCTGAGAGAGCTGCGGAGTCGGGCCGGCCCAATCCGGGTACCTGGTGCAATGTCGGTGGAGGCTTTGTCAGTTTTGGCGCAAAACTGATGACCGCTGATCTTGTATCGGACTATCCAGAAGAGAAGTCGTAGTCGCTACGAAAGCTTAGCTTCCGGATAAGTCATCTGTAAATAGGAGTTTACTATTTTGTCCCTAGGCCCACAGTCAGTCAGTCGAGTATGTAAAAATATCCTAAGGGCAGTTTAGTCTTTTCCTTTATTTCAGCGTTTGTAAAAAACCCTAAGGGGCTGGTGGAATATTCCTAGCTATTGGGCAGCCTATAAATAGGGCCCCAATCCCTAGGGTTAGGTAACCCTTTTGCTGAAATCACTTTTTAATCAATTCCTTGGGTCATTCCACTTTGTTCCCTGCTCTTTCTCCTGCACGCCGCCAGGAACATTGTCCTGTTCATCGTGAGTTCCTATTCATCATGGTTCTGGTTTTATGCGTGTTGTGATTCTTGTGTGCTGCGATTGTGTTTCTTGTTTACTGCATCGTTTTTGCGTGGCTGTGAGTTGTTATCTCTGTGCGAATGGCCTTCACGGGATGCTACTGTTCTTCAGCCAAGTAGTACTAGTTCTTGCATGCAGCAAGTAGTACCTACTCCCTGTAGCTACAGTACGCTAGTACTCTAGCTTTGCTTTTTCTTGCATAGTCTTTTTGATCGAGTTGACAGAGCATAGCCTTTCTCTGGCTGTTTCTGGCGAAGCCCCCTTCTCTGTTCGAAGTCCCTCAGCTCCGTGAGGCAGGCTTCGACCTGACATCTTCCAAGGCTTCGCTAGAACTTTTGACTCCGAACTCGAGCGATATATCTTGCTTCGAAGTGTGCTCTGTTCTAAGGCTTTGTTCTAGCATACTTCGGCACTTTTGTGAAGCATACTTTGACTGGCTTCGAAGATAGCTTCGAAGCATGTCGTTCTGGTAGACTTCGCTCGGAGTATGTTTTCTGAGGTCTTTCTACTGCTGCCTTTTTCGAGGGTTACAGTTTGTGAGTTTGAAGCTTGTCTTTCAAAGTATATTTCAAGGCTCCGACTACTTGTGAGAGCTTCAGCAGACTTCGATTTGAAGTTGGTCTGAAGATCGAAGGATACTACTTCGGTAGTCATACCTCAATCAAGGCTAGCTTCGAAGGTAGACTGTATGCTTCGATTTGATCTTACTGCTGTGTGTTTAGCTTCGCATCTCTTTCGAAGCTTGCTTTTCTGCAAACGTTGTTCGAAGCTTTCTGATCGAAGTATAGGCTTCGAAGTATTCTGTTCGAAGCAGGTTTCGATACTTTCATACTTCGCTTAGAAGCATACTTTGCTCTCTGCCACACTCGAACTAGGCTAGACTCAACAAACCTTCGGCACTCCCACGACAACCTTCGCTAGACTTCGATAAGGGACTCCGAAGCAAGCTTCGACACTGCGAAGCAGGCTTCGACACTGCGAAGCAGGCTTCGCCAAGTTTCGAACTGGAGACAAATTTTTGAACAGTAACTTCTCATCTCACTCCATGAGCACTTAGATTATTTTACTGAGAAGTTTGATTTGCCATGTCTTGAATATTTTGTTTATCTGCCTATTAGCACTGTATTGGTGTTTCTCTGTTTTCGACACCGGTCGTTTCTAGGCTAGATACTTTTAGACTTAGGCTTTCTGTTCACTCTCTGCTGCTTAGTCTTTTGAGGTGCGTTGGGTATTGGGAGCAGGCCATAGATTCGAAAGAATTTTTAGGCGCCCATTCACCCCCCCTCTGGTCGCTACTTTCGGTCCTACATTGTCTCTAATCACGATGCGAAGTTCTTGAGCCACTTTTGGAGAAGTTTATGGTGCAAGTTGGGAACCAAGCTGCTATTCTTCACCACATGCCACCCTCAAATAGATGGGCAAACAAAGGTAGTTAATCGTATGTTATCCACCATGTTGCGGGCTGTTTTGAAGAAGAATTTAAAGATTTGGGAAGAATGTTTACCTCATGTGGAGTTTGCATATAATCGAGCGATACATTCTAGAATGAATGTGAGTCCTTTCCAGATTGTGCATGGCTTTAATCCTCGTGCTCCCATTGATCTTTTGCCATTGACTACTTCTGAACATGTGCATTTAGATGCTAAGACACGTGCTAATTTTATTTTGAAATTACATACCACAACTAAAGAACACATTGAGAAGATGACCAAAAAGTATAAAATTGTTGGTAGTAAGGGTAGGAGACATTTAACCTTTGAAATAGGTGATCTTGTTTGGTTACACTTGCGTAAAGATAGATTTCCAGATTTGAGAAAGTCTAAATTGATGCCTCGAGCTGATGGTCCTTTGAAGATAGTTAAAAAATTAATGACAATGCATACTAGCTTGAGTTGCCTGTAGATTTTGGGGTTAACCCCACATTTAACATTTCAGATTTGAAGCCATATTTGGGAGAAGAAGACGAGTTTGAGTCGAGGACGACTCCAATTCAAGAAGGGGAGGATGATGAGGACATCGATAATAATGATAACGACATCCAACACTCTATCATTCCGGGACCAATCACTCGCTCTCGTGCCCGCAAGCTTAATTATGAGGTACGTTCGTTTCTTACTTTACATAATGATATGAATATGGATGAGATGCTAATTATGGGTGATATTTTGACTCTAAGGAACTTGGGAGAAGCACTTCTGGATCAAACACAATAGGGAGAAGCGGCGCAACAATCCAATTCGGATTCCACTTCAAACTCCGATTTCGGTTCGGTTTCAGCAGAACACCGTTCATTAAAATGGGCATAACTTTCTCGTACGGAGACGGATTAAGGTGTTCTTTAAGGCGTTAGAAAGATAACGAAAATATATTTAGAATGAATGTGGTGCCAAGTCCTGGTTCATTACGAAACGTTTTGTCTCGTCCGAACAAGTTATAAGGTACTGCGTCACCATTTGTGGCCACTTTAGGCCTTGTATCCGTTAGGGGCCTTAAGCCCAATATTAGGGAAGACTTTAGACAAACCCTAGGTATTAATACTCTGTATATGTCATGAATTAGGGTTGAGTTTTGCTTAGTTTCAAACTGCCTTGCAGATTGAACTCTAACGTTCATCAGATTGTGGAACCCCGCTCAAGAAATCGATCTTTCATCTGTTTGTGAGATTGTGTTTCCGTGTTCTTGCATGTGTTCTCGATTCGCATGCAGGGATAAGCCCTCTTGGCGAGGTCAATCATGTTCGTGTGTGGTTGATAACCAATGGAGTTGTGGTGTAGCAATTGCGGGGTTTGGATCATTGTCGATCGGAAGTTGGATCGTCAACGTCGAGTCCTCCACCAATCGAGTTTACCCCCTATGACGGAAGATCGGGCACCCATGCGCATCAGCCATGAGTCCCTAGTGGGTCGTGCAGCGTGCGGCCCATTATGCATGAGTGGGCCTACATTTTTAATGGGTCGGATAATCTGAATAAGAATTATCTGGATTATCCGAATTCATATCCGAATCCGATGGATATCAGGCATATAATATTCATTTCCGTATCCGGAAAAAATATCTGAATCTGAATTTGTATCCAAATCAAAAAACCTGAATCCAAATCCGTTTTTCCGAATACAGTCGGAAACTATCCAAACCACTTTCACCCTAGCTACCATATGAAGCCCCTCGTCGATCCCTCTCTGCGCCGGTGGCCGATCTCTCGCACGCATCGACAGCCAGACGAAGCCCCTCGTGCACCACCAAATCTATCAGGAGGCGGGAGCCCTCGTGCGTAGAGATGTCAACGGGGAATTCCTGGTCGGGTTTTACCTCCTGATACCCATCCCCGCGGGGATATATTTTCCCCATCCTCGTCCCCGCCAATGATGACGGGGATATTTTTCCTCCATCCCCGTTACCCGCATGGGGATTTTTTCCTGTGGAGCCCCTGTCCCAAATTCAATCTAAGCATCTAAAGCATAATGCTCAAGATAATGTAGAGACCAAATTTTACTAACATTTTTAACTGCAAGTGATTTCAAATTTTAATAAAATTTGTAAAAATAACGAACCAATCACTCACTAACAAAAAAACATTAATCAATAAATTTATTGTGGGATCAAAATGGCGACTAGAGGGGGGGTGAATAGGCGCCTCGACAAATTCTTGTGAATATGATGGCTTTTTCAAATTACCCAACGCACCTCCAAAAATTGTAGTTTTGAAATTGAACCAAACAGTACAAAGTTAGAGCACAACTTGTATCAAAATCACAATTCAGCTGAATTCAGAGTTTGAAGTGACGCATTGCCCAAGTCGGACTTTGAAGTGCTGACTTCCACAGGAAGTCGGAGTTTGAAACTCCGACTATCTCAGTCGGTCACTAAACTACCGACATTCTTCAGAAAGTGCAGAAAAACGCTTGAAACAGCAACTTCTCAATTTGATTCTGTTCAGAACATACTTACACGTCTTGAGAATTTGTTCTGAAAGTTTAAACAGTGTTTTTGTTTCACTTTTTCAGAAAGAGAACTTCGAAACACTTTTACTGCTTTTGTGTTGATTCTAGCAGATTCAATCAAACATTATACCACTCAATTCAGAATTGACAAATTGCAATTTCAGTTTGAAAATCTGAATAGTAATCATCTAAAGAGTTGATGTATTAATCAAAACAACCAGCTAATGAACTAATTAATCCAAACTAGTTCAGACATTTGATGTTCAACCAAACTGATCACAAATCAAGGTCAACTAAAGAACAGATTAGAGCAATGTCAATTTTCAGAATCAGAACAGATATCTGAAATAGACAGGATTAAAACTGGTACTGTATTTCTTCAATAGGACTATGAACAAAACTCCTGTTTTGAGTCCTGATTTAGTACTTGTGGCCTGGCAACAACTCAAAACAATAGGAGGCGGAACTCACAGCTGATTCAGTAGTCCAAAACAGCAAAAGAACCAATCTAATATTCCTTGAAAACCAAACAGTTCTAGTGACTATTGCAGAAATTAGCACAGCAGCACTGTTTTTTAAAACACTGCACAGATTGATGAACATAGGCAGTAAAAACCACTTGAGTTCCTGTATGCAATCTGATTCGTGACAAAAAGACAGTTCTGCCAACTGAAACTTTGATCCACTGAACAGACTCCACAAATGCAACCAAACTGAAATCTACACGCAAAAAGTTATGATCAGAAGTACTTTGCTGTCAGTCTAAGTGATAAAAATTGATTCAAGATCAGACCCAACTCAGTTAGAAAACAAGCTTCAAATGTAAAGAAAACTGAACAAACTACTTCTTGAATAGATCAGCATGCTTGATACAGAATCAATCTATTGATGATCAGTTTAGTAATGTTGTATAAGTTGATTGCTGGTGGTCAGAACTGTAGTTGATCAGAAGCATTTCACAAATGAAATCAGAATAATAACAACACTTATGATGAATAGTCAACAAATAAGTATTTCATCTTCAATTTAACAACTTTGAAATCTGCTCTGGACAGATGTTCAGATTGAAATTTTATTTCTGTTTTCAAATAATGAGCAGTATTGGTAAAACTGAGGATACAGCAGATTCTGATTTCACTACCAAGAATACACACCTACTTGATGCAAAAATAATGCCTGAACAATTTTGCTTGAGAATTCAGTAGAATCAAGAAACAAAGTACAAATCACAGAATCACGGAGAAACAATACCCAGCAAACCGAATTAATACTCAGATCCAGAAATATTGCAATGCCCTACTTGATTTAATTCATATAGAACCAAAAACTCAGTACCAAAAAGCAGGGAGACAAGAATAGGATAATATCTGAAAAGTGATTCAAAACAGTTACTTTTCTGACAGATTGGAATCAGTCCTATTTCTTGTCAGCACAAAAGCAACCTGACAAGAATTACATCAGCAAATTCTGAGATGAAATAAGCAAGATTAAATCAGACTTTCAGTTCAAAAAAAACATCCAAGAACTCTGCTATGTATTTTGAATATGTTCTGCAGAGATGTTCTTATGTTGTTCATCATTTGGAAAACATCAAGATGTGAAAGATTCAGAATAGATTTCAACCAAAAAGTTTCACAGCAAGCAGATCTGCAGAACTGAATAAAATTCAGAAACTTCTCAACTTCGACAAAAATTGTTTCATATCATGAATCCATATGATTAGATTGTCCATTGAGATGTATAAACCCTGAGATATCATCACATATCAAATCAACAATGAACTAGAATGAATCACATGAACAGATCACAAAGTTCTGCAAGAATTATGCCATATTAAAATCTGAGAAATTTTAAGGCAGAGTTCTTTTCCAGAACTGAGATGTTGCTTTTAAACAGCAAGAGAATCAAGAAGAAATTGCTAAAACCAGTTGCAACCTTCAAAAATGGAACATTCAAATCATCCACAACAAAAGTTGTATAAACTTCAATATCATGTTCTGCAGTGAAATCATCAGAAAAATCTCTCAAAAATTCAATCCAGAACAGTCAGAATCAGGCGCGAGAGGAACTTACACACATCGCTGCTCACTGTAGATTTTTTTGATGATGAACAGAGAAAAGGCTATTAGATGAACTGTTGAAAAATTGATGTAGTATCTATGTTGTTCAGCCAAAAGAGAGGCCTCAGCCCATGGCTATGGACCTCTATTTATAGGCCAACCATGGGGGAAATTCTGAAGAGAACCCTCTAGAGTTTATATTTTACATCAAGGTCCTATTCCTTGTAATATATTTTCAGAATTTAAGAAATCCTAAAAAATATATTAAATGAGTACATTTACTCTAGACTCTTACACAAAAATTAAATCTAATTTATTGAAAATAGAAACATTTAAGTTGCGATGATTTTTAGCACAAATCGACAAAGCCTCTCAACTCTTCAACCGTCTCGGTTTTCATGTCTTCAATGCGTACGCCTGAGATCACTTTCCGACTTCAACTGGTATCCTTGACCGTCTGGCTCAAGACTCCCTGTCTTACCCTGGTCATCCACCATCAACAGTCGACAAAGCATCTCCTCCTGTACACATGAGACAACCCAAACTCCATGCAACTGAATTTCGATGACCATTCATTCGTCCTTGTCTTCCTCGGTCTTTTCGTGCAGTCTTGAGACCTTCTCCAACTTCACTCAGCCTTCCTGATCCTCCAGCATTGAGCTCCCCGCTTGACCCTTGATCACCCGCCGTCGACAGTTGGTCAGTATCTCCACCCTACACATACGAGACACGCCAAAACAAGAACGTGACGCACCACCGAACCCCTCGGCATCCACTCTCCATGATCACACATCGATACCATCGATGCAATCAAACCATCACTAACTCATTCACTCGATCGCTCATCCTTATCAATCACTCATCACAAAGATAGAAACCATAGTCTGACCTCACTAGGTTTCATAATCTCCCCCTTGATGAGTACATTGCCAACCCCAAACAGAGACATGATGGAAGTTACAAGTTAAGCGCACAAGTGACCATAAAAACTCAGAAAGGAACAAAACATGTCACTTGGTAAAAGATCTCCCCCTTGGGCAAAAACTCATGCAAAGCAAAGCATCTCTATTGGCAAAAACATTAAAGCATCATGAAAGCCAATTCTCCCCCTTAACTAAGCAATCATCCAAAAACCTCCAAAAGCATCATGTAAACCATTTCTCCCCCTTTGGCAATGCAAGCATCAAGGTGATAAAAAGATGCAAAGAGGGGTGTGAGGGTAGAGTATAGGTACAAGCTTCTGAAACATGAGCAACGCCAGTTACAGTACAAACAAGCATTCGCCTTGAATATTGTCTAAAAGTATTGTATGACAAACTTAGATAAATACCGACTAAACAAAAGGCATGAGCAAGCATTTTTAGATTTTAGAAAATAAAAGCATCACTACTCAGACTAGCATACTAGACATGGCAAGGCATAAGATGCAAAAGCTAATCAAATACTAACCAGATAAGCATATCCCACTACAAGGAGCTTCAGCAAACTTGATATGCAATTGATTCAAGCTTTTTATTTTTTTTATTGTAGTGCCAGGGGTTATTTGCAAGTCAACCTTATGCTAACCGACCATGCTAAGCCTAGGTTGAAACCATCAGAAGCTTAAAGCTATGGTCTCGGCATACGCTTCAATGTCCCAGTTCATACCAAAGTGCTATGGTAAGCAGTCCAGAACAAGGTAGTGCGACAAAGCAAACCCACTTGGATCTTTTCAATTTTAGCACACAACAGCATGAATATCATTCATTTTCATTTTCATTCATTTTTCAATTTTTAATTTTCAGCACAATATTTTTGTAAAATGATCAAGTTGCGTATTAGCATCCAAGTGAAAAGGACCTAGCTATCAGGTATGTAAAAGATAGCAAAAGCACTCAACCTATTCATGCTAGTTTCTAGACTAAGCAGTGATCATTTTCAAATTTTCACAAATAAAAGTCATGCTCGTGACAATCATCAGATGTATCCAAGCCAAGTATAATCAATAGTATTAAAGACAATACGTTAAAGGCATAACAAAGCATGTACATGTAAAAACAATTAGTCATATAACAGAAGCTCATGTAGAGCTACACAACTCCCCCTCAAAACATGCTAGAAGATTTTGGATGCTTAGTGATAGGGTGAGTGAAAAACTGTTTTGGAATCCAGTATTGCAAAACTCGAGAACCAGGTAAAGTAGTAGACTAATCATGCACAGGGTATGAATCATGATAAAAAGTGCGAGGTCTACCTACAAAGCATGAACCTGGAAAACGACGAGGTCTCCCAACCTGTCGAGAATCAAAGCCTCTTATACGCGGTCTAGCACCATATGAAACATGGTGTACACCATGAGGGGCAAAATCTCTCATGAAACCATGTGGAGCCTCAAAATCAGGATAAGAGTGAAAAACAAACTCATGCATACCTAAAGATGGGTAATGCATGTCCTGAAAGTTCATCGCAAAATAACGTCGTTCATCTTTGATACGATGAAAGCAAAACCCAACCAAGTGACCCACCCGATGACAATAGGAGCAGTGATACCCTCTCTTGGGTGTGTTAGCTTGGGTCTCAGGCACAAATCTCACAGTCTTCTTGGGTTTTTGCTGAAGAGGTTCATCAGGTGGAGTTAAAGCTTTCTTTACAAGTTGAGTAGGATTCTTGGCTTTTTTATTGGTGTCTAACTGGCCTATCTCTTTCTCAAGGGTAGTGGGAGGAGTGAACACAGTTTCGCTCGAAGTGTTTGGAGTAGTTCTGTAACACCCGGATTTAATAAAATCGGGACTTTATTGAAATTCCATAGAAAATCAATAAATACAAGATGTTCATCACACGACTGTGTACAATATGCCAATCAAGATGGTTTGTAGACCATATTATTACAAAAGAGTTAAATGAAAGAGAAACTAGGAAAATAAATCCTCTAGATGAACGCCTTCTTCCAGTCTCACACCTTGACTAGGTCGCTACTCCAGACTGTCACCCTCCTTGTAGTACGCTGCCTCTAGTGTAGTGAGTCAACGGGGGTGAGTACATTCGTACTCAGCAAGCCACCAAAATGCAATTATAATGCAAGATAGTAACAAGTAAGGTAGTGGCTCATGTTTGCGGAAAAGTACATTTGTAGAGCATTTAATGAAGTCAGGTTATTAGTACAATATGTAAACATGTGTAAATGCATCATCTTCTAACTCGAGGGGTACAGTCAGCCCACCCTCACTCAACAGTCCTTACATGCCATGAATCATACCATCATTCATACAAAAGAAAACTAACTGCGGCGAACATCACCCAACCTGCCTTGACCGTGGGCACGACTTTTCGAAAAGGATATACTATGATTACAGGTGTATTACTATACCCACAAGGCACGCACTTAGGTGTACGAGATGACCCATACCACAGGAACTCGTGCCAAAACCTTTAGCATGGAACGCACCAATTCGATAACATCCTCTTACAGGTTTCATATGGTGCCCCGACGCATCGGGCCAACACCGTACCCCCCCTGAGCCTTGTCGGTACAAGCCACCCGCAGGTGTCACTTGCCCCCTCCACTATGGTGTTTCAAGTTGGAACGCTCCATACCTCCAGTTAGGACTTACCCACTAGACTTGTGGTTAGTACGATTTTGTTTTGCAATCGATCCCGTGGACCGGTCCTTATAGTGCCCCTGCTGCGATCAACCAATGCCCTAGCTTGCACCCGGAACCCACCATACTTATAACATAACTAACTCAAATAGAATTCTAGAGACGAGAATAACGAGGAAATCATATAGTAGAATCTAACTATCTACGACTTGTTCTTTTATCCTATAGCAGTTGTGTCGATACATTGGACACTAGCTAATATAATATTTAAAAGTGAGAAGGAGTTTAGGCTCAATAATCATGGCTTGGGTTTGCACAACAAGGACGGGGATCTAATAAATATAATTTAGGGCTTGTGATTAAACTAATGCAATATTATAATTCCTATGAGTTATAGCGGTAATTATGAAAAATGGTCTATATTATGATCAACTTGGGGTTTGTGACTTGCCTTGATCAGCAAACGGTGAAGGTGGAACCTCGGGATAGAACTCCGGATCCTCGACGTCTTTGAAGTCTTTAGATACGAAAAATAAACACGACATTCAATATAAACAATCCAAAAATCACAAATACAAGCATATAGGTTTTTGTTGGATTAAACAAAGGAAATAAAACCTTATATCTTCTAAAATTATTGCCTAAATATGTAAGACCAATTTTTATGGAGTCATGAATTTTTCTAAAATGAAATAAACATTTACCCTAAAGGGTTTTAAATTTCTATAATAAAAATAAAAATGTACAAAATAAACCTACTGTTTTTATTGCATAAATGTGTAGAGAATAAAAAGACAAATTTTACAAAATTTGAATGTCCAAATTTGGAGTTAAATTGAGCAAGATATGAATTTTTGAAGTTTAAACTATTTTTCTGAATTTTTATTAAACTGGAAATAGTCTCTGGTCCACGGTGAACCAGGTTCACCGTGAACCCGTGAGTGTGCGTGTGGGCCGGCGGGGGTTTAATGAAATCCGATGGCCCAGAGGGCTCGGTACCCTTTCGGCGCAGATCAATGGCCCAGAGGGATTTAATCTACGCCGTCCGAACATGATCGCACGGCCAGGAATGAATCCGGCATGGCACGTGTCGGAGAGGGTAAAATACCCTTCTTCCCCGACTCCAGCCGCGCGACGGTGAGGGATTCCGGTGACTGTGACGGCTAAACGGCCACGCTAGGGCCCAAAATGGAAAGAGGGGCGTGCGGGGAACACGGAGGTACCGGCGGTGACGACGGCGGGGTAGTGGCGGCAGGCTGTGACGAGAGAAGGCAGAGGAGTCCTTTGGGTCGGCAGTGATGACAGTGATCTGGCAGCGATTCGGCCCAACCAAGGTGAGGCCGAAGACGGGTGAGCGGTGGCGATCCCAGAGGTGGCATCGGTGAGGGCGGCGGGGGCCTGTGGCATCGGTGATCGGCGGTCGGAGCCGAAGCAGGGGGGTGGCGGAAATTTGGTGTCATAGAGCTACGGGAGAGTGCGGCTAGGGCTGAAACGGGGTGGGCGGAGTGCGGTGAGGGTGAGGGCTTTTATAGGGTCAGCGGCGGCGTGTTTGGCAGGTACAAAGAGGGAAACCCGAGGGGATTTCCTATTCTACTCCAGTGAGCTTCCATAAGCGCAATACTTGCCAAACAATGACGAAAGTGCGTGGCTTCAAGGGGAAGGCGATCACCGGCGATCGGGGAAAAGGATCCCAAGATCCATTTGGCAAATAAGGGCGACCGACGGCTAAAATTGGAAAGGTGTCGCCGGTTTGGAAAGAGGGGGGATTCCATCGGAGACAATGGATCCGATAGGTGGCCCCCACCTGTCAACGGCCGAGCGTGAAGCCAACAGCGCTGACAGGCGGGCCCAAACGGTCAGCGGTCGAGGGGTGCGGGTGCGAGACTGACAAGCGGGGCCGGCTGGTGCGCGTGAAGAAGAGAGAGGAAGGGGACGCACTGACAGGTGGGTCCCACCCGTCAGCGAGCGCGGGGTTGGGCTGGGCTGGGCTGAGGGTGGATTGAGGGTTGCGGCCCAATATCATATAAAATGTATTTTTCATTTAAAATAATTCCAGAAATTGGTTATTTGTTTACAACTTGAAGTATAAGTGCTAAAATCTTGTAAAAATTCCTAAAAATATATCTTGGCTCATAGAACCTACCATAAATGTATTGACTTTAAATTTGAAGTAGTTTTCCTTATTTTGCTTTATTTGGGTTCTTTTATCATTTCCTCTAATTAGAATAATCCTTTTTATTTCAGAAATTTTATTTCCCTCATTTTTATTTTACTTTTAAATTTGGGATGTTACAATCCTATCCCCCTTACAGAGAATCTCGTCCTCGAGATTTGGATCAATCCTCAAATAACTCGGGGTGCTGCACTTTTAATTCCTCTTCCTTCTCCCATGTGGCTTCCTCCACCGGATGATTGCTCCACTGAACCTTGCAGAAATGAATAACTCGGCTTCTGGTTATCCTTTCTTTGACTTCCAATATCCGAACGAGTTTCTCAACATAGGTCAGATCCTCTTGAATATTAAGCTGCTGAAGGTCAACTTGCTCAGTCGGTACTAGAAGACACTTCTTTAGCTGCGATACGTGGAATACATCGTGTACCCCAACCAATGAGGGTGGCAGTTCTAGCTGGTGCATGACCTCTCCTTGGCATCGGATGATCTGGAAGGGTCCAACATAGCGGGGTGCTAACTTCCCTCTCATATTAAACCTTTGAGTTCCACAGAGGGGAGTGACTCTGAGGTAGACATGGTCTCCTACTTCAAAGGCTAAATCCCGGCGACAGTTGTCGGCATAGCTCTTCTGTCGGGACTGGGCTGTCTTTAGTCTATCTCGGATGATCCTTACTTTCTCTTCATCTTCCTAGAGGACGTCCGTACCAAATACCTGGGACTCACCAGTCTGATCCCATAACAAGGGTGTTCTACACTTGCGTCCATATAGGGCTTCAAATGGGGACATCCACGGGCTGGCCTGATAGCTATTGTTGTACGAGAACTCAGCGTACGGTAAACTCTTGTCCCATGTTCCTCCAAAATCTAGGGCACATGCCCTAAGCATATCCTCCAATATCTGATTCACCCTCTCGGTCTGTCCATCGGTTTGGGGGTGATATGTTGTACTAAAATTCACTCTCGTCCCCATCTGTTCTTGAAGGTTTTTCCAGAATCAGGACGTAAACTGACTCCCTCTATTGGAGACTATCTTCTTTGGAACTCCATGAAAGCACACTATACGGGACATGTATAACTCTGCCAACCGAGGGCCACTGAAGGTCGTCTTGACAGCTATGAAGTGGGCTACCTTCGTAAGCCGATCGATGATTACCCATATTGAGTCATACCCGGCTTGGGTCTTTGGGAGTCCGATGATGAAATCCATACCGATCTCTTCCCATTTCCATTCAGGAACCTTGAGGGGTTGCAATAATCCTGCTGGCCTCTGATGTTCTGCCTTCACTCATCGACAGGTGTCGCATTCTGCTATGAACTGAGCAATCTCCCTTTTCATACTAACCCACCAATATCTTTCTTTTAGGTCTTGGTACATCTTTGTACTTCCAGGATAAATGGAGTACAAAGTGTCATGGGCCTCTCTTAGAATTAGGATCCTTAACTCCGGTTTATCAGGCACACACAACCTGGTTCCAAACCATACGGTGCCATTCTCATCCTTTGAGAACCCTGGGGCCTTGCCCTGTCTCATGTTCTTCTTGATTGCTGCTATGTCTGGATCTTCTAACTAAGCTTCACGAATCTGGTCAATTAGGATGGGTCTCGCCTCTAGTGTGGCTAAGTAAGATCCAGTGGTTATTCGAGGTTTAATCTCTCCATCTCCTTATATAACAAAGGCGCGTGATCTTAGACCATGATAGCAGTACAGTATCCTTTTCGACTTAGAGCATCAGCCACCACGTTTGCTTTGTCGGGATGGTAGTGAATGCCTAAGTCATAGTCCTTTATCAATTCTAGCCATCGCCTCTGTCTAAGGTTGAGATCCGGCTGCGTGAAGATATACTTCAAACTCTTGTGGTCCATGAATACTTCACAACGGTTTCCAACCAGGTAGTGCCTCCAAATCTTAAGGGCATGCACTACAATAGCCAATTCTAGGTCATGGGTGGGATAGTTCAACTCGTGCGGTCTTAATTGCCGGGAGGCGTATGAGACAACTTTCCCATCTTGCATAAGAACACATCCTAAACCCTGACGGGATGCGTCGCAATAGACATGAAAGTCCTTACTCATGTCTGGCAGGGTTAATATTGGTGCTGACACCAACCGTGTATTGAGGGTATGAAAGCTTTCCTCACATTCCGGAGTCCATTCAAACTTCTCTCCTTTCTGTAGTAACTTGGTCATGGGCTTTGATATCTTGGAGAAATTCTCAATGAATCGATGGTAGTAACCGGCTAATCCCAGAAAACTTCGTATCTCCGATACATTGGTGGGTGGCAGCCAATCTGTTACTGCTTCCAAGGTGGCGGGGTCTACCGCGATGCCTTGTGCCGAGATAATATGCCCTAGGAACTTTACTTCCGCCATCCAGAACTTGCACTTGCTGTACTTGGCGTATAACTAGTGTTCCCTGAGTTTTCCTAGGGTCAACCGGATGTGGCTCTCATGCTCTTCTCGGCTCTTGGAATAAATGAGGATATCTTCTATGAATACCATGATAAATTTATCCAAGTACTCCATGAACACTTTATTCATCATATTCATGAAGAAGGCAGGGGCGTTGGTTAATCCAAATGACATAACGGTGCACTCATATAATCCATATCGGGAAGTGAAGGTCGTCTTAGGTATGTCTTCTTCTCGTATCCTCAACTTATGATAACCTGATCGGAGGCCAATCTTGGAGAACACCGTGGCCCCTTTTAGTTGATCGAATAAATCGTCAATCCTGGGTAGAGGGTACTTGTTCTTGACGGTCACCTCATTCAAGGCCCTATAATCCACACACATCCATTTAGCCTTATCTTTCTTCTCGACGAAGATAACGGGGGCTCCCCACGAAGATGTGTTGGGTCTTATGTATCCTTTCTGCTCAAGGTCCTCTATCTACTGCTTCATCTCTACCAACTCGTTTGCAGCCATCCAGTAGGGTCGCTTAGAGATGGGAGTGGTCTCGGGCACTAGGTCAATCCTAAACTCGATATCTCTCTTGAGTGGCATCCCTGGCAAATCCTCAGGAAAGACGTCCGGGTATTCACAGGCTACCAGTACTTCTTCTAGTGTGATCTGATGTAGACGAGGTCTTCCAGGCTTCTGGTTTGGCATCTGAAAGTTGACAACAGCTCCCTCTTCACTGGTCACGGCTACTTTCCTTCTTGCGCATTATATCACTCCTTGGTGCTTGTTTAACCAATCCATCCCTAGGATGAGGTCCAACCCTTTACAATCTATTAGAATGGGATCTGCCCAGAAAATTATGCCTTGGATATCTACCCATACCCTTGGACTATAGAAGTGGGCTAGGGTCTGTTTGCCGGGGGTGGCTATCAATACCGGTCTTGTTAGCTCGAGTTCATTTAGGTTATGTGTTTTCACAAAACTTGCTGATATAAATGAATGAGTCGCTCCAGTGTCGAATAAAATAAGTGTGGGTATGGAATTGATAGAAAATATACCCATGACTATCTCCGGTGCATCCTGAGCTTCTTCAGTGGAGACATGGTTGACACGGACGCGAACCGCGGGATTGGATGTGATCCCTTGAGGACACTTGGGATGAGGACACTAGTGAGAATAATGTCCCTCCTGGCGATAGTTGAAGCATATCACCGGCTTGCCGTGCTTATCGCTTAGAATCTCTGCTTTCTTGGCGGGGGCTGGTAGGGCAGCTGGTGCGGTTGGAGCGGGGCGAGGATTTCCGGTTCCCGGGTTACTGGCAGGCGGAGCTGGCCTGTAAGCGGGGCGCGGGTGGTAGTGAGGCGCTAGTGGGGGAGGTGTGAAGTGGGGCCGCTGTGCCATCCCCTAGTGCTGACGAAAAGCGATCATCCTCTTCTTCTTCAGGTCCACCTTGTTTTGCTCGGTCTCCTGAATAATCGCCTTATTTACCAATTTCTGGAAATTGGCATAATCTCCGGAGACCAACTAAAGCGATAGTTCATCCTTCAGTCCTTGAAGAAACTTGGACTGGTGGGCAGCGTCCGTGCGTACTTTCTCCAGTGTATACCGGGCCAATCGGTTAAACTCATGCAGGTACTCAGTGATAGACCTGCTTCCTTGCTGCAAGTCCCAGAACTCTTGCTGCTTCTAGACTATAACGCCCTCCGGAACGTGCGCGGCGCGAAAGGCGGCGGTGAACTCAGCCCATGAAATCTCATAACCCTCGGGCTAAGTCTCACAGAGATTGTCCCACCACTCCACGGTGGGTCCTTGGAGATGATGAGCGGCAAAGGCCACTCGCTCCTACTCAGAACACGGTAGAAGGTCTAGCTTCTTGCCGATGGTTCTAAGCCAATCACCCGCCTCCATCGGGTTAGTGGTTCTAGAGAACGTTGGGGGCCGAACACGTAGAAACTCAAAGAGTTGAGAAATTGGTGTCGGTGCCTGGGTAGCCCATCTGAGGGGAGGCTCTGGTTGCTGATGCATCTGAGTCAGTAGAGTGGCAATCAGCTGATTTTGGTTTGCCATCATCTCAGCTAGTGTGGGATGATTGGCGATGGGGGCCTGCCGTTGGCCGGTTGCTCCCCACTGAGGCAGATTGTCGGAGTTGTTCCCGTTGCAAGGGGCATCAGAACCTTGTTCATTGGCCATCCTGAAGATAAGGGGTTCCAAAGGAGAAATAAATTTTAAGGTAAAAATTCTAGCTTTTATTTCTCAAAGAATTTTTAGACTTAATAGTCTGGACGATTACATCCTTATTTTTGACTCTTTATTTAGTCTCACCCATGCCTTATACTTGACATGAGCGGCACTACAATAATAGCAAAATCAAAAAAAACAATCAACCGTAGACTAGCATCTAATCCTTGTACTAGTAAATCCGATCACAGCTCGGGGGAGGGCTTGATCGTCGGCTCGGCGGGGATGGTCGGTGCAGGAGTCGTGGTGCTAGAGGGTCTGGCGGACGATGCGGTGCGTGAGCTCCTCTTGGGCCCAGCCGAGGGGGTCCTAAGGGCCTTCCACTTGCGCGGTGGAAGGGGAGAGACCTCCTCAAGATCCTTCTTCAACTCCTCTACCTGGTGCCGGAGCTGAGCATTCTCGGCGACGCCCTACTATAGTATCTCATTCTGCCGCTGCAACTCTGCTACCTCAACCGCCAAGTGACGCCCCTGCTGGACCTAATGACGGAGCTCTCCATTCTCACAGTTCAAGCTCTCCATCGTGTGGCGGTAGTAGTCAATCGTGTCGTGCTAGCTGTCGGCGTCGAGGACCGCCTCAGTATGAAGATCGTCCATCGCCTGGAGTAGATGCGTGCTGCGGGCAATGATGGAGTTGTGCTGGGAGTAGGTGCTGACGTATATGCTGCGGTGGCTCCCCGGGGTGCGCATGGACATGAAGCAGTAGGCGGTGTCGTGGAGCTGCCCGTCTTAGACCATTCGGAGCTCGGAGAGCACCTGGAGTGCAGTGCGCTGGCTAGCCACCTCAAAGGTAGGTCCTCCAACTCCGTGACTGAAGAAGGGCGGGTGTTTGCCGGAGGCATGGATGACGATGGTGACCTCGCAATATCCCTCTTTCACATCGGGAAAGATCCCGTGGAACGCGGGCTCGTGCTCGAATCCGAGGAAATCCACGAGCATGCGGAGCTCGTGGACGAAGCCGGCGCGATCACGGAGAAATCCGCCCATGGTGTGAATCTCCATCTACAAGAAAAGACAGTTTGTAAAAATTTTGAAAGACGAGATATTAAGTAGTTTTGTAAAAATACTGGTAATATAAATCCTAAGGTTTGGTCTGTTTGGCTTCCTACAGTAAAGTCGGCTCTGATACCATCTTGTAACGCCCGGATTTAATAAAATCAGGACTTTACTGAAATTCCATAGAAAATCAATAAATACAAGACGTTCATCACACGACTACGTACAATACGCCAATCAAGATGGTTCGTAGACCATATTATTACAAAAGAGTTAAATAAAAGAGAAACTAGGAAAATAAATCCTCTAGATGAACGCCTTCTTCCAGTCTCACGCCTTGACTAGGTCGCTACTCTAGACTGTCACCCTCCTCGTAGTACGCTGCCTCGGGTGTGGTGAGTCAATGGGGGTGAGTACATTCGTACTCAGCAAGCCACCGAAATGCAATTATAATGCAAGATAGTAACAAGGAAGGTAGTGGCTCATGTTTGCGGAAAAGTACATTTGTAGAGCATTTAATGAAGTCAGGTTATTAGTACAGTATGTAAACATGTGTAAATGCATCATCTTCTAACTCGAGGGGTACAGTCAGCCCACCCTCGCTCAACAGTCCTTACATGCCATGAATCATACAATCATTCATACAAAAGAAAACTAGCTGCGGCGAACATCGCCCAACCTGCCCTTGACCATGGGCATGGCTTTTCGAAAAGGTTATACTCTTATCAGATGTATACTACTGTACCCACAAGGAAAGCACTCATCCACGCACACCAAAGTGTACGAGATGACCCATACAATGGGAACTCGTGCCAAAACCTTTAGCATGGAACGCACCAATTCAATAACACCCACTTATAGGTTTCATACGGTGCCCCGACGCATCGGGCCAACACCATACGCCCTCCCCCTTGAGCCTCATCGGTACAAGCCACCCGCAGGTGTCACTTGACCCCTCCACTATGGTGTTTCAAGTTGGAACGCTCCATACCTCCAGTTAGGACTTACCCACTAGACTTGTGGTTAGTACGATTTTGTTTTGCAATTGATCCCGCAGACCGGTCCTTATAGTGCCCCGGGTGTGACCAACCAATGCCCTAGCTTGCACCCAGAACCCACCATACTTATAACATAACCAACTCCAATAGAATTCAAGAGACGAGAATAACGGGGAAATCATATAGTAGAATCCAATTATCTACGACTCATTCTTTATCCTATAGCAGGTGTGTTGATACATTGGACACTAGCTAATATAATATTTAAAAGTGACAAGGAGTTTAGGCTCAATAAGCATGGCTTGGGTTTGCTCAACAATGACGGGGATCTAATAAATATAATTTAGGGCTTGTGATTAAACTAATGCAATATTATAATTCCTATGAGTTATAGCGGTAATTATGAAAAATGGTCTATATTATGATCAACTTGGGGTTTGTGACTTTCCTTGATCAGCAAACGGTGAAGGTGGAACCTCGGGATAGAACTTCGGATCCTCGACGGCTTCGAAGTTTTAAGATACGAAAAATAAACACGACATTCAATATAAACAATCCAAAAATCACAAATACAAGCATATAGGTTTTTGTTGGATTAAACAAAGGAAATAAAGCCTTATATCTTCTGAAATTATTGCCTAAATATGTAAGACCAATTTTTATGGAGTCATGATTTTTTCTAAAATTAAATAAACATTTACCCTAAAGGGTTTTAAATTTATATTAAATAAAAATAAAAATATACAAAATAAACCTACTGTTTTTATTGCATAAATGTGTAGAGAATAAAAATACAAAATTTACAAAATTTGAATGGACAAATTTGGAGTTAAATTGAGCAAGTTATGAATTTTTGAAGTTTAAACTATTTTTCTGAATTTTTATTAAACTGAAAACAGTCTATGGTCCATGGTGAACCAGGTTCACCATGAACCCGTGACTCTGAGCGTGGGCCAGCGGGGGTTTAATAAAATCCAACGACCCAGAGGGCTCGGTACCCTTTCGGCGCAGATCAACGGCCTAGATTAAATCCCGAGGGGATTTAATCTGCGCCGTCCAAACACGATCGCACGTCCAGGAATGAATCCGGCATGGCACGCGACTGAGAGGGTAAAATACCCTTCTTCCCCGACTCCGACGGTGCGACGGCGAGGGATTCCGGTGATTGCGATGGCTAAACGGCCACGCTATGGCCCAAAATGGAAAGAGGGGCGTGCGGGGAAAACGGGGGTACCGGTGGTGACGACGGCGGGGTAGTGGCGGCGGTTGGCGACGAGAGAAGGCAGAGGAGTCCTTCGGGTCGGCGGTGACGACAGTGATCCAGCGGCGATCCGGCCCAACCAAGGTGAGGCCAAAGACGGGTGAGTAATGGCAATCCCGGAGGTGGCGTCGGTGAGGGCAGCGGGGGCCTATGGCGTCGGTGATCGGCGACCAGAGCCGAAGCAAGGGGTGGCAGAAATTTGGTGTCGCAGAGCTATGGGAGAGTGCGGCTAGGGCTGAAACGGGGTGGGCGGAGTGTGGTGAGGGTGAGGGATTTTATAGGGTCGTCGGCGGCGTGTTTGGCAGGTAGAAAGAGGGAAACCCAAGGGGATTTCCTATTCTACTCCGGCGAGCTTCCATAAGCATGGGTACTTGCCAAACAATGACGAAAGTGCGTGGCTTCAAGGGGAAGGCGATCACTGATGATTGGGGAAAAGGATCCCGGGATCCATTTGGCAAATAAGGGCGGCTGACGGCTAAAATTGGAAAGGGGTCGCCGATCAGTGGCCAAACGCGAAGCCAACAACGCCGATAGGCGGGCCCAAACGGTCAGCGGCCGAGGAGTGCGGGTGCGAGACTGACAAGCGGGGCCGGCTGGCGCGCGCACGGAAGAGAGAGGGAGGGGACGCGCCGACAGGCAGGTCCCACTCGTCAGCGAGCGTGGGGTTGGGCTGGGCTGGGCCGAGGGTGGATTGAGGGTTGCGGCCCAATATCATATAAAATGTATTTTTCATTTAAAATAATTCCAAAAATTGGTTATTTGTTTACAGCTTGAAGTATAAGTACTAAAATCTTGTAAAAATTCCTAAAAATATATCTTGGCTCATAGAACCTACCATAAATTTATTGACTTTAAATTTGAAATATTTTCCCTGTTTTGCTTAATTTGGGTTCTTTTATCATTTCCTCTAATTAGAATAATCCTTTTTATTTCAGAAATTTTATTTCCCTCATTTTTATTTTACTTTTAAATTTGGGATGTTACAAGTTCTCTCATAGCCCAACCCGAGAGCTAACCCTGACTTGTCAGTACATAATTTTGTTTTAGCCAAAAGCAAATTCATCCTACCCTTGCCTTCAGTGCATTTCTCAACCACGGAGAGAAGATAATCATTCTCACATTTTAGTTTTTCGACTTGCTCTCTAGCAAAGCTGAGTTGGTCCTTAAGGATGATGCACGTGGGACACGCCGGCTGCACATCCTTAGAACACTCAGCACTCTCCAATCTAGCCTAAGTTCATCAACATGCCTATCTTTCAAATTAATGCTTTCAACAAGTAAAGGACAGTTCATGTATTCGTTGATGACCGCAAGACTAGACTCCACCACCAAAAGCTACTTTTCAGTCAATTCAAGTTTTTCAAAAGTTTGAGCATGTGTAAAACGCAGCTGAGCAAGTTTATTCATGACAATAAGACATCACTCACATTCGGCATCATCAGACTTAGATTTCAAAATCGCAAGTTCAATGGAAATAGTTTCAAGTCTGAATTTTAGTTCATTTCGTTCTTTAGCAGCAAGTTTAAGTAATCTATCCTGAGAACAAACAGCATCATGCAATTCATCATTTTGAACAAGAAGTTGATCACGGGATAGATATACCTCAGAAGTGTCGAGCTCGTCGCTGCGATCGTTGTCGTCGACCACGAAGCAAAGATCAGTGAGGTTCATTGTCTTCTTCTCATTCTTCTCCTTCTTCGCCTTCTTGGGAGGCTCCTCTTCCTCCGAGCTTGGCTCCTCGCTTGACGTACCGTCGATGTCGCTGAGGGCGGCCACAAAAGCTCTGGCTACTCTTTTAGCCACTTTTCCGCGTTTTCCTTTGAAGTAATGTTTCTTGTTCCATTTTTGGTGCTTGTTCTCATTTTCATTTTTCATTTTTAACTTAGGGCAATTTGCTTTTACGTGAGAAAGATCTCCACATTCAAAACTACCCTATGACCCTCCTCTCCTTTGGTCTCGTCTATCATTGTAGAAGCGAGTGAACTTCTTGACAATGAGAGCTAGCTCCTCATCATCTAGAGTGTCCACTTGTTTTTTTGTGACAAAGACAAGGGAGAACAAGACAAAACCACCAGAATAAGCACAAACTCTAGAACCACCAGAAAAGTTACCTCCAGATGAGGTACCACTGCCAGGACCGAAAACTAAAGCAATAGAAGGCAACAAAGAGTTTCTGACTCCTAGACGAGACGCCTTGGCAATCTCAGTGGACTTGAGCTTACTAAAGAGTTCGTTGCAAGTCAAAGTATCAAAGCTCACCGACTCTTCAATACTAGAGATCTTCACCTCCCATATGCTACGATCAAGAGCATAGAGAAGTTTGATTGCTCTATTGTGGTCAGAGTAAGCCAAAGTCCCAGTGGAGTGCAAATTACTTACAATTCCATCAAAGCGCACAAACATGGCATCTACAGATTCGCCAGGGCCTTGCACAAACATTTGGTATTCTTGATTATAAGTTCTTTGCCGCCTAGCCTTAATCTGAGAAGTGCCTTCATGAAAAGTTTTCAAGGTTGTCCAAATTTCACGTGCAGTTCGTAGATGCTGGACCCTGTCAAACTCTTTATGACTCAGACTGACAAACATTATGTTTCTTGCTTTGCTATTATAGTCGTACTGTAATTTCTAAGTCTCTGAGGTGCGAGTTTCAGGGATCACATATTGGGAATCAATAATGTCCCAAATAGCACTTCCTTGGCTTAGTAGGTAAGCCTCCATGCGCACCTTCCAATAAGCAAAATCATAACCATCGAAAATCAGAATCTTAGAGTTTCTCTCCATGTTGCCAAAAGAAGGATCACAAACCGGTTAAGGTCAATTGGTGATCTAACCAGCTCTGATACCAATTGTGGGATTGGAATGGCGACTAGAGGGGGGTGAATAGGCGCCTCGACAAATTCTCGTGAATATGATGGCCTTTTCAAATCACCCAACGCAACTCCAAAAATTGCAGTTTTGAAATTGAACCAAACAGTACAAATTTAGAGCACAACTTGTATCAAAATCACAATTCAGTTGAATTCAGAGTTTGAAGTGACGAAATGCCTAAGTTGGACATTGAAGTGCCGACTTCCTAGGGAAGTTGGAGTTTGAAACTCCGACTATCTCAGTCGATCACTAAACTGCCGACATTCTTCAAAAAGTGCAGAAAAACGCTTGAAACAGCAACTTCTCAATTTGATTATGTTCAGAACATACTTACACTTCTTGAGAATTTGTTCTGAAAGTTTAAACAGTGTTTTTGTTTCACTTTTTCAGAAAGAGAACTGTTGGCGTAAAAGATTACGCTAACAGGTTTCTGAAGGTTAGAAACTAACAAACGAAGTGTTTGTGAAGTAAACTATTTCAAGCCTCCGAAAGGATAATAGCTTAAAACAGTTCGAAGATGTGTATTGAATATATTGTATTCGGTCCTCATTACAGGGTAAAACGGGGGGTATTTATAGGCCCAAACATTAAGGAAAAGACATTTTTACCCCTCTATTACAACCGACATAGTGGAAACTATTCGGTATCCTTAATAGGACTAAAATGGTAAAAGACTAATCTAATGAGAAAGAAGATAAGTCTTCCATCTTAGCTGGCAAAGAAACCCTCGGAAAGGTCGAAGTTCGAAGATATACTCCGAACTAGAGTTCGCCTCCATACTTCGAACTTGATCTACTGTATTCCCGGAGTTATATGCTGGGAATCTTTAAATCAATCGTCTGCCTTTGTCTTGTTACTGCAATAACCCCGAAGATGGAATATTTTCCCCCAACAGTAGCCCCTCGAATACGCTTCTCCGCTAAATCTGTAATATTAGGAGAGCAGTATACGCAAGAAAAATAATCATGCGTAGGGGTTAACAGATTTAATCCACCTCCGAAATACGTGGAGATGCAAAACTTCGAATCAGCTTCTAAGAAAATTACATTCGAACTATCTTAGAATCAACTTGAGAATCCCAAAAGCTTTTTCAGGCTTAGAAGAAATAGCCGTTGGCTTTCTTCTTCTAACGGAAGTTACGCGATGCGTTAACTCCGCAACAAAATAATGGTTAAGAATGCGAAACGGCAGATGCAAACGGTAAAAAATCGTGGTCTGGGCTATAAATAGAGGGCGCAGACCCTTCTCGAGTACCTTTCCACCGCTTTCGTGCAAACAAGCCATCAGACAAACCCTAGCCTCCTTTTTTTCCTCTCAAGCAACTCGCGCGATCCCATGGCAAAAACCAGCTTCAAGGTTCCTGGGGCGGCTTCAGCCTTGGCTCGGCAGCAGGCTGCAGCTGTAGTGGCGGCGGTGACATCGGCGACAGCAACTCCGACACCAGCAATGGCAGCAATGGCGGCGCCAGGGAGAAATCCCCAAAGCGATGATCCTCATGATCTCTTCCCGGCGTCGACGAAGTATGCAGATCAATCCTATCAGTTGGGACCCTCATCCTGCCAGAGGGAATCGCTTGCAGCAGCGACAGAAGGAAAGATCAGTTCGGAGATTGTGATTCGCAAACCTGGGAAAGAGGTTATTCCATCGCCAAGGCCCAGAGAAGTGGTTGTTTTCGAAGCCTTCTTAGAAGCTGGATTAGGGCTTCCGGCTGTTGACTTCCTGGCCGAAGTACTGGATTTATTCCACGTTACTCTCCCCCAACTCTCTCCGAACGCGATAGTACGCCTCTCTATCTTCGAGTGGGCATTGCGAGCCGAAGGATGCGAAGGCAGAGCGGAAATCTTCGCAGCTTTACATCGAGCCTTGTGCCAGCCCAAGACCTTCGTAGGCCCCGGAGGTGAGAAGATGGTGGTGGCCTTCGGGAGTATTAACTTCTGACTTCGAGACGAGTATGCTCTTCGGTTTCTAGCCAAGGCCATCAATGCTAGGTGGTACACTGATTGGATCCTCCGATAGTTTTATGCCGAAGTTGGGGCAGGGAGTCGCCTATCTAGACCTCTTCGAGACATAAACTTCCGAAGGGAAGCTCTTGTTCATCCGGATCTAGGCCAGCTTGAAGCTCACCTGAGCCTACTTCGGCGGATTAGCCACCGCCCGAGTATGAGGGATCTGGCAGAGGAGTTCATCGGACTCCAAATCCCCCCTCTGATGGCCAACTGGCCAATCACCTTCGAAGAAGATATGGAGGGCGGCCTCCGCAAAATTTCTTCGAGCTCAAGCCATGCAGGTAACTTTGAAAACAACATATGTCATGTATATTTATTTGAAGAAATAACCAACGTTAACTCATCTTTCAGCTTCTTCAGCTCCTATGACTTCAGAGCAGATTGTTTGAATTTCGGAGAAGATTCTCGGAGTCCTGACTCTAGCTGAGAAGGAATGGAGGATTAAATTGGTAGGTACTTGGGAGCGGTCCAACCGAGTATGGGGGCTACTCGAAATTGTTCCGCCTCCTCTTTTGGATTGGGTGCCTTCGGAGCAAGGGCCTAAGAAAAGGAAGGCCGAAGTTGGAGCCTCGTCCTCTGCCAAGACTCCATCGAAGAAGGTAGCCCGAAAGCCAAAAACTACGGCGCCTCCAAGCCCAATAGCTTCGGTCTCCGATTCCTCGGAGGATAAAGGTAGGATGCTTGTTGACTTGATTGACAAGGATGCAGCCCAAACAGATGCAAACATTGATGATGCTGCGAGCGTGCCGGAGTCTCAAGGCAACCTTGGGCAAGTGGGGACTTCGGTTGTTCAAGAAGACTTAATGCGAGATGAAGCCCCTATGGACGAAGTTGGAGTCGAAGTTGCTATAGAATCAACTTCGATTCCGGGTGAAACAACGACGGCCACACACGAAGAAGATCCAATAGTCGAAGATTTAACTGTGAATTCTGACTCCGATGAAGACTTTGGAGTAGCCTTCGACCTGCCAAGCAGTCCGATGCTCACCCGTCGAAAAGACTTCGGAGGTAAACTTCACATAATTCTTTTGTTCTTTTTTTGTGAAATTATACAATGTATAATACCTTTGCTTCAACAGGATCTGCTTCTATGGAAGAGGGTCTTCTCGAAGATACCAATCCGGGGACTTCAGCCACTCCGGAGCCAATTCCAGAAGTCACTCAAATGGGACCTGGAAAAGGTAATGGCAAGATGAACCCCCTTCCTGCTCCGAGCTCAGGATCAACTCCGTCTGAATCGACAGACGAAAGCCAATCTACAGAGGGGGTCAGTCTGCTGAAGTTCCAAAAGATACGGCCCAACGCTCCGGCCCCTCGCCGAACGAAGACGACCAGAGGGCCTTGTCTATGCTCCCTCTTCTAGCTCCTTTCTTGGAGCAAAGAACCGGACTTCGGACTTTGCTCGAGCCTTTGGATCGAGCTAGCCACGAAGTCAGGGAGACAGACTTGGTAGCCATTTTGAGCGAGGCTGAGGGTTCGGAGCTCAATGCTGCTATGGAGCGTGCAGCGTACCAGGTACGAAGTATCTGCAAAACAAAATTAATCTTATATGCAAATAATTTCTCACCTTGATTTTTTCTCTTTGCAGCAAATAGTCTTGGCCCGAGCCGCGAACATTTCAAATGAACACGGAAGTCTTCGCCTTCGAGAGGAAATTACCACCCTTTAGAGAAATCTTAACATTTCCGAAGGTCGAATTTCCCAATTAGACGACATGGTCTGAGCAGAGCGGAGGGCCAGGCAAAGCTTGGAAACTGCGAATAAGGAGCTCGAAGCAGAACAAATTGTGCTTCGAGCGGAAATAGAAAAGATGCGGGCGGAGCATGCTACGACGGGGGCTGAACTTGTCAAGCTCCAAGAGGAAAAAACCAAAGCTGCAGAGGAGGCTAGCAACCTGCTTACTCAGAAAAACTCTCTAGCTACGGAGGCAGCTAGGCTCTCCGATGTGGTAGAGGAACTGACTTCGACGAAAGATGCTTTACTTGAAGACAAGCTGAAGTCAGAGAAGGTAGCTGCGGAGGTCATGAACCAACTCCTAGGTGTCCTAGAGTACTTCGGTACTACTGGGACACTTCCTTCAAATGACAACGTCTCCTTGCTTTGGTGGTTAAAAATGATCCAAGGAGCTACGAAGACGATGAAGACGGCAGGCATTCCATACGGAGAACTCTTCGGACAAGTGGCTGCTATCGGCATACTTCGCTACTACAAAGATCTGGGAATAAAGATAACTCCAAACGCAGAGGCGGCTCCCATTACCTTCGACGACAATTGGCTTCTTACTCCTTCCGAAGATGTGGCCGCTGCTTGGCAAGCCTTCCAAACTTCATGGAGAGCCGAAGGTCGCAGTGCGATCAAGGCTTGGATTGACAAAGGACAACGCCAGAAGCAAGCTCGGTCACAAGCCTCGAGCAGCCAGCCTCCGCCAAACCCGTAGGTCTAGATTTGTCTTAGGATCCTGACTATGTAAAGAATTATGCTTTTTGTACATTTATGAATGAAAATTTGCTTATCGTGTTTTTAGGCTTTACCTCATATGGAAGATGTCGAAGTGTTAGATGTTAACGAAGAACTTCACCTACTATGGGCTACCTTTGATCTTTTAAAACTTCACAAACGCCCTCGATTTTTAGTTCCTCGAGATAGCTCCGGTGCAATTACGCCCGAAGTAAGCAAAGATATACTATCTTATATTAAAGAGTAAGAAAAAGGAGTTAACTTGGAAACTTCATCTTTCGAAGACATTGCATGGTCCGAAGATGAAGATGAAGCTCAGGGCAAAAAACCTGAAGAACTTGGAAGCTAGGAAAGGAGCCCCGAATGACTCCGAACATGGGCCGAACTTCAACAAGAACAGAAAGACTTTAGAGCTTCGAAGGGAGGTAGGAGAGTTAAACGCAAAGTTGTTAGGACTCCCGGCTCTGGAACTAGTCGTTCCAACCTTAGCTCTAGAGATCGAAGGGGTCTTCGATTCCTTCTCGGTATAGATACCGATTTTTCATGATGTAATCATAATTTGTCCGAATAATAAATATTGATTTAAAATTGTCTCCCTATTTCCCAGCCCCTCTTTGGGTGTAAGCAACTTCGAACTATATTCAAAGATGGTTAGGCACAAAGAAAAACTTAGGAGTACAATTTTGGTGGCTCGGAGCCCCTTAGCAATTTAAAGATTGATTAAAATCTTATAAAATGTCTTCGACTACTTGGAGTCTGAAGATTGGCAACTTAGTACCTTATGTTTTGAAAGAAATCACTTTGGACAACTTTTCGGACACTTTAGTGTTCCAAATGATTGGTCACTTTGGACTTTTTTCACAGATATTCGAAGCTCATGAGCTTAAACTCTGTTTGTTTTGGCCTCCTTCGGCTCTTTTTGCGAATTCTATCAAACCGGTGGTTTGGAATTCGCAGTGGTCTCCTTGGACTCTTTTTACGGATGTCTTCAAGCCGGTGGCTTGGACTCCGCATTATTTGGTCTCCTTGGACTCTTTTTATGGATGTCTTCCAGCCGGTGGCTTGGACTCCACATTATTTGGTCTCTTTGGACTCTTTTGACGGATGTCTTCAAGCCGGTGGCTTGGACTCCATACTCTTTGGTGGCTTTCCCACCTCGTCGGAAACTTCGGACCAGTGGTCCGAAGTCCGAAAAATATGATTCAAATTAATGACACTTCCCTCTCGGTCAACTCCGCTATTCCAGTGCGTCCACAAGGAAGTGGGAAGCTTATGAGGGGTAGGCATTATCTGAACCATATGCTTTATTGATTCGGAAAGTGTTTACAAATGATTACAAGGAGCCCCTATGCAAAATATCGCTTTAGGTGCTCCGCATGCCATGTATGTGCTAACTCTTTACCTTCCAAATTAGCTAACTTAAAAGAACCAGGACGCCCTGAGCGAATAATTATGTATGGACCTTCCCACTTATTTCCTAATTTTCCTGGCGCTATTATACTTCGCAAAACGAGATGACCCGGCCTAAGTTCATTAATACTTTCGGGTCGAACCAAGTCTTCGTTTGTGCTGATACTTTGACAAATTTGCAACAGCTCGAAGTCTTGTCTCTTCTGTTAAATCAAGCGAAGTTTGTCAATCTGCTTCTATCTCCAGTTCGGTGCTGCGAAGGGATCCTCCTTTAAGCTCCGTTGGTGTCATAGCTTCATCTCCGAACAATAGTCTGAAAGGAGTGAAACCGGTAGACCTTGTCTGAGTTGTCCGGATGGACCATAGAATCTTTGGGAGCTCTTCGGTCCACAATCCTTTTGCCAATCCCACTATTCTTCGATTCAGCCCTGACAAGATATTACCATTGGCTCTTTCAATAGCTCCATTAGACTGAGGATGTCTTACTGCAGCAAAACATAGTTGGATGCCTAGGTCTTCACAGAATTTCCTGAAGGGTTCTGCATCGAACTATGTTCCATTATCCACTGTCAGCTGCCGAGGCACTCCGAACCGGCATATAATATTCTTCCAGAAAAATTTTTGGACATTATTCGAAGTGATAGCTGTTAGGGGCTCTGCTTTGACCCACTTTGAAAAGTATTTGATTGCTACCACTACGAACTTCAAATTTCCTTTTGCTACTGGGAAGGGACCAATGGGATCCATGCCCCATCTGGCCACGGGCCATACTGGAGCAATGACTTGAAGAGTTGTTGGTGGGCGATGACTTCTTCATCCCATCCACTGACATCCTTGGCAAGTGCGGACTAAGCTCTCCGCATCAGCTACTATTGTAGGCCAATAAAGCCCCTGGCGAAGTGTTTTTTCTGCCAAAGCTCGAGGGGCTAAATGGCTACCGCAAAGTCCTTCATGAATTTCTCGAAGAATTTCTTGACCTTCAGCTTGAGATATACATCGGAGCAAAGGGGAACATACTCCGGCCTTGTATAAAATACCATTGATTAAATGGTAACTCCGGATTATGAGTTTTAACCTCGAAAGCCGTGGCCCTTCGGACATATTTGTTTCTCTTTGCAACAATTCTGTAATTGAACTCCGCCAGTCTGTACTTGGAATGCAAAGGACTTCCGCAACAGGGATTTGTGGCACCGAAGGTGTACTGAGTTCTTCATAAAAAGCTTCTTCTGGTATGTCCATAGCTCCGGCTGCAGCTTTTGCTAAGATGTCAGCCTGCGTATTTTCTACTCTAGGTATACTCCTAATGGAAATCCCTTTAAATGTTGCTTCAATCTTACGGATTTCTTCCAAGTATTTTGCAAGCTGTGGATGCCGAACTTGAAAACTCTTGTCTACGTGCCCTGCTACAATCTGAGAATCTGTCTTAATAACAACTCTTGTAGCCCCTAGAGCGTGTGCCTTTCGAAGTCCCAATAAAATTCCCTCATACTCCGCTGTATTATTGGTAGACTTAAAGTTGAGTCTTGTGGAGTACATTGCCTTTTGCCCTGAAGGCGAAATTATCACGGCTCCGTCGCCTGCTCCAGATGCTTGGAAAGCTCCATCAGAGTAAATAGTCCAAATCCCTTCACTTGGCTTCTCCGAAGCCCATGCTGCAGGGGGAGTCCATTCTGCCACGAAGTCTGCCAATACTTGTGACTTAATTTCTGTTCTTGCCACAAAGGATATGCCGAAGGGTGCTAACTCAACAGCCCACTTCCCAATTCTTCCTGTAGAATCCTTACTTCGGAGCATATCTCCCAAAGGATATGAAGTTGGTACAATTACATTATGTGCCAAAAAATAATGCCTTAGCTTCCTCGAAGCCATTATCAGAGCATAAGTGAATTTCTCAAGCTCGGAATATCTTGTTTTTGCTCCAGACAATGCTTTGGACACAAAGTAAACTGGATTCTATACCAACTTCTCGTTGAAATCAACCTCTCTGACAAGGACTTGCACTGACGGCAGAGCCAGTAGCTGCAAGGTAGAGGAGTAGGGTTTCTGCTAAGTGCTAAGTGCTGCAAGACGACCAGTCAGCTTCTGCACTTGCTTTAAATTCTCTAGGGGAGCCATCTTTTGCAACGCAGTTATCTGAGTGGGGCTAGCTTCGATCCCTCTACTTGAAACTAGATACCCTAACAATTTTCCAGCCTGCACCCCGAAGATACATTTTTCGGGGTTAAGACGGATCCCACATGCCCGAAGGCTATTGAATGTTTCTGCTAAGTCTAGGCTATGTTGGTGCTTTAAAGCACTCTTTATTACAATATCATCCATATTGGCCTCTACATTGCGACCTAATTGATGACCTAGAGCCTTAGCAATTAACCTTGAAAAAGTAGCCCCGACATTTCTTAAGCCAAAGGGCATTCTTACATAACAGAAGACTCCTGAAGGAGTTACGAAGCTTGTCTTGATCTCATCTTCGCGCTTTAGCCAAATTTGATGATAGCTGGAGTATGCGTCAAGGAAGCTTAATAACTCCGAACCGGCAGTGGAGTCGACCAATTGGTCAAATCGGGGCATGGGGTAGGGGTCGCGGGGGCATGCTTTATTCAAAGATGTAAAATCAATACACATGCGCAATTTCCTGGAAGATTTTTTCCTAACGAAGACTGGGTTGGCTAACCACTCTGTATGAGCCACTTCTCTGATAATTCCAGCTTTCAACAACTTTTCCACTTCGTCTTTGGCCAGGATAGCTCTCTCTGTAGACAATTTCCGGAGTCCTTGCCGAACAGGCCGGGCCCTTGGGTTCACCAGTAGACTGTGTTCAATAATATCTCGACTAACTCCGGTGATGTCTTCATTAGACCAAGCAAAGACATCTAAATTCTCCTCAACTACTTTCTCTAACGAAGTAGCGACTTCTGGAGGCAAGTCTTTGCCAAATTGAAATGAATATTCCTTGCCATCTTTGACAATAACCTTTGTTGCAATCTCTCCTTCGGGGCTTGGTCTTGGGAAGGATTTCTTCGAAGATTCGCTAGGAGCAGAGGAATTCTCCGGGTTATCTTGTACGCTGTTCACCTGTCTCGGGTCAAGAGGAGGGCCATGACCATACTCTGCTCTTCACGCTGTGGCCTGATCTCCGAAAACAGTGAGCACTCCTGCCTGTGTGGGCATCTTTATACATAAGTAATTATGATGCGCCACAGCTCCGAATTGATTCAGCATGCCCCTTCCGAAGATGACATTGTACGCATATGGGGCATCCACAACATCGAAAATCACTTCCTCTGTCCTGGCCAATAGCCCCTCTCCAAAAGTAACTTCCAAGCTGATTTGGCCGAGGGCATCAAGAGGAGGTCCTGCAAAGCCTTGTAAAGGACGGGCTGCTGGGAGAAGATGTTTTCTGGAGATGCAGAGTTGATCAAAAGCTTGGACAAAAATAATATCTGTCGAACTCCCTCCGTCAATTAGCACTCTCCGAACCTCAGTTCCTGCTATGTCGGCAGTGATGACAAATGGGTCTGCATGTGGGAATTTTATACCAGCTGCATCATCTACAGAAAAAGATATTGGCACATGGGACCATTCAGGCATAGCAGCTGCAGACGAAGAGGTTCCAATATGGCCCACTTCTCTAACATATTCTCTTCTCTGCCTCTTCGACATACTTCCGAGGGTCCCTCCTCCGGAGATGGGGAGGACTACTCTTTTCCCTCGATCTTGCCCCTCTTCTTGCTTCGGAGGTGGCATAACATTGACCACCGGAGACCGTCTTGCAGGGTCGAAGTTCTCTATTCGTGCCACAGCCTGGACAGGCTCCGGATGCACTATGGTCGGAACTCGGTCAGTAGTGCCTCGACCCGAAGTTCTACCCAAGTACTCTCCTCTCAAGGCAAGTATAGATTTGCACGTATCAGTTGTGTGGCTCCGATTTTCACCGTGGATACAGTAGAAAAAGGCCTGAGCTTTGCCAGTCGGTTTCCCTGGCAGCCTCCAGCCACTGGTCTTGCTTCCTGAAGGCTGCGGAGCCCTTTGGGCAAACTTCTGCGGGGGTGCAATGTTCAAAACTTCTGAACGAGGATGCTTTTGCCCCCGACGCCTGTCGTGCTGAGCTTCGAAGCTAGGCCCTTGCGGCTGTGTTGAAGTTTTCACTTCCAACTTAACTTCTTGCAGTATCGACGGAGTTGCAGCAGTTCTCCGAAGCCATCCTACTTCTGACCTTGTATATTCTTCGAAATAAGACATCAACTGAGAAACAGAAGATATCTTTTTCCGGTGAAGTTTATCAAGGAGGCCTGCATGAATAACTCCCTCTCGAGCTGCGTCAACTACAGAAGACGTAGTTAACCCTCGAATTTGCGACTTCGTATGAGCGAAGCGCTTGAAATACTATCTTAAAGTCTCTCCGGGGAGCTGCTTCACCTGGAAAAGGCTTCCTGTTGACATTGGGGGTACGAAGGTACCTTGAAAGTTGCTCACGAACTTCTTCCTCAACTGCCCCCATGAACTGATTGATCCTGGCTTCAGAGACCAGAACCACCGCAATGCCACTCCTTGGAGAGCTAGGGGAAAACATTTGGCCATAGTGTCTCGCACTCCTCCGCTGGCTTCAATTGCTAATGCATAAGAACGGGCGAACTCTCCAGGATCTTCATCTCCGGAATACTTGCAAAGCTTCGAAGTTTTAAACTTAGGGTCGAAGCGCACTTTCTGCAACTCAGGATGCAGCGAAGACTCGGTGTCGAAGGAAGCGTTCTCCGGGGCTTCGGGATAAGGAAGTTCGTCGTCTTCGGGCACTTCGGGGATGACTGGGGTGGCTTAAGAACGAAGCCTATATGCGGCTTCTTGCCGCCACCTTGCTACTTCAGCTTGGAGACTTGCCATTTGAGCGGCCATATCACCAAGACCGTCTTCATCTCCTCCGGAAGGATCTTCCGGGTCTTGAGAACTGTAGGCATCAGTTCGAAGTGGAACTTGAGGTGGAAGAGGGACTCCGGCTGGCCGAAGTATAGATGGAGTTGGCAGAGGAACTCCGTATGCTCGAGGAAGGGTAATCCCTTCCGGAGTTTGAGGTGGAGGAAACATCGAAGGCCCTCCGACCTCAACTGTATTTGAAGATTTGGCTCCGGAGGTCCGAGGAGACCTTCGAATAGGACTACTACCTGCACTCCGCTTGGGAGGCATGGTTTGAAAACTTGGTAGAGAACGAAGTTTTTTGGACTAGGGTCCCCACGGACGGCGCCAACTGTTGGCGTAAAAGATTATGCTAACAGGTTTCTGAAGGTTAGAAACTAACAAACGAAGTGTTTGTGAAGTAAACTATTTCAAGCCTCTGAGAGGATAATAGCTTAAAACAGTTCGAAGATGTGTATTGAATAAATTATATTCGGTCCTCATTACAGGGTAAAACGGGGGGTATTTATAGGCCCAAACATTAAGGAAAAGACCTTTTTACCCTTCTATTACACCGACATAGTGGAAACTATTCGGTACCCTTAATAGGGCTAAAATGGTAAAAGACTAATCTAATGAGAAAGAAGATAAGTCTTCCATCTTAACTGGCAAAGAAACCCTCGAAAAGGTCGAAGTTTGAAGATATACTCCGAACTAGAGTTCGCCTCCATACTTCGAACTTGATCTACTGTATTCCCGGAGTTATATGCTGGGAATCTTTAAATCAATTGTCTGCCTTTGTCTTGTTACTGCAATAATCCCGAAGATGGAATATTTTCCCCCAACAAGAACTTTGAAACATTTTTACTGCTTTTGTGTTGATTCTAGTAGATTCAATCAAACATTATACCACTCAATTCAGAATTGACAAATTGCAATTTCAGTTTGAAAATCTGAATAGTAATCATCTAAAGAGTTGATGTATTAATCAAAACAATCAACTAATGAACTAATTAATCCAAACTAGTTTAGACATTTGATGTTCAACCAAACTGATCACAAATTAAGCTCAACTAAAGAACAGATTAGAGAAATGTCAATTTTCAGAATCAGAACAGATATCTGAAATAGACAGGATTAAAACTGGTACTGTATTTCTTCAACAGGACTATGAACAAAACTCCTGTTTTGAGTCCTGATTTAGTACTTGTGGCCTGGCAACAACTCAAAACAACAGGAGGCAGAACTCACAGCTGATTCAGTAGTCAAAAACAGCAAAAGAACCAATCTAATATTCCTTGAAAACCAAATAGTTCTAGTGACTATTGCAGAAATTAGCACATCAGCACTCTTTTTAAAAACACTGCACTGATTGATGAACATAGGTAGTAAAAACCACTTGAGTTCCTGTATGCAATCTGATTCTTGATAAAAAGACAGTTCTGCCAACTGAAACTTTGATCCACTAAACAGACTCCACAAATGCAACCAAACTGAAATCTACACCCAAAAACTTATGATCAGAAGTACTTTGCTGTCAGTCTAAGTGATAAAAATTGATTCAAGATCAGACCCAACTCAGTTAGAAAACAAGCTTTAAATGTAAAGAAAACTGAACAAACTACTTCTTGAATAGATCAACATGCTTGATACAGAATCAATCTATTAATGATCAGTTTAGTGATGCTGTATAAGTTGATTGCTGGTGGTCAGAACTGTAGTTGATCAGAAGCATTTCACAAAGGAAATCAGAATAACAACAATACTTATGATGAATAGTCAGCAAATAAGTATTTCATCTTCAATTTGACAGCTTTGAAATCTGCTCTGGACAGATGTTCAGATTGAAATTTTATTTCTGTTTTCAAATGATGAGCAATATTGGTAAAACTAAGGATACAACAGATTCTGATTTCACTACCAAGAATACACACCTACTTGATGCAGAAATAATGCCTGAACAATTCTGCTTGAGAATTCAGTAGAATCAAGAAACAAAGTACAAATCACTGAATAACAGAGAAACAACACCCAGCAAACAGAATTAATACTCAGATCCAGAAATACTGCAATGCCCTGCTTGATTTAATTCATATAGAACCAAAAACTCAGTACCAAAAAGCAGGGAGACAAGAATAGGATAATATCTGAAAAGTGATTCAAAACAGTTACTTTTCAGACAGATTGGAATCAGTCCTGTTTCCTGTCAGCACAAAAGCAACCTGACAAGAATTACATCAACAAATTCTGAGATGAAATAAGCAAGATTAAATCAGACTTTTAGTTCCAAAAAAACAACATCCAAGAACTCTGCTATGTATTTTGAATATGTTCTGCAGAGATGTTCTTATGTTGTTCATCATTTGGAAAACATCAAGATGTGAAAGATTCAGAATAGATTTCAACCAAAAAGTTTCACAGCAAGCAGATCTACAGAACTTAATAAAATTTAGAAACTTCTCAACTTCAGGACAAAAACTGTTTCATATCATGAATCCATATGATTAGATTGTCCATTAAGATGTATAAACCATGAGATATCATCACATATCAAATCAACAATGAACTAGAATGAATCACATGAACAGATCACAAAGTTCTGCAAGAACTATGCCATATTATAATCTGAGAAATTTTAATCTTTTCCAGAACTGAGATGTTGCTTTTAAACAGCAAGAGAATCAAGAAGAAATTGCTAAAACTAGTTGCAACCTTCAAAAATAGAACATTCAAATCATCCACAACAAAAGTTGTATAAAATTCAATCTCATGTTCTGCAGTGAAATCACCAGAAAAAGCTCTCAAAAATTCAATCCAGAACAATTAGAATCAGGCACCAGAGGAACTTACAGACATCGCTGCTCACTGTAGATTTTTCTGATGATGAACAGAGAAAAGGCTATTAGATGAACTGCTCACTGTAGTATCTATGTTGTTCAGCCAAAAGAGAGGCCTCAGCCCATGTCTATGGATCTCTATTTATAGGCCAACCATGGGGGAAAATTCTGAAGAGAACCCTCTAGAGTTTATATTTTACATCAAGGTTCTATTCCTTGTAATATATTTTCAGAATTTAAGAAATCCTGAAAAATATATTAAATGAGTACATTTACTCTAGACTATTACACAAAAATTAAATCTAATTTATTGAAAATAGAAACATTTAAGTTGCGATGATTTTTAGCACAAATCGACAAAGTCTCTCAACTCTTCAACTGTCTCAATTTTCATGTCTTCAATGCGTACGCCTGAGATCGCTTTCCGGCTTCAACTGGTATCCTTGACCATCTGGCTCTTGACTCCCTGTCTCACCCTAGTCACCCACCATCGACAGTCGTCAAAGCATCTCTTCCTGTACACATGAGACAACCCAAACTCCATGCAACCGACTTTCGACGACCATTCGTCTGTCCTTGTCTTGCTCGGTCTTTTCGTGCACTCTTGAGACTTTCTCCAACTTCACCTGGCCTTCCTGATCCTCCGGCATCGAGCTCCCTGCTTGACCCTTGATCACCCGCCGTCGACAGTTGGTCAGCATCTCCACCCTACACATACGAGACACGCCAAAACAAGAACGCGACGCACCACCGAACCCCTCGGCATCCACTCTCCATGATCACACATCGATCCCATCGATACAATCAAACCATCACTAACTCATTCACTCGATCGCTCATCCTTGTCAATCACTCATCACAAAGACAGAAACCATAGTGCGACCTCACTAGGTTTCACATTTATAAAACAACCAACATGAGTTATTGGAATGGACCTATTTTTATGGGTTGAACCGGGTCCCTACGGGAAACGGGATGGGGAATAGAGCATCATACCCATCCCCGCGAAACCCGACAAACCCAACGTATATTATTTTTCCTCCATATAATTCCCCATGAGTAAAAAATCCCTACCATCCCCGACTCCTAATAGAAACATTCCCCACGGGGAATCGGGAAACGGGTCTCCATTGACATCTCTAATCGTGTGCCCTGCTAGATCGATCAGGAGGACTCACGCGTTTTCTGGTTCTCCGGCGGAAACCATTTTTCCCTTTCTGTTGTTTTCTGGTTCGTGTTGCTCTCTCTGCATCTTCATTTCTTCATGAACTCATTTTCTCATGGAAAGATAGGATATTTGGCTAAACTTGTTCTGTGCAGGTGTGGCCATGAGCAGAGCCGGTCAAAGGTAAAAGGAGGAACGATGCATAGTCCATATGGCCAAACATTTCTAAATTATTTGGATACATGAAAACTATATACAGGCCATTGGTTCAGAAATACTTTGTCATTATTGTAGTTTTTAACTTAATCAGCATCTTGTTAGTAAAACTATAAATAATGTAGATAGTGCTAGTTGATGAATGTGAAAAGCAAAAAAGTCATTTTTCAAAGGATTGGAGGTTTTCTTGTGCACAATATTCAGATGGTCATAAAATATTGTTTGGTTCTTAAAAATGACAGTGATGGTCTAGTCTTTAACTTCTATGAACTAACATGATTAAAATTTATTTGAGAAATTTTTGGTACAATTATTTTCTGTTTAACGTTCGGATGAATCTAATTTTCACTACAATGCATGATTGCCAAGGGCTGTGTTTATATTTTTCTGCAGGCCATTCCAGATGAATTTGTGCAACATTTCCGGGGGATAATACCAAGAGCTATAAAGCTGCAATCACGCAATGGATGCATTTTCGATGTTCAAATCACCAAGAATTTGGGCAGATTATCCCTTAAATCAGGATGGAAGGCATTTGTGAGTGCTCATGACTTGGAAGTGGGGGATTTCCTAGTATTCAAGTATGATGGGATCACCGAATTTAAGGTTCAGATCTTTGGTCCGAGTTGTTCCGACAAAATGCCTTCATGCCTTACGCCCTTACCTTGAAAAGTACCACACGGCGGTGGCGGTGCTTTATGATCTACCCGTCGACTAATTAATTTAATGTCCAACTTCAATAGTGCCTCCTTTTCTGAACTGCATGTATGTCTCTCTGAACCCACGGCGTGTTCACCACCAAATGATTAGTTGACACTTTTATTCAAAATGTAGTAATTTGATGCATTACTAATCAAACACCATGTAAATAGAATACGAGTTAAACTCAATACATTACGCTTGTTAACCAAACAATTCAGTAATGCTTGTTAACCAAACAATTCAGTAATATGTTATATTGTTATCCTTTAACAGTAAATGATTTCATTAACGTTTACGTTACCTCAAGCCAACCAAAAATTACTTTACTGCACATGATTGGAAGTATAGTTTTTAAAGATGATTTGTCGCTAACATGATAAAATAAGTAATCATGGGTTAGGATTGCTTTTAGCCAACTAATCCTCAGTGGTAGCGTCTGTAACTTGGGAGGCCTTTGCTTTCCACATAAGGGCCCATTTTGGAGTCCTAATTGCTGTGGGGATCTCGGCCTAATTCTCATCTGTATGATCCTCAATTCATATCATCCAGGTGTAAAGGCCCATAAAATGAATGGGACAAAATGTTAGCCCACTCAAACGAGCAACCCAATCATAATTCAAATTATTAGAAGTCCAGCTCGAAGTGAAACATGGGCGCCGCGTACGCGCCCAGGTCCCCGAAGAAGAACGGGTCGACCTCCACAAAGCCGAAGCCGTCGTCGTCGAAGCCGAAGTACGTCTGCACGTCGTCCGGGAAGCTGCACGGCGCCGACGACAGGCCAACGCTGTACTGATGATCTTCCTTGGGTGGTGATGATGGCGGCGGAGGGGACGGCGAGGAGGAGGGGGAGGACGACGGTGAGCCATTGCTGCTGCTGCTGCTGCTGCGGCTACTGGAGGACGGCGGCAGCGGTGCCGCCTGCTCGATGATCGACTTGAACTTGGCCGACTGCAGCATCAAGTTTAGCGGCGCTGACGTGGACGCCGCGCGCGCCAGCGCTCTCAGCGGAGGTGGGAGCTGCGCGACGAAGTCGTCCGCGGGTTGCTGCTCGTCGTCGCGCAGGGCGGCAACGATGGCTTCGTCGAGATCGTTGATGGTGGTGGGGTCCTGGACCGCCGCCATGTCGTTTGGGCTCTCGGTGGCGCCGTCGAGGCCATCGTCGGTGGCGCTGGTGGAGCGGCAGCTTTGGTACCACTTGATGTAGAGATTGATATCGAAGTTGGTGACGGCGTTGAGTCCGCGATGCTCGATCGCGGCGATGTCGTACGCTACGGCTGCCTCCTCCTGTGTTGCTGCCAAGAAAGGTGAAAAATAAAATCACACTAGTAAGCAGGCCAGCCCTGATATTTTTGTGGCCTGGTGCGGAACAAAAAATGGAGGCCCCTTTTACAAAATAATATTGAAAAATTTAGTGCCATTAACAAATCTCACACTAATAAGTTTAAATACAAAGGAAAAATATCTCTAAATTATTTAAAACAATTTCTTCTAACAAGCCTGCTGTTCGTGACTTATGACTAATTTGCAACTGAGCTTTATTAATACTTGTGAGGCTTATTACCATACTAAATTTTGGAGGCCCCCTACTTTCGGAGGCCCGGTGCGGTCGCACCGCCCGCACTGCCCAGGGCCGGCCCTGCTAGTAAGGTGATCGCTAAAAAGAGAGATTTTTTAGAGAAAATCCCTAGAGATAATAATATGCAATATGATCCCACAGCAGATCCAAGAAAGTTTTTAAACCAGATGAAACTCGTGGCGAAACACGCAAAATTGGAAAATAGGAAAATGTGAAATTAAATGGACATACTGACATTTTAACTGAGCAACTGATAGTAGTTTGGATCCAAGACTAACAATCAGCAGCAAAAAAATTTTTTAATCCATCCGAACAGTAAAACTAATTAGTGAACTAACTATATTAGATTAGTTTCTTGGTTTAATAATGATTAGCCCATAGTTCACAAAAATAAGCTAATTTGAGTTAATAGGACCTTTGGACTATTTTACCTCCTTGGTAACATGATTACTAAGTAGGGTCAAAATTGATTTTAGACAACTATTAGTCCAAAATATCCAAACAGACGTGAATTATTTTTTAACCAATTAACTTAAGATATTAGACAGCTAACTATTAATTTTAATACAATCTAAACAGAGATAAAGTTAAGTTAACCTAGGAGACTAATGGACTATGTGAGGCTGGGAAGCTCCTCCTCTACTCTACCTAGTGGTACCCCTCCGTACCACGCTGTCGGATGTTTGTCAGTATGTGAGCCTGATGGACTAGAGGGATTCGAGGATCCAAAAGGGGCTTGAAATGTTCGTAAAGATAAAATTGTCTTGATTTCCACTGGAACTACAAGCCTACGGCCACACCACCTCACGCATGTTCTTGTTCGAAAATCGGATCTGTGTACTCTTAGTCTTAGGCCTTACCATCAAGCTACATGCTGTCTTGCTCGAAAGAATGATCTATGTAAAATATGAGCTGATACAACTATAGCATTTTTTCCCTGATTTGCATGCTCCCTGCATAGATGTGATAATGTGATGATGTGAACCGATTGGCATTTGTGCAAAGTGGCAAAATTACAGTAGGACAATCCAACTGATCTGAAAAATCACCACCGGTTTTTTGCATCCGCTGGACACAATACTTGGTGGCATACGGCTGAAATGGTGGATTTAATTATGAACGATGAAATGTAGTTAGATGATACAAGGGTAGAAGCGTCCTTTCTTGTTGCAAAATTGCACAGTTGCACTCAACACATCAGTCATCCATCCTAGTCAGTACTGGACCGCAATCTGCCGGCCTTTAGTGAGAGGGTACGGAAAATTTCCTGTGGTAATCAGAAGAACTGGCCCTACCAGTCTATGGCCAACGGCTGCTTCAAACATACTTGGCAAATCTTATCCCAAAGATTCTGGACTTCATCCTACTCAATTAGCAATAGCAGGGGATTTGGACTTGACCATAAGTTCAAAATGATTTAGTTCTTTTGAATGCAGTGACATTATACCCTAGTATTTCTTATGTGCCTTTTCATCTTTACTTCAGTAAGTGGTGATTAATGATGACATGGTTAGTTAGGTTTGTCCAAAAAAGAGTTTTACTATCCTTGAGGAGATACCGCCAGGTAAAAGTATCCAATCAAATGCGGCCATTGATTTGAAGGGTATGATTGGAAAAAAATGAAGCATACCCGTCGTCGCCGCCGCCACCACTGCTTTAGGCGGCAGCGCCGCAACCTGTCGGCCTCCCCGCCCCTAGCCCGTAGCCCCTTCGCCTCACCACCCCCCCCCCCCCGCTTCATGTGGCCCCATCGCCCCTAGCCCCATCGCCTCGCCACCCCCCGCTCTGGGCGGCCCCGTTGCCCCAGGCGGCCTTGCCATACCACCCCGCCGGGTGGCCCCGTTGCCCCAGGTGGCCTCGCCATACCGCCCCACCGGCTTGCCGGTGGCGCTAGCCTCACTACAGCCCTGTAGGCCGGGCGACTACATGTGCTGTGATATTTTGACGTCAAAGTACTAAAATACTCTTTCACAACTAGAGTTATCATTTCTTGAGCAGTAAGGTAGTAGAAGGTAATACATAATTTGAATCATTGGATAATGGTAATGATAAAACTCCTCTTGTCCAAAGCCAACACATCAGCAATGTTCTAGGATGTCTGGATGTGTCTCTAAAATTTTCTGCTTCCTTTGCAATTAACAGGAGGAGCGTCACCTATCTAATAGCGACACCCAAAGGGTATGGGTCCCTTTTGATAACTCATGCTGACTTAGGAGAATATATTCCTTTGTAATGTTAATACTATTTCAAAACTTTTTACCCATAAAATAGATAAATGATCACCAGTTCAAAAAACATTTTGATGCAGACAACAAACTACTTACCATAAGTACCAAGGTATAGGTATTTGTTGCCAAACACGCGCCCAATCCGAGCCTCCCATTTGCCGTTGTGATGATGCCTGAATAAAATCAGCTGTAAATTAACCGATACTAGCATATTTGCACAGCAGTATAAGGTTGCAAAGTCTTTTATTTTTGCTTCAACGATTTGTTTGTTGCGAGAAAAAAGAACCTTTTTGTTCATCTGACAATGTTCAGTACAAAGTTAGAACCTATTGTGTAGATAAGTAGATTAGTACTACCTACCTTGCAACGCCTCTGTACTTGGACACTCCTCTAGAGAAGCCACTGCTTTTCCTGCAGGGTGAAAAAGAAAAAGTTTTATGATCTCAATCATCAACATCCAAACACAACTTCGTTGGCATGTAAATATTTCAGTATCTCTGATGACAGAAGCATTTGTCTATGATATTTAATTTGGATTTCCTAAAGGTGGTAATAATATGAATTAACATTTGTTGAAAGCCGATGTTAATACTTAATACAGCTGAATATTACCTTCTTAGTGATCCGATGTACTCTTCTCTGGACTGTCCCTCCATTTCCTTCAACTCTTCATCATATGTTGACAGCTGCAGACAGTTCCAACATGAGAACAAACGAACATCAATCTTCCTCAGAATACCAACAGAATCAAAGAAACTGCACTATGCATTTCTTGGAGGGTATCAGAATAACCCTTGTCTACAGAATTCCATTCAGAGAGACATGCCATGGATTTTTTGATTGGTGTACACGTACTGGGAAGTTGAGGATGGTGTCATAGCCCCAGTACTTCAATGCTGCAAGGTCGTAGGCACGCGCCGCCGCTTCCTCGCCATCGTACGCCCCTGCAACACCGTCGCATAGTCAGCGAGTTTAGCAAAACAATCCTTGTCATGCATGCCATGACCATGTGTCAATTCAGAGTTCAGACTTCAGATTGGGAGCTCACCTAGATAAACTGTCCGTCCGTCCATGCCAATCCGATCGCGAATCGAAGCAACCAAGAACAGACGCAGCAGAATCAGTTAATGCTGGGAGGTAATTAAGGTGGATTAGTCGAGTACTCGAGTGATTAGTGATACCTTGCCTTCCCTTCTTGCTCTGCGACTCGTTCCAGGTGTGCTTGTCCCAGAGGTGCGCCTCGAACCGCCCCGTCCATCGGTGCCTGCGCGCCAAAAAAAAAACCCACAAACCCGTCAGAGCGCAGGCGGCGGCTCGGCCACTCATCGACGCACGCACGCACCGTGTGACGCCGCGGAACGCGGAGCTGCGCTGGTAGGGGCACTCCCCCCGGGGCGCGCCCTTCCGCGGCCGCTTCGGCCTCGGCTCCACCCTGTCGGCGCCGGCGCTAGAATAGTCGCTGCTCGCGTTCTTGCGGGGCTTGGCCATTGGCGAAGAGGAGGGAGAGAAGGGTGGCCGTCGCGTGTCGACTCGTTCGAGCGAGAGTAGCAGCCGACCAAAAAATGACAGCAGGAGACAGAACTTTTAAAGAAGAAGCAGATGCGTAGCGAGCGACGGCGCCGGCGACCGGAAGTAGTTGCCGCCGCAGTCTCGGTTAATGGCCTAATGCCCGCGTCGCCAAAATGGGCAGCCGAGACGAGCGGAAGAAAGAGAGGGACTGAGAGAGGAGAACAAGGCGTCCCCAGGTTACGAATCTGACGCCAGAAAATCCCGTGATTTTAGTCGTGCGAGTTTCTAATGTAAAAATATGTGTAGCACGATTTAATTTTTAAAACATGGTTTTGAAGATTATATTAATACTTTTTAAATTGTCAGTCCCATAGTTATAGTACCTGCTAAACTCTGAACAACTAGTTCTTGAATCTTGAGTACCATCCTATGACAAGACGACGTATATGTGCAAGTAGAGTAGCGTATTATGCGACACTTCTCGATTGCCCAGCCGGCATTTTAATCGGACAGATCTGTATAAACAGAAATTGAGGATTTAATTATATATGGGTATACTTAGATCAATAATATGTATATTAAAAGAGTAAATTCTTAATTTTTATCTAAATTAGTAGCATGCAAATTTTAATCCAGTTTTCTGCGATGCTTAGGAGGGCTAACAGAACCTCTACTCTACTCTTAAAAATAGAATGACTCTCAAAAGAGGTCATCATACCCTCATTCCAGGGGCTCCCTATCTCGGCTCTCATCCGCGCCTTGTGAGACGCACGCAGACTTCCCACTTATTTAAATTTAAATATTTGTATTTGCATTTAAAATTTGAATATTTAAATACGATAGATGATTATGTTTCAATATTTAAATTTTTGTATTTATATTTAAAAATTTTAATATTTAAATACAATAGATGATTATGTTCCTATGTTTAAATTTGAATATTTGTATTTGCATTTAAAAATTTGAATATTTTTATTTATATTTAAAAATTTAAATATTTAAATATGATAGATGATTATGTTCCTATATTTAAAGTTGAATATTTATATTTATATTTAAAAATTTGAATATTTTTATTTAAATTTAAAATTTTAAATATAGTCATTCATTATTAAACAATAAATAATTTATTATGTACTGTGTTTTTATCAAATACATTTATATAGTGTGTAAAGAAATGATAAAAAATGAAAATAGATTATCTCTTTTGAGAGTTAAGAGTTGAACCAAAAAATATGCTCTGGAAAATATGAAGAGCTCTCTTATCGACCAGCAGCTTTCAGCTGTCCGTTTCATTTCCCAACAGCTCCACCTATCCAACAGCGCAGCTTTTCCGAACTACTGCCAGATTATGACCGGATTTGTATGTTCAGTGATGCAACTGAAAACTGAATCGCCCTCAAGTACGAACTTACGTTCCGCAGAAAATAGAATTCCAGCACTGGAGAATTGACCTGAATAGTAATTGTTCTGTCATTATGCAAAGTCTGGGACTTTTTGGTTGATGGCTTGTCAGTACTCGATACTCGCATTAGTACTTCTGAATTTGTTCCAAACCCATTCCCAGTACATGATGCATGCCGACTGCGTACGTATGTAGCTGAAATTTGGACATCTGATCTTCATGTTAAATTTCCGATCGAGTATTTTTACACATGATGTCAAATACGGCATGCTGCCTGCCATACGTGCGCCTGTGCTAACCGAGTCTAAATTGAACGCCTCTTCGATCATCAGAACACAGAACATCAGCAGAATCATATGGACATTTCACTCAGATGTCAAAGTTGCACGCATCATACTGGACATTTGGACGGCTGTTTTTAAGCAAGATTGCGTGCCAATTACAGCTTAGGATCAAAAGATCGGGGATCGGGGGGGGGGGGGGGGGGGGGGGGGCTGCGTGCTGAGCTCGTCTCATTTCTAATGTCGTTCTTTCAATAAAGCAGAACCTGGGAAATTTTACAGTAACAAATAAGGGTGGAAGATATGGGACAAAAAAAATATGCAAAGAGGGAGAGAAATATGCGAGCGCTGAGTTTTGGCAATCTTTGCGTGAGAACCTGGAAAACAGTTCCGTCGACTTCTGCCGGCTTTCGAAAATGCCATCAAAAGTTAAAAAGACCACAGAAACTGCTAGTTTTGTTGTAGCGAGTTCCATACCGTTCAAAAAGATTTTGACTAATGACTATTGACCGTGTAGCTTCATCAACTTGTTATAATAAACAAAAGGCTAACTACGCAAAAACAGAGACGTCACTAATGTATAGCCATCCTAAGTAGACTGAAACATTATCAAAAAAATTAGACTGTAAGGAAGACATGGAGAAGCCACCTAACGACCGGCCAAAATCTTCTCTAGTCATCTTTCTCATGGTAAAGTTCTTTCTGCTCCTTCCGTTCTTGATATATATATATATATATATATATATACACACACACACACATACGAGAGCGCTATTCTACACCACGTGTGTAGAATAACTATTCTACACTGACTACTTTTAGTAGTAGATTTTCTCAGTAGAATAGCTATTGAGTACTACTTTTTTCTCAGTAGTAGATTTGTCGGTAGAATAGCTATTCTACACTCGTGGTGTAGGATAGCATTTGTATATATATATATATATATATATATATTCACACTGTTCATACTTCAATCACAAGCGCGAAGTTGCAATAAAAAAGAATCTAAGTTTTCAAAATCTCAAAAAAAGAGAGAAATAATTATCTCATATCATTTCCTCGTGGGTAGCGTGGGGACAGTTTATGACAGATTCTACTGGAATTTTGGAATAGAACAATACAAAATTTTCAAAATTTTCTAAATAAATCTCCAAAGCACATATTATGGAAAAAGATACCGTGAAGTCGGGGATTAGAGATCGGGTCAGCGCTATGAGCGCCATACCCGAGCTAAGGACCCGAGGGTTGGGGGTTGCCACTACCACTGCCAGAACATAGCTAGAGACTTGGGGGTTAGGGATCGGCCTATAGAGCCTCATCCCATGTCCATCGAAATCCGATTCCACACCTTGCAGTGATATGGTCTCCTTTTGTCATTCCGATTCATTGAGAACTTGGTGGATTATACGGAATATGAAAATTGACTCGAATTAGATCATGATCATGACACGAGATGAGGTTACTCTAATATAAATACATATTTACCAGGTCGGTTCTATGATGCAAAATGAATAGAGAGAATGATGAGAGATAACAGATTAGATCAGAACCAAAAACTGAGCTAGGGTTTTTGGCATGTTTCTTCTTTTTGATGTGCTGCCACCGTAATCTACTCTTGTGATCCTGCATCAGGAGAAGGCAAATAAGATTTTTAGGAAGTACTTCGGATGACTTCTCACGTCTATCATCATAGCGTGTCTTTCATCAACGTCTACTGCCGATTGCCATCGGATATTGTGATCCGACACACATAGAAGCAATTCTTACAGTACATGTGTAACTTATGTGTATGATTATTGATCATATTTTGTGAAACCATGATTGCTAAGTTCATGTTTATTAGTATGTTAGATGTGTACATGATAGTTCTAACGGATTCCATATCTATTTAAGAAATTAATATTATAATTTTCTAATTATCCAATAATCCAAGAACCTTATTATAAGCAGTTTGCAATTTATTCAATGGCTGGTTTTACGGATGCACTGAGACCAGAATTTTTTTTGGTGTGTATTTTAAGAGATGGCAAGAAAAGGTTTGTCTTTGGCTTACTGCTATGAATGTATGGGAAGCGAGAATTGGCCAACCTGAGTGTGAACTTTCTGTTGATGAGCAAAAAAAATTCGTTGAGGCCAATAATCCCTTCATGGATACATTCTAGGCATGCTCTCTGATCATCTATGTGATGTTTACATCACTGTGATAAATGTGAAAGAATTGTGGGATGCTCTGATTGCAAAATATGGCATTAGATGTAGATATTGAACTTTATATTATGGAGAGTTTCCATGACTACAGAATGGTGAATAACTGTTACGTGGTGGAACAAGTTCATGAGGTTATGTGCATTGTCAACGAACTTGATATCATTAAGTGTCCTCTACCCGAGAAGTTTGAGGATGGATGCATAATTACAAAGTTCCCTTCTCCATAGAGGAACTTCGTCACTATTCTAAAACATCAAAGACAGTAGATATCAATAGAAAACTTGATAGTGTCTCTTAATGTAGAAGACAAAGCTCGGACAAAGAATGCTCCGAAGAAAGGATACAAGGGTCAATCTAGCGCCAATTTGGTACAAAAGTCCCCACATAGCAAGAGCAAAGGAAAATAAGCCTAATAAGGTTGTGACAACCACTATCTTTAAGAAGAACAAGAAAAATAAGGTCGAGTTGAATTGCTTTACTTGCGGTGAACTGAGATATTTATTCAAGGATTGTCTAGATGGTATAGACCGCAAAGGGCAAATAATGTCAATATGGTGACTATAGACAATACTGAGGATGCGTATGATAATCCATTTAATGTGCTTTTAGTATTTCAAACTACCATATGGTGGTTTGATATGGGTGTTGATATTCATGTGTGTGGTGACATATCTATATTTTCTTCTTACTAGGCCATCCAAGATTCTTCCATCCAAATAAGGAATGAGTCACATGCTTATGCTCATGGCGTTGGCATGGTAGATCTAAAGTTTAATTTGGGAAATATTGTGCAGCTGAGGAACGTGCATCATGTCTCTGTTATCAATCAAGAATCCTGTGAATGGTTCTGTTCTGTGTAATGACAAGTTTAAGGTAGTCTTAGAAATTAGTCTTGTTGAAGCATATACAATTCATTGGTAAAGGTTACGATTGTGGAGGCCTATTCTACTTTTCTCTTTTAGATTTTAGCAATATGTCAGTGAACCATATATGTGGCAATATTAACGATGATGCGAGTATTTGACATTCACGTTTTTGTCACGTTAATTTTGTCTTGATGTCTTAACTGTCCGGTATAAGTTTAATTCTGAATTTCACCATTGCCAAAAGTTCTAAGTGCCATAGTTATGTGCAATCGAAGCAATTTAGGAAGCCCCACAAGGCAGTTGAGGAGAGAAACTTGGCACCCTAGAACTCATACATTCTGACTTTTGCGAGATGAATGATATGTTGATGTTGACACGAAAACGCGCCCTCACACTTGGGCCGATTCGACGATCCAAAAGCGTGCATATACTTAGGAGTAAACCCCTAAGCGTAACACAACGCTGACGTCACATTATGATGATCCTTAAACAGTGGTAAGAAAATAATGGAGTCGCCAAGCAACAAGATCAAACCCTAGGGGTAAGACCCAATTGGCTGAAGTGTGTGAAAAAGAAAACAACCGGCCAAACCAGGGCCGGTTAGACCGAAGTAATCATGGCGGTCAGACCGGCCTATGTAGGCTGGTCAGACCGATACTATGTCGTTGGTCGACTTCGGTGTTCGATTCGAAGGGAGGGGTTGCCGAAGGGGTCCCGAAGGGGTCCCAAAGGGGCCTTCGGTGTCCTGATTGGTCGGACCAGCGTTAGGGCTCCAGTCAGACTAAGGTGGATATTGCGAGGGGTCCTCGATGAATAGGGCTCCGAACGGGGGTCTTTGACACCTCGGTAAATCAAACCGAAGGTATTCCTTCGGTCAGACCAAAGGGTACCCGAGGCTCCAGAGGTTGAAGCGAAGGAGGTCCTTGACGCGAAGAAGTCCTCCGGTGTGAGGGGCTCGGTCGAACCGTAGGTAGAGCTCCGGTCAGACCGACGGGCTCCTGATGAGGACATCACTTCACATGATACACACATGGAGCCTCCACCTATAATTCAACTACAAGGACCAATCACACGCGCCCGTGCCCGTCGCTTGAACCATGAGGTTAATTCGTTCCTTAGCAACTTTGATTATATTTTTTTGGATGGGATGCTACTGAATACTAGTGATATTTTGTTGCTTAGGAACATGGGAGATGGAATAGGAGAGTTGGAGTTGAAGACGGAGCCGCACGGATGATTTGAAGTCAAGAATTCGCTGGTTCGGACTACATCGACCACCATTCACCAAAATGGGCATAACTTCCTCATACGAAGTCCGATTGGCGCGTTCTTTGACTTTTTGGAAAGCTGAGGAGAAGCCGGATCGTTTGCCGTTGGTTTCACCTCATTTGGAGTCTCGAGTCGTCCTGTGTATTTAAAACAGTACTGCATGACAGAACTGGGCCATGTTGGCCATAATCTGAGTCTGTACGTCTTCTAGCCCACAGCCCAAGTCTGTTCCCCTTCCACAGGCCGCCGCCCTATATATTCTCACGCCAGCCAACTCTATGGTTAGGTTTTGCTTTGTTGCATCTACACTGTTGTGTTTAGATCCCGCCTCTTGCACCGGACCGATTGGCTGCTACATTGGCGTTTGTGAAACCTCACCTTATCTTCGTTTGTCTGTGTTTTGGCATTCGATTTGTATCCTTCCTGTTCTTCCTTGTGTTCTTGGGTTCGCTTGCAGGAATTAGCCTTCGTGGCGAGGTCAATCGCGTTCTGCGTGGTTGATAACCAACGGAGACAGTGGTGTAACGATTGCAAGGTTTTGATCCGCCGGACCGGAGCCTTGGATCGCCAACGTCGAGATTCTCCACCAACCCAAGTTTATCCCTTACCTAGCGGAAGATCGGGACCACTCCCCCATCAGTTGGTATCAGAGCTCAGATTTCCCGTTAGGTAATCTCGATCTGCTTTTGTTTTACCTAGAGTCCAGAAAACCGCACCAAAAAAAAAATTCCCCACCGAGAACCCCTTTGTGCCTTGCGATTTTAATTTCAGTTTTAACTTTGTTGAGTTCGTGTTTTTGGTCGAGTCTTGTTGCTGGTTTAGTCATCCCTCTGTGTCGTTTGAGTAGTAGTTGTTCTTGTGTCTCAGATAAAATTCCCCACCAAAAAACCCCCCTTCCGCAACCCTATTTTGTTTTCCACATCCAGTCTCTTGTGACCCCCCTTCAGTAAAACAAGCATAACTTTTCGCTCGTTTGGCAGAAAAATCTGAAATTTTTTGAGCGTGTTCCTGACCCGATTTGGGTGGGTACCCTAAGCCGGTTAGTCCACACCAAACTCGCCAAAAAAAATCAGGAAGATAAAGAAAAAAATTGGACAAAGTTTTTGCTCGCCGGACAGCGAACTTGTTTGAATTTTTGTGAGCCACATCCCACCTCAGTTGTAGGTGCCAATTTTTGTGGTTGCATCCCTGGTCATCCTTGTTCAAAAAAAAAAGAAAAAAAAATATAAAAAAAAGAGAGAAGCAGTCCTGTTTGTTGCTTGTCCGAACTCTTGTCCGAACTCCTGTCCGAACTCTTGTCCAATCTGAGGCAGTCTTTGGCTGTTTGTTGCTTGTCCGATCTCTTGTCTGAACCTTTGTCCGAACTCTTGTCCGATCCGAACAGCAGCAGAAAAAAAAATTTTTGCACATACCCTTGTCCGATCACTTGTCCGATCTCTTGTCCGATCCCTTGTCCGATCTATAGAGAGTTGATTTTGACCTGTTTTTGCTTCCTTTTTGATTTTTGGGCACATAGTTTCCCTCTATTACTTGAACTTTCACTTTGGGAGCACTACGGTCAGCAACTTTGACGAGTACTAGGGAATACTTATTGAACTTGGTTTAACTGTTATTATTATCGCTAATCCTTGCTACTCACTTTGCCTTCCAAGCTAAACCTTTCTCTTGGTCAGGACAGGATCATTTCTTGCAATTGTACACCACCCTCCACTTGGTTCATCACCTGTAGGCCGGTGACCTCACTGCGGTGTGGTAAGAACACTTGCAAGCATGGGTAAGGTGCTTGACGGATTGCTTCCACCCCACACCCACCACCACACCTAGCTGTTTTTCCATCAGGATTATTCTTTGTTGTTTTGTCTTTCACTAACATGGCAGATAACAGTGGTACCCCTCCATCTGATTTTAATGAATGTGTCTCACGACGTGCTCTACTAGAGTCTCAGCGGCAGACCCAACATTCCATCGAACGTCTCGCACGTACTGTGGCTGACCTAGTAGACCGGATGACTGCTTTGGAAACACGCTTGCCTGCTGCACGAGCCAACAATGACCATGTTGAAGAGGAAGACGACCATATTGAAGAGGAAGACGACCTATCCTATGCTGGGAACAATGGCATTGGAACTGATGAGGCTGCACATCATCACTTTCAGTTCAACCGTCAAGGTATGGGCGGCCACCGCAACCGCCCTCCACGAGGTAACAATGACAACCACAGGAACAATGATCCCTACTCTAAGGTAAAATTTTCAGTACCTCCTTTTGCTGGCACCTATGATCCAGATGCATATTTAGATTGGGAGATGTCAGTCGAGCAAAAATTTAATGCTCACATGGTTCCTGCTATTCACCGCGTGCGTTTAGCTACTAGTGACTTCACTGGATATGCTCTTCTTTGGTGGACTGAAATAGTTCAGGTTGGAAATGAACCACAAACTTGGGATATGTTAAAACGGCAAATGCGTGGTAGATGGGTCCCTCCTTCATATAAACGTGATTTGAGAAAAAAATTGCAGCGCCTAAACCAAGGAAATAAATCGGTAGAGGAGTATTATCAGGAGTTGCAAATAGGTTGCATGCGTGCTGAAATTGAGGAGGACAATGAGGATAAAATGGCCCGTTTTTATGGTGGTTTAAGACGTGAAATTCAGGATATCATTGATTATAAAGAATACAATACTATCACTCGTCTTTTCCACCTTGCTATGCTTACAGAAAAAGAATTGCAGGGTCGCCAACAACCACAACGCAGCATGAGGACCAACATTGGTGGTGCTACTTCACGCTCAAGTGGTCAGCAGCAACGACCACCCCCACCCCCTTCTCGACCGGCGGCTACATCAGCACCTTCTACATCTACAGCCCAGGTTGAGAGTTCCAAGACTGCAGCATCCAAGGCGCCAGCCAAGCCCACCTCCTCGGCGGCCTCTACTGCACGTTCTGCGGCGATCCAGTGTCACCGATGCAAAGGATTTGGCCATGTGATGAAAGACTGCCCTAGTCAGCGGGCTTATATTGCTACGGAAGACGATGGCTATGTAAGTGCTAGTGATGTTGAAGATGAATATGCACTTGCTACTAACATTGCAGGAGATGATGATACATTCGACGATGACGCTGTTATTGCGTCGGATGCCACTGCCGACCTTGAAGCACTTATTGTACAACGCGTCTTGAGCACTCACATGGAGCAGGACGACAGGGCACAATGGAACAATCTGTTTCAGACCTTCTTCGGCGTCAATAACCGTCGTGTACGTGTCATCATCGACAGCGGTAGTTGCAACAATTTGGTGAGCCACGACATGGTAACGAAGCTTCAACTTCCCACACGTGCGCATCCACACCCTTACCATGTGCAATGGTTCAACAATAGCGGTAAGGTCAAGGTAACACAAACTGCTCACATCAAATTTTCCATTGGTACATACTTCGGAGCTGCTGATTTTGATGTAGTACCAATGCAAGCATGTTCTCTGTTACTTGGTAGACCTTGGGAGTATGATACTGATGCTACCCACCATGGTAGGAGCAATACGTACACATTTATGTATAAAGGAAAGAAAGTTACATTGCTTCCTATGACTCCTGCTGAAATTGTAAAATTTGAACAAGAAAAACATGCTAGGGATGCACAAAAGAGCAAACAACCTTCTGAAAATCAGCAAGTAGCTAAGACGCTTTTGAGGCAACAGAAAGATAAAATTGCTTCTCCTTCTTCATCACAAGTTATAAATCTGAAAGGGCGTGTCATGCTTGCAACTAAAACTGACCTTGCTGAAATTTGTGATGATACCCCCTTGCTATATGGCTTGATTTGCACAAACGTGTTGTTTTCACTTGCGAACATTCCTAGCTCGGTTCTTGTTGCAGTCACTGACCTTTTGCAGGAGTTTAAAAATGTTTTTCCTGCTGAGATACCACCCGGGCTGCCACCGATACGTGGCATCGAGCACCAAATTGATTTGGTCCCAGGAGCGTCTCTTCCTAATCGTGCAGCGTACCGTACCAATCCGGAGGAGACAAAAGAAATTGAGCGCCAAGTACAGGACCTTCTTGATCGTGGGTACGTCCGTGAAAGCCTTAGTCCTTGTGCAGTACCCGTTCTTTTGGTACCTAAGAAAGATGGTAGTTGGCGCATGTGTGTTGATTGTCGTGCTATTAATAATATCACCATTCGATATCGACACCCTATTCCTAGATTGGATGACATGCTTGATGAGCTTAGTGGTGCCATTATCTTTTCTAAGATCGATCTCCGTAGTGGCTACCACCAAATTCGCATGAAACTAGGTGATGAATGGAAAACTGCTTTTAAAACAAAGTTTGGATTATATGAGTGGCTTGTCATGCCTTTTGGACTTACTAATGCACCTAGTACCTTCATGCGCTTGATGAATGAAGTCCTACGGCACTTTATAGGACGCTTTGTGGTTGTATACTTTGATGATATCTTGGTTTATAGCAAGTCTCTCACTGAACATGTTGAACACCTACGTGCTGTTTTTTTTGCCCTCCGTGAAGCTAGAATGTTTGGTAACCTTGAGAAGTGCACGTTTTGCACGGATCGAGTTGTGTTTCTTGGCTATGTTGTCACTTCACAGGGTATTGAGGTCGACGCGGCAAAGGTAGAAGCCATCAACAGCTGGCCGCAACCCCAAACTATCACACAGGTACGTAGTTTTCTTGGTCTTGCAGGTTTCTACCGGCGTTTTGTGAAAGATTTCAGCACCATAGCCGGTCCTTTGCATGAGTTGACCAAGAAGGGAATTACTTTTGCGTGGGAGCCAGCACATGAACAAGTTTTTGCCACACTCAAAGATCACCTTACACATGCACCTCTACTTCAGTTACCCGACTTCGGTAAGCCTTTTGAGTTAGAATGTGATGCTAGTGGTTTTGGATTAGGAGGTGTGCTGCTGCAAGGAGGTAAACCCGTGACCTATTTTAGTGAGAAATTACATGGCCCACAGTTGAACTATTCTACCTATGATAAGGAATTATATGCCTTAGTGCGAGTGCTTGAAACTTGGCAACATTACCTTTTGCCTAAGGAGTTTATTATTCATTCGGATCATGAAGCATTGAAGCATATACGTAGTCAAGAAAATCTGAATAAACGACATGCTAAATGGGTAGAATTTATTGAGACTTTTCCATATATCATTAAGCATAAGAAAGGGAAAGATAATGTGATTGCTGATGCTTTATCTAGACGGTATACATTGCTTTCTCAACTTGATTGTAAGATCTTTGGTTTAGAAACATTGAAGGACATGTATGCTACTGATTTGGACTTCAAGGATGCTTTTGCAAATTGTACAAATGACCGTGCTTGGAACAAATATGTGCTGAATCATGGATATCTTTTTCGTGCTAACAAGTTATGCGTTCCGGCTAGCTCTCTTCGCTTGTTGTTATTGCAGGAAGCACACGGTGGTGGTTTGATGGGTCATTTTGGATCCAAGAAAACCGAAGATGTGCTGTCCACACATTTCTATTGGCCTAAGATGAGACGAGATGTTGAGCGCTATGTGGCACGATGCACTACTTGCAATAAAGCTAAGTCCCGTCTAAACCCACATGGTCTTTATATGCCTCTGCCTGTTCCTAGTGTACCTTGGGAGGATATTTCTATGGATTTTGTGTTAGGATTACCCAGAACTAGGAGGGGGAGAGATAGTATTTTTGTGGTGGTAGATCGTTTCTCTAAAATGGCGCATTTTATACCTTGTCACAAGAGCGACGATGCTACAAATGTTGCTGATTTGTTTTTCAGAGAGGTCGTACGCTTGCATGGAGTTCCCAATACCATCGTTTCAGATCGTGATGCCAAATTCTTAAGTCATTTTTGGAGGACGTTGTGGCATAAGTTGGGGACGAAGCTGCTGTTTTCTACTACTTGTCACCCCCAAACGGATGGACAAACGGAGGTCGTCAACCGCACATTGTCCACCATGTTGAGGGCTGTTTTGAAGACCAACTTAAAGCTCTGGGAAGAGTGTCTACCTCATATTGAGTTTGCATATAATAGGTCAGTACACTCCACTACTAAGGTAAGTCCGTTTCAAGTGGTCTATGGCTTTAATCCGCATGCTCCTATTGATTTGCTACCATTACCACCATCTGAAAACTTGAATTTTGATGCTACTACACGTGCTGAATTATTACTTAAGATGCATGAAACTACTAAAGCAAACATAGAGAAAATGAATGAGAAATATCGTGCTTATGGTAGTAAGGGTAGAAAAGAGATAACATTTGAACCGGGTGATCTTGTTTGGTTGCACTTGCGCAAGGATCGTTTTCCTGATTTACGAAAGTCTAAATTGATGCCCCGTGCTGATGGTCCTTTCCGTGTGCTTGAGAAGATAAATGACAATGCATATAAGCTTGAGTTGCCTGCAGCTTTTGGGGTTAGTCCCACATTTAACATTTCAGATTTAAAGCCCTATTTGGGAGATGATGATGAGCTTGAGTCGAGGACGACTCCAATTCAAGAGGGGGAGGATGATGAGGACATCACTTCACATGATACACACATGGAGCCTCCACCTACAATTCAACTACAAGGACCAATCACACGCGCCCGTGCCCGTCGCTTGAACCATGAGGTTAATTCGTTCCTTAGCAACTTTGATTATATTTGTTTGGATGGGATGCTACTGAATACTAGTGATATTTTGTTGCTTAGGAACATGGGAGATGGAATAGGAGAGTTGGAGTTGAAGACGGAGCCGCACGGATGATTTGAAGTCAAGAATTCGCTGGTTCGGACTACATCGACCACCATTCACCAAAATGGGCATAACTTCCTCATACGAAGTCCGATTGGCGCGTTCTTTGACTTTTTGGAAAGCTGAGGAGAAGCCGGATCGTTAGCCGTTGGTTTCACCTCATTTGGAGTCTCGAGTCGTCCTGTGTATTTAAAACAGTACTGCATGACAGAACTGGGCCATGTTGGCCATAATCTGAGTCTGTACGTCTTCTAGCCCACAGCCCAAGTCTGTTCCCCTTCCATAGGCCGCCGCCCTATATATTCTCACGCCAGCCAACTCTAGGGTTAGGTTTTGCTTTGTTGCATCTACACTGTTGTGTTTAGATCCCGCCTCTTGCACCGGACCGATTGGCTGCTGCATTGGTGTTTGTGAAACCTCACCTTATCTTCGTTTGTCTGTGTTTTGGCATTCGATTTGTATCCTTCCTGTTCTTGCTTGTGTTCTTGGGTTCGCTTGTAGGAATTCGCCTTCGTGGCGAGGTCAATCGCGTTCTGCGTGGTTGATAACCAACGGAGACAGTGGTGTAACGATTGCAAGGTTTTGATCCGCCGGACCGGAGCCTTGGATCGCCAATGTCGAGATTCTCCACCAAGCCAAGTTTATCCCTTACCTAGCGGAAGATCGGGACCACTCCCCCATCAGCTCCGGTGCGAAGGTGGCCTTCGGCGTGATGAAGGCCTCTGGCGTGAAGTAGGCCGAGTCCGGTCAGACCGAATCAGGGCCATCAGTTGTACCAGCGCGTGCCAGCAACACCCGGTCGGACTGGCTATAGTTGGTCGGTCGGAGCATCAAGGGGGATGACGAAGCCTCCGGCTTGGCGGCGATATCTCTGGCGACTTGGATTGTTGCAGTGGAGTTGGTTTGACGAAGACGACAACCTTGATTCCTGCAAAACACAAGAAACCAACGACAATTTGGCCTAGGGACCTAATCACCGGTAAAAACCGATAAAACGATAAAAACCCGTACGAGGGTGAAACGGAAGGTTTTCAGATCAAACCCATAAAGAACTCGTTGTAGAATGGCGAAGTACGGACAATTTGCTAATCAAATTGACAAAGATCTACTGCTAGGAGTAAAGTAGTGCTAGGGCAAAAGGTAGATTGAAAAGTAAAGGTACGATTCAAATGATCTGTGGAGATACCCTTTGAATCGACCTTACCCCTATATTTATAGAGGCTGGTCTCAAGTTTCTTGACACCTACTCTGAGTAGGATTCAGCCAAAAATGGTTAAAATTTAATTAGAGATCAAAACTGCCCGAAACAAACTCTATCTCCAATTTTCAGACTTGGGCCGGTTTGACCGAACCTATTGGGTCGGTCTGACCGGGTCTACATGGACGGTTGGACCGGCCTATGCTAGGAAAGGCATATTTTCGGCCCAAATTACGAAAAATTGATATTTTGACAATTTCAACCATTAATGCTATTTTTTGCTATCAAAATATGCCCCCTGCCTTTTAGCAAACTTAGTGAGCTAAAAGCACAACGAGCTAAGGGTGATACAATCCATATCGGCCTTACGATCTCTCAAGTATTTTTGACGAGTTCTTTAAAAGTACTCACTATTTATTTTGCCTACCAACCCGTCCATTTCATAACTCAAGTCATCTGAATTTAAATGAGGACGATTTGCATGAATTACTAATATGACTAAGGGACTTAAGCGCCGAATTTTTCACCAACTCGGCCTTCAGTGCTTTTACTAGTTTTGCCCCCCGAGTCCCTTGTAGGGACACACCCTTACTCAATGAGGCTAGAAGCTGGCTTATCAACCAACTTCGATTTCCACACCCGTCGTGTCTTTGCTAGCGCTTTAGGCTCATCGAGCGGGTTATCCTCGAACTCTTCGGCCTTCTTCTTTTTGAGATAACTGGCACAACATTTTAGCCAATCAAGATTAGCACTAGACATGATACTAGTTTAATGATAACCATGCCACACCGGTCAGCTTTACAGAAATTGGGACGAACCTCCCCTCAGACACACTAAAAAATCATACTCCAAGAGGTCGCGACCCGATAGACACTCTACTTTATCATGGATGGTATCGATGGACCCATCGACCAAAGCAACCTTGGCCGAAGTGTCAGCTAGTACAACCTCTATGTCATCGCCATCCCACTGAATGAGGCACTGGTGCAAGGTAGATGGGATGCAACAATTTGCGTGAATCCAATCATGCCCAAGTAATACGCTATAGTTATCTTGCACGTCGATGACGAAGAAGCCGTGGGAAGCATCTTGTTCCCCACCATTATCTCCAAAGAAAGTACGCCCTTGGCCTCCGAGCTCTCGCTGTTGAAGCCGTTGAGCGTCAAGTTGGTCTTCTTCAAATCTTATTCGTCTTTGCCGAGCTTCTTCAAGAGAGAGTATGACATCAAGTTGATGGTAGCACCTCCGTCAACAAGTATCCTAGAGATCGGCTTTCCGTCAATGTGCCCCTTGACATAAAGAGGCTTCAAGTGACTAGCCGTATCCTCAGGCTTCTCGAAAACAACATCCCATGGGCTGAGGCTCAATTGAGCAACCTCGGCCTCGTCTTGCGGCAACGCGAACTCGGTGGGAAGCATGACAATGTTTATGTACATCGCTTGAGGTGCGGGCCCCTCAAATACGGGCGTGTAGTCATCGTCGAGCATGTCATCATCGTCGTCGCTCAGAACAGGAGCCGGCTTGTTTGCCTCAACCGACTTTGGCTTCCAGACTTGCTTCACGACTGGCCGAGGGTGGATTTCCTCAAAGATGGCATCTCGCTCATCCTTGGTCTTCTTCTCACGCATCTCTTGTGATCGTAGACATTATAGGCACCTCTTCTGTGATTTTGAGAAACCAAGGGTGGTTTTGGTCTAGATGATGAGTGATTGACAAGGATGAGTGTCTGAGCGGTTGAGTGGTTGAGAGTGGTTTGAGTGCATCAAGGGTTTCAATGTGGAATAGAGGTTTGGTTGCCGAGGGTTTCGGCGGTGCGTCGCATTCTTGTTTTGGCTTGTCTTGTTTGTGCAGGGAGGAGATGCTGACCGACTGTCAACGGCGGGTGATCGAGGGTCGAGCGGGGAGCTTGATGCTGGAGGATCAGGGAGGCCAGACGAAGGTGGAGAAGATCTCAAGAGTGCAAGAAGAGACGGAGCGAGACTTGGACAGACGACTGACTGTGACGGCGTGTCGACCGGGTTCGCGAGAGGGAGGCCAGGACAAGCATTCAGGCGGCTCGAGGGGATCGAGAGTGGAAGTGGCTTGCTGGCGCTCGGACTCGCGAAGCGGTGTCACGAGTCGAAGGGTTGAGAGGCTTTGTCGGTTTTTGCTGAAAACCGTCGAAACGTTTAATGTTTTTGTTAATTCAATAAATTTGTGTCTAGTATTAGTTTAAATTTTTAGTTTTGTAGTGTATCCTCTTGGTATAATTTTTAGAGTGGTTCTACTCTAAAATTATATTAAAAGGAGAGTCAATTTGTAATTTTTCTTTTAGGTTTTATAGGGTAATTTTCAGAATTGTTAAATCTGAAATTACTAAGGGTCTATGTGTCAAATGGGGGCTTCTAGAACATGAGTTGGTAGGATATTATCCCCTCCAAGTTGGCTGAATCATTTGAGGGCTTTAGAGACAAATTTTGCAATGGAAATACATGATAAAACTTGGTTTTGAAGAGATCTGGACGAGGAACAGTGATCTCCAGCAATTTTCGGATTCTACATAGTATTTTCGGCAAATCTTGTTCACGGTAAGGCTTCTTCCAGCGCAGGTAATATTTGTGGTCGAATTCGATTTTGAACTGCGTTTTCTGGAGAATCTAGTGCAGAAGTTGATGTTGAAGTTTATGTAACTTTTGTTGGGAATAGTTTGAGTGATTCATTTTCGAAAGTTACAACATGTTTCTGTGATGTCTTATGAATTATTTTGCTGCTCAAAGTAGGCACCACAGTGCTGAAAAAATTATTCTGAAAAGTGTTCAGTTTTGGTTTTGCTCCCCACATGTTTGATGAAATGTTTCATCAAGTGTTCATCAGGTTTTTGGCTGATCATTAAAGTAGTTTTTGTGTGATTTCATGTTTGAATGATGAACTAAATATTTTGTGTAAAGATCAAGTAGTTAATTCTGAATTTCACCTAGAAATATTTGAGAATCCTGTCCTTGTTCTGAAATACAATCTGATTTGTGTTAGCTGCTGAAGGATGTTCTTTAGAATTTGAAAACTGATCTCATTAATTTCATCCTTAAACTTCAACTCTAGGATTCATTATGTTTATAGCAAAAAATGGCATTAATGGTAAAACTAGGCAAATACTGAAAAATAGTATTTTTGACCGAAAATATGTCAAACCTGGCAAAGGCCGGTCTGACCGGCTATGGTAGGCCGGTCTAACCGGCCAGGTTCGGTCACACCGGACCCATGGACTCAGTCAGACCGGCCAGGGTCCAGATTATGGATCCGAGTAGGATTCAAGGTATTTTCGCCCAAAACTTATCTCTACAGGGTTTTGGACGCATCTAACTATATCTCTAGCCAGGGATAACCAGCCCACCCCCTATAAATACTAGGGGCAAGGCCGATTCAAGGGCGCTCCCGAACACACCAATCCAAAGCCCTAGCTTTGAATCGTATTTATTATCTTTACTTTTCTGCATCTTCCTGCGTTTGCTTGAAAGCCCTCCGTCTGCCACGCACGTAATCACGGTAACCCTTGCTGGTTCGCTTGTGAACCTCTCGTTAATCCACGTAACGAATTGCTATCCTTTTATCGGTTTTTATCCCCTACTTGGCAATTCGGCCCTCCGGCCGAATTGTGTTTGATCTCTTATTGTTTTTGCAGATCAATTGCCTTCCTAAACATCTTTCAAAATTTGGAGGCGATTGGAGATTATTTGCTATGGTTACCGAGGTTTAACAGATCGGATCTATTACTTTGGTCCGACCAGCGTTGAGGTACTGGTCTGACCAGAGCCCTTCGTCAGGCTGTTGTCGGCAATGGCCAGTCAGACTGAGGGTAACACACCGGTCTAACCGGGATACTTCGCACTGCGCCGAAGCCCTTCGTCGGAGTCCTTCGCCAGAGCCTTACGCGCCAAAGCCCGTGCACTTCGAAGTCTACTTCGTCGGTCTGACCAGGGAGGCTTCGTCATGCGCGACAACCTCAACTTGACCCAGGTACGCCCATCATCACCCCCTTTATCTACCTCACAAGTCGATGTAGGACCGAAAGTAGCGACCAGAGGGGGGGTGAATGAGCGCCTTAAAAATTCTTTCGAATATATGGCCTGTTCCGAACACCCAACTCACCTCAAGAGACTAAGCAACAGAAAATGAACAGATAGCCTAAGTCTAAAGGTTTCTAGCCTAGAATCAATTAATGTTAAACAGAGAGCTACCAAAGTAGTGCAACTAGGCAGATAAATAAAATATGGCAGGTCTAAACTTCTCAACAAAATGATCTAAGTATATGTCCAGTGAGATGAGAAGTTACTGTTCAGATTTGTCTCCTGTTCGAAGCTTGTCGAAGCCTGCTTCGCTGGTCGAAGCCTGCTTCGGAGGTTGGTGACGAAGCCTGCTCCGGAGGTCAGTTGCGAAGCTTGTCGAAGATGCCGAAGGTGTTTTGGTCTAGCCTAGTTCGAAGGTGCAGGAAGCGAAGTATGCTTCGAAGCGAAGTATGATAACTCCGGAGCCTGCTTCGAAGTATGTACTTCGAAGGCAAGGCTTCGGACACAGCTTCGAACCGAGTGCTTCGAACCTAAACCTTCGAACAGAAAGCTTCGAATGCAACACACAGACGGACTACCTTCGAACAAAGAAGCGAAGCCTGTCACATGACAAAGGCACCAAATTCGAAGCCTACACTCTACCTTCAAAAAGAGCAAGCTTCGAAAAGAAAAGCGAAGACTGACACGCCACAAAGAAACCAGAACGAAGCCTAGCAGAATGACAAGCTTCGGAGCCAATTTCGAAACCTATCGAAGTGGACTTCGAACAGCTAGGGCCGGAGTACCTTCGCACTATCGTTCGAAGTATGCGATGCTGTCCGTACAGAAAAATACTTCGACGCTAGCAACACAGAACACAAAACGAAATTCGAAGATCGAATGAAGCCTTCGTGTATGTCAGATCGAAGCCTGCCTCACGGAGCTGAGGGGCTTCGAACAGAGAGGATGGCTTCGCCAGAAAACAGCCAGAAAAGTTTCTAGAGCCTGTCAGCTTCGATCAAAAAGCTGTGCAGTAGAAGGTAAAAAGCTGGCAGCGAGCACAGAAGCAACAGTAGCAGTACTACTTGCAACAGCAAGAACTAGTACTACTTGCGTGAAGAACACACCCAGCCGAAACTTCCGAAGCCTCAAAAATCATAGGAAAACTTGCTGTGCAAAAGAAATGAAGCCATTAAAACACTGATGTTGCTGCACACGATTTGGGAAGAGAAACTTCACTTCAACAATAAATGCAAAACAGCAACAACAGGGGCAAAAACACCCTGGCGGCGCAAGCAAGAATAGGAGAGGAGAGAGGCAAGGCAAGAGACAAAAAGTGACCCAAAGGAGTAGTATTGAATTCAGCCAAAAGGGTCGTCCAAACCCTAGGGATTGGGGTCCTATTTATAGGCTCCCAACACTAGGAACATTCCACCCGTCCCTTAGGGTTTTTACAGACGCAAGAATAAAGGAAAAGACTCTACTGCCCTTAGGTATTTTTACAGACACGACTGACTGACTGTGGGCCTAGAGATACAGATGACTTATCCGGAAGCTAAGTTTTCGTAGCGACTACGGCTTCTCTTCTGGACAGTCAGATACAAGATCGACGGTTGTCAGTTTTGCGCCGAAACTGACAAAGCCTCCACCGACTTTGCACCAGGTACCCGGATTGGGCCGGCCCGACTCCGCAGCTCTCTCAGCCCGTCAATCGCTCACCGCCCGTGTACCTGAGTCAGTCCTGGTCAACAGCCCGGTGGGTCTTCTGCTGCTCCTGGCCCATGTACCCGGATTGGGCCAGCCCGACTTCGCAGCCTCCTCTGCCCGACAGTCGCTCGCTGCCCGTGTACCTGAGTCACACGCGGTCCATGAAACAACAGATCTCTTCTTCTTTTGTCCCCTTTGACTATCGTTGACAATGACTCATCACATCTGGAGCCATGAGGCCCATGCTATTCAGCATGGCTCCTCAATCTCCCCCTTGATGAGTGCATTGTCAACACTTCTCTTCTTCAGCTCTTCAGCACCTGCAAACAAATGTGGAAACACGAAAACAAAACATAAGAAAACAAAGAAGAAGAAAAATAAGGTAAAAAGTTTAACCCTAATGACCAAAAGCCGAACAAAAGCAAGAAGCGGTCATTATGGTTAACCAAAACGTAAAAGCTCAAAATGAGTGCGGTTTCAGAACAAAAAGGATATCAACAGAGTAAGAACTCCCCCTTAAACTCTGATCCCAAATTTTTCTCCCCCTTGTTGACAAGTGAACTCATCAAGCACTCAATAGAGACACAGACTCCCCCTGAAATGCAACTCCCCCTCAAAATATGCAGTGAATTCAACTGGAGTGCATAAGGAGTGTAGAAAGCATGCTTCTCAGATATGATTGACTACAATTACAACATCTAACAGATACAGCAAAAGACATATTGTAACGACACATGGCATGATCAGTGCAACAGATGATATCTAAAGAAAGTCATTTGCACGCATTTTTCAGTTTTTGGCAAACAAAAACATCACCACATGTTCCAATAAACAAGCAAGGTAAAGCATGAGATGCAAAAGCTAACTGATATCTACCAAGATAAGCATTGTCCAAAAACAAAGTGCTTCAGCAAACTTGTTATTATTTCAATTTTCAAGCTTTTTCTTTTCCCTTTTTCATTTTTGCCAGGGGTTATTTGCATGTCAAACCTTATGCTGACCGACCAAGTCAAGCCTAGGCCAGAACTGGACCATCAAAAGCTTAAGACATTGGTCTTGGCATACACTACAGTGTCCTAGTTCATACCAAAGTGCTATGGTACGCAGTCCAGAACAATGCAATGCGACAAGACAAACCCACCTGGATCTTTTCAATTTTAAGCATAAAAAGGCATGGAATTTTCATTTTTCTGGTTTTTCATTATTTTATAGCACATTTCCATGATTAAAGCATACAAATGTCCAAGTTGCATATGTGCATCCAAGTCAGGAACTAGCTACGAGGCATGTAACAGATAGCAAGAACATTCAGCCTACGCATGCTAGTTATCAGAAGCAATGGTGATCATTTTTCATATTTAAAGCATAAAAAGCCATGCATATGACAGATATCAGACTTATCAAGCAAACTGAGACAAGACATGATCATTGACAAGTAATCAAAAGCATGTACCAGCTAGAATAAGTAAAGCAGTTCAACCATATAACAGAAGCAAGCTCAAAAGTGTGATATGTGAATATGCAAGATATGAACACACACAGAAAGACTCAAGAAAAGAGTAAAGAAGAAAGAAAACTGACGCAAAATATCCTAAAAAGGATACACAACACCCAAATCCCCTCGTAAACGCTCGAATGTAGACTGATCTAGGGGTTTGGTGAAAATATCAGCCAACTGATGATGGGTATCAACATGAACAAGGTCAATGACACCTTTCTCATATTGATCCCGCAAGAAGTGAAAGCGCACATCAATGTGTTTGGTTTTTGAATGGATACATGGGTTTTTCCCTACACTAATTGCATTGGTGCTGTCGCAAAACAAAGGAATTCTGGTAGGAAAGAACAAACCAAAATCTCGTAGAGTGGAAATCATCCAAACCAATTGTGAGCAGCAGCTAGCAGCAGCTACGTACTCAGCCTCTGTGGTCGAAAGAGCAACTCCAGATTGCTTTCGAGAAGACCAAGAGACAAGAGAAGAACCAAGAAACTGGCAAGTACCGGAAGTCGACTTGTGATCCAACCGGCACCCACCAAAGTCAGCATCCAAAAAGCCAGATAAATCAAGAGATGATGATGTAGAATAGTAAAGACCAAGATCGGGCGCATAAGTGAGATACCTGAAGATGCGCTTGACAGCCTGCCGATGAGACGCGCGTGGTGAAGACTGGAAACGCGCACAAAGTCCCACGGCGAACTGTATGTCCGGTCTTGTCACCGTCAAGTACAGTAGCGAACCGATCATCCCTCGAAACTCCCTTTCATTGACCTTGACGCCGCTTTCATCCTTGTCCAGACCCCCAGAAGTGCCCATAGGGGTCATCTGCGGCTTCAATTCACCACCAAAGTCAAATTTCTTTAACATATCACGAGTGTACTTACCTTGGTGGATGAAAGTGCCGTCCTTGGTCTGCTTGATCTGGAGCCCTAAGAAGTACTTGAGCTCACCCATGAGACTCATCTCAAACTCACTGTGCATCTGCTCAGAAAACTTGGACACAAGATCATTAGTAGTACCACCAAAAATAATATCGTCCACGTAAATCTGAGCAACTAAGAAGTCTGAAGCAACTCTGAGCAAAAAGAGAGTTTTGTCCACAGAACCCATCACAAAGCCCTTCCCCAACAAAAATTGCTTTAACCGGTCATACCAAGCCCTGGGGGCTTGCTTCAACCCGTATAAAGCTTTGTGCAACTTAAAAACATGTCGAGGAAACTTAGGGTTCTCAAAACCGGGGGGTTGCCTAACATAAACCTCCTCTTCTATGTACCCGTTCAGAAAAGCACTCTTAACATCCATTTGAAAAAGCTTAAAACCCTTCGAAACGGCAAAAGCTAGAAGAATACGAATGGACTCAAGACGGGCAACAGGAGTGAAGGTTTCTTCAAAGTCAATACCTTCCTTCTGGCAATAACCCTGGGCAACTAGTCGAGCCTTGTTGCGCACCACAACCCCATCTTCACCTTGTTTGTTCTTGAATACCCACTTGGTGCCTATGGGGTTGCATCCAGGTGGCGGCTCAACTAGTGTCCAAACCTGATTGCGGACAAAATTCTCAAGCTCTTCTTGCATAGCGTTAATCTAGTTAGAGTCAGAAAGAGCATGAGAAATATCTCTGGGCTCAAAAGATGCAACAAACGCAGATTCAGCAAACACAACAAGAGATGCAGAAGAGCGCAAAGTTCTCTCAGTCAAATCACCAATGATGAGCTCTGAGGGGTGATCACGCTGAACTGCTCGGGTTCCCTGGTGATCCGAAGTCACCTCACCGGAGTCAGCAGCTGGCACCTCTGGACTCGACTGAGGGGGCTCGATCGAAGTGGAAGAAGTGATCAGAGGTCCGCCCTCATCCTCAGTCGAAGTCTCAGAAGGTGTGGGCTCTGCGGGGGATGCAGAAGGCCCACCCTCATCAGCAGCTGGAGTATCCTCATCTTCCTCGAAGATGGACTCTCCGAGCTCATCATCACCAGAAAGCTCAAAAGAAGGGGTCAAAGAAGGCAAGGACTCATCAAATGAAACCTCACAAGTCTCGACAAGCAACTGGGATTCAAGGTTCCAAACACGAAAACCTCGTGAATGCAAAGCATAACCAAGAAAAACACCATCCCAGCAACGAGACTCAAACTTGTCCAAGTGCCCTCCCTTCTTGAGCACAAAGCACTTGCAGCCAAACGCTCGCAAGTGACTCACCTTGGGCTGTCTGCCAAACCACAGTTCATATGATGTCTTACCAAGGTAAGCTCTAAGAAAGATGCGGTTGGCCAGATAGCAAGCCGTGTTTATGGCTTCAGCCCAAAAATGCCTAGGAGTCCTGTGCTCATCGAGCATCGTCCTGGCCATCTCGACTAGCGTGCGGTTCTTTCGTTCCACAACGCCGTTCTGTGGGGGAGTGTAAGGAGAAGAAAACTGATGGTCCAGACCCTGATCACTACAGAAGCTAACGAACTGAGAGTTCTTGAACTCAGATCCGTTGTCGGAGCGAATTGCTCGCATCCGACCATTGTTCTCATTCTTCAGCTTCAAAATCAGGTCATGAACAAAATGAAAAGTTTCATCCTTAGACTCCAAAAAGAAAACCCACGAGAAACGAGAAAAGTCGTCAACTATGACAAGTGCGCACCACTTCCCACCGACTGAACGTACCCAAGCTGGACCAACAGTGTCCAGGTGTAAAAGCTCACCCGGATACGAAGTCATCACCTGAGTCACAGGTGAGTGAGAAGCGGCAACCATTTTCCCATGATGACAGGGATGACAGACTAGATCCTTCTCCAACTTAAGCTTGGGCAATCCTCGGATGAGGTCCATAGAGCTTAACCTGACTAGCAGATCAAAACTCAAGTGACCTAACCTCCTATGCCACTTCCAGAGCTCAGAAGAAGATCCAGCAATCAAACAGCGAGAAGGGCCAAAAGAACTAGAGAAGTCAATTCGAAAAACTTTGCCGAATGGTAAAATCTGACAAATCAAAGACCCTCTAGAATCAACCACAGAAGAGTTGCCCTTCTTAAAACGCACTTCCAAACCATCCTCAAGAAGTTGCGAAACATAAATCAAATTGAAGTTCAAATTCTTAACCAAAGCAACATTCTTCAAAGAGAAATGATCTGAGATGCGAATTGAGCCTATGCCACTTACTTTCCCTTGACCGCTGTTCCCGAACGTGATGTATTCTTTGGAGCTTGGGGGAGTGAGACTAGAGAACCATCTGCGATGTCCCGTCATGTGGCGAGAGCATCCTAAGTCCATGATCCAAACATCCTCCAGTCCCCGGTCCTGCACAATTAGTGTCTGTAAGTGGGAGCAAATGGTCCGGCACCGGGTTTAGCAAAAGAGCTATACCAGTGTCGAGCCATCTGCTCAAAAGATGGAAAGCGAAAACCATCAAAAGAGTTTGGACCAAAACGCGGCTCAAAGCGCGGTCCCTGGTTTAGCCTAACCCTGCGGCCACGAGGTCCAGAATCGTAGCCAACACGGTCTGGAACTCTGCCGGAATGGACACCACCAACTGGAGCACGGGTAAGAAAGCTGTCTCCTCTACCACCACCTACACGACGCGGCCTGGCCTCCAGCCTCTCCCCACGCCGAGGAACACGCAGTCTACCACCCTGCTGGTAGAACTGCTCCTGATCACTACGAGCCCTCTCTGCTCTCTCAACCCGCTTCCTCCTGAAGCAGAACTCCGCAAGATGCCCGTCTCTCTGACAGTACTCACAATGATAGGTGGGCTTCTTGGGATGTGGTTGAGGCTTGGGATGTTTGGGCTTGGTAGTGTTTGGTGTGGTCTTCTTGGGTTGAGAGGGTCCAGGAAGAGAGTCTAGAGAAGAGTGGAGGTGTTTGGGCTTAGGAACCCAGATAGGTTTCTTGGGTGGAGCTTTAGGTGGTTCATGGATCACTCCATCCTTGGGCTGACAAGCCTGGGAAGACTCAGTGGAGTGAGTCTTGGGATACCTCTGCTCTGGAGTCATTTTACTCCACTCCACTGCTCGGCTAATGGCACTCTCAAAGTCAGCCTTGGTGTAGGTGTAACCTACCCCAAACCCATCCTGCCTCTTGAACTGCTGGATCATCATGCCAAGCTGTGGCTCTTTGGCACTGATCCAACTCAGGATAGAACGGAGGTAAAAGTTCTCATTCTGAGAGTCTGCTAGCTCCTCTCTCAAGGAAGCTAGAACCTCCACCTGAGACAAGCAGGTCTCACACTCACTCTCTACTTGGACAGACTTTTTGGCTTTTAGCTTAATCAACTCCATTCTAAGAGACAGGCAGTTCTCACAGACAGTGGGTGGAATTGACAGTGTCTCAAGCTCTAGCCTAGTCTGGGCAAGCTCAGCTCTCAACCTCTCCAAATCACCCAAATGCTCATCGCCCTTGGATTTCAGCTCAGCTAAGGCAGCTAGATGAGTTGGGCAATGAACACAGGGTGTGACGACAGTGGCTTGAGCATCTTTCAGCTCCAGCTGAGCGCTTTCAAGCTCAGTGGCCAAAGCGTCCCTCTCATCAACCCTTTCTGTGTACCTGGACTTCAGAGTCAACAGGTCACACAGAAGCACCTCACACTTCGGGCACTCACTGCTATCACCCAAGCAAGGGGAAGAAGATAGACTCTCAATTCTGCCGTTGGCCACGGCAAGCTCACTCTCTAACTCATCTATCGTCTTCTTAGCCCCCCTAAGCAGTTTTTCCCGATATTTCAACTCCTGACGATTACTCTCAAGTAAATCAACGATTTCGCGCTCGTAAGATGATACCTTGTTGTCGTCGTCGTCGAAGTCGTCGGAGGAGCTCTTTTCTTCCCTATCCCCAAGAGCCATTGAACAGAAGCTCTTGCGGGATCTTCGGCGCTGGTGTGAGCGGTTCTTCGGCTTGTCCCCGAAAGCCATGAAGCAGAGGCCCGCCGGATCGTCCTTGTCCTTCCTCTTCCTGATGGCGATCTCCTCATCGCTTGAGCTCGATGAAGAGGAAGAAGATGTGGATCGCTTGGAGTAGCTCTTCTCCATCTCGGCGAAGAAGGCCTTGTCGCGCTTCTTGTTTTCTGGCCGGTAGTCCTTCAGGGCCTTTCTGAAGAATCTGGTCTTTGGCTTGCCCTTGATGAAGGAGGAGCTGTCGTGCTTGCCGGAGTCGTGGAAGCCACCACCGGTGCCCTTCTTGTGTCCATTGCGCTTGGGGCAGTCGGCGATGAAGTGTCCTGGATCACCACACTCAAAGCATCCGGATTTTGTGCCGTGTCTTTTGAACATTCTCTTGTCATAGACACGACGCACCCGGTTGTTAAACAGACACAAATCATCATCTCCCAACGACTCAAGCTGGTCCTCAATGATAGACATCAAAGAGAACCCAGCACAGCTCACAGAAGAGGGATCAACAGAAGGTGTAGCAAGGGCCAGAGACTTTGATCCAGAGCCAGTGAGATTTGATCTCAACTGGGTATCAACCTCGGTGGCCTTCAGCTTGCTAAACAACTCAGAAATGGTCAAGGTATCATAAGATGTGCTCTCAATGATAGAGGATACCTTGATCTCCCAGATCTTTGGGTCCAAGGTATGGAGAACCTTGAGCGCCTGCTCATGATCTGAGACTAACTGAGCATCCTCAGCCTTGTTGTCCCGAAGCTTGTTTACGATCGACTGAAAACGACCAAACAAAGCCTCAACAGATTCACCCGGCTTCTGTGTGAAATTCTCATATTCACGCTGGTAGGTCTGATAGAGCCGAGCCTTGACCTGTGCTGTTCCCTCATGGTGTGCCTTGAGGGTAGCCCAGATCTCTCTCGCAGTGGAGAGATGACTCACACGCTCAAACTCAGTGGGACCTAAACCAGAAAACAGAATGTTCACAGCCTTACTGTTGCTCAGATGCTGAGCAATGATACCAGCAATACCCTGCTCAGTAACTGGCAATATGACAAACGTGGTGTGAACGCAAATATCCCAAATGTCCGAACCCTGGCTCATAAGATAGGCTCGCATGCGAGTCTTCCAATAATTATAGCCATAGGCTTCCAAGGACGGGACCTTGCCAGGTGACGTCATGGTCACTACCGGGGTTTAGAACCGGTTAAGGTATGGAAAAACCCTAACCAAGCTCTGATACCACTTGTAGGACCGAAAGTAGCGACCAGAGGGGGGGGGTGAATGGGCGCCTTAAAAATTCTTTCGAATATATGGCCTGTTCCCAACACCCAACTCACCTCAAGAGACTAAGCACCAGAAAATGAACAGATAGCCTAAGTCTAAAGGTTTCTAGCCTAGAATCAATTAATGTTAAACAGAGAGCTACCAAAGTAGTGCAACTAGGCAGATAAATAAAATATGGCAGGTCTAAACTTCTCAACAAAATGATCTAAGTATATGTCCAGTGAGATGAGAAGTTACTGTTCAGATTTGTCTCCTGTTCGAAGCTTGTCGAAGCCTGCTTCGCTGGTCGAAGCCTGTTTCGGAGGTTGGTGACGAAGCCTGCTCCGGAGGTCAGTTGCGAAGCTTGTCGAAGATGCCGAAGGTGTTTTGGTCTAGCCTAGTTCGAAGGTGCAGGAAGCGAAGTATGCTTCGAAGCGAAGTATGATAACTCCGGAGCTTGCTTCGAAGTATGTACTTCGAAGGCAAGGCTTCGGACACAGCTTCGAACCGAGTGCTTCGAACCTAAATCTTCGAACAGAAAGCTTCGAATGCAACACACAGACGGACTACCTTCGAACAAAGAAGCGAAGCCTGTCACACGACAAAGGCACCAAATTCGAAGCCTACACTCTACCTTCAAAAAGAGCAAGCTTCGAAAAGAAAAGTGAAGACTGACACGCCACAAAGAAACCAGAGCGAAGCCTAGCAGAACGACAAGCTTCGGAGCCAACTTCGAAACCTATCGAAGTGGACTTCGAACAGCTAGGGCCGGAGTACCTTCGCACTGTCGTTCGAAGTATGCGATGCTGTCCGTACAGAAAAATACTTCGACGCTAGCAACACAGAACACAAAACGAAATTCGAAGATCGAACGAAGCCTTCGTGTATGTCAGATCGAAGCCTGCCTCACGGAGCTGAGGGGCTTCGAACAGAGAGGATGGCTTCGCTAGAAAACAACCAGAAAAGTTTCTAGAGCCTGTTAGCTTCGATCAAAAAGCTGTGCAGTAGAAGGTAAAAAGCTGGCAGCGAGCACAGAAGCAACAGTAGCAGTACTACTTGCAACAGCAAGAACTAGTACTACTTGCGTGAAGAACACACCCAGCCGAAACTTCCGAAGCCTCAAAAATCATAGGAAAACTTGCTGTGCAAAAGAAATGAAGCCATTAAAACACTGATGTTGCTGCACACGATTTGGGAAGAGAAACTTCACTTCAACAATAAATGCAAAACAGCAACAACAGGGGCAAAAACACCCTGGCGGCGCAAGCAAGAATAGGAGAGGAGAGAGGCAAGGCAAGAGACAAAAAGTGACCCAAAGGAGTAGTATTGAATTCAGCCAAAAGGGTCGTCCAAACCCTAGGGATTGGGGTCCTATTTATAGGCTCCCAACACTAGGAACATTCCACCCGCCCCTTAGGGTTTTTACAGACGCAAGAATAAAGGAAAAAACTCTACTGCCCTTAGGTATTTTTACAGACACGACTGACTGACTGTGGGCCTAGAGATACAGATGACTTATCCGGAAGCTATGTTTTCGTAGCGACTACGGCTTCTCTTCTGGACAGTCGGATACAAGATCGACGGTTGTCAGTTTTGCGCCGAAACTGACAAAGCCTCCACCGACTTTGCACCAGGTACCCGGATTGGGCCGGCCCGACTCCGCAGCTCTCTCAGCCCAGCAATCGCTCACCGCCCGTGTACCTAAGTCAGTCCTGGTCAACAGCCCGGTGGGTCTTTTGCTGCTCCTAGCTCATGTACCCGGATTGGGCCAGCCCGACTTCGCAGCCTCCTCTGCCCGACAGTCGCTCGCTGCCCGTGTACCTGAGTCACACGCGGCCCATGAAACAGCAGATCTCTTCTTCTTTTGTCCCCTTTGACTATCATTGACAATGACTCATCACATCTGGAGCCATGAGGCCCATGCTATTCAGCATGGCTCCTCAGTCGACCGTAGGATAGCTGCATCTGTTGATCAAGCGGTTAGCGCCTCACTAGCCAATAAATTAGAACCCGCAGTTGTCTCGCAAGTGGCGGCAGTGTTTAGAAGATTCGGTTTTACTGAGGTCGATTCACCAGCACCAATTACTAGTATTCCGCAAGCACAACATATTTATAGAGGAACCGATGGCAATACTGGAAAGACCATCATGTTTCCGGCTACTTCCTCCACAGCCAAAACACATAACTACGCTTATGGCCAGGCAAACCTAGCTTATCAAGTACCACCACCGCCTGCGCCCATACCTGCTCTGCTGCCACCACTCGCACTGCACACTCCCACACCACAGCATAGGCCAGAGCATGTTGAAATACCGCCACGTGTCCTGCCACCACATGAAAGACGCGCGCAACCATTAGATCACGATGATATCGAGGAACGTATTCACGTGCTATTTAGGGAATGCACCGGATTTGCACCTCGGGATAGAGCTAGGGTTTATCAAAAACCATATCCCGACCACTTTGACACTTTTCCGTACCCTCGTGGTTATAGAGTCCTAGATTTCACAAAATTTGATGGCGAGGGTAGTAAATCCACATTAGAACACATCAGCCAGTTTCTAGCACAATGTGGCAAAGCTAGTGGATCGGATGCATTAAAACTCAGGTTATTTTCCCTGTCGTTGTCCGGTACTGCATTCACTTGGTTTTCGGTGCTTCTGCCGAACTCCGTGCAGACATGGGCTCAACTGGAGCAGAAGTTTCATGTTTATTTCTACACAGGCGAGACCGAGCTTAGGCTATCACACCTCACGGCGATTAAGCAAAAATCTGGTGAAAGTGTTTTTGAGTATGTTAAACGCTTTAGAGACACCAGGAATAAATGTTTTATCCGAAACATATCGGAAAGGGACCTAGCAGATCTAGCATGCAATGGCCTACGGGCAGAAATTAAGGAGTGTATGGACAATCAAAACCTCTTGGATGTTAGCCAAGTATTGCAACAGGCTCTGGTCAAGGAAGGCCGGGCCAAAGATAGAAAATTCATTAAAACTTTTAATAAACCAAGGGTTGAGATCCACACTATGGATCACTCCGATGAGGGAGAATCCGAGGAGGAAGAAGATCCGACCAATACGTACACGACCGAATGGACTTGGAGCACGAAGTCCAAGCCCGTCACCTGCTCCGAATTGTGACTGTCTCCCTCTAAGAGTCGGCCTAATGAAGTTAGATATTCATTCGATGTAACTAAATGTGATAAGATATTTGATTTCCTATTAAAAAATCAACTTCTACGGCTGCCGAAAGGGCAAGTCATGCCATCCGCCGACGAGTTAAAAAAGCGTCCCTACTGCAAGTGGCATGATTCGCATTCTCACTACACTAACGATTGCAACGTTTTTCGTCGGCAGGTACAATCGGCCATAGAGGAAGGACGATTGAAAATAGAAGCAAATCCAAAGATGAAATTAGACAGAGACCCTTTCCCCATGAACAACATTGAGCTAGAAGGGAAGAAGGTGTTGATTCGGCCAGAGCAGGCCAAGTCAGCTAAGGGAAAGACAGTCGTCATAGGAGACACTCGCACACACACATTTGTACCAAAGAATCCAGAGGTAGGGGTGTGGAAAGAAAATATTAAGTCATCCTCTTCGGCCAAACATCGCAGAAGGCTAAAGGTGACATACAAAATGCTTTTAGACAAGCACTAGTGAAGGTCCGAAAGAAAAGGTGTTCGCCCACAGGCTCTGGGACGGTCGAAGCCCCCTAGGGGGACGAGCCTAGTGAGTGATGAGTTCGGACCTCAAGGTCCGAACACTCCTTCGGAGTGGATGCAACCTCTGGTAGGGTTCGGACCTCAGTGGCCGAACCCCCCTCCGGGTTGGTCCCAACCTCCCGTAGGGTTCAGACCTCATTGGCCAAACCCTCCTTCGGCTTGGCCCTTGTTTCTGGGAAGCTTCGAGCCTCAGTGGCCGAGCCCGCCTCCTCCGGAGGGTTTCCAGCCTCCGGGTGGATCCGAGCCTCAGTGGCCGAACCCACCTCCTCCGAGCAGGCTGCAGCCTCCGTATGGACTCGGCCTCCAGTGGTCGGGCCTGCCTCCGCCATGGGTTAATTTACCTCTGACTTGGCAGGACCCTTCGCTGGTCTGGTCCGAGGTACCATTGATGTGGCTAGGCTCCCAACTAGCCAATGGGTTCGGCACTCAGTGGGTGAAGCCGCTAGAGCCTCCGATGCCGCCGCCCTACTACTAGACGATGGCTCTGGCTTGGCCTCCGCCACCGGAGAACTTCGTGCAATGTACGGCTACTAACACTTACACTCCTTCTAGTGTCTCCGAGTGGTAGGTTCGTGGGCTGGTGCAGGATAACAATATTGTTCACCGCCTATCCGTAGTGCCTCAGAACCGGGCTCCGCGAGATGTCACCGGAAGGGATGAACGTGGAGACGCCTCGGAGGTTATAGTCATCAGGGTTAGATCCTAGGAGGTCCCAATCCCGAAGGATGCCCCGATGGGACTGCGCAAAGACTCGGCCGAAGCTCGATCTGACCAGCCTACTATGGCCGGTCCGACTGGCCTTACGATGGTTTTTGGCACAGACCGGTCTAACTGGCCCGCCACGGCCGGTCCGATCGACCAGGAGCAGGAGACCTCTCATGGAAAATGCAAGATATCCGAGGTTGATACAAGCAAATTCCCTTCGTCCAAAAATGTTAGAAGCAAGATCATGGCACTCGGCACCCATCCTCAGCCATCATGGGCATCCTCGGGGATGTCCAAGTCACAAAAGAGGAGGTTGCAGCGCTTGCGGGCATAGGAGATACGAGAAGAGAAGGCCGAGGAGGCACGGGACACACGTTTTGAGGAAATTCGTCCTCGGCCCACCGTGAAGAAAGTCTGGAGACCTAGGCCGGTCATAGTCGATGACTCGGCCCCCGTTGTTAGCTTCGACGAAGATGATTTGCTCGACAATGACTACACTCCCGTCTCCAAGGGGCCTGCTCCTCACGCGATGGACGTCGATGTCGTCATGTTGCCTTTCGAGTTCGCTCCACTATAGGAGGAGGCCGGGGTCACTCAGCTAGACCTCGGTCCATGGGATGCCGTATTTGAGAAGCCCAGAGACATGAACTGTCACCTGAGACCCCTCTACATAAGGGGGCACATCGACGGGAAGCCTATCTCGAGGATGCTTGTCGATGGCGGTGCCACTGTGAACCTAATGTCGTACTCCCTTCTAAGGAAGCTTGGCAAAGATGACGATGACCTGAAGAAGACCAACGTCACCCTCAACAGCTTCAACGACGACACAACGGAAGCCAAGGGGGTACTGTCCCAGGAACTGACGGTGGGAAACAAGATGCTACCCACTGCTTTCTTCATCGTCGACGTATAAGGCAATTATAATGTATTGCTTGGGCGTGACTAGATCCACGCAAATCAGTGTGTGCCGTCCACCTTGCATCAACACCTAATACAATGGGATGGTGATGAAGTCAAGATAGTGTATGCCGATACATCGGCCCATGTTAGTTTGGCCGATGTGTCTGGTGATGCCGCCCATGATGAGATAGAGTGCTTGTCGGGGCGGGACCTCTCGGATTATGACTTTGTTAGTGTATCAGAGGGGAGGTTCGTTCCTATTTCCGTGAAGACGGCCGGTGTGGCTCGGTTGTGTCTAAGATAGGAGAATGTCTAGCACTAATCTTGATTGGCTAAAATCTCGCGTGGAGCAATATCGGTCTTCTCAAGATGGTATCACCGAAGCCATTGAAGATTTTAGTGAGGTAGAAAAATTAGGTCAAGGCTTCTCATCGGCCGACCCTTTGGAACAAGTAGACATAGGAGATGGTAGTGTTCCGAGGCCGACGTTTGTAAATCAGAATCTAAATAATGATGTAAAGGCCGAAGTAATAAAATTGCTTCGATCGTATGTTGATTGCTTCGCATGGGATTACAGCGAGATGCCCGGGCTAAGATGAGAGCTTGTTGAGCATCGGCTCCCCATCAAACCCGGGTTTAGGCCTTATAAACAGCCACCGCTCTACTTCAATTCGGCCATCTATGATCGAGTTAAAGAGGAGGTTGAACGTCTATTAGCAGTAGGTTTTATTAGGCCATGCATGTACACGGAATGGGTCGCTAACATCGTGCCTGTAGAGAAGAAAGAGAGTGGCAAGATCTGCATCTGCGTCGACTTCAGTGATTTGAACAAGGCTACTCTGAAAGATGAATATCCCATGCCGATAGCCGACATGTTGATCAACGATGCCTCGGGATATAAGGTACTAAGTTTTCTTGACGGCAACGCTGGTTATAATCAAATCTTTATGGCCGAAGAAGACATTTTTAGAACGGCTTTTCGCTACCCGGGTTTTGTCGGCTTGTTTGAGTGGGTAGTAATGACATTTGGTTTAAAGAATGTTGGCGCCACATACCAACGTGCCATGAACTTAATCATTCATGACTTGCTAGGGGTTATGTTAGAAGTTTATATAGATGATGTTGTGGTCAAATCAGGCGCTATGGAAAACCACCTCGCCGATTTGAGAGTTGCTTTCGAAAGAATGCGTCAGTATGGCTTAAAAATGAACCCACTCAAGTGTGCTTTTGGTGTGTCGGTGGGTAAGTTCTTGGGATTCATGATTCACGAAAGAGGCATTGAAATTGATCCTAAGAGGCTTGAGAAAATTAGAGGATGTGTAGCACCGACATGTAAGAAAGATGTGCAGAAACTACTAGGCAAGGTTAATTATTTGCGACACTTTATATCTAACTTGTCTGGCAAAATTGATGCTTTCGTCCCAATACTCCGGCTAAAAAATGAAGCCGAGTTCACTTGGGGGGCAAGCCAGCAACCCGCGTTTGAGAAAATCAAAGAGTGCTTATCGACACCGCCAGTGGTAAGGGCGCCGAAGGCTGGGATTCCGTTTTGGCTTTATATTGCCACGGAGGAGAGTGTGATTAGAGCCGTGTTGACTCAAGACATCGAAGGAAGAGAGCACATCATCACCTTCTTGAGTCGTCGACTTCTAGATGCCGAGACAAGGTAAGTGTTTGTGGAGCATTTGTGTTTATCCCTCTATTATGCGTGTACCAAATTACGTCACTATCTTCTCCCTAGCACATGTATTGTCACTTGCCAAACGGATGTCATAAAATACATGTTGCAAAAGCCGATTCTAAGTGGTAGAATTAGCAAGTGGGCGTATGCGTTAATCAAATATGATTTGGCTTATGAACCGTTGAAAGTTATGAAAGGCCAAGTCGTTGCTAATTTTATAGTGGATCACCACGTAGATGTCAATTGGGGCGATAAAGTCGCTTTAATTTAAGTGTTACCATGGAAACTTTACTTCGATGGTTTGGCTTGCAAAAATGGCCAAGGTGTTGGAGTGGTACTCATATCACCAGGTGGTATGCGCTTTGAAACCTCGGCCCGTTTGGAATTTCATTCAACTAATAATCAAGCCGAATACAAAGCCCTATTGCTAGGTCTTGAGTTGTTAAACTTCATGGGTGTGAAATATGTTCATGCATATGGTGATTCTTTATTAGTCGTGCAACAAGTAGCCAATCTTGCTCAATGTTTTAACGGTTTGTTAAATAGCTACTTGGATAAGTGTTTAGACTTGATTTATACCTTTAATGATTTTGAGATTACTCATGTGTCTAGAGAAGCCAACTCACTTGCAAATGACTTGGCTCAACAAGCATCAGGCTATCAAATTAGGAGGGCAAATTCTGCACATGGGAAAGGCCGATGTTTGAAGGTGATGTAGCACCCGAGGGTACTACTGTCGGTCTGATCGGCTTTGTAAGCACAGTCCGACCACCCTTGTGTACCTGATCTGACCGACCATGTCAGGACGGTCAGACCGAATTGTGCCAGACAACCAGAAACAATCGGTTGAACTGGGCCAACATGGCCGGTCCGACCGACTGTTGTCAGGAAGGTTTAGTGCTCGGGGGCGCAGGTCCAAATGATAAATATTGAGGCCAGTTCTAGTGGGAATTTGGCCATTGCTCCTTTGGTTAGTGAGGACGATTTGAGGGTCCCAATCGTCCAATATTTGAGAAATCCAAGCCAAAAGGTTGATCGGAAGGTTTGGTGACAGGCTTTCAAATTTGTTTTGCTCGACGATGTGTTGTATCGCCGAACTATTGATGGAGTGCTTTTGAAGTGTTTGGACCCCGATCAAGCTAGAGTTGCTGTAGGTGAAGTACATGAAGGGCTTTGCGGTACTCATCAGTCGGCCCCAAAGATGAGTTGGATGCTCAAAAGGGTAGGTTTTTATTGGCCGACTATGACTGAAGACTGTTTTAGATACTATAGAGGATGCGAAGCTTGTCAAAAGATTGGAAATATTCTGCTAGCGCCCACGTCGGTTCTTAATCCTATTATCAAACCATGGCCATTTCGAGGTTATAGTTTAGACTTCATCAGCCAAATTCATCCTCTATCTTCGAAAGGGCATCGGTTCGTGTTGATGGCAATAGATTACTTCACCAAATGGACCGAGGTCGTGCCACTCAAGAACATGACTCACAACGAGGTTATTGATTTCATCTTGAAACACATTATACACAGATTTGGCATTCCCCAAACCCACACTACGGAAGAAGGTACTTCATTTGTTGCTAAAGAGGTGAGGGACTTTGCCGAATACTATGGGGTCAAATTGGTAAACTCTTCCCCATATTATGCTCAGGACAATGGTCAAGCCGAGTCTAGTAACAAAACTGTGATTAAATTAATCATGAAAAAGATTGAAGAGTTTCCAAAAAGGTGGCATGAGGTACTTTCCGAAGCTCTATGGGCTAGTAGAGTTGCAAAGCACGGTGCCACTAAAGTCAGTCCATATGAGTTAGTATATGGACAAGAAGTCGTTCTACCAGTAGAGGTGGATCTTGGCTCACTTAGATTTCTTAAGCAAAATGGCTTATCAGTCGATGAATATAAGACACTTTTAAAAGATAATTTAGAAGAGGTGACTGATAAGAGGTTGAAGGCTCTAGAGGCAATAGAGAAAGATAAAAGAAGATTAGCTAGGGCCTACAACAAGAAGGTCAAGGCAAAATTGTTTCAAATCGATGATTTGGTGTGGAAGATGATTTTGCCATTAGGCACTAGGAGTTCAAAATTCGGTAAATGGTCAGCTAGTTGGGAAGGACCTTTTAAGGTAGTCGGAATCGCTACAGGCAATCCATATGTCCTAGAATCCTTACAAGGAGAGCGATTTCGAATGGCTTTGAATGGTAGATATTTGAAAAAGTACTTCCCAAGTGTGTGGCAAAATGCTTGAAGTGTTAAAAGGACAATATTGCAAGTATCACCCAAGGCCCGTCGTGCTTTTAGCTCACTAAGTTTGCTAAAAGGCAGGGGGCATGTGTTTATAGCAAAAAATGGCATTAATGGTCAAACTAGGCAAATACTGAAAAATAGTATTTTTGACTGAAAATATGTCAAACCTGGCAAAGGTCGGTCTGACCGGCTATGGTAGGCTGGTCTAACCAGCCAGGTTCGGTCAGACCAGACCAATGGGCTCGGTCAGACCAGCCAGGGTCCAGATTATGGATCCGAGTAGGATTCGACGTATTTTCACCCAAAACTTATCTCTACAGGGTTTTGGACGCATCTAACTCTATCTCTAGCCAGGGATAACCAGCCCATCCCCCTTATAAATACTAGGGGCAAGGCCGATTCAAGGGCGCTCCCGAACACACCAATTAGTTATTTCATCTGGATTGAAGATTGTTGTTTTGAAAATTGAAATTAGTTCTATGATTCCTTCTGCTATTTTAGTACTGAATTGTTTTGTGTTCTGAAAACAAGTATTGGCTCAGCATTTCATTCAAACTTTAGTGAAATTCAGTGTGAGATGGATTCTTGACAAGGAACAATGCTTGTGCAGTTTTCAGTCTTGCTACAGTCTTTTCTGCACATCCTATTCCAAATCTGTAGTTCTGTTTTCAACAATTGAACTTCTGAGTATTTGCTGAGTTCTGAACTCTGTCGACTGATCATTTACCGATAGTCTCATGTCGACAAACCAAGTGTCGATCTAGGAAGTCTTTTTCGGAGTTTTCATATACCGACATTTGCATATCGATTGTTCAAGTGACGATTTAGACGAAAAATTTATTTGGAGTTGTTTTGTGTTCTGAATGTATACTGTGATCTCCAATTTGATTCAGTGATTTTTGGAGAAGCGTTGGGTGATTTGATTAGGCCATCACATTCGCAAGAAAGTGTCGAGGCACCTATTCACCCCCCTCTACTCGCCATTGAGGAGCCATGCTGAATAGCGTGGGCCTCATGGCTCCAGATGTGATGAGTCATTGTCAATGATAGTCAAAGAGGACAGGAGATCTGCTGTTTCATGGGCCGCGTGTGACTTAGGTACACGGGCAGCGAGCGACTGTCGGGCAGAGGGGCCGCGAAGTCGGGCTGACCCAATCCAGGTAACTGGCTAGAAGCAGTAGAAGACCCACTGGGCTGTTGACCAGGATTGACTCAGGTACACGGGCGGTGAGTGATTGCCGGGCTAAGAGAGCTGCGGAGTCAGGCCGGCCCAATCCGGGTACCTGGTGCAAAGTCGGTGGAGGCTTTGTCAGTTTCGGCGCAAAACTGACAACCGTCGATCTTGTATCGGACTGTCTAGAAGAGAAGCCATAGTCGCTACGAAAGCTTAGCTTCCAGATAAGTCATCTGTATCTCTAGGCCCACAGTCAGTCAGTCGAGTCTGTAAAAATTCCTAAGGGCAGTTGAGTCTTTTCCTTTACTTTAGCGTCTGTAAAAAACCCTAAGGGGCTGGTGGAATATTCCTAAGTGTTGGGCAGCCTATAAATAGGGCCCCAATCCCTAGGGTTGTGCTACCCCTTCTAGAATTCACTTTTTCAATCTATTGGGTCATTTTGCTCCCTACGGTTTCTCTCTCCTACTTCTGTTTGTGCGCCACCAGGTTCCTGTTTGAAGCCTTGCTCTTTACTGCATTCTCTCGGTTTTATTTGTTCTAGTGAGATTCTATCTCCTGTTCTTGTTGAGGTGTGTGCATTGATTTCTCTGAATCAGAAGCTTCGGTTCGGTGTGCGCTGTTGTTTTTATTCCTGAGAATGTGTCTCTGTTGCGTTTGTTCTTCACGCAAGTAGTACTAGTTCTTGCTGTTGCAAGTAGTACTACTTTCCTGTAGCAACAGTACACTAGTACTCTAGGCTTACTTTTTACTGTGTAGCTTTTTGATCGTGTTGACAGGGCCAAAGTCCCTTTTCTGGTTGTTCATGTCGAAGCCCCTTCTCTCTGATTCGAAGTCCCTCAGCTCCGTGAGGCAGGATTCGATCTAACTTCCCTGAGGGCTTCACTTGAATTTCATCTTCACTTTGTGTACTGTGTTTCTAGCTTCGAAGTACTTTTTGAGCTGTCAGCGTGTCATACTTCGAACGTCTGTGTGAAGGTACTCCGACTTGAGCTCTTCGAAGTCCATACTTCGACAGGTTTCGAAGTTGGCTTCGAAGCTTGTCTTTCTGGTAGACTTCGCTCGACGAGAATTCCTTCTTGCTGTTATTTTCGAAGGTCACAATGCGTAAGTTCGGAGCTTGTCTTTCGAAGTTAATCCTCTGAAAGAAGGTCTCAACTTCGGTTGTCATACCTCGACCAAGCTAGCTTCGAAGCTTGAGTGTAGGCTTCGATTTGATCTGTCTGTCGTGTGTTGGGCTTTGCTACTCTTTCGAAGGTTGTTTTTCTGTGAGCTTGTTCGAAGCTTTCTATTCGAAGTCTAGGCTTCGAAGTACACTGTTCGAAGCAAGCTTCGACACTGTCATACTTCGCTTCGAGGCATACTTCGCTTTTACACTCGAGCTAGGCTAGACTAAACAAACCTTCGGCCCATCAACAACAACCTTCGCTCTACTTCGACGAGGGACTCCGAAGCAGGCTTCGACACAGCGAAGCAGGCTTCGACACTCCGAAGTAGGCTTCGACACAGCGAAGCAGGCTTCGCCAAGTTTCGAACAGGAGACAGATTTTGAATAGTAACTTCTCATCTCACTCCTTGTGCACTTAGATTATTTCACTGAGAAGTTTTGATCTGCCATGTCTTGAATGTGTTGTTTATCTGCCTATTAGCACTGCTTTAGTGTTTCTCTGATTTTGTCACCTGATGTTTCTAGGCTAGATACTTTTAGACTTAGGCTTTCTGTTCATACTCTGCTACTTAGTTTGTAGAGGTGCGTTGGGTGTTGGGAGCAGGCCATTGATTCGAAAGAATTTTTAGGCGCCCATTCACCTCCCCTCTGGTCACTACTTTCGGTCCTACAAGTGGTATCAGAGCGAGGTTAGGGTTTTTCCATACCTTAACAGGTTCTAAACCCCAGTAGTGATCATGACTTCTCCTGGCAAGGTCCCGTCTTTGGAAGCCTATGGCTATAATTATTGGAAGACTCGCATGCGAGCCTATCTTATGAGCCAAGGCTTGGACATCTGGGACATCTGTGTTCACGATACGTTTGTTATTTTGCTAGTTGCTGAGCATGGTACCCCTGGTATTATTGCCCAGCATTTGAGCAATAGTAAAGCCGTGAACATTCTCTTTTATGGTTTAGGTCCCACTGAGTTTGAGCGTGTGAGCCATCTCTCCACTGCGAGAGAGATCTGGGCTACCCTCAAGGCACATCATGAGGGAACAGCCCAGGTCAAGGCTCGGCTCTATCAGACCTACCGGCGTGAGTATGAGAACATCACACAAAAGCCGAGTGAATCTGTTGAAGCCTTGTTTGGTCGTTTTCAATCGATCATTAACAAGCTTCGGGACAACAAGGCTGAGGGTGCTCAGTTAGTCTCAGATCACGAGCAGGCGCTCAAGGTTCTTCATACCTTGGACCCAAAGATCTGGGAGATCAAGGTATCCTCTATCGTTGAGAGCACTTCTTACGATACCTTGACCATTTCTGAGTTATTTAGCAAGCTGAAGGCCACTGAGGTAGATATCCAGTTGAGATCAAATCTCACTGATTCTGGATCAAAGTCCCTGGCCCTTGCTACACCTTCTCTTGATCCCTCTTCTGTGAGCTGTGCTGGGTTCTCTTTGATGTCTATCACTGAGGACCAGCTTGAGTCTTTGGGAGATGATGATTTGTGTCTTTTTAACAACCGGGTGCGTCATGTCTATGACAAAAGAATGTTCAAAAGACATGGCACGAAATCCGGGTGCTTTGTGTGTGGTGATCCAGGACACTTCATCGCCGACTGCCCCAAGCGCAATGGCCACAAGAAGGGCACCGGTGGTGGCTTCCACGACTCTGGCAAGCACGAGAGCTCCTCCTTCAACAAGGGCAAGCCGAAGACCAGATTCTTCAAGAAGGCCCTGAAGGACTACCGGCGAGAGAACAAGAAGCGTGACAAGGCCTTCTTCGCCGAGATGGAGAAGAGCTACTCCAAGCAGTCCACGTCTTCTTCCTCTTCATCGAGCTCAAGCGATGAGGAGATCATCATCATGAAGGGGAAGGACAAGGACGATCCGGTGGGCCTTTGCTTCATGGCTTTCGGGGACAGACCGAAGAGCCGTTCACACCAGCGCCGAAGATTCCGCAAGAGCTTCTGCTCAATGGCTCTTGGGGATAAGGGAGAGAAGAGCTTCTCCGATGACTCCGACGACGACGACAATGGAAAGGTATCATCTTATGAGCGCGAAATCGTTGATTTACTTGAAAGTAATCGTCAGGAGTTAAAATATCGGGAAAAACTGCTTAGGGGTGCCAAGAAAAGGATAGACGAATTAGAGAGTGAGCTTGTCGTGGCCAACGGCAGAATTGAGAGTCTATCTTCTTCCCCCTGCTTGGGTGATAGCAGTGAGTGCTCGAAATGTGAGGTGCTTCTGTGTGACTTGTCGACTCTAAAGTCCAAGTACACAGAAAGGGTTGATGAGAGGGATGCTTTGGCCACTGAGCTTGAAAGCGCTCAGCTGGAGCTGAAAGATGCTCAAGCCACTGTCGTCGCACCCTGTGTTGATTGCCCATCTCATCTAGCTGCCTTAGCTGAGCTGAAATCCAAGGGCGATGAGCATTTGGGTGATTTGGAGAGGTTGAGAGCTGAGCTTGCGCAGACTAGGCTAGAGCTTGAGACACTGTCAGTTCCACCCACTGTCTGTGAGAACTGTTTGTCTCTTAGAATGGAATTGATCAAGCTGAAAGCCGAAAAGTCTATCCAAGTAGAGAGTGAGTGTGAGACCTGCTCGTCTCAGGTGGAGGTTCTAGCTTCCTTGAGAGAGGAGCTAGCTGATTCTCAGAATGAGAACTTTTACCTCCGTTCTATCCTGAGTTGGATCAGTGCCAGAGAGCCATAGCTCAGCATGATGATCCAGCAGTTCAAGAGGTAGGATGGGTTTGGGGTAGGTTACACCTACACCAAGGCTGACTTTGAGAGTGCCATTAGCCGGACAGTGGAGCAGAGATATCCTAAGACTCACTCCACTGAGTCCTCCCAGGCTTGTCAGCCCAAGGATGGAGTGATCCATGAACCATCCAAAGCTCCACCCAAGAAACCTATCTGGGTTCCAAAGCCCAAACACCTCCACACTCCTCTAGACTCTCTTCCTGGACCCTCTCAGCCCAAGAAGACAACACCTAACACCACTAAGCCCAAGAACCCCAAGCCTCAACCACATCCCAAGAAGCCCACCTACCATTGTGAGTACTGTTAGAGAGACGGGCATCTTGCGGAGTTTTGCTTTAGGAGGAAGCGGGTTGAGAGAGCAGAGAGAGCTCGTGGTGATCAGGAGCAGTTCTACCAACAGGGTGGTAGACTGCGGGTTCCTCGACGCGGGGAGAGGCTGGAGGCCAGGCCGCATCGTGTAGGTGGTGGTAGAGGAGACGGCTTTCATGCCCGTGCTCCAGATGGTGGTGTCCGCTTCGGCAGAGCTCCAGGCCGTTTTGGCTACGGTACTGGACCTCGTGGCCGAGGCTTTAGGTAGAACCAAGGACCGCGCTTTGAGCCGCGTTTTGGTCCGGTCTTTCATGATGGTTTTCGCTTTACGTCTTTTGAGCAGATGGCTCGACATTGGTTTAGCTCTTTTGCAAAACCTGGTGTCGGACCATTTGCTCCTCCTTATGACCACTAATTGTGCAGGATCGGGGACTGGAGGACGTTTGGATCATGGACTCAGGATGCTCTCGCCACATGACGGGACATCGCAGATGGTTCTCCAGTCTCACTCCCCCGAGCTCCAAAGAGTACATCACATTCGGGAATAGTGGTCAAGGGAAAGTAAGTGGCGTTGGCTCAATTCGCATTTCAGATCATTTCTCTTTAAAGAATGTTGCCTTGGTTAAAAATTTGAACTTCAATTTGATCTCTGTTTCGCAACTTCTTGAGGATGGTTTGGAAGTGTGGTTTAAGAAGGGTAACTCTTCTGTGTTTGATTCTAGAGGGCCTTTGGTTTGCCAGATTTTACCTTTTGGTAAAGTTTTTCGAATTGACTTCTCTAGTTCTTTTGGCCCTTCTCGCTTCTTGATTGCTGGATCTTCTTCTGAGCTCTAGAAGTGGCATAGGAGGTTAGGTCATTTGAGTTTTGATCTGCTAGTCAGGTTAAGCTCTATGGACCTCATCCGAGGATTGCCCAAGCTTAAAATGGAGAAAGATCTAGTTTGTCATCACTGTCGTCATGGGAAAATGGTTGCTGCTTCTCACTCACCTGTGACTCAGGTGATGACTTCGTATCCGGGCGAGCTGTTACACTTGGACACTGTTGGTCCAGCTCGGGTGCGCTCAGTCGGTGAGAAGTGGTACGCGCTTGTCATTGTTGATGACTTTTCTCGATTCTCGTGGGTTTTCTTTTTGGAGTCTAAGGATGAAACGTTTCAGTTTGTTCATGACCTGATTTTGAAGCTGAAGAATGAGAACAATGGTCGGATGCGAGCAATTAGCTCCGACAACGACTCTGAGTTCAAGAACTCTCAGTTCGTCAGCTTCTGTAGTGATCAGGGTCTGGACCATCAGTTTTCTTCTCCTTACACTCCCCCACAGCACGGCGTTGTGGAACGAAAGAACCGCACACTAGTCGAGATGGCTAGGATGATGCTCGATGAGCACAGGACTCCTAGGCGTTTTTGGGCTGAAGCCATGAACACGGCTTGCTATCTGGCCAACCACATTTTTCTTAGAGCTTACCTAGGTAAGACCTCATACGAATTGCGGTTTGGCAGACAGCCCAAGGTGAGCCACTTGAGAGCGTTTGGCTGCAAGTGCTTTGTGCTCAAGAAGGGAGGGCATTTGGACAAATTTGAGTCTCGTTGCTGGGATGGAGTTTTTCTTGGCTATGCGTTGCATTCTCGAGGCTTCCGTGTTTGGAACCTCGACTCCCAGCAGCTTGTCGAGACTTGCGAAGTTTCATTTGATGAGTCCTTGCCTTCTTTGACTCCTTCTTTTGAGCCTTCTATTGATGGTGAGCTCGAAGAGTCCATCTTCGAGGAAGATGAGGATACTCCAGCTGCTGATGAGGGTGGGCCTTCTGCACCTCCTGCAGAGCCCACACCTTCTGAGACTTCGACTAAGGATGAGGGCAGACCTCTGATCACTTCTTCCACTTAGATCGAGCCCCCTCAGTCGAGTCCAGAGGTGCCAGCTGCTGACACCGGTGAGGTGACTTCAGATCACCAGGGAACCCGAGCAGTTCAGCGTGATCACCCCTCAGAGCTCATCATCAGTGATTTGACTGAAAGAACTCTACGTTCGTCTACCTCTCTTGCTATGTTTGCTGAATCTGCTTTTGTTGCATCTTTTGAGCCGAGAGATGTTTCTCATGCTCTTTCTGATTCAAATTGGATTAATGCTATGCAAGAAGAGCTTGAGAACTTTGTCTGTAATCAGGTTTGGACACTAGTTGAGCCGTCACCAGGATGCAACCCCATAGGCACCAAGTGGGTGTTCAAGAACAAACAAGGTGAAGATGGGGTTGTGGTGCGCAACAAAGCTCGACTAGTTGCCCACGGTTTTTGCCAGAAAGAGGGTATTGATTTTGAAGAAACTTTCGCCCCTGTTGCCCGTCTTGAGTCCATTCACATTCTCTTAGCCTTTGCCATTTCGAAGGGTTTTAAGCTTTTTCAAATGGATGTTAAGAGTGCTTTTCTGAACGGGTTCATAGAGGAGGAAGTTTATGTTAGGCAGCCCCCAGTTTTGAGAACCCTAAGTTTCCTCGACATGTTTTCAAGTTGCAAAAAGCTTTATACGGGTTGAAGCAAGCCCCCAGGGCTTGGTATGACCGGTTAAAGCAGTTTTTGTTGGGGAAGGGCTTTGTGATGGGTTCTGTGGATAAAACTCTTTTCTTGCTCAGAGATGCTTCAGATTTCTTAGTCGCTCAGATTTACGTGGACGATATTATCTTTGGCGGTACTACTAATGATCTTGTGTCTAAGTTTTCTGAGCAGATGCACAGTGAGTTTGAGATGAGCCTCATGGGTGAGCTCAAGTACTTCCTAGGGCTCCAGGTCAAGCAGACCAAGGATGGCACTTTCATCCACCAAGGTAAGTACACTCGCTATATGCTTAAGAAATTTGACTTTGGTGGTGAGTTGAAGCCGCAGATGACCCCAATGGGCACATCTAGGGGACTGGACAAGGACGAGAGCAGCGTCAAGGTCAACGAGAGGGAGTATCGAGGGATGATCGGTTCACTGCTATACTTGACGGCGACAAGACCGGACATTCAGTTCGCCGTGGGACTTTGCGCGCGTTTTCAGTCTTCACCACGCGCGTCTCATCGGCAGGCTGTCAAGCGCATCTTCAGGTATCTCACTTATGCGCCTGATCTCGGTCTTTACTATTCAGCATCATCATCTCTTGATTTATCTGGCTTTTCGGATGCCGACTTTGGTGGGTCCCGGTGTAGGACCGAAAGTAGCGACCAGAGGGGGGGTGAATGGGCGCCTTAAAAAATTCTTTCGAATCAATGGCCTGTTCCCAATACCCAACGCACCTCGAAAGACTACGCAGCAGAAAATAAACAGAAGGCCTGAGTCTAAAGGTTTCTAACCTAGAAGCAACTGATGATAAACAGTGTAGATCTAAAGTAGTGCAACTAGGCAGATGAACAAGTTATAACAGGCCTAAACTTCTCAATGAAATGATCTAAGTATGTGTAAGATGAGAAGAGAAGTTACTGTCCAAATTTGTCTCCTGTTCGGAACTTGGCGAAGCCCTCTTCGCACGTCGAGGTCTGCTTCGGAGGTTGGTGACGGAGTCTGTCCGAAATGCCGAAGGTGTCTCTGTCTAGCCTAGTTCGAAGTGGTAATAAGCGAAGTGTACTTCGGAGCGAAGTAAAACAGTGTCGGAGCTTGGTTCGAAGTATGTACTTCGAAGACAAGGCTTCGAACACAACTTCGAACCACGAGCTTCGGAGCGAAGTAAAACTGTGGCGGAGCCTGCTTCGAAGTATGCACTTCGAAGGCAAGACTTCGAACACCCTTAGAACCGAAAGCTTCGAAGCACAACCTTCGACACAGAAAAACTTCGCACAAACGGACAACCTTCGAACAAAGAAGCGAAGCCTGTCACGCGACAGAAAAGGAAGTCCGAAGCCAATACTCTACCTTCGAAAAGATCAAGCTTCGAAAAGAGAGGCGAAGGGTGACAAGCTACCAAGAAATTAGAGCGAGGCCTAGCGGAGCCACAAGCTTCGAACCCAACCTCGAATCGTGTCGAAGTAAGGACTTCGAACAGATAGGGTCGAAGCCCCTTCGCGCTATTGTTCGAAGTATGTAATGCTGTCAATCAGACAAATGCTTCGAAGCTTAGCAACACAGAAAACAAAGCAAAGTCCGAAGACTGAGGCGAAGCCTTCAAGAATAGTTAGATCGAAGTCTACCTCACGAAGCTGAGGGACTTCGAACAAAGGAAAATGACTTCACTGAAACAGTCAAAAAGGCATTTACTCCATGCTGCTTCGATCAAAAAGCTGGGCAATAGAAGGGGAAAAGCTGCAGCCGAACACTGTAGCTACAGTAAAGCAGTACTACTTGCAACAGCAAGAACTAGTACTACCACCGTGAAGAACACACCCAGCCGAAGAAGCTTCTCTTCAAGAATAAATTCAGCAGCCCGTAGGTAAGGCAATAACTCCCCAAACCAAACAAAATGCAAGCAATAAATTCACCAGAGTTCAAAGATTAAATGCATCCAAAGGATTTGAGCCAAAAGAATGCAAGAACAGGGAGAGGAAGGCCCTTGCGGCGCACACAGGAGAGAGAAGAGAGACAAAAGTGACCCAATGGGAGGATTTGATTTCAGCACAAAAGGGTAGTCCAAACCCTAGGGATTGGGGTGCTATTTATAGGCAGCCCAACACTAGGAATATTCTACCAGCCCCTTAGGGTTTTACAGACTCAAAAATACAGAAAAAGACTCTACTGCCCTTAGGTATTTTTACAGACACAACTGACTGACTGTGGGCCTAGAGTAATAGATGACATATCCTGAAGCTACTCTTCTGGACAGTCGGATACAGAATCAACGGTTGTCAGTTTTACGCCGAAACTGACAAAGCCTCCACCAGCTTTGCACCAGGTACCCGGATTGGGCCGGCCCGACTCCGCAGCTCTCTCAGCCCGGCAATCGCTCACCGCCCGTGTACCTGAGTCAATCCTGGTCAACAGCCCAGTGGGTCTTCTGCTGCTCCTGGCCCATGTACCCGGATTGGGCCAGCCCGACTTCGCAGCCTCCTCTGCCCGACAGTCGCTCGCTGCCCGTGTACCTGAGTCACACGCGGCCCATGAAACAGCAGATCTCTTCTCTTCTTCAGTCCTCGTTGACTATTGTTGACAATGACTCATCACTTCTAGAGCCATGAGGCCCACGCTATTCAGCATGGCTCCTCAATCTCCCCCTTGATGAGAGCATTGTCAACACTCCTCAATTCACAGCTCTTCAGCACCTGCGAACAAATGTGGAAACACGAAAAACAAGATACAAGGAAACAAAGAAGAAGAAAAATAAGGTAAAAGTTTAACCCTAATGACCAAAAGCCAACCAAAAGCAAGAAACGGTCATTATGGTTAACCAAAACGTAAAAACTCAAAATGAGTGCGATTGCAGAATAACAAGGATATCAACAGAGTAAGAACTCCCCCTTAAACTCTGATCCCAAATTTTCTCCCCCTTGTTGACAAGTGAACTCATCAAGCACTCAAAAGAGACACAGACTCCCCCTGAAATGCAACTCCCCCTCAAAATATGCAGTGAATGCAATTGGGGTGCAGGTGGAGTGAAGAAAGCATGCTTCTCAGATATGATTGACTGCAAATACAGTATCTAACAGGTATAGCAAAAGAGATACTGTCCAAGACACATGGCATGATCAGTGCAACAGATGATATCTAAAGAAAGTCATTTAGCACGCATTTTTCAGTTTTGGCAAATAAAAGCATCACCACATTTTCTAGTAAACAAGCAAGGTAAAGCATGAGATGCAGAAGCTAACTGATATCTACCAAGATAAGCATTGTTCAAAACAAGGTGCTTCAGCAAACTTGTTATCCTTTTAAAGTTCAGGCTTTTTCATTATCCTTTGTCATTTGTGCCAAGGGTTATTTGCATGTCAAACCTTATGCTAACCGACCAAGTCAAGCCTAGGCCAGAATTGGACCATCAGAAGCTTAAGACATTGATCTCGGCATACACTATACTGTCCTGGTTCATACCAAAGTGCTATGGTAAGCAATCCAGAACAATATAATGCGACAAAGCAAACCCACTTGGATCTTTTCGACTTTAAGCATAAAAAGGAATGGAATTTTCATTCATTTTTGATTTTTATCATTTTATAGTACATTTTCCATGTTAAAGCATAAAGATGTCCAAGTTGCATATCTGCATCTATGTGATGAACTGGCTACAAGGCATGTAACAGATAGCAAAAACACTCAGCCTACGCATGCTAGTTACCAGAAGCAATGGTGATCATTTTTCAGGTTTAAAGCATAAAAGCCATGCATATGACAGATATATCAAGTGAACTGAACCAAAGCATGATCATTGACAAGTAATCAAAAGCATGTACCAGCTAGACTAAGTAAAGCAGTTCAATCATATAACAGAAGCAGGCTCAAATGTGTGATATGTGAATATGTATGATATGAACACACACAAAAAGACTCAAGAAAGGAGTAAAAAGAAAACTGACGCAAAATATCCTAGAAAGGATACACAACACCCAAATCCCCTCGTAAACGCTCAAAAGTAGATTGATCTAGGGGTTTGGTGAAAATGTCAGCCAACTGATGATGGGTATCAACATGAATAAGGTCAATGACACCTTTCTCATATTGATCCCGCAAGAAGTGAAAGCGCACATCAATATGTTTGGTTTTTGAATGAAGACACGGGTTTTTCCCTACACTAATAGCACTAGTGCTGTCGCAAAACAATGGAACCCTGGTAGGAAAGAATAACCCAAAGTCTCGTAGAGTAGAAATCATCCAAACCAACTGTGAGCAGCAGCTAGCAGCAGCTACATACTCAGCCTCTGTGGTCGAAAGAGCAACTCCAGATTGCTTTCGAGAAGACCAAGATACAAGGGAAGAACCAAGAAACTGGCAAGTACCGGAAGTCGACTTGCGATCCAACCGGCACCCACCAAAGTCGGCGTCCGAAAAGCCAGATAAATCAAGTGATGATGATGCTGAATAATAAAGACCAAGATCAGGCGCATAGGTGAGATACCTGAAAATGCGCTTGACAGCCTGCCGGTGAGATGCGCGTGGTGAAGACTGAAAACGCGCGCAAAGTCCCACGGCGAACTGTATGTCCGGTCTTGTTGCCGTCAAGTACAACAGCGAACCGATCATCCCTCGAAATTCTCTCTCATTGACCTTCACACCGCTCTCGTCCTTGTCCAAACCCCCAGACGTGCCCATCGGGGTCATCTGCGGCTTCAATTCACCACCAAAGTCAAATTTCTTAAGCATGTCACGAGTATACTTACTTTGGTGGATGAAGGTGCCGTCCTTGGTCTGCTTGATCTGGAGCCCTAAAAAGTACTTAAGCTCACCCATGAGGCTCATCTCAAACTCACTGTGCATCTGCTCAGAAAACTTGGACACAAGAGAATCAGTAGTACCGCCAAAGATAATATCGTCCACGTAAATCTGAGCAACTAAAAAATCTGAAGCATCTCTGAGCAAGAAAAGAGTTTTGTCCACAGAACCCATCACAAAGCCCTTCCCCAACAAAAATTGCTTCAACCGGTCATACCAAGCCCTGGGGGCTTGCTTCAACCGGTATAAAGCTTTATGCAACTTAAAAACATGTCGAGGAAACTTGGGGTTCTCAAAACCGGGGGGTTGCCTAACATATACCTCCTCCTCTATGAACCCGTTCAGAAAAGCACTCTTAACGTCCATTTGAAAAAGCTTAAAACCCTTTGAAATGGCAAAAGCTAGAAGAATACGAATGGACTCAAGACGGGCCACAGGAGCGAAGGTTTCTTCAAAGTCAATACCTTCCTTCTGGCAATAACCCTGGGCGACTAGTCGAGCCTTGTTGCGCACCACAACCCCATCTTCACCTTGTTTGTTTTTGAATACCCACTTGGTGCCTATGGGGTTGCATCCTGGTGGCGGCTCAACTAGTGTCCAAACCCGATTGCGGACAAAATTCTCAAGCTCTTCTTGCATGGCATTAATCCAATTAGAATCAGAGAGAGCATGAGAAACATCTCTGGGCTCAAAAGATGCAACAAACGCAGATTCAGCAAACACAGCGAGAGAGGCAGAAGAACGCAAAGTCCTCTCAGTCAAATCACCAATGATGAGCTCTGAGGGGTGATCACGCTGAACTGCTCGAGTTCCCTGGTGATCTGAAGTCACCTCACCGGAGTCAGCAGCTGGCACCTCTGGACTCGACTGAGGGGGCTCGATCGAAGTGGAAGAAGTGATCAGAGGTCCGCCCTCATCATCAGTCGAAGTCACAGAAGGTGTGGGCTCTGCGGGGGATGCAGAAGGCCCGCCCTCAACAGCAGCTGGAGTATCCTCATCTTCCTCGAAGATGGACTCTCCGAGCTCATCATCACCAGAAAGCTCAAAAGAAGGAGACAACGAAGGCAAGGACTCATCAAATGAAACCTCACACGTCTCGACAAGCAGCTGGGATTCGAGGTTCCAAACACGGAAGCCTCGAGAATGCAATGCATAACCAAGAAAAACACCATCCCAGCAACGAGACTCAAACTTGTCCAAATGCCCTCCCTTCTTGAGCACAAAGCACTTGCAGCCAAATGCTCGCAAGTGGCTCACTTTGGGCTGTCTGCCAAAACGCAACTCATATGATGTCTTACCAATGTAAGCTCTAAGAAAAATGCGGTTGGCCAGATAGCAAGCCGTGTTCATGGCTTCAGCCCAAAAACGCCTAGGAGTCCTGTGCTCGTCGAGCATCGTCCTGGCCATTTCTACTAGCGTGCGGTTCTTTCGTTCCACAACGCCGTTCTGTGGGGGAGTGTAAGGAGAAGAGAACTGATGGTCCAGACCCTGATCACCACAGAAGCTGACGAACTGAGAGTTCTTGAACTCAGAGCCGTTGTCAGAGCGAATTGCTCGCATCCGACCATTGTTCTCATTCTTCAGCTTCAAAACCAGGTCATGGACAAATTGAAAAGTTTCATCCTTAGACTCCAAAAAGAAAACCCATGAAAAACGAGAAAAGTCGTCAACAATCACAAGTGCATACCACTTCCCACCGACTGAGCGTACCCGAGCTGGACCTACAGTGTCCAAATGCAAAAGCTCGCCTGGATACGAAGTCATCACCTGAGTCACAGGTGAATGAGAAGCGGCAACCATTTTCCCATGACGACAGGGATGACAAACTAGATCCTTCTCCATTTTAAGCTTGGGCAATCCTCGGATGAGGTCCATAGAGCTTAACCTGACTAGCAGATCAAAACTCAAATGACCTAACCTCCTATGCCACTTCCAGAGCTCAGAAGAAGATCCAGCAATCAAACAGCGAGAAGGGCCAAAAGAACTAGAGAAGTCAATTCGAAAAACTTTACCGAAGGGTAAAATCTGACAAACCAAAGACCCTCTAGAATCAATCACAGAAGAATTTCCCTTCTTAAAACGCACTTCCAAACCATCCTCAAGAAGTTGCGACACAGAGATTAAATTAAAGTTCAGATTTTTAACCAAAGCAACATTCTTTAAAGAGAAATGGTCTGAGATGCTGATTGAGCCTATGCCACTTACTTTCCCTTGACCGCTGTTCCCGAACGTGATATATTCTTTGGAGCTCGGGGGAGTGAGACTGGAGAACCATCTGCGATGTCCCGTCATGTGACGAGAACATCCTGAGTCCATGATCCAAACATCCTCCAGTCCCCGGTCCTGCACAATCAATGTCTGTAAGTGGGAGCAAATGGTCCGGCACCAGGTTTAGCAAAAGAGCTAAACCAGTGTCGAGCCATCTGCTCAAAAGATGGAAAGCGAAAACCATCAAAAGAGTTTGGACCAAAACGCGGCTCAAAACGCGGTCCATGGTTCTTCCTAACCCTACGGCCTCGAGGTCCAGAACCGTAGCCAACTCGGTCTGGAACTCTGCCGGAACGAACACCACCTACTGGAGCACGGGTAGGAAAACCGTCTCCTCTACCACCACCTACACGACGCGGCCTGGCCTCTAGCCTCTCCCCGCGCCGAGGAACACGCAGTCTACCACCCTGCTGGTAGAACTGCTCCTGATCACTACGAGCCCTCTCTGCTCTCTCAACCCGCTTCCTCCTGAAGCAAAACTCCGCAAGATGCCCGTCTCTCTGACAATACTCACAATGATAGGTAGGCTTCTTGGGATGTGGTTGAGGCTTGGGATTCTTGGGCTTGGTAGTGTTTGGTGTGGTCTTCTTGGGCTTAGAGGGTCCAGGAAGAGAGTCTAGAGAAGAGTGGAGGTGTTTGGGCTTAGGAACCCAGATAGGCTTCTTGGGTGGAGCTTTGGGTGGTTCATGGATCACTCCATCCTTGGGCTGACAAGCCTGGGAGGTCTCAGTGGAGTGAGTCTTGGGATACCTCTGCTCTGGAGTCATTTTACTCCACTCCACTGCCCGGCTGATGGCACTCTCAAAGTCAGCCTTGGTGTAGGTGTAACCTACTCCAAACCCATCCTTCCTCTTGAACTGCTGGATCATCATGCCAAGCTGTGGTTCTCTGGCACTGATCCAACTCAGGATAGAACGGAGGTAAAAGTTCTCATTCTGAGAATCTGCTAGCTCCTCTCTCAAGGAAGCTAGAACCTCCACCTGAGACACGCAGGTCTCACACTCACTCTCTACTTGGACAGACTTTCCGGCTTTTAGCTTAATCAACTCCATTCTAAGAGACAGACAGTTCTCACAAACAGTGGGTGGAACTGACAGTGTCTCAAGCTCTAGCCTAGTCTGGGCAAGCTCAGCTCTCAACCTCTCCAAATCACCCGAATGCTCATTGCCCTTGGATTTCAGCTCAGCTAAGGCAGCTAGATGAGATGGGCAATCAACACAGGGTGCGACGACAGTGGCTTGAGCATCTTTCAGCTCCAGCTGAGCACTTTCAAGCTCAGTGGCCAAAGCGTCCCTCTCATCAATCCTTTCTGTGTACCTGGACTTCAAAGTCGACAGGTCACACAGAAGCACCTCACACTTCGGGCACTCACTGCTATCACCCAAGCAAGGGGAAGAAGATAGACTCTCTATTCTACCGTTGGCCACGGCAAGCTCACTCTCTAGCTCATCTATCCTCTTCTTAGCCCCCCTAAGCAGTTTTTCCCGATACTTTAACTCCTGACGATTGCTCTCTAGTAAATCAACAATTTCACGCTCATAAGATGATACCTTGCTATCGTCGTCGTCGGAGTCATCGGAGGAGCTCTTTTCTTCTCTATCCCCAAGAGCCATGGAGCAGAAGCTCTTGCGGGATCTTCGGCGCTGGTGTGAGCGGCTCTTCGGCTTGTCTCCGAAGGCCATGAAGCAGAGGCCCGCCGGATCATCCTTGTCCTTCCCCTTCTTGATGGTAATCTCCTCATCACTTGAGCTCGATGAAGAGGAAGAAGACGTGGATCTCTTGGAGTAGCTTTTCTCCATCTCGGCGAAGAAGGCCTTGTCGCGCTTCTTGTTCTCTCGCCGGTAGTCCTTCAGGGCCTTCTTGAAGAACCGAGTCTTCGGCTTGCCCTTGTTGAAGGAGGGGCTCTCATGCTTGCCGGAGTCGTGGAAGCTGCTGCCGGTGCCCTTCTTGTATCCACTGCGCTTGGGGCAGTCGGCGATGAAGTGTCCTGGATCACCACATTCAAAGCATCCGGATTTTGTGCCGTGTCTTTTGAACATTCTTTTATCATAGACACGACGCACCCGGTTGTTAAAGAGACACAAATCATCATCTCCCAACAACTCAAGCTGGTCCTCAGTGATAGACATCAAAGAGAGCCCAGCACAGCTCACAGCAGAGGGATCAACAGAAGGTGTAGCAAGGGCCAGGGATTTTGATCCAGAGCCAGTGAGATTTGATCTCAACTGGATATCTACCTCAGTGGCCTTTAGCTTGCTAAATAACTCAGAAATGGTCAAGGTATCGTAAGAAGTACTCTCAACGATAGATGATACCTTGATCTCCCAGATCTTTGGGTCCAAGGTATGAAGAACCTTGAGCGCCTGCTCGTGATCTGAGACTAACTGAGCACCCTCAGCCTTGTTGTCCCGAAGCTTGTTAATGATCGACTGAAAGCGACCAAACAAAGCCTCAACAGATTCACCCGGCTTCTGTGTGAAATTCTCATATTCACGCCGGTAGGTCTGATAAAGTCGAGCCTTGACCTGTGTTGTTCCCTCATGGTGTGCCTTGAGGGTAGCCAGATCTCTCTCGCAGTGGAGAGATGACCTACTCGCTCAAATTCAGTGGGACCTAAACCAGAAAATAAAATGTTCACAGCCTTACTGTTGCTCAGATGCTGAGCAATGATACCAGCAGTACCTTGCTCAGTAACTGGCAGAATGACAAACGTGCTGTGAATGCAAATGTCCCATATGTCCGAACCCTGGCTCATGAGATAGGCTCGCATGCGAGTCTTCCAATAATTGTAGCCATAGGCTTCCAAGGACGGGACCTTGCCTGGAGACGTCATAGTCACTACTGGGGTTTAGAACCGGTTAAGGTATGGAAAAACCCTAACCTCGCTCTGATACCACTTGTAGGACCGAAAGTAGCGACCAGAGGGGGGGTGAATGGGCGCCTTAAAAAATTCTTTCGAATCAATGGCCTGTTCCCAATACCCAACGCACCTCGAAAGACTACGCAGCAGAAAATAAACAGAAGGCCTGAGTCTAAAGGTTTCTAACCTAGAAGCAACTGATGATAAACAGTGTAGATCTAAAGTAGTGCAACTAGGCAGATGAACAAGTTATAACAGGCCTAAACTTCTCAATGAAATGATCTAAGTATGTGTAAGATGAGAAGAGAAGTTACTGTCCAAATTTGTCTCCTGTTCGGAACTTGGCGAAGCCCTCTTCGCACGTCGAGGTCTGCTTCGGAGGTTGGTGACGGAGTCTGTCCGAAATGCCGAAGGTGTCTCTGTCTAGCCTAGTTCGAAGTGGTAATAAGCGAAGTGTACTTCGGAGCGAAGTAAAACAGTGTCGGAGCTTGGTTCGAAGTATGTACTTCGAAGACAAGGCTTCGAACACAACTTCGAACCACGAGCTTCGGAGCGAAGTAAAACTGTGGCGGAGCCTGCTTCGAAGTATGCACTTCGAAGGCAAGACTTCGAACACCCTTAGAACCGAAAGCTTCGAAGCACAACCTTCGACACAGAAAAACTTCGCACAAACGGACAACCTTCGAACAAAGAAGCGAAGCCTGTCACGCGACAGAAAAGGAAGTCCGAAGCCAATACTCTACCTTCGAAAAGATCAAGCTTCGAAAAGAGAGGCGAAGGGTGACAAGCTACCAAGAAATTAGAGCGAGGCCTAGCGGAGCCACAAGCTTCGAACCCAACCTCGAATCGTGTCGAAGTAAGGACTTCGAACAGATAGGGTCGAAGCCCCTTCGCGCTATTGTTCGAAGTATGTAATGTTGTCAATCAGACAAATGCTTCGAAGCTTAGCAACACAGAAAACAAAGCAAAGTCCGAAGACTGAGGCGAAGCCTTCAAGAATAGTTAGATCGAAGTCTACCTCACGAAGCTGAGGGACTTCGAACAAAGGAAAATGACTTCACTGAAACAGTCAAAAAGGCATTTACTCCATGCTGCTTCGATCAAAAAGCTGGGCAATAGAAGGGGAAAAGCTGCAGCCGAACACTGTAGCTACAGTAAAGCAGTACTACTTGCAACAGCAAGAACTAGTACTACCACCGTGAAGAACACACCCAGCCGAAGAAGCTTCTCTTCAAGAATAAATTCAGCAGCCCGTAGGTAAGGCAATAACTCCCCAAACCAAACAAAATGCAAGCAATAAATTCACCAGAGTTCAAAGATTAAATGCATCCAAAGGATTTGAGCCAAAAGAATGCAAGAACAGGGAGAGGAAGGCCCTGGCGGCGCACACAGGAGAGAGAAGAGAGACAAAAGTGACCCAATGGGAGGATTTGATTTCAGCACAAAAGGGTAGTCCAAACCCTAGGGATTGGGGTGCTATTTATAGGCAGCCCAACACTAGGAATATTCTACCAGCCCCTTAGGGTTTTACAGACTCAAAAATACAGAAAAAGACTCTACTGCCCTTAGGTATTTTTACAGACACAACTGACTGACTGTGGGCCTAGAGTAATAGATGACATATCCTGAAGCTACTCTTCTGGACAGTCGGATACAGAATCAACGGTTGTCAGTTTTACGCCGAAACTGACAAAGCCTCCACCAGCTTTGCACCAGGTACCCGGATTGGGCCGGCCCGACTCCGCAGCTCTCTCAGCCCGGCAATCGCTCACCGCCCGTGTACCTGAGTCAATCCTGGTCAACAGCCCAGTGGGTCTTCTGCTGCTCCTGGCCCATGTACCCGGATTGGGCCAGCCCGACTTCGCAGCCTCCTCTGCCCGACAGTCGCTCGCTGCCCGTGTACCTGAGTCACACGCGGCCCATGAAACAGCAGATCTCTTCTCTTCTTCAGTCCTCGTTGACTATTGTTGACAATGACTCATCACTTCTAGAGCCATGAGGCCCACGCTATTCAGCATGGCTCCTCACCCGGTTGGATCGCAAGTCGACTTCCGGTACTTGCCAATTTCTTGGTTCTTCCCTTGTCTCTTGGTCTTCTCGAAAGCAATCTGGAGTTGCTCTTTCGACCACTGAGGCTGAGTATGTAGCTACTGCTAGCTGCTGCTCACAGTTAGTTTGGATGATTTCCACTTTGCGAGATTTTGGGTTGTTCTTTCCTACCAGGGTTCCATTGTTTTGTGACAGCACAAGTGCTATTAGTGTAGGGAAAAACCCTTGTCTGGATTGAAGATCCAAACACATTGATGTGCGCTTTCACTTTCTGAGGGATCAATATGAGAAAGGTGTCATTGACCTTGTTCATGTTGATACCCATCATCAGTTGGCTGACATTTTCACCAAACCCCTAGATCAGTCTACCTTTGAGCGTTTACGAGGGGATTTGGGTGTTGTGTATCCTTTCTAGGATATTTTGCGTCAGTTTTTCTTTCTTCTTTACTCTTTTCTTGAGTCTTTTTGTGTGTGTTCATATCTTGCATATTCACATATCACACTTTGAGCCTGCTTCTTTTATATGATTGAACTGCTTTACTTATTCTGGTTGGTACATGCTTTTGATTACTTGTCGATGATCATGCTTTTCTTCAGTTCACTTGATATGTCTGATATCTGTCATATGCATGGCTTTTATGCTTTAAACTTGAAAAATGATCACCATTGCTTCTGGTAACTAGCATGCGTAGGCTGAATGTTTTTTTGCTATCTGTTACATGCCTTGTAGCTAGTTCCTGACTTAGATGCAAACATGCAACTTGGACATCTTTCTGCTTTAAAACATGGAAATGTGCTATAAAAATGATGAAAAATCAAGAAAAATGAAAATTCCATGCCTCTTTATGCATAACTTGCCAAGATCCTGGTGGGTTTGCTTTGTCGCATTGCATTGTTCTGGACTGCGTACCATAGCACTTTGGTATGAACTAGGACAATGTAGTGTATGCCAAGATCAATGTCTTAAGCTTCTGATGGTCCAGATCTGGCCTAGGCTTGACTTGGTCGGTCAGCATAAGGTTTGACACGCAAATAACCCCTGGCATAACAGAAAAAGAGAAAAGAAATAACTTGAAAATTGAAATGATAACAAGTTTGCTGAAGCACTTTGATTCGGACAATGCTTATCTTGGTAGATATCAGTTAGCTTTTGCATCTCATGCTTTACCTTGCTTGTTTACTAGAAAATGTGGTGATGCTTTTGTTTGCAAAAACTGAAAAATGCGTGCTAATGACTTTCTTTAGATATCATCTGTTGCACTGATCATGCCATGTGTCTTAGACAGTATATCTTTTGCTCTACTTGTTAGATGTTGTAATTGCAGTCAATCATATCTGAGAAGCATGCTTTCTACACTCCACATGCACCCCAGTTGCCTTCGTTACATATGTTGAGGGGGAGTTGCATTTCAGGGGGAGTTTGTGTTTCTTTTGAGTGCTTGATGAGTTCACTTGTCAACAAGGGGGAGAAATTTTGGGATAAGAGTTCAAGGGGGAGTTTTGGCTTTCTCTACGATTTGTTTCTTACACTTTTGATATCCTTGTTGTTGTTTCTGAGATCGCACTCATTTTGAGCTTTTACCTTTGGTTAACCATAATGACCGCTTCTTGCTTTTGTTCGGCTTTTGGTCATTAAGGTTAAACTTTTACTTTATTTTCTTCTTATTTGTTTTCTTGTGCTTTGTTTTCGTGTTTCCACATGTGTTCGCAGGTTCTGAAGAGCTGAAGAAGTGAAGTGTTGACAATGCACTCATAAGGGGGAGATTGAGGAGCCATGCTGAATAGCGTGGGCCTCATGGCTCCATATGTGATGAGTCATTGTCAACGATAGTCAAATAGGACAGGAGATCTATTGTTTCATGGGCCGCGTGTGACTCAGGTACACGGGCAGCGAGCGACTGTCGTACAGAGGGGCCGCGAAGTCAGGCTGGCCCAATCCGAGTACATGGGCTAGAAGCAGTAGAAGACCCACTGGGCTGTTGACCAGGATTGACTCAAGTACACGGGCGGTGAGCGATTGCTGGGCTGAGAGAGCTGCGGAGTCGGGCTGGCCCAATCCGGGTACCTAGTGCAAAGCCGGTGGAGGCTTTGTCAGTTTCGGCGCAAAACTGACAACCGTCGATCTTGTATCGGACTGTCCAGAAGAGAAGCCGTAGTCGCTACGAAAGCTTAGCTTCCGGATAAGTCATCTGTATCTCTAGGCCCACAGTAAGTCAGTCGAGTCTGTAAAAATTCCTAAGGGCAGTTGAGTCTTTTCCTTTACTTTAGCGTCTGTAAAAAACCCTAAGGGGCTGGTGGAATATTCCTAAGTGTTGGGCAGCCTATAAATAGGGCCCCAATCCCTAGGGTTGTGCTACCCCTTCTATAATTCACTTTTTCAATCTATTGGGTCATTTTGCTCCCTACGGTTTCTCTCTCCTGCTTCTGTTTGTGCGCCGCCAAGTTCCTGTTTGAAGCCTTGCTCTTTACTGCATTCTCTCGGTTTTATTTGTTCCAGTGAGATTCTATCTCCTGTTCTTGTTGAGGTGCATGCATTGATTTCTCTGAATCAGAAGCTTCGGTTCGGTGTGCGCTGTTGTTTTTATTCCTGAGAATGTGTCTCTGTTGCGTTTGTTCTTCACGCAAGTAGTACTAGTTCTTGCTGTTGCAAGTAGTACTACTTTCCTGTAGGAACAATACACTAGTACTCTAGGCTTACTTTTTACTGTGTAGCTTTTTGATCGTGTTGACAGGGCCAAAGTCCCTTTTCTGGTTGTTCATGTCGAAGCCCCTTCTCTCTGATTCGAAGTCCCTCAGCTCCGTGAGGCAAGATTCGATCTAACTTCCCTGAGGGCTTCACTTGAATTTCATCTTCACTTTGTGTACTGTGTTTCTAGCTTCGAAGTACTTTTTGAGCTGTCAGCGTGTCATACTTCGAACGTCTGTGTGAAGGTACTACGACTTGAGCTCTTTGAAGTCCATACTTCGACAGGTTTCGAAGTTGGCTTCGAAGCTTGTCTTTCTGGTAGACTTCGCTCGACGAGAATTCCTTCTTGCTGTCATTTTCGAAGGTCACAATGCGTAAGTTCGGAGCTTGTCTTTCGAAGTTAATCCTCTGAAAGAAGGTCTCAACTTCGGTTGTCATACCTCGACCAAGCTAGCTTCGAAGCTTGAGTGTAGGCTTCGATTTGATCTGTCTGTCGTGTGTTGGGCTTTGCTACTCTTTCGAAGGTTGTTTTTCTGTGAGCTTGTTCGAAGCTTTCTGTTCGAAGTCTAGGCTTCAAAGTACACTGTTCGAAGCAAGCTTTGACACTGTCATACTTCGCTTCGAGGCATACTTCGCTTTTACACTCGAGCTAGGCTAGACTAAACAAACCTTCGGCCCGTCAACAACAACCTTCGCTCTACTTCGACGAGGGACTCCGAAGCAGGCTTCGACACAGCGAAGCAGGCTTCGACACTCCGAAGTAGGCTTCGACACAGCGAAGCAGGCTTCGCCAAGTTTCGAACAGGAGACAGATTTTGAATAGTAACTTCTCATCTCACTCCTTGTGCACTTAGATTATTTTACTGAGAAGTTTTGATCTACCATGTCTTGAATGTGTTGTTTATCTGCCTATTAGCACTGCTTTAGTGTTTCTCTGATTTTGTCACCTGATGTTTCTAGGCTAGATACTTTTAGACTTAGGCTTTCTGTTCATACTCTGCTACTTAGTCTGTAGAGGTGCGTTGGGTGTTGGGAGCAGGCCATTGATTCGAAAGAATTTTTAGGCGCCCATTCACCCCCCCTCTGGTCGCTACTTTCGGTCCTACAGCCATTCCGATCCCACAATTGGTATCCGAGCCGGTTAGATCACTAGTTGACCTTAACCGGTTTGTGCTCCTTGTTTTGGCGACATGGAAAGGAACACCAAGACCCCAATGTTTGATGGTCGAGATTATGCTTATTGGAAGGTGCGCATGGAGGCTTATTTGCTTAGACAAGGAAGTGCTATATGGGACATTGTTGCATCCCAGTATGTGATTCTTGACACTCGTACCTCAAAGACTGAGAAGGCACAATATGAATGTAATAGAAAGGCTAGAAACATTCTTTTTATCAGACTGAGACGCAACGAGTTTGACAGGGTCCAGCACCTTCGGACTGCATGAGAAATCTGGTCTACCTTGAGTACTTTTCATGAGGGCACATTGCAGATTAAGGCTAGGAGGCAGAGCACGATTAATCAAGAATACCAAATGTTCGTGCAAGGCCCTAGCGAATCTGTAGGTGCTGTGTTTGCGCGTTTTGATGGGATTGTCAGTAATTTGCATGCCACTGGGACTTTGGCTTACTCTGACCACGATAGGGCGGTCAAACTTCTTTATGCTCTTGATCGTAGCATATGGGAGGTGAAGATCTCCAGTATTGAAGAGTCGGAAAGCTTTGACACGTTGACTTGCGACGAACTCTTTAGTAAGCTTAAGTCCACCGAGATTGCCAAGGCATCTCGACCGGGAGCTGGAAAATCTTTGTTGCCTTCGATTGCTTTGTGTTCTAGCCCTGGCAGTGGCACCTCATCTGGAGGTAGTGCGTCTGGAGTTTGCGCTTTTTCTGGGAGCTTTTCCTTGTCTTCATTGGTCTCCATAACAAAAGAACAAGTGGACACATTGGACGATGAAGAGCTTGCTCTTATAGTCAAAAAGTTCATTAGGTTCTACAATGATAGAAGAGATCAAAGTAGAGGAGGTTTTCGAGGGTGTTTTGAGTGCGGTGATCTTAATCATATTAAAGCAAATTGCCCAAAACTGAACTCAAAGAATGAACATGAACTCAAACACCAGAAAAGAGACAAAAATCCTTCTTCACAGGCAAAAGAGGAAAAGTGGCAAAAAGGATGGCTAGAGCTTTCGTGGCTACACTCAGTGACATCGACAACACCTCGAGTGAAGAGCCAAGCTCTGATGAAGAAGAATTTTACAAGAGTGAAGAAAAGAAGGAAAAGACGAAGGACTTCAACAGGCTTTGCTTCATGACCAATGACAAGTACAGCAGCGATGAGCCTGACTCATCTGAGGTTAGTCTATCACATGACCAATTACTTGTTCAAAACGATGAATTACATGATGCAATTATTTCACAAGATAGACTGCTTAAACTTGCTGCTAAAGAATGAAAGGAACTAAAGCTTAAAATTGAATCACTTTCTACTGAACTTGCTTTGTTGAAGTCTGAGTCTGTAATTTTGATTGTGAGTCTTGTCTTATCGTTATGGATGAACTTGCTTAGTTGCGTCTGATACATGCTCAAAACATTGAAAAACTTGAAAATGTTTAGAAGCAACTTTTGGTGGTGGAGTCTAGTCCTTGTGCCATCGATGAATGCTCAAACTGCTCTTTACTGATTGAAAGCATTAGTCTGAGAGATAAGCATATCGATGAGCTTAAGGCTAGATTGGAGAGTGCTGAGTGTTCTAAGGATGTGCAACCAGCGAGTCCCACTTGCATCACCCTTAAGGACCAACTCAGTTTTGCTAGAGAGCAAGTAGAAAAGTTGAAGTGTGAGAATGATTATATGGTTTCCATGGTAGACAAATGCACTGAAGGGAAAGGGAAAATGGATTTGATTTTTGACAAAACAAAAATGTGCGCTAACAGGGTAGGGTTAGCTCTTGGGTTAGGTTATGAGAGGACTTCATCTAAAACCCCAAACCAAACTATGTTCACTCTACCTACTACCCTTGAGAAAGAGAGAGCCCAGTTAGACACACCTCAAAAAGCCGAAAATCCTACCCAACCCAAAAAGATAATCATTCCACCACTCAAGACAGACTCCAAGCAAAAACCTAGGAAAACTGTGAGGTTCGCACCAGAAACCTATAAACCTACACCCAAGAAAGTTTTTCATTGCGCTTACTGTCATCGTGTAGGGCATTTGATTGGTTTTTGCTATCGACACATGAAAGATGAACGTCATGCTAATGCTTTGGACTTTCACGATTATTCTTCACTTGATTTGCATGAGTATGCTTTCCGCTCTTTTCCTGATTTTGAGGCCCGACATGGGTTTGTGAGTGATTTTGCCCCTCGTAGTGTACACCATGCTGCATATGGTGATAGATCACGTATAAGAGGCTTTGATGCTCGACAGGTTGTGAGAAACCAAGGGTTGGTTTCGGTGTTTGTGATGAGTGATTGACAGAGTTTAACCTCTGGTTCGAAGGGGTACCTCCGAAGGGGGTTCGGAGGTTGGGTCTCCGAAGGTGTGCCTGTCGGAAGGGTCCGACAATACACGATGACTGGGTTTGTACCGAAGGTCTTGGTACTTTGGGCGGTACACCGGAGTGTGTGCCGAAGGTTGTTAACCCGGAGAGGTCTTCAGAGTACTGGATACACTTGTCTGCTTGTCTGTGGTGCGCAGGGTACCACGGAGGCGACAGACGGTTCGTAGCAGGTGAACCTGGGTCAAGCGGGAGGCTTGATGCCAGTGGAGCGGGGAGCTCCGTCACGGAGGCTGCGAAGGGGTCAAGGTCGGTCCTCGGGTCGAGGTGCGCCAGGTGAAGGCAGTAAGTGCGGAGCGTGGCTCCGAGTGAAGGTACTCCGAGACAAAGTCCTTGGAGGTGAGGCACTTCGAAGGTACTCCGGATGGAGTGACTTCAGAGTATGGTGGATCAAGTCCTCTGCGGAGGCAAGGCGTTCGAAGTGTGCTCCGGAGGGAGACATTCGAAGGTACCCGACGAAGGTCTCAGAAGTCGAGGCGCATCGAAGGCATGGTCCGGGTGAGGCTTGTCGAGGAGTGTGCTCGGGGGGAGGCACTGCGACGAAGTGCTCATGGAATGCTTCATGCGAAGGCCTTGGACGAAGGAGGGACTTCGAAGGGTGGTACTCCGAAGGTGGGGCTTCGGAGTGAGGAAGGCTTCGGAGCGAGGCTAGCTCCGGAACGAGGTTGACTTGTGGTGCTTCGGCCATGCATGGTTTCGGTACACGGACTGACGGAGTTCGAGCTGGGAGTAGCTGCGAAGCTGTGGTGGTCCACTCCGGAGGTGGTGGTGCGAAGGCCCAAGGGCTTTGATGACTTCGGCTCAAAACCGTCACTGTATCGGAGGCTAACTTTGGTGAAGCGAAGGCCGTCAGGCTCAAGGCTTCTCGCCAAAGCTACCGCACCCCTCGCGTGCGAAGGGGAGCTTCGGAAAGGTCAAAGACTGCAAAGGCTGACATTGTCTGCTCTGCAAAAAGCTGACGATGTCCCCTCTGCAAAGCTGACAGAGAAGCCTCCAGAATAAAGTTGACTACCTTTTGTACCCCTCTGTTCTGTAGAGACAAAACTGGTGTAAACCCTAGGGGTAAAGTAGTCATTTCACTTAGGGTGAATAGTGGCTATAAATATGGGGGCTGGGTAGGTAACATTTAACACTTTGAGCATTTACTGTTGAGCTCCTGTACTAGCCCCACATACGTTGTATTCATCTAGTGAGTTCTTTTACTGTGTTCCTTGTTCAAGCGGCGAAGCCCTGCTTCTGTGTTGTCTTTCTGCTTGAACAAAGTTTGCATACCTCGCTAGTTGTAGTGCACCGAAGCCTGTCTTGGCAAAGGGTGTTTTGTGCGAAGTGTGCTTTTCAGTGTGAGTTCGCTCTGTGTAACGGGAGGCTAGACCTCGCTGCTTACTAGCGAACCCCTGATCGAAGCCCGTTTTGCTTCTCGTGTCGAAGCCCCTAGTGATGTCTGTTAGTGTGCGTTTAGACCTTCGGTGTACGAAGCCCAGCACCAGTTGCTGTCGCTAAGTATTAGGTCGAAGTCCTCAGAGGGCTGTACACTCTTGTGAAGGGTGAAGTGCGAAGCTTGCTCGAAGCACCCTGTGTGCGGGGCCTGCACTGACTTAGCAGAGTTGTTTTCGGGGTTGTGGGTGGAGCGAAGTCTGCTTGGCTTCAAACTTTTACTCCTTGCGAAGCCTGTGTTCGGAGTTGCCAAATACCTCCGAACCAGACCTTCGAAGGTTGGTGTTCGAAGCCTGTTCCGCAGTAGACAGGATTAAAACCGAAGGCTGTTTTTAGCCTGAATTTTTAAAAGCTCCCATTCACCCCCCCCTCTGGTCGCCATTTTCGGTCCAACAATTGGTATCAGAGCAGGTTGAGATCACCAGTTGACCTTAACCGGTTGTGTGATCTGTTGGCGACATGGACAGAGCTAGTAAAATTCCTCTGTTCGATGGGACTGACTTTGCATACTGGAAGGTGCGCATGGAGGCTTACTTGTTAAGCCAAGTAAATGCAATTTGGGAGATTGTGGACTCACAATACTCCATCCCTGAGACTCGCACCTCTCAAACAGAGAAAGATCAGTATAATGCCAACTCCAAGGCTAGGAATATACTGTTCATTGGTTTGAGCCGGAGTGAGTTCGATAGTGCAGCACCTTAGGACTGCTAGGGAAATTTGGACCACTCTAACTATTTTTCATGAGGGCTCTACTCAGATCAAGGCCAGGCGCCAAAGCACATACAATCAACAGTATCAGCTATTTGTGCAGGCACCTAGTGAATCTGTAGATGCCATGTTTTCGCGCTTTGATGCTATAGTGAGTAACTTGCGGTCCAACGGGACACTTGCTTACAATGATCATGACGGGGCTATCAAGCTTCTCTATGCTCTTGACCATAGCATATGGGAAGTGAAGATATCCAGCATTGAGGAGTCTACAGGTTATGACACATTGACCTATGATGAGCTCTTCAGCAAGCTGAAGTCCACAGAGATTGCCAAGGCATCTCTTGCTGTGCACAGAAGCTCTTTGCCACAGCCATTGGCATTGGTTTCTAGCACTAGCCGTGGCACCACTGCGGAACCAAGCACATCTGGCACTTGTGTTCTTGCAGATGGTTTTGCTTTGTCCTCCCTGGTCTCCGTCACAAAGGAGTAGGTGGATACTCTGGATGATGATGAGCTTGCTCTCATTGCCAAAAGGTTCACCCGCTTTCATCATGAGAGACGGGATCAGAGGAGAAGTGGTTTTAGTGGTTGCTTTGAATGTGGCGACACTTCTCATATCAAGGCAAATTGCCCTAAGCTCAAAAAGAGAGATGAGAGTGAGCGCCCCAAATACCACAAAAGGAGAGGAAACCCTTTGTGAAGGGCAAGCGCGACAAGGTGGCTAAGAGAGTAGCCAAAGCCGCTTCCAGAGCTTTTGTTGCTGCTCTCAGCGACATCGACACTTCCTCAACAGAGGAGTCGAGCTCTGAGGAGGAGGAGTCTCCAAGGAAGGAGGACAAGAAGGACAAGAAGGAACGAGACTTCACCGGCCTTTGCTTCATGGCCGACAGCGATCACAGCGGTGATGAGCTTGACTCATCTGAGGTACCGCTATCATCTGACCAGCTATTAATTAAATTAGATGAGCTAAATGAAGTAGTTCTCAGTTAGGATAGATTACTTGTACAAGTCGCTAGAGAAAGAAAAGACCTTAGACTTAGGCTAGAATCTGTTTCTACTGAATATGCCATGCTTAAGTCTAAAGTAAATGATGCTGAATGTGAATCTTGTTCTGTAGTCATGGGTGAGCTTGCTCAGTTGCGTTCTGTACATGCTCAAACTCTTTCTGAGCTTGAGACTGCACAGAAGCAGCTTTTGGTGGTGGATTCTAGACCTCTTGATAATATTGAATGCATGAACTGTTCTTTATTGCGCGAGAGCATTAATTTACGTGATAAACATGTTAATGATTTAGAGGCTAGATTGGAGAGGGCCGGTAGTTCTAAGGATGTGCAGCCTGTTTGTGACACATGCATTACCCTTAAGGACCAGCTAGGCACTGTTAGAGAGCGAGCTGAGAACCTCATGTCTGAAAATGAATACCTTCTTTCCATGGTTAACAAATGCACTGAGGGAAAGGGTAGGATGGATTTGCTCTTGGCCAAGACCAAGATGTGTGCTGACAGAGCAGGGTTAGCTCTAGGTTTGGGTTTTGAGAGGATCCCTTCAGATTGTGGAAACAAAACTGTTTTTACCTCTCCCACTACCCTAGAGAAAGAGAGAGCTCTGTTAGACACTCCATTAGCCAAAAAGCCTACCCGAACACCAAAGAAAACCACTCTCCTACCAAGAAAAATCCTCCCAAGAAAACCACTCAGAAGAAGCCCAAGGAGCCTGTGAGAGTTGCTCCTGTGACCCATGGGAGTGCCCCTAGGAGAATTTTTCATTGTTCCTACTGTCAGCGGGCGGGTCATTTGGTTGGTTTCTATTTTCGTCGCATCAAGGATGAGTGACGCTCTCAGGCGATGAGTTACCAGGACATGCATTACTCATCTTTAGGTATGCATGAGTCTGAGTTTTACTATCGTCCTGCTTTAGAGGCTCCTCGTGCTTCTCGGAGAGGTTTTGCTCCTCGAGGTGTTCACCATGTTCCATATGGTGGTAGACCCCGGGCGAGTAGCTTTGCACCTCGTCAGAGTAGAAGACCTCGACATGTTGTTCGATCACAGCATGTAGGTAGACCTCGCACTTTGCATAATTCAGATTATCATGTGCGTAGACCGTCTACTTTTACTGTGCCTACTACTCGTGTCACTCAGTGCTGGATGCCTCGTCATTTTTTCACTCACCCCAGCACTGAGCGATCGAGATATTCTTATCATGTGTAGGCGACAGATCGTGGCTTGGAGGGCACGTGGATCATGGACTCCGGTTGTTCGCGCCACATGACCGGAGATGCAGCATGGTTCTCCAGCCTCACCACAACCAAGCAAAGGGATCATATCACCTTCAGCAACAATAGAAGGAGTAGAGTGAAAGGTAAAGGTGTGGTAAGAATTAATGCGAATTTCACTCTCAAAGATGTTGCTTTGGTTGAAAACCTGGGATACAATTTGCTGTCTGTATCTCAGTTGCTTGATGAGGGCTTCGAAGTGCGATTCCATCGCGATACTTCGCAAGTGCTCAATTCTGATAGCGTTGTGGTGTGTAAGATCTTTAGAGTTGGGAGAGTTTTTGGAGCTGATTTTTTAGAGTCATCTGGTTCTTCTCATTGTCTTGTTGCACATTCAACTTCTAAGCTTTGGAAGTGGCATAGGAGACTAGGGCGTATGAGCTCTGAGTTGCTCGCTCGTCTGAGTGCCCTAGGTCTGATCCGAGGATTGCCCAAGCTCAAGTTTGAGAAGAATTTAGTTTGCGCTCCTTGTCGACATGGAAAAATGATTGCCGCTTCGCATTCGCCAGTCACCATAGTGATGACTGAACAATCCGGAGAACTTCTCCACATGGACACTGTAGGTCCTTCTCGGGTTAGTTCTTTAGGCGGGAAGTGGTATGTTTTAGTGATTGTCGACGATTTCTCTCGCTACTCTTGGGTCTTCTTTCTTGCCAACAAGGATGAAGTGTTTTCACACTTTCGGAGCTTGGCTTTGAGACTTTTCACTGAACTCCCTGGTGCATTAAAATTCATTCGAAGTGATAATGGCACTGAGTTCAAGAACAGTCTCTTTGTTGACTTTTGCATGGAGCATGGCATAGAACATCAATTCTCTGCTCCGCGGGTTCCTCAACAGAACGGTGTTGTTGAGAGGAAGAACCGCACTTTGGTTGAGATGGCTAGGACGATGCTCGATGAGCACAGGACTCCTAGAAAATTCTGGGCTGAGGCCATGAACACTGCTTGTTACATCTCAAACCGAATATTCTTGCGCTCAATTTTAAACTTGACATCTTACGAGCTACGTTTTGGGAGACAGCCCAAGGTTACTCATCTTCGAGTATTTGGCTGTCGCAGCTTCATCCTAAAACGTGGTAATTTGGATAAATTTGAGTCGTGATCTTCTGACGGGATCTTTTTGGTTACACTACTCATGGTCATTCTTATCGTGTTTATAATTTGGAAACTAACACTGTCATCGAGTCATGTGATGTGACTTTTGATGAATCAACTCCCTCTGTTAGTTCTGCATTTGAATAGGCAAATGAACACGACATGGAACAGACCATCTTCGAAGACGAAGATCCCGGAGATTTCGAGGATGAACCCCTACTACCCTCGACATCAACCCCCGAAGCTGACCCCGCTTCAACCACTTCGGCACGAGGTCCCGAAGCAACTACCTCAACACCGGTCATCTTAGACCACTCCAACGCACAAGTTGAGGGGGAGACTGCATCCCGCCGCGAGGCTCCACATCATGTTCAAAGGATGCACCCTCCCGAGCAGATCATTGGTGAGCTTGATCAAAGGGTAACACGTTCTCATGCTCATTTCACTAATTCTGCTTTTGTTGCTTCTTTCGAGCCCTTAGATGTTAGTCATGCACTTTCTGATTCTAGTTGGATCAATGCCATGCATTAGGAACTTGAAAATTTTGAAAGAAACCAAGTCTGGACTTTAGTTGATCCTCCACCAAATGTTCATTTCATTGGAACAAAATGGATTTTCAAAAACAAACAAGGGTAGGATGGGACTATAATTACAAACAAGGCTAGACTTGTGGCTCAGGGTTTTTCTCAACTAGAAGGGATTGATTTTACTGAAACTTTTGCACCTGTTGCTCGCCTTGAGGCCATTAGGATTTTGCTTGCCTTTGCGACATCCCGGGGATTCAAACTCTTTCAAATGGATGTCAAAAGTGCTTTTCTTAATGGCTTCATAGGTGAAGATGTTTATGTAAAACAACCCCCTGGTTTTGAAAATCCCAAGTACCCACATAAAGTCCTTAAACTTCATAAGGCTCTTTATGGACTCAAGCAGGCCCCTCGGGCTTGGTATGATAGACTTAAGTCTTTTCTGCTTGAGCGGGGGTATTTGATGGGCTCTGTTGATAAAACCCTGTTTACTCTCAAGCATGGCAAAGATTTCCTTCTAGTTCAGATTTATGTGGATGATATCATCTTTGGTGGCTCTTCTCATGCTTTGGTTGCCGAGTTTGCAGATGCCATGAGCAGGGAATTTGAAATGTCCATGATGGGTGAACTCACCTTTTTCCTTGGTTTGCAAATCAAGCAAAGCAAACAAGGTACCTTCGTCCACCAGACGAAGTACACAAAGGATCTGCTCAAGAAGTTTGACATGGCTGATGCGAAGCCCCTCGCCACTCCAATGGCTACATCTGTAGCATTGGATCCCGACAAAGATGGAGAAGCCATAGATCAGAAGGAGTTCCGAAGCATGACCGGCTCCCTCCTCTACTTGACTACTACGAGGCCGGACATACACTTCGCGGTGTGTCTGTGCGCTCGTTTTCAGGCTTCACCACAAGCTTCGCACCGCCAAGCGGTAAAATGCATACTCAGGTATCTCAAACATACCCTCGAATTTGGCATATGGTTTTCAGCGTCTTCATCCTTATGTCTTCGAGGTTATTCCGATGCGGATTTTGCTGGATGTAGGATTGATAGGAAGAGTACCTCTGGTACTTATCATTTTCTGGGTACATCACTGGTTTGCTGGTCTTCCCGCAAACAGTCTAGTGTTGCACAATCGACGACTGAGGCCGAATATGTTGCTGCAGCTAGCTGTTGCTCTCAGATTTTGTGGATGGTTTCCACTTTGCGGGATTTCGGGTTAGATTATAAGAGTGTTCCACTTTTCTGTGATAACACTAGTGCTATTTGTATTGCAAACAACCCGGTTCAGCACTCCAGAACCAAACACATTGATGTGCGATATCATTTTCTCAGAGATCACAATGAGAAGGGTGATATTGAACTTCAATATGTTGATACCCAACACCAGCTAGCCGATATTTTCACGAAACCCCTCGATGCTTCTCGATTTGCCTACTTGCGTGGGGAACTTGGCATTTGTCACCCTTACGGCATTTTGTGAGGGGAGCAGACTTTAATTGTTTTGCATGTGCTCGTCATGTGTGGAATTGCATTTACATATGTTGCACTTATATGCCTTATTTTAATTCATGAAATCATGACAGCTCAGCTCTTTTTAATTTATCTGAAACATTAATGTGCATGATGTTTTCTTTCCAAAATCAAATCGTGCTCACTGCTTATGTCTTGAATCTAGCTTGTGTAGGCAGGACTGTTTTAGCTATCTTTTATCTGCTTGATAGCAAGACACTTTTTCTCTGGATGCTAATTTGTGCAACTTGAAAAATTGTTCTCCATATTCATGGATACTCACACTTAATCACAATTCCAAAATCCATGTTTTGCATGCTTCAAAGTTAAAAGATCCAGGTGGGTTTGTTTGTCGCACTACTCTATTCTAGACTGCTTACCATTGCACATTGGTCTGAACTGGGATTGTGTAGTGTATGCCAAAATCACCACCTTAAGCTTCCGATGGCTTTCATGCCTTGGCTTGACTTGATTGGACAGTATAAGGTGGACAAACAAATAACCCCTGACATTATGAAAAAGAACAACAAAATTCATTGTTCATCAAGTTTGCTTTCATTGCTCCATTTGAACTGGACTTGTCTGTCTAGAGTAGAAATTGACTAGCTTTGCGCAGTCCCTGCTTTTCCTAGCCTAGTTTCCTTGACTAAGTGGTGATGCTTTTATTTCAAAAATGATAAAATCACATGCTATCATCATGTTTTTAGAGAATGTTAATTTGAGCTGAGCCCATGATCATTGGTCTTACTGTTGGCATATTTTTGCTTTATATGTCTTTGCAATTCTGCTCATTTCCAAGCTATGCATCTTTTCAATGCTCCTTGATGCTTGCATTGCCAAAGGGGGAGAAAATTTTGAGTTCTCTGCAGCAAGGGGTTAAATTAACTCAGGGGGAGTTTTTATCTTGAAAAAGGGGAGATTTGTCGAAGGGGATTTTACTCTTTTGAAAAGGGGGAGGAAAATTCTTTTGTCAAGTGACATGATTTGGCTCGTTTCTGAGTTTTTATGGTCACTTGTGTGCTGAACTTTTTCAAATTTTCTTGAACTTGAATTTGGTTGTCAATGCACTCATCAAGGGGGAGATTGAGAAACCAAGGGTTGGTTTCGGTGTTTGTCATGAGTGATTGACAGAGTTTAACCTCTGGTTCGAAGGGGTACCTCCGAAGGGGGTTCGGAGGTTGGGTATCCGAAGGTGTTCGGAGGTTGCTTTGGTTGCTGCAGCTGTTGCAGCGGAGTGTGCCTGTCGGAAGGGTCCGACAGTACACGATGACTGGGTTTGTACCGAAGGTCTCGGTACTTTGGGCGGTACACCGGAGTGTGTGCCGAAGGTTGTTAACCCGGAGAGGTCTTCGGAGTACTGGATACACTTGTCTGCTTATCTGTGGTGCGCAGGGGACCGTGGAGGCGACAGACGGTTCGTAGCAGGTGAACCTGGGTCAAGCGGGAGGCTTGATGCCAGTGGAGCGGGGAGCTCCGTCACGGAGGCTGCGAAGGGGTCAAGGTCGGTCCTCGGGTCGAGGTGCGCCAGGTGAAGGCAGTAAGTGCGGAGCGTGGCTCCGGGTGAAGGTACTCCGAGACAAAGTCCTCGGAGGTGAGGCACTTCGAAGGTACTCCGGATGGAGTGACTTCGGAGTATGGTGGATCAAGTCCTCTACGGAGGCAAGGCGTTCGAAGTGTGCTCCGGAGGGAGACATTCGAAGGTACCCGATGAAGGTATCAGAAGTCGAGGCGCATCGAAGGCATGGTCCGGGTGAGGCTTGTCGAGGAGTGTGCTCGGGGGGAGGCACTGCGACGAAGTGCTCATGGAATGCTTCATGCGAAGGCCTTGGACGAAGGAGGGACTTTGAAGGGTGGTACTCCGAGGGTGGGGCTTCGGAGTGAGGAAGGCTTCAGAGCGAGGCTAGCTCCGGAACGAGGTTGACTTGTGGTTCTTCGGCCATGCATGGTTTCGGTACACGGACTGACGGAGTTCGAGCTGGGAGTAGCTGCGAAGCCGTGGTGGTCCACTCCAGAGGTGGTGGTGCGAAGGCCCAAGGGCTTTGACGGCTTCGGCTCAAAACCGTCACTGTATCGGAGGCTAACTTCGGTGAAGCGAAGGCCGTCAGGCTCAAGGCTTCTCGCCGAAGCTACCGCACCCCTCGCGTGTGAAGGGGGGCTTCAGAAAGGTCAAAGACTGCAAAGGCTGACATTGTCTGCTCTGCAAAAAGCTGACGCTATCCCCTCTGCAAAGCTGACAGAGAAGCCTCCAGAATAAAGTTGACTACCTTTTGTACCCCTCTGTTCTGTAGAGACAAAACTGGTGTAAACCCTAGGGGTAAAGTAGTCATTTCACTTATGGTGAATAGTGGCTATAAATATGGGGGCTGGGTAGGTAACATTTAACACTTTAAGCATTTACTGTTGAGCTCCTGTACTAGCCCCACATACGTTGTATTCATCCAGTGAGTTCTTTTACTGTGTTCCTTGTTCAAGCGGCGAAGCCCTGCTTCTGTGTTGTCTTTCTGCTTGAACTAAGTTTGCATACCTCGCTAGTTGTAGTGCACCGAAGCCTGTCTTGGCAAAGGGTGTTTTGTGCGAAGTGTGCTTTTCAGTGTGAGTTCGCTCTGTGTAACGGGAGGCTAGACCTCGCTGCTTACTAGCGAACCCCTGATCGAAGCCCGTTTTGCTTCTCGTGTCGCAGCCCATAGCGAAGTCTGTTAGTGTGCGTTTAGACCTTCGGTGTACGAAGCCCAGCACCAGTTGCTGTCGCTAAGTATTAGGTCGAAGTCCTCAGAGGGCTGTACACTCTTGCGAAGGGTGAAGTCTGAAGCCTGCTCGAAGCACCCTATGTGCGGGGCCTGCACTGACTTAGCAGAGTTGTTTTCGGGGTTGTGGGTGGAGCGAAGTCTGCTTGGCTTCGGACTTTTACTCCTTGAGAAGCCTGTGTTCGGAGCTGCCAAATACCTCCGAACCAGACCTTCGAAGGTTGGTGTTCGAAGCCTGTTCCGCAGTAGACAGGATTAAAACCGAAGGCTGTTTTTAGCCTGAATTTTTAAAAGCTCCCATTCACCCCCCCCCCTCTGGTCGCCATTTTCGGTCCAACAGGTTGAGAGACCTCGTCGATTTCCAGGTTCGCGCTTTATTGCTAGACCACACACTTTTTATCATGGATTATCTCCTGTGCATGGTCAGTCTACTACTTTGCCTGGATCTCATGTTTTGCGATGCTGGATTCCGAAACAATTTTTATCTCACCCTCTCTCTGAGCATCCAAGAGATACTAGCATGTTTTGAGGGGGAGGTGTGTAGCATTGCATGAGCTTCTGTCATTTGATTAATTGCTTTTACAAGTACATGCTTCGTTATGCCTTTGTAGTATTGTCTTTAATACTGTTGATTACTTGGAATGTCTTCATCTGATAATTGTCATGAGCATGGTTTTTATTTGTGAAAATTTTAAAATGGTCACGACTTAGTCTAGAAACTAGCTTGAATGGGTTGAGTGCTTTTGCTAGCTTTTACACACCTGATAGCTAGGTCCTTGTTACTTGGATGCTAATACGCAACTTGATTTCATCAAAAATGAATGAAAATGAAAATGAATGAAAATGAAAATTGAATGAAAATGAAAATGAAAATGAAGATGGATGATATTCATGCTTTTGTGTGCTGAAATTTGAAAAGATCCAGGTGGGTTTGTTTTGTCGCACTATTTTATTCTGGACGACTTACCATAGCACTTTGGTAAGAACCGGGACGTTGTAGTGTTTGCCGATACCATTGCTTTAAGCTTCTGATGGTTTCAACCTAGGCTTAGCATGGTCGGTTAGCATAAGGTTGACATGAAAATAACCCTTGGCACAAAAATGTAAAATTTGAAATTCATTGCATATCATGTTTGTTGAAGCACCTTGAAGTGGGATACGCTTATCTGGTGTGCGCTTCTTTAGCTTTTGCATCTCATGCCTTGACATGTCTAGTATACTAGTCTGAGTGGTGATGCTTTTATCTGCTAAAGTCTGAAAATGCTTTCTCATGCCTTTTGATTAGATGGTATTCATTTGAGGATGTCATACAATACTTTTAGATGATATTCAAGGCGAATACTTGTTTGTACTGTAATTGCAGTTGATCATGTCTCAGAAGCTCACATCTCTGTTTTACCCTCTTTCCCCTCTTTGCATCTTTTTATCTCCTTGATGCCTGCATTGTCAAAGGGGGAGAAATGATATACATGATGCTTTGATGCTTTAGCTTTAGGGTTGCTTTGTTAAGGGGGAGTTGGCTTTCATGTTGAAATGCTTTTGATGCGACACACTTTTGATGCTTTTGATTTGCCTTGCATAAGGTTTTTTCCCAAGCAGGGAGATCTTTTACCAAGTGACAGACATGTTTTGCTCTTTTATGAGTTTTTATGGTCACTTGCGCGCTTAACTTGCTATCATCATCGTGTCTTTGATTTGGGGTTGTCAATGCACTCATCAAGGGGAGATTGAGAAACCAAGGGTGGTTTCGGTCTGGATGATGAGTGATTGACAAGGATGAGCATCTGAGCGGTTGAGTGGTTGAGAGTGGTTTGAGTGCATCGAGAGTTTCGATGTGGAATGGAGGTTTGGCTGCCGAGGGTTTCGGCGGTGCGTCGCGTTCTTGTTTTGGCTTGTCTTGTTTGTGCAGGGAGGAGATGCTGACCGACTGTTAACGGCGGGTGATCGAGGGTCGAGCGGGGAGCTTGATGCCGGAGGATCAGGGAGGCCAGGTGAAGTTGTAGAAGATCTCTAGAGTGCACAAAGAGACGGAGCGAGACTTGGACGAACGGCTGACTGCAACGGCATGTCGACCGGGTTCGCGAGAGGGAGGCCAGGACAAGCATTCAGGCGCCTGGAGGGGATCGAGAGCGGAAGTGGCTTGCTGGCGCTCAGAGTCGCGAAGCGGTGTCACGAGTCGAAGGGTTGAGAGGCTTTGTCTGTTTTTGCTGAAAATCGTCGAAACATTTAATGTTTTTGTTAATTCAATAAATTTGTGTCTAGTATTAGTTTAAATTTTCAGTTTTGTAGTGTAACCTCTTGGTATAATTTTTAGAGTGGTTCTACTCTGAAATTATATTAAAAGGAGAGTCAATTTATAATTTTTTCTTTTAGGTTTTATAGGGTAATTTTCAGAATTGTTAAATCTGAAATTACTAAGGGTCTATATGTCAAATGGGGGCTTCTAGAACATGAGTTGGTAGGATATTATCCCCCAAGTTGGCTGAATCATTTGAGGGCTTTAGAGACAAATTTTGCAATGAAAATACATGAGAAAACTTGGTTTTGAAGAGATCTGGATGAGGAACAGTGATCTCGAGCAATTTTCGGATTCTGCACAGTATTTTTGGCAAATCTCACTGTAAGGCTTCTTCCAGCGCAGGTAATATCTGTGGTCGAATTCGATTTTGAACTGCGGTTTCTAGAGAATCTAGTGCAGAAGTTGATGTTGAAGTTTGTGTAACTTTTGTTGGGAATAGTTTGAATGATCCATTTTTGAAAGTTACAACATGTTGCTGTGATGTCTTCTGAATTATTTTGATGCTCAAAGTAGGCACAATAGTGCTGAAAAAATTATTCTGAAAAGTGGTTCAGTTTTGGTTTTGCTCCCCACATGTTTGATGAAATGTTTCATCAAGTGTTCATCATGTTTTTGGCTGATCATTGAAGTAGTTTTTGTGTTATTTCATGTTTGAATGATGAACTAAATATTTTGTGTAAAGATCAAGTAGTTAATTCTGAATTTCACCTAGAAATATTTGAGAATCCTGTCCTTGTTCTGAAATAAAATCTGATTTGTGTTAGCTGCTGAAGGATGTTCTTTAGAATTTGAAAACTGATCTCATTAATTTCATCCTTAACTTCATCTCTCGGATTCATTAATTTGCAGAAATAGTTTTGATATGTTCAGAATCTGATATGTTGTAATATTACTGTTTATCTTCAAGAGCATTTCAGAGTTTCAATTTTTGTGTTCTGGATTGCCAAGCTGATATGTTTCTGTGATAAGGTTGTTGTACCTTGAATGTTTGATCAATTTACAGTGTTCATCTTGATTTGTGCTCAGATATAGACTGTTGCTATTCAATAGTTGATTCAACTGCTGGAGTTTCAGATTTGGTACAGTATTACTGCTTCTAGTCTTCAGTTGGTTCAGAATTTCAGTTCTATGCTGTTTGGAGTAATCTGATCTGATCAATTGATTTTCTGCACTGAAATTTAATATGTGTTCAGGTTTAATTCTGAAATGTCCTATGGTTCAGATTGCAAAAGTGATAGTTCTGTCCAAGTTGATTGAAGCTTTCTAGAAATCCTAATCTGAAAATTCAGATTTTCTGATTTCTCTCCACCTGAGTCAGTTCTGAAATTATTTCACAATGTTTATCATCATGAATGTTTTGATTCGAATATTCAATCTGGTTTTCAAGATCCGAGTAGAAACATAATCTCTTTTGAAGCAAATCTGTATTGAATATACTTCTAGAACTGAATTCAGATTTTAGCTTGAATTTTATTCAGGCGGTCCATGTTTTGTTCTTCTGAATTGAATTTTGATTTGGACTAAAAAATTTCAGTTTGTTGAATCTGTCTCAGTTTGAAATCAGTGAGTTGTTTTAGTGATCTGTTCAAATGTTTTGAACTCCTAATCTGAGATTAGAAATTCAGTTATTTGCAGAATTGCATTCATGTTTGGAAGTTGTGTTTAGAATCAAGGATTGAGTAAATTTGTTCAGAATGTTGTTTCGGTTTCAGATAAATTATAGCAAATACTGTTCTAGAGTGTTGGTTTGAAGTCTTGATCTGAAAACTACATTTCAGTTTGCAATCCTGAAATGAAGTAGTTGTCTGAAATATGTTTTCAATCTGAATTCTAAATATTGCTGAAGTTTCTCTAAAGGTTCTGTTTCTGTTGCTTAGCTCATCTGCTGATAGAATTGTTTGAAACAAGTCCTGTTTGATCTGAAACTCTGAAATTCAATATCCAATTTGATTTATTTTTGTTCAGAACTGTAGCCTGTCTGAAATTTTAATCTGAACCAGTTCTGAATTTTATTTGTTCCTAGAAAATAGTTAGTGCTAAGTTTGATCTGAATACTGGTTCAAATTTCAAAATAGTGTGTGAATGAATTCATGATCAGTAGTAAAGTTATTTCGTCTGGATTGAAGATTGTTGTGCTGAAAATTGAAATTAGTTCTGTGATTCCTTCTGCTAGTTTAGTACTGAATTGTTTTGTGTTCTAAAAACAAGTATTGGCTCAACATTTCATTCTAACTTCGGTGAAATTCAGTGTGAGATGGATTCTTGACAAGGAACAGTGCTTGTGCAGTTTTCAGTCTTGCTACAGTCTTTTCTCCACATACTATTCCAAATCTGTAGTTCTGTTTTCAACAATTGAACTTCTGAGTATTTGCTGAGTTCTGAACTCTGTCGACTGATCATTTACCGATAGGCTCCTGTCGACAAACCAAGTGTCGATCTAGGTAGTCTTTTTCGGAGTTTCATATACCGACATTTGCATATCGACTGTTCAAGTGATGATTTAGACGAAAAATTTATTTGGAGTTGTTTTGTGTTCTGAATGTATACTGTGATCTTTAATTTGATTCAGTGATTTATGGAGGAGCGTTGGGTGATTTGATTAGGCCATCACATTCGCAAGAAAATGTCGAGGCGCCTATTCAACCCCCTCTAGTCGCTATTCCGATCCCACAGATTTGAACATGCTTCGAGGTGCCCAAGATGGTTGCGTCTTAGTACCGGGCGTCACAAACTTGCTTTTGGGATTTTTGGCCGAACGAGAATTGCCCAGATCGGCCTTGGCATTTTTGCGCTTCGCGATAACACTCTCTTGTATCTTGTTAGTCGGACCGGCCTCACCAGGTTGGTCGGACCGGACTGTGTCGGTTGGACTGGCCATGGGGGGGGGGTGGTCGGACTGCTTTGTGCCGGGCTCTTGGGACAAGCCGGTCAGACCGGCTAGAGTTGGACGGTCAGACCGAGCACCGAAGGTGGCTTCGGCCGGACTCAGGGACTTACCTTTGTCGAGCTCCGACGAGGGGGCCTTCAGGATTGGGACCTCCTGAGACCCTACCTTGACAGTGATGGCTTCGGTGTCTCTCTCCATTACCCCTTCGTGGCTGTCTTCTTTGGCTTCGTTCTGTGTGAGTCGGCTTTGAGGTACCATGGACAGCCGGTGAAAAATGTTCCCCTTTGCTGCACCTATCCTCCCCTACCAATCATAGTACTCTAAAGGAACAAAGGGGGCGACGCCATACTGTGAAGGGTACTCCGGCGGTGGAGCATAACTCGGAGCCCACAGAGACACTATCCAATGGTACAACAGAGGCATTGGGGCCTCTAGTGGCTTCGTCCATTGTGGGCCGAACCCATCGCTCGCAAGGAGGTTTGGCCATGTCGAAGGGATGTCGGACCATATCAGCGAAGGGTACCACCAGGACAGACGTTTAGGCCATTGCGAAGGTGAGTTCGGTCAATGCGGAGGGCTCAGCCTCCCTTGGAGGATTCAGCCGTATTGGCACCTTCGGTCGAGTGTTTGTCTTCTCGGCCCTCTTTTGGTGCTTATTCAGAAGCATCTGGTATGTTACCTTCGGCTTCTCACGATCCCCAGCCGAAGATGACGCATCGATGTTCTTTTTCCATGGTCCCACTTCAGTATTCTTTGGTACGAGCGTGCATGTGCGAGGCTCTCCAATAATGACTGCTTTCCCTTTAGATGACTCAGCCTGCTCTAGCCAAATCAACACCTTCTTCTTGTAGAGGTCGATGGTGTTCACGGGAAAGGGGTCATTTTCTAACTTCATCTTCGGACTAGAATCTATTTTCAATCGTCCTTCTTCTATGGCCGATTGAACTTGCTGACGGAAAAATTGCAATTGTTAGTATAATGAGAATGTGAATCATGCCACTTACAGTAGGGGAGTTTCTTTAGTTCATCCGTGGTTGGAATGACCTGGCCCTTGGGCAACCTGATAAGCTGGCTCTTAAAGAGGAAATCAAATATTTTGTCGCATTTAGTCACATCAAAAGAGTACTTAACCTCGTTGGGTTGACCCTTAGTGGGAGACAGCCATAACTCGGAGCAAGTGATAGGTTTGTTCTTAGTGTTCTAGACCCATTTGGTCAAATACATATCGGTCGAATCGTCTTCTTATTCCGACTCTTCCTAATCGAATTGCTCCATGATGTGAACTTCAGCTTTAGGTTTGTTAAATGTTTTAATGAATTTTTTATCCTTGGCTTGGTTTTCCTAGACCAGAGCCTGTTGCAGGACTTGGCTAACCTCTAAAAAGTTTTGATTATCTAACCTCTCCTTAATTTCATAATGCAATTCATTAAAAGCTAGATCTGCCAAATATCTCTCTAAAATGTTGAGACTAAAGCATCAGTTTCTAGTGTCCCTAAAGCGCTTGACATACTCAGAGATACTCTCACTATATTTCTTCCTGACCGATGTCAGGTGTGATAACCTAAGTTCTGTTTCGCCAGTTTAGAAATAGTCATGGAATTTTTGTTCTAACTGGGCCCACGTTTGGATGGAGTTTGGCGGTAATGTCGAAAACCAAGTGATAGCAGTGCTGGAAAGTGAAAGACAGAATAATCTGAGCTTGAGTGCATTTGACCCACTAGCTTCTCCACATTGCGCTAAGAATTGGCTAACATGTTCTAGTGTGGTTTTGTTAACCTCGCCATCGAACTTGGTGAATTTGGGGACTCTATAGTCGCAAGGGTAGGACTTTCGGTAAACCCTAGCCTGAGACCGAGGTGCGAAGCCGGTACACTCTCTAAACAGCGCGCGAATATGCTCCTCAAGGTCGTACTGGCCTCCTACCTATGCGCGTCTCTCATGCGGGGGTGCGACACGTAGTGGTGTGTCAGCGTGTCGGCCGCAGGGCTCCTCCTATCGTGTTGGCTCAGGGTATACGGTGTTCTCGGGCCTATGTGGGTGTGTGGGACCATGCGGTGTGGGAAAAGCTAGTGCACGCGTAGGTGGAGGTGGCGCATAATAAGCAAGGCTAGTCTGACTGTAAGTGTAGTGGTTGGTCTCGACCATGGATGTTGAGGCCGGAGACATGATAGCTTTGCTAGTACTCCCGTCAGTTCTGATATAAATGTGATTTATCGGGGCTATACTAGTAATCAGTGTGGGAGGAGTAGCCTCGGTAAAGTCGAACCTTCTAAACTTTGCCTCTACCTGAGAGTTAACCACCGACTCTAGACGGTTGGCTAGCGAAGCGCTAACGACTTGGTCTACGTACCTGACTATTTTTTGTTCAATTTCTAAGGAAGATAAAGGAGGCGACAATGGTGTTACCTGAGTTCAAGAGAGGTCGGGGATATCAACATCGCGCTTGATGAAGCCCGCACGTGTCTTAACGTAGCTCCCGAGCATGATATCTTGGAGTTCTGCAATGGTGATATCTGCAATGGTGGGCGCCATGATGTTGCGGTTGTCAATCTCCGCGCCTCCATAGTACTCATCGGCGTTGTAGACGTAGTAGTCGTTGTAGTGGTACTCGAAGCTGATGTAGATGTACTTGTCATGTTGGCGCTGTCCCCACCAGAGTCACGAAAAAGTGTGGTGACACGAAAAGTGCATACGTTTCAAGGATAAACCCTAAAACGTCACGAAACACTGATGTCGCATTCTGACAACCCTAAACAGTGGCGAGGGGAATAAAGGAGTCACCAGACAATTCAATTATATTACTGAAATATAACCTAATCAACCGAAAACAAATAGTGTTAGATTTAATCGGTCAAATAAAGCCGATTATATGGAAAAACAGAGAAGTCGGTCAGACCGGCCAAGTTAAGCCGGTTAGACCGTGCGAAGTAGGTAATTTTACAAAAAACGACCACGGAGTCCGAAAGGTCTCGGAGGGGGCTTCATCCTGTTGGCTGGTCGGACCGGGGTGCAAGCCTTGGTCAGAACGATGCCTATACGAAGGAGGGGGGTCATCGAAGGTCTCTTCGGCATTCTGGTGCGAAGTGTGCTCCGAGCGGTCGGACCGGTGGAGGGTGCCTGGTCGGACCGACGGCAAGGCCTCGATCAGACCGAGGGCTTCGGCGTCGCGGGGTCCAGTGTGAAGTATGCTCCGACGCGGAGCGAGTCGATGTAGAGGGGGTTGGTCGGACCGATGAAGGGACACCAGTCGGACTGAGGGCGGCGCCGGTGGCTGGATGATGAAGCGTGCCGGCACATACCTGACGGATCCGACATGACAACGACCGGTCAGACCGAAGGCAAGCCATCGGTCACACCGACAGCCTCTGGCCTAGAAATTCCATGCTCCAGCGACTTCGTAAATTGGATCAGATCGTCTCTAAATTCCTCGGTGATGAATATAAGGATGAAAATTCTGCAAAACAAAGTTAGATCAAATATAATTCAGTGTAGAGACCGAATTTCCAAGGGTAGCAAGAAAAATTGACAAAAACGATAAAAATTCATTACATGTATTAAACGGGTGATTCACAAGCGAATCAACAAGGCTTACCACCATTACGACGTGATGCACGGAGGTCTTTCAGCGCAAACCCACGAAGATGTATTGAACTAGGGGTCAAAAGTAGATGAAAGTAAAAGTATGATTCAAAACTAGGGTTTTGAAGTGTTGATCTGTGGAGATTGATCCATGAATCAGCCTCCCCCCTATATTTATAGGGGTTAGACTTAGACTCCCTGGCGTCTACATCAAGTAGGATTTGGCTAAGAGTTGTTAAAATTTAATTAGAGATCAAAACAGCCCGAAACCAACTCAATTTCTAATTTTTAGACTGGGTCAGTTTGACCGGGTCTACATGGCCGGTTGGACCGGCCTATGCCAGGACACAACATATTTTTGGCCCAAATTACCAAAATTGACCTTTTGACAATTTCGACCATTAATGCCATTTTTTGCTATCAACAAGATAAAAATCAAATGTCTAAGGTCTTATCATGATGGTGAATATTTTCTCAAAATATTTTATGAATTATTTAAGGAACACGACACACTACCATAGAAAAGCACTTTAGTGACGGGTAATAACGTACATTAGTGATGGACATATCCTCCGTCACTCTTATCACATCAGTGATGTAACATCTTTAGTGACAGGTGTTTACACATCACTAAAAGGTCAACCTTTAGCGATGGCTCATAGAATTTACCCATCACTAAAAGGGCTCTATCGACTCACCTATTATTACTTTGTAGTGACGGGTTGGTAATGCCACCCTTCACTAAAGGGTCCTTTAGTGACAGTTCATTATTGTTACCCGTCACTAATATTATGGTCATTTTGAAAAATAATAGTTTTTAGGTTGTATCTTGAATCAAAGCCAGGATTTCGCAGTCAACATATCCAACATCCAAAGCATATAAGAAACAATTCATCACAGAATGAACACATGAGATTCATAACCAAATTAATATCACACATTAACTTCTAACTCGTTATCTCGAAGAAACCACAAGGCTAAAACAAAGTTCCATAAGAGCCTCATTCCCTAACTTCTAACTTCTAGCTAACTCCGAACTAACTTCTAAATTTCATAAGAGCTTGAATAGTGTCATGTAGAGATTCTTTCTATCTACCCACCATAAATTGCTTAAGGCTATACATGTCTAAATTTCACATCAGTTTGTTAGATTTATTGTCACACAAATAATATATACAATGTATAATGTGTAGAAAGGGGAGTCGTGACTATGAATTGATGGTTACCTCGATTTTCGAGGTAGAAAGATAATAAGAGGGTGGACACGAGAGGATTTTTAGATAGGTTCGGGCCTCTCGGAGGATAACAACCCTGCTCCTGTATGTGTATGATTTCTCAAGCCGAGTTGAACTGGTGAATCGGAGAGGACCCAGAGGATTTCCTCAAGGTGTCCGTATGTGTCTGTGTGGGCATTTGGGTCTTGTGTCTTCTTGTGTAGAGCCTCCTTCTCGATCCTTTTATATGAGAAGGACGGGGGTTATATGAGTTTAATCATCGTATTAATGGTTGTAGAAACAACCGCATAATAGCCTTTTATTGACACAAATAACTACAATGGTTAAGGCGGTCTTGATGATGGTAACCGTGAGCTTGATGATCCCAGGGTTGACCGTTGGAGTTCCATCACTCGGGCGAATCTTCTTCCGAGTGTTGAATCAGGCGATTAGGTGGTTCTTCACAGGTCGGTCTTCACGCTAGCCGGTGGCCTGGTAGTCGGAACGAAACCACTTGGTAAGGTACCCGGGGTTATATCCCCGACAGCAGCCCCTGAGCTCTTTTCGGCGCACGACTCACTTGGAGCAGGTGGGAAGAGATCCAAGCAGTCTTATTGTTGATTGGTGCGCCTACCGAGTACAGCCCTTGAGGCTACAGTTTCTTCGGAGAATAAGCTTCAATCTCAAAATATTTTTCCGAGGACTTTCATTTGGTGTCGGCGAATAAACAAAATCGTGCGCACCCTTCACTGGTAGGGGTAGCCGTATGGGGAAATATCAATTGATGTTGTTAGTTCATTGCCTTTTGCCTTGTCTTCTGGAGTGCGGTTCAAAATCTTCTAGCAGTTCTAGGAACCGCGCTAGCTCGATTGATGGCATAAGTACTCTTTGGGTTGCTTGCTTGGCAACCGTAATGCTTTGGGACTCAGAACCGTTAGGGGGGATCGAAGGTTATAAATAATTACTCTGACATACCTTGATTTAGTACCTAATCTTCATGCTTTCTTCATCATTCGTTCCCATGGTGCCTCGCAAAGGTTCTCGGCACTGCAACTATGTGGTCTACTACCACAAAGCCCAGCGGTTGTTTAATTTGAAACTTTAGACGAGTGTCTTAGAGGCTCCAATGGCGGCGAGTGCTTTCCAGTGGTCGGTTAATCACGTGGAGGAGTTATGCGTGTCCACCATGGGTGAGGATGTGGTGAAGGCATTGTAGAGTCGTGGGGAGATCCCACTGAAGGTCATCTCTTTGTGGTGAGCAGCCGGTGGTGAGGCATTCCCTTCCCCCGATACCCACGAGATTGTGGTCTTTGACTCTTTGTTTTCTCGCGGCTTTGGGTTGTCTGCACATTCTTTTCTTCATGGCGTTCTTCATCATTATAACATTTTTCTTTGCAATCTGAATCCCAACTCCATCCTACATCTTTCCATCTTTGTCAAAATGTGCGAGGTATTCTTGGGGATTTACCCCCACTTTAATCTTTTCCGTCATTTCTTCTGCTTGCGATCTCTTGGGAGCAAGGTGATTGGAGGGTGTGGTCTCTAGCTTCGTGATGGGAAAGCGATAGAGTATATCTCTATGCCACTCCCTTCTTCAAACAAGGGGTGGAACTTGGGTTGGTTTTATATGGCCAACCACGAGCCATCCCTATCTCATGAGATTGACCAAGTGCCGAAGACGGTGCTCACTTAGACCGACTGGTGCCCGACTAAGTGTTGGACCGGAAACGGCGACCAGAGGGGGGGGTGAATGGGAGCTTTTAAAATTTCGGGCTAAAAAACTTAGCCTTCGGTTCTGTTCTGTCTTCTGCGGAACAGGCTTCGAACACAACCTTCGAAGGTCTGGTTCGGAGGTACTTCGACAGCTCCGAACACAGGCTTCGCAGGAGCAAAAGTTCGAAGCCAAGAAGACTTCGCTCCACTAACAACCCTCGAAAATCTACTCTGCTAAGTCAGTGCAGGCTCCGCACACGAGGTGCTTCGAGCAGGCTTCGCACTTCACCCTTCGCAAGAGTGGACAGCCCTCTGAGGACTTCGACCAAGTACTTGGCGACAGCAACGGGTGCTGGGCTTCGTACCCGAAGGTCTACACGCACACGTAAATGGACTACGCTAAGGGCTTCGACACAAGAAGCACTACGGGACAGAACAGGGCTTCGCTAGTAATCAGCGAGGTCTTGCCTCGTGTTACACAGAGCGACAGCACACTGTAAAGCACACTTCGCGATAAAAACACCCTTCGCCAAGACAGGCTCCGGTGAACTAAAAACTAGCGAGGTATGCAATACGAGCTCAAGCAAAAGCACAAAGAAGCAGGGCTTCGCCGCTTGAACAAGGAACACAAAATGTATTGAACTCAGAATGAATACAGTGAGGTCTGTCTACAGGAGCTCAACAGTAAATGCTCAAAGTGTTAAATGTTTCCTACCGAGCCCCCATATTTATAGCCCACGGCTTCATCCTAAGGAAGTGACTACTTTACCCCTAGGGTTTACAACAGATTTGTCTCTACAGAACTAAGGGGTACAAAAGGTAGTCCACCTTTATTTTGGAGGCTTCTCTGTCAGCTGCAGAGGGGACAGTGTCAGCCTTTTTCAGAACAGACAGTGTCAGCCTTTACAGAGTTGACTTCTGGAACCTCCCATCGCACGCGAGGGTGCGGTAGCTTCGGCGAGAAGCCTGCAGCCTGTTGGCCTTCGCTCCGCCGAAGAAGTCCTTCGATACAGTGACGGTTTTGAGCCGAAGCCGTCAAAGCCCTTGGGCCTTCGCACCACCACCTCCGGAGTGGATCACCACGGCTTCGCAGCTACTCCGAGCTCGAACACCGTCCGTCCGTGTACCGAAGCCATGCATGGCCGAAGCACCTCAAGTCATCCTTACTCCGAAGCCTCACCTTCGGAGTACCACCCTTCGAAGTCCCTCCTTCGTCCAAGGCCTCCGCATGAAGCATTCCATGAGCACTCCGTCGCAGTGCCTCTTCCCGAGCACACTCCTCGACGAGCCCCACCCGGACCATGCCTTCGATGCGCCTCGACTTCTGAGACCTTCGTCGGGTAACCTTCGAGTGTCTCCCTCCGGAGCACACTTCGAACTCCTTGCCTCCGCAGAGGACTTGGTCCACCAACTCCGAAGTCACTCCATCCGGAGTACCTTCGAAGTGCCTCACCTCCGAGGACTTTGTCTCGGAGTACCTTCAGCCGGAGCCACGCTCCGCACTCTCTGCCTTCACCTGGCACGCCTCGACCCGAGGACCGACCCGGACCACCTTCGCAGCCACCGTGACGGAGCTCCCCGCTCCCCTGGCATCAAGCCACCCGCTTGACCCAGGTTCACCCGGCTCGAACCCTGTCCGCCGCCTCCGAAGTCCCTGCGCACCACAGACAAGCAAACAAGTGTATCCAGTACTCCGGAGACCTCTCCGGGTTAGCAACCTCCGGTACACACTCCGGTGTACCGCCCAAAGTACCGAAGCCTTCGGTACGAACCCAGTCATCGCGTACTGTCGGACCCCTCCGACAGGCACACTCCGCTGCGCAGCTGCAGCAAGCAAACACCGAACACACTCCGGTGACACACCTCCGAACACCCTTCGGAGGTACCACCTCCGAAGCCCCTTCGGAGGTACCCTTCGAACAGAGGGTAAATAATCCTGTCAATCACTCATCACATACACCGAAACCACCCTTGGTTTCTCAATCTCCCCCTTGATGAGTGCATTGACAACCAAATTGAAGTTCAAGAAAATGTAAAAATTTTCAGCACACAAGTGACCATAAAAACTCAAAAAGAGCCAAAGCATGTCACTTGATAAAAGAAATTTTTTCTCCCCCTTTGAAAAAGAATAAAAGCCCCTTCGGCAAATCTCTCTTTGGATAAAAACTCCCCCTGAGTTAAGCAAATTTTCTCCCCCTTTATGTCAAAAATCTCTCCCTAAGCAAATTTTCTCCCCCTTTATGTCAAAAATCTCTCCCCCTTTAGAAATAATGCCTTCTTGCAGCAGAGAACATAGCAAAATCTCTCCCCCTTTGGCAATGCAAGCATCAAGGAGCATTCAAAAAGATGCAAAGCTGCGAAATGAATAGAATTGCAAAGACATATAATGCAAAAATATGCCAAAGTTAACACAAATGATCATGTGCTCAGCTCAATTTAACAATCTGTGAAACAAGATGATGGCATGTGATTTTGTCATTTTGAAGTAAAAGCATCACCACTTAATCACAGTAGTTAGACATGAGAAGGCAAGGACTGCGCAAAGCTAACAAGTTCTACCCTAGACAGACAAGTCTTGTTCAAAAGGAGCTGAGAAAGCAAACTTGATGAGCAATTAATTTTGTTGTTCTTTTTCTTAATGCCAGGGGTTATTTGTTTGTCCACCTTATACTTTCCAATCAGGCCAAGCCTAGGCATGAAAGCCATCTGAAGCTTAAGGCGGTGATTTTGGCATACACTACACTATCCCAGTTCAGACCAATGTGCAATGGTAAGCAGTCTAGAATAGAGTAGTGCGACAAACAAACCCTCCTGGATCTTTTCATTGAAACCAGGCAAATCATGGATTTTTGATTTTGATTTTGAAGAATTAAATATTTTGATGAGTATCCATGAAAAAGAACACATTTTTCAAGTTGCATATTTTAGCATCCAAGGAACAGTGTCTTGCTGTCAAGTAGATAAAAGATAGCTAAAAGCAGTCCTGCCTAAACAAGCTAGATACAAGATTATGCGGTGAGCAAGTTTTGATTTTTAGAAAATAAAACATCATGCACAATCAATGTTCCAGACATATTTCATAGAGCTGAGCTGTCATGATTTCATTGAATTAAAAGCAGGCATATAATAGCAAAAGATGTAAGTGCAATTCCACACATAATGAGCATATGCAAGACAATTAAAATCAGCTCCCCCTCACAAAATACCGTAGGGATGACAAAGACCAAGTTCCCCACGCAAGTAAGCAAATCGAGAAGCATCTAAGGGCTCGAAAGAAGCAACAAAAGCAGCATTAGAAAAATGAGCGTGAGAACGTGTTACCCTTTGATCAAGCTCACCAATGATCTGCTCGGGAGGGTGCATCCTTTGAACATGATGTGGAGCCTCGCGGCGGGATGCAGTCTCCCCCTCAACTTGTGCGTTGGAGCGGTCCAAGATGACCGATGTTGAGGTAGTCGCTTCGGGACCTCGTGCCGAAGTAGTAGAAGCGGGGTCAGCTTCGGGGGTTGACGTCGAGGGTAGTAGGGGTTCATCCTCGAATTCTCCGGGATCTTCGTCTTCGAATAAGGTCTGTTCCATGTCGTGTTCATTCGCCTGTTCAAAAGCAGAACTAACAGAGGGGGTTGATTCATCAAAAGTCACATCACATGACTCGATGACAGTGTTAGTTTCCAAGTTATAAACACGATAAGAATGACCATGAGTTGTATAACCCAAAAAGATCCCGTCAGAAGATCGCGACTCAAATTTATCCAAGTTACCACGTTTTAGGATAAAGCAGCGACAGCCAAAAACTCGAAGATGAGTAACCTTGGGCTGTCTCCCAAAACGCAGCTCATAAGATGTCAAGTTTAAAATTGAGCGCAAGAAGATTCGGTTTGAGATGTAACATGCAGTGTTCATGGCCTCAGCCCAGAATTTTCTAGGAGTCCTATGCTCATCAAGCATCGTCCTAGCCATCTCAACCAAAGTGCGGTTTTTCCTCTCAACAACACCATTCTGTTGAGGAACCCGCGGAGCAGAGAATTGATGTTCTATGCCATGCTCCATGCAAAAGTCAACAAAGAGACTATTTTTGAACTCGGTGCCATTATCGCTTCGAATGAATTTTAATGCACCAGGGAGCTCAGTAAAAAGTCTCAAAGCCAAGCTCCGAAAGTGTGAAAACACTTCATCCTTGCTGGCAAGAAAGAAGACCCAAGAGTAGCGAGAGAAATCGTCGACAATAACAAGTACATACCACTTGCCGCCTAAAGAACTAACCCGAGAAGGACCTACAGTGTCCATATGGAGAAGTTCTCCGGGCTGTTCAGTCATCACTGTGGTGACTGGCGAATGCGAAGCAGCAATCATTTTTCCATGTCGACAAGGATCGCAAACTAAATTCTTCTCAAACTTGAGCTTGGGCAATCCTCGGATCAAACCTAGGGTGCTCAAACGAGCGAGCAACTCAAAGCTCATATGCCCTAGTCTCCTATGCCACTTCCAAAGCTCAGAAGTCGAATGAGCAACAAGACAATGAGAAGAACCAGATGACTCTGAAAAGTCAGCTCCAAAAACTCTCCCAACCCTAAAGATCTTACACACCACAACGCCATCAGAATTGAGCACTTGCGAAGTATCGCGATGAAATCGCACTTCGAAGCCCTCATCAAGCAACTGAGATACAGACAGCAAATTGTATCCCAGGTTTTCAACCAAAGCAACATCTTTGAGAGTGAAGTTCGTGTTAATCCTTACCACACCTTTACCTTTCACTCTACTCCTTCGATTGTTTCCGAAGGTGATATGTTCCCTTTGCTTGGTTGTTGTGAGGCTGGAGAACCAATTTACATCTCCGGTCATGTGGCGCGAACAACCGGAGTCCATTATCCACGTGCCCTCCAAGCCTCGACCTGTCGCCTACACATGATGAAAACGTCTCGCTCGCTCAGTGCTGGGGTGAGTAAAATAATGACGAGGCATCCAGCACTGAGTGACACGAGTAGTAGGCACAGTAAAAGCAGACGGTCTACGCACATGAAAATCAGAATGATGCAAAGTGCGAGGTCTACCTACATGCTGTGAAAGAACAACATGTCGAGGTCTCCTACTCTGACGAGGTACAAAGCTACTCGCCCGAGGTCTACCACCATATGGAACATGGTGAACACCTCGGGGAGCAAAACCTCTCCGAGAAGCACGAGGAGCCTCAAAAACAGGACGAGAGTAGAACTCAGACTCATGCATACCTAAAGATGGGTAGTGCATGTCCTGATAGCTCATCGCCTGAGCACGTCGCTCATCCTTGATGCGACGGAAACAGAAACCAATCAAATGACCCGCCCGCTGACAATAAGAACAATGAAACACTCTCCTGGGGGCACTCTCATGGGTCACAGGAGCAACTCTCACAGGCTCCTTGGGTTTCTTCACAGTGGTTTTCTTGGGAGGATTTTTCTTGGTAGGAGGTGTGGTTTTCTTTGGTGGATGGGTAGGCTTTTTGGCTGGTGGGGTGTCCAACAGAGCTCTCTCTTTCTCTAGGGTGGTGGGAGAGGTAAAAACAGTTTTGGACTTACTGTCTGAAGCTATCCTCTCAAAACCCAAACCTAGAGCTACCCCGGCTCTGTCAGCACACAACTTGGTCTTGGCCAAGAGCAAATCCATCCTACCCTTTCCCTCAGTGCATTTGTTCACTACAGAAAGAAGGTATTCATTTTCAGACATGAGGTTCTCAGCTCGCTCTCTAGCAGTGCCTAGCTGGTCCTTAAGGGTAATGCAAGTGTCACAAACAGGTTGCACATCCTTAGAACTACCGGCCCTCTCCAATCTAGCCTCTAAATCATGAACATGCTTATCACGTAAATTAATGCTATCGCGTAATAAACAGCAGTTCATGCAATCAATAACATCATGAGGTCTAGAATCCACCTCCAAAAGCTGCTTCTGTGCAGTCTCAAGCTCAGAAAGAGTTTGAGCATGAACAGAACGCAACTGAGCAAGCTCACTCATGACAACAGAACATGATTCACATTCAGCATCATTAAACTTAGACTTAAGCATGGCATAATCAGTAGAAACATTTTCTAGCCTAAGTCTAAGGTCTTTTCGTTCTCTAGCGGCTTGCACAAGTAATCTATCCTGACCAAGCACAACCTCATTCAGCTCATCTAATTTAATTAGAAGCTGGTCAGAAGATAGGTTTACCTCAGATGAGTCAAGCTCATCGCCGCTGTGATCGCTGTCGGCCATGAAGCAAAGGCCGGTGAAGTCATGTCCCTTCTTGTCCTTCTTGTCCTCCTTCCTTGGGGACTCCTCCTCTTCAGAGCTCGACTCCTCTGTTGAGGATGTGTCGATGTCGCTGAGAGCAGCAACAAAGGCTCTGGAAGCGGCCTTGGCTACTTTCTTAGCCATCTTGCCGCGCTTGCCCTTCACAAAGGGCTTCCTCTCCTTTTTGTGGAATTTGGGGCGGTCACTCTCATCTCTCTTTTTGACCTTGGGGCAATTGGCCTTAATGTGAGAGGTGTCGCCACATTCATAGCAGCCACTAAAACCACTTCTCCTCTGATCCCGTCTCTCATGATGAAAGCGGGTGAACCTCCGGGCAATGAGAGCAAGCTCATCATCTGCTAGAGTATCCACCTGCTCCTTTGTGACGGAGACCAGGGAGGACAAAGCAAAACCATCTGCAAGAACACAAGTGCCTGATGTGCTTGGTTCTGCAGTGGTGCCACGGCTAGTGCTAGAAACCAATGCCAATGGCTGTGGCAAAGAGCTTCTGTGCACAGCAAGAGATCCCTTGGCAATCTCTGTGGACTTCAGCTTGCTAAAGAGTTCGTCACAGGTCAATGTGTCATAGCCTGTGGACTCCTCAATGCTGGATATCTTCACCTCCCATATGCTACGGTCAAGAGCATAGAGAAGCTTGATAGCCCTATCGTGATCACTGTAAGCAAGCGTCCCGTTGGATCGCAAGTTACTCACTATCGCGTCAAAGCGAGAAAACATGGCATCAACAGATTCACCAGGTGCCTGCACAAACAGCTGATACTGTTGATTGTAGGTGCTTTGGCGCCTGGCCTTGATCTGAGCAGAGCCCTCATGAAAGACAGTGAGTGTAGTCCAAATCTCCCTAGCAGTCCTAAGGTGCTGTACCCTATCAAACTCACTCCGACTCAAACCAATGAACAGTATGTTCCTTGCCTTCGAGTTGGCAATGTACTGATCCTTTTCGGTTTGAGTGGTGCGGGTATCAGGGATGGAGTATTGTGAGTCCACAATCTCCCAAATTGCATTTCCTTGGCTTAACAAATAAGCCTCCATGCGCACCTTCCAGTATGCAAAATCTGTCCCATCGAACAGAGGAATTTTACTGCCTCTATCCATGTCGCCAACAGATCACAAAACCGGTTAAGGTCAACTGGTGATCTTAACCCGCTCTGATACCAATTGTTGGACCGGAAACGGCGACCAGAGGGGGGGTGAATGGGAGCTTTTAAAATTTCGGGCTAAAAAACTTAGCCTTCGGTTCTGTTCTGTCTTCTGCGGAACAGGCTTCGAACACAACCTTCGAAGGTCTGGTTCGGAGGTACTTCGACAGCTCCGAACACAGGCTTCGCAGGAGCAAAAGTTCGAAGCCAAGAAGACTTCGCTCCACTAACAACCCTCGAAAATCTACTCTGCTAAGTCAGTGCAGGCTCCGCACACGAGGTGCTTCGAGCAGGCTTCGCACTTCACCCTTCGCAAGAGTGGACAGCCCTCTGAGGACTTCGACCAAGTACTTGGCGACAGCAACGGGTGCTGGGCTTCGTACCCGAAGGTCTACACGCACACGTAAATGGACTACGCTAAGGGCTTCGACACAAGAAGCACTACGGGACAGAACAGGGCTTCGCTAGTAATCAGCGAGGTCTTGCCTCGTGTTACACAGAGCGACAGCACACTGTAAAGCACACTTCGCGATAAAAACACCCTTCGCCAAGACAGGCTCCGGTGAACTAAAAACTAGCGAGGTATGCAATACGAGCTCAAGCAAAAGCACAAAGAAGCAGGGCTTCGCCGCTTGAACAAGGAACACAAAATGTATTGAACTCAGAATGAATACAGTGAGGTCTGTCTACAGGAGCTCAACAGTAAATGCTCAAAGTGTTAAATGTTTCCTACCGAGCCCCCATATTTATAGCCCACGGCTTCATCCTAAGGAAGTGACTACTTTACCCCTAGGGTTTACAACAGATTTGTCTCTACAGAACTAAGGGGTACAAAAGGTAGTCCACCTTTATTTTGGAGGCTTCTCTGTCAGCTGCAGAGGGGACAGTGTCAGCCTTTTTCAGAACAGACAGTGTCAGCCTTTACAGAGTTGACTTCTGGAACCTCCCATCGCACGCGAGGGTGCGGTAGCTTCGGCGAGAAGCCTGCAGCCTGTTGGCCTTCGCTCCGCCGAAGAAGTCCTTCGATACAGTGACGGTTTTGAGCCGAAGCCGTCAAAGCCCTTGGGCCTTCGCACCACCACCTCCGGAGTGGATCACCACGGCTTCGCAGCTACTCCGAGCTCGAACACCGTCCGTCCGTGTACCGAAGCCATGCATGGCCGAAGCACCTCAAGTCATCCTTACTCCGAAGCCTCACCTTCGGAGTACCACCCTTCGAAGTCCCTCCTTCGTCCAAGGCCTCCGCATGAAGCATTCCATGAGCACTCCGTCGCAGTGCCTCTTCCCGAGCACACTCCTCGACGAGCCCCACCCGGACCATGCCTTCGATGCGCCTCGACTTCTGAGACCTTCGTCGGGTAACCTTCGAGTGTCTCCCTCCGGAGCACACTTCGAACTCCTTGCCTCCGCAGAGGACTTGGTCCACCAACTCCGAAGTCACTCCATCCGGAGTACCTTCGAAGTGCCTCACCTCCGAGGACTTTGTCTCGGAGTACCTTCAGCCGGAGCCACGCTCCGCACTCTCTGCCTTCACCTGGCACGCCTCGACCCGAGGACCGACCCGGACCACCTTCGCAGCCACCGTGACGGAGCTCCCCGCTCCCCTGGCATCAAGCCACCCGCTTGACCCAGGTTCACCCGGCTCGAACCCTGTCCGCCGCCTCCGAAGTCCCTGCGCACCACAGACAAGCAAACAAGTGTATCCAGTACTCCGGAGACCTCTCCGGGTTAGCAACCTCCGGTACACACTCCGGTGTACCGCCCAAAGTACCGAAGCCTTCGGTACGAACCCAGTCATCGCGTACTGTCGGACCCCTCCGACAGGCACACTCCGCTGCGCAGCTGCAGCAAGCAAACACCGAACACACTCCGGTGACACACCTCCGAACACCCTTCGGAGGTACCACCTCCGAAGCCCCTTCGGAGGTACCCTTCGAACAGAGGGTAAATAATCCTGTCAATCACTCATCACATACACCGAAACCACCCTTGGTTTCTCACTAAGGAACATGGGTAGGTCAATGAGTTGGTGGCTATGGTCCAGCGTCTTTGGGAGAACAACGTCACATGACTCCATGTGGTGGTAAACTTCTTGCTTTGCCAGGTCGTGCCTTTGAAGCAATGACTTCATTCCGGGTATGAGTAGTCGGATCCCGGTGATCCAACTAGGGAGTCGACTGAAGAATTGACCGGGACTGAGGAATAGGCGAGGGCACAGAGCTTCTTCAGCGGCAAGGTCGAAGTTCAGAGAGCCATTGGTTGTCATCCCTTCCGTCTCAGGTTTCCCCGACCAAAGGTAATGTTTTTCCCTTTTTCCGTTGGCGTTTGATGAAGTTTGTAGATGGTCTTTGAGTTTTTGACCCCGGGCTGTGTAGGGTCGAGTCGCCTTCGTCTCTATGCCTTCATTTCTGGAGCACCCCTAATCGGTCAGGCATAAGGACACTGGGCTGGATGAAGACGCATCCGGCAGGATGAGGAAGGGCAAGGAAACTTGCTCTCCTCCGGCGAAGAAGTCAGTAGAACCCTTGCCCGGTCGTCGGTCGACCTAGAGCTCGGCCAAGGTGGCGGTGAACAAGGGGTTGGCGTAGGGACCTCCGAAGATCCCTTCGTCCTTCGTCAGAGTGGTGGGTGCTGACTCGGAGACTTCTGAGAGGACTCTTTCAGCAACCGGGGCCGTAGTGTCATTTTCTTCCATGTATACCCCACCTCCGCCTTGACATTCATGACCGCCACCTCTTCTTTTGGCCTTGTCGACTGGTTTTGCTCTCGGTGCGGGACCTAGCTCGCGGACGAAGAAGATGGTGTTCCGGTGATCGACATGGTGAGGATGTCAGGAGGTAGTTGATCTTCTTAAGCATCTCCTTCATAATCATCTTTGGATATTTTCTTCGGCAGCGCTGAAGAATCACTGCTACCCAAATTGAGTTCAGTCGAGGCAACCAATGTCGCTGCGTCGATCACCGACTTGGTTGAGGAGCCATGCTGAAGAGTATGGGCCTCATGGCTCTAGATGTGATGAGTGATTGTCAACGGAAGTCAAAGAGGACTGAAGAGAAGAGAAGACCCGCTGTTTCTAGGCTGCATGTGACTCAGGTACACGGGCAGCGAGTGACTGTCGGGCAGAGGGGCCGCGAAGGTGGGCTGGCCCAATCCGGGTACATGGGCTAGGAGCAGCAAAGGATCCACTGGGCTGTTGACCGGGATTGACTCAGGTACATGGGCGGCGAGCGATTGCTGGGCTGAGAGAGCTGCGGAATCGGGCTAGCCCAATCCGGGTACCCGGTGCGAAGATGGTGGACGCTTTGTCAGTTTCGGTGCAAAACTGACGACCGCTGATCTCGGATCTGACCGTTCTGAGGCGAAGCCGTAGCCGCTACGAAAGCTCCGCTTCAGGATAAGTCATCTGTATTTAGGAGTTTACTATTTTGCCTTTAGGCCCACAGTCCGTCAGTCGAGTCAGTAAAATTTCCTAAGGGCATTTTGGTATTTTCCATTTTATTTCAGCGTCTGTAAAAACCCTAAGGGTCTTTTGGTATTTTCATAGGCTATTGGGCTGCCTATAAATAGGGCCCCAATCCCTAGGGTTAGGGTTACCATTTCTGAAATCACTTTACTAATACAAAAGATTGGGTCACCTTTTTGGCGTTCATCCTCCTAGTGCTTGTTCTTCTCCGCCGTCACTGCTCATCATGCGCATGTCAGAATCTGTATCTCAGGCACGCCAAGAAATCAATTGATCAGGTTTTATTCTTCCTGTTTTCTTCCGTTGAGCGTTGCTGTGGCTTCAGTTACCTGAGACCTCATTATGCGTGCCTGTTTATTCATCTGTGTGCTAGTTCTACTGTTTCGGTTTTTGTGCGCCTGAAGTAATTTTTAGTTTCGTTACTGTCTTGACTGCGTGGCTGGTCTATTTTGTGCGATTGATTGCATTGAGGAGCAGCAGGCTAGCAAGCAAGGTTTTTGCGCTAGATTTGTTTTATCTTCTTTAGCCATAGCTGTGTGCTTGGTCTGCTCGTTCTACAGCACGACAGCTAAAGAGTTCTCAGAAGCCAACCCAGCAGTGCAGCAGGTAAGAGATTAATATTTTACTGTGCTATGTGGTACTAGCGTGAATAGCTTTTTGTCTAGTAGACTCGTAGCTAGTTTGCTCAGGAGCTATTTGCGTTGCTGTTGATAGATGTAGCATGCGTACAGGTTTTTTCCTAGCTTGTGGAATAGGCAGTTGTAGCTGTAGACTACGGAGTAGCTGCACAAGTCACGGCTAAATAGCGTTTTTCAGGCAGTAGCTTCATAGCTCCATCGAACTGTTCTAGTGCATAGCTTCGTTAGCTAGCTCTTATTTCCTGTTTGCAGTAGCACGACTAGTCTCGTAGATAGGGATGGATTATACGGATTGAAACGAATCCGGATAGTACTATTTACCACATTTTAATTCGAATATGAATACGGATTCGGATGTTCTCGAATACGAATACAAAATGGATGTTTCGAATACGAATATGTATTCGGATGTTTACTCGATTTAACTCCAAATGTTCGTTGTTTCACAAAATTTTTAAAAATCCAAAGGGTACAATATACCAAATTAGAATAATAATTAATAAGAAACAATGATACACAATAAACCATGCACAAAATAAATTTTTAAACAACACTAGCTAAAATTAATCATACGCAACAACCAATAAGAACTACATAAAGTCTTGAACTGAAATTCATCATACATTTCAACCAACAAGAACACACAAATTGAGTCCAGGTGCGCAAATGCAGAAAAAACAGGCGGCAATTTGGAAAGAATTGGCTGAATTTTATTGTTTTTAAAAATTAAACATTTTACAAAATTTATTAACATCCTATATGATAAATTTCTCAAAACATTTTCAAAATTTCATCATGGTATCTAAGTATAATATTATAATACTATGACAAGTCTCATATTTTTCAGACTTTATTTGATTTTTTTATAATTAAAAAACTCTTAAGCTCCACATTACTCATGAAGTGTTGTAACATAAATTTTTTAACATTTCTTTAAATTTAGTGGATAACAACTAAAAATGGACACAAAATAATGAATGTGATTTTTCTATAAATTTTAGTGCATTATTTTAGGTACTTGCAGTTCAAATTTCACATATTCCAATTTAAATACTAGAAACACAATTAACGAGTTAAAAATAGCAAATGGATCTAGAAAAATACAAACAATTTATATGGTATGAGATATGTTGTATTTTGATTATATAAAAAAATTCAAGTTAAAACAAATATTTAACCATAAATTTACTTTAAACCATAACCTATTCCTTCTAAAAACTCTATTTCCTCTTAAGAGAATCTCAGATTTCTTAACATCCTATATGATAAAATTTTCGAAATATTTTAAAAATTTTATCATGATATATACGTATAATATTATAACACTGTGACAAGTCTCGTATTTTTCAGACTTTATTTGATTTTTTTATAATTAAAAAACCCTTAAGCTCCATATTACTAATGAAGTGTCGTAACATAAATTTTTTAAAATTTCTTTAAATTTACTGGATAACAACTAAAAATGGACACAAAAAAGTGAATGTTATTTTTATATAAATTTTAGTGCATTATTTTAGGTACTTGCAGTTCAAATTTCACATATTCCAATTTAAATACTAGAAACACAATTAATGAGTTAAAAATAGCAAATGGATCTATAAAAATACAAACAATTTATATGGTATGAGATATGTTGTATTTTGATTATATAAAAAAATTCAAGTTCAAACAAATATTTAACAATAAATTTATTTTAAACCATAACCTATTCCTTCTAAAAACTCTATTTCCTCTTAAGAGAATCTCAGATTTCTTAACATTCTATATGATAAATTTCTCGAAACATTTTCAAACTTTTATCATGGTATCTACGTATAATATTATAACACTGTGATAAGTCTCGTATTTAAAAAACCCTTAAGCTCCACATTACGGATGAAGTGTAGTAACATAAATTTTTTAACATTTCTTTAAATTTAGTGGATAAGAACTAAAAATGGACACAAAATAGTTAATGTGATTTTTTGATAAATTTTAGTCCATTATTTTAGGTACTTGCAGTTCAAATTTCACATATTCCAATTTAAATACTAGAAACACAATTAATGAGTTAAAAATAGCAAATGGATCTAGAAAAATACAAACAATTTATATGGTATGAGATATGTTGTATTTTGATTATATAAAAAAATTCAAGTTCAAACAAATATTTAACCATAAATTTACTTTAAACCATAACCTATTCCTTCTAAAAACTCTATTTTCTCTTAAGAGAATCTCAGATTTCTTAACATTCTATATGATACATTTCTCGAAACATTTTCAAACTTTTATCATGGTATCTACGTATAATATTATAACACTGTGATAAGTCTCGTATTTTTCAGACTTTATTTGATTTTTTTATAATTAAAAAACCCTTAAGCTCCACATTACCGTTGAAGTGTCGTAACATAAATTTTTTAACATTTATTTAAATTTAGTGGATAATAAATAAAAATGGATACAAAATAGTGAATGTGATTTTTAGATAAATTTTAGTGCATTATTTTATGTACTTGCAGTTTAAATTTCACATATTCCAATTTAAATACTAGAAACACAATTAATGAGTTAAAAATAGCAAATGGATCTGGAAAATACAAAAATTTATATGGTATGAGATATTTTGTATTTTGATTATATAAAAATTCAAGTTCAAACAAATATTTAACCATAAATTTATTTTAAACCATAACTTATTCCTTCTCAAAACTCTATTTCCTCTTAAGAGAATCTTAGATTTCTTAACATTCTATATGATAAATTTATAGAAACATTTTCAAAATTTTATCATGGTATCTACGTATAATATTATAACACTGTGATAATTCTCGTATTTTTCAGACTTTATTTGATTTTTTATAATTAAAAAACCCTTAAGCTCCACATTACCGATGAAGTGTCGTAACATAATTTTTTAATATTTCTTTAAATTTCATGGATAAGAACTAAAAATGGACACAAAATAGTGAATGCAATTTTTCTATAAATTTTAGTGCATTATTTTAGGTACTTGCATTTCAAATTTCACATATTTCAATTTAAATCTTAGAAACACAATTAATGAGTTAAAAATAGCAAATGTATCTAAAAAATACAAAAAATTATATGAAATTATATATGTTGCATTTTGATTATAAAAAAATTAAAGTTCAAATAAATATTTAACCATCAATTTATTTTAAACCATAACTTATTAATACTCACTAACTTAAGTATTCCATAATTATATAAATAATAAAAAACCATTAATATAGTGATAATATATTATCTTGACTCTAAGTTTAATCTGTGTGAAATCCTAAAACGAATACGGATGTATCCATTTCCATATCCACATTCAGCAGAATTCGGATATCCATTTCCATATCCACATTTGTAAAACGAATTCGGATATTTCCGAATGTCATCCATATTTAATTCAGATACGAATACGAATATCCATATTTACAGTAATTCGAATACGAATACGGATAATTCGGATATTCTGACATCCATATCCATCCCTACTCGTAGACAAACCAGGTGCTTGGCGAAGTGTGCGGCATCCTCGAACATTCCGTAGACTTCGGCTGCTGTGACGGAGAGATTGAGGTTTGGAGTTCTTGTGTGGTCCCCACATCGAACAGCACATGCTTTGCTTGTTTTTGCTTGCACAGGATCAAAGTGTACTTCGGGTTGAAAACTCCGGTTCCCAGCTGATTGGAGTCTGCTACTGCCAGCAAAAGACTTTGAAGTCCTATCTTCGGCTCCAAGTCGCAAGCTTCGAAGGGGCTTCGAAGTGCACGTCTTCAGACTTCACGTGACAACTTCGAAGCTGGCTTCGACAGTATGTTGTTCAGACTTCGACACAGTCACAATAGGCTTCGGTACTTCATTTTCAAAATAGGCTTCGACAAGAATTGAACTGGAGACAACTTTGAACAGTAAGATCTCTCGTTTCACGTGCACTTAAATTAAATGCCTGTGATGATTACTTTAGTGAAGCTTGAAATGTCCATGTTTTAAATGCTTTGCTAATCTGCCTATAAGCACTATTTTGGTGTCTTTATTTCTAGGACACCGGTCGTTTTTAGGTTAGATTATTCTTGGACCTGTGGACTGTTCTTTTTTTCTGTTAGTTGTCTGTTGAGGTGCGGTGGGTGTTGGGAGAAGGCCATTGATTCGAAAGAATTTTTTAGGCGCCCATTCACCCCGCTCTGGTCGCTACTTTCGGTCCTACATTGGTGGACCATGTAGCACTGCCGAGGCCACCTGAGGGTTGGAAGTCTCCAATCTCTCAAGCGCGGAAGCTGGCGGTGCTGTGCCGCCCGAGGGTGGAACACCGCCACCAGGTGACAAGTTGGTGTTATGGCCTCCATCGCCAAGGAGATCTCAGGATCCATCGCCGGCTATTGGGACGGTCGCAACAGAGCTTGGTGGGATGAGGGAGGAGGCACCCGCTGCCATAGACGGGATTGTGCCGCCATCCTCTGCTCGCCCTTCGACCCGATGGTAGTCGGGGAGCTTGGGTGAGTGTCTGGAGGCGTTCTGGCACCTTGGTCGGAGGGCAGTTGGACTCCAAGAATGACAGGCTGACGACAATTGGAGAGGGAGAACTGCGTTCTTCGCGAGTAGCTTGATCTTTAGTCCTTTAGTAAATTTCAACACTCTCAATGTCTTGTTGGCAGGATTTGATCATTGATTGTCTTCATCTTTGTGGAACTGTCAGCGTCCGAGGAGCATCTTGAGATGGTCGCCAATCAGGCGCACTGATCGGCTGATGAGGTAGTAGCCGAGAGGGATGCTGCCTTAGCCGAGTTGGAGAAGTCTAAGAAGCAACTCGCTAAGTCAGAAACTTCACCTCAAAAGTGGCTCGTTGAGTACAAAAGTATGGACTCCTTCCAAGAGCTTCCTCATTTATAGCGAATTTTTGTCAATGTATGCCCTAAAAACTTGTTTCGCCCAGTAGAGCTTCATTGCTAGAATGGTGCTCAATTTGTTGATTTGGAGTAGCATCTGGCTGGCACCCAGAAGCATCTGGACATTTACCAGACGTGTGCTAAAATGCTAATCCGAATGGTCGATGATGAGCTCTCGAGCTCGCAGTGGTCGGCGGAGGAGTCTTTGGCTCGACTAGAGGGTGTTGATGATTGGATGAGGCAGATGACTCAGGATTTCATGAGAACAACGACCGGGTATGCGCTCAGGATTGTTTGAGCATTGTATCCGACTGCTCGATTGGATTTCATCTGAGCAGGGTGGCTAGCGCACTTCAAGGAGGCTGATGCCAAAGCCTTGATCTCAGACATAAAATTTTATCCTCTTGCACCTACCGAGTGAACAAAAATATGTTATGACATATTTGTAAGACATTAACATATTAGATGCAACACTGCTTCATCACTTTATATTTTTGCATGGGCCCAACTGGTCGTGATCTTTTGATTATATGACATAGCGTAGTCTTTCTAGCCCTGGGAGACTCAAACCATATGCACGCTTCTCAAAGCCGTCAGTGTTTCGTATAGTTCGTAAGATGTCACGAAGGACTAGTCGGGAATCGATCAATTCGACTCAGCTAGAGCGGATCGTGGATACAGAGTGAATTATCACGGATTCCCGAAAAGAGTTTGCCAGTCAAAGGGCACTTATTAAGCGTCCCGGGAAAGGGTATTCCACAGCTCAGCTAGAGCGGATCTTGGATACATAGTGGGAAGACCGCAACTATCCCAAAAAACGACGCTTAAGAGCCAGAAGCTTGTTAAGCATTCAGAAATAGGGGGACTTCAATGACTTAGCTAGAGCGGATCGTGGATATAGAGTGGGAAGACCGTGACTGATCTGAAAAGCGCGACTTGAATTTGAATAGCATTTCAAATTCTCATAAAGATTAGAGACTCATTTGGATGACTGGCGGCGATCGTGGGGACATTAAATCCCGCAAATCTCGTGGCGTGAAGTCTGGTGGAGAGAATCTTTATGAATCTTTAAATGGCATCGAAGCATGAGGCGTGTCAGGTGGCACACCCTGCATGTCGTCTCTTCGGTTGATGCGACGAGTCATGTTGACCGTGCTTGCATGGCATGTGATTTTGATCGGCATTATATGGAGACTGGTAGAGCGATTCTTGGCGCACCATTAGTGGGACTCCGCCTTTAGCGGGAGGCGGTGATTGGCCTCCCCGCTCCTTGTCTTGGCCTAAAAATAGGCCCCTTTGGCGTTAGTTTCTCCAACACCTTGGCGTAAATCATCCCTTCTCCTTCAGGTTTCTTTCATCAGGAGGAGTTACTCATCCTATGACTTGGCATGATGACTTCTTGATGGACTATCAAGAGCCCCCAGACTTCGGGTGAGTACTTCTCGTTTGTGCATTTTCACGCCAATTTTTGCTAGAGTTTTGATTGTTCTTCTACAAGATCTTTAGGAGAATGTCTTCATGAGCCAACCGTAGCTGTGCTGCTTTGGTGTTCTTGTGATGGGAATGCGAGCCCATGCAGCAACCTTATGGTGGTTCTTAGAGCTATGCTGCGGCCAAGCGAGCCCATGCGACGACCTTATGTCGCGGTTCAGGAAGAAGAGGATGCACATCGCTGGTGATGCACATCTTCCTCGACCCTCTGGTAGGCTCGACGTCGACATACCGGATGGCATCGTTTGGAGATACGCTTCTTCCTCGGCGGATCGTGGGCGTGTATCGGCAAAACTATTAGGAGTTTTGTAATACACCTCCGTCGATCAAAGGGCTTCCTCGTCCTTAGGAACATATCGATACCGTGCGTATGCAATGGAGCTCCCTCCGAGGAAGTTTGATGCTGCTGAGTAGATAAAAAGAATAGTGTAGAATAAATCCTTGTACATCTCATAGAAATGCAATAAAAAACTTCTTCTTTTATCAAGCCTTCTTTTGTTTGTCCGACTGCTTGTAGTGCTGGGCCTCAGCTTCGTCGATATAGCTTGGGTCTGTGTAACATAGGGAACTTGAGCCACATGTGTGTTGTTTAGATCCTTTAGCATCACGGATAGACAAGTTCGAGCGACGGCAGTTGGTCGAAGACAACATGCTAGTAAGAGCCCCGAACAGGCAAACAACCTTCTCAATGACTACGCCAGAGCGGAACATGAATACTATAGTCAGAGTAGTTGCTCGTGACATCTCGAGTGCAGAGTAGGCGTCTAGTGAACTCTGAGAGTTCTAGAGATGAAAACTCGACCTCTTTCTGAGTAAATTGGGTTCGCTTAGTGAGGAGCCATGCTGAATAGTGTGGGCCTCATGGCTCCAGATGTGATTAGTCATTATCAACGATATTCAACGTGGACAGAAGAAGAGAGGAGATCTACTGCGTCATGGGCCTCGTGTGACTTAGGTACACGGGCAGCGAGTGACTGTCGGGCTGAGAGAGCTGCGAAGTCGGGCTGACCCAATCCGGGTACATGGGCTAGGAGCAGCAGAAGACCCATTGGGATGTTGACCAGGATTGACTCAGGTACATGGGCGGTAAGCGATTGACGGGCTGAGAGAGCTGTGGAGTCGGGCCGGCCCAATCTGGGTACCTGGTGCAAAGTCGGTGGAGGCTTTGTCAGTTTCGGTGCAAAACTGATGACCGTTGATCTTGTATCGGACTGTCCAGAAGAGAAGCCATAGTCGCTACGAAATCTTAGATTCCAGATAAGTCATCTGTAAATAGGAGTTTACTATTTTGTCCCTAGGCCTACAGTCAGTCAGTTGAGTCTGTAAAAATATCCTAAGGGCAGTTTAGTCTTTTCCTTTATTTCAGCGCCTGTAAAAAACCCTAAGGGGCTGGTGGAATATTCCTAGCTATTGGGCAGCCTATTAATAGGGCCCCAATCCCTAGGGTCAGGTTACCCTTTCAAGGAATCACTTTTTAATCAAGGATTGGGTCATTTTGTTTCCTGCGTTCTCTCTCCTGTTCATGCGTGCGCCGCCAGGAAGTTTCCTCTTGTTTCTTCGTGAGTTCATCTTGATTATTCTTTGGTCTTGATGATTTTATTCCTGCTGTTGTGTGTGCAGCATTTCGTTAACAGCTCTGCAGTTTCGTTTTGCGTGCAGCCATTTTATTCCTGAATGAAAGCTTCTCTGGATGCTTCTGTTCTTCACGTGAGTAGTACTAGTTCTTGCATACAGCAAGTAGTACCTACTCCCTGTAGCTACAGTACGCTAGTTTGCTAGCCTTGCTTTTTCCTCATAGCTTTTTGATCGAACAGATAGGGTCTAGCTTTTTCTCTGGCTGTTTCTGGCGAAGTTCCTTTTCTGTGCGAAGTCCTTCAGCTCTATGAAGCAGGCTTCGACCTGACTTTTTCGAAGTCTTTGCTAAGAACTTTGAACTCCGAACTCGAACTGTGAATCTAGCTTCAAAGTATGTTCTGTGTTTAGTGTTTATTCTTTGACATACTTTGGCACTTTTGCGAAGCATACTTCGACAGGCTTCGAAGTTAGCTTCGAAGCATGTCTCTCTGGTAGACTTCGCTCGGAGTGTGTTTTCTGAGGTCCTTCTGCTGCTATCTTATTCGAGGGTCACAGTTTGTGGGTTCGGAGCTTGTCATTCGAAGTTAATCCTTGGTTCGAAGGTTACCATTTTGATTGTCATACCTCGATCAAGCTAGCTTCGAAGGTAGAGTGTAGGCTTCGATTTGATCTTGCTGCTGTGTGTTTGGCTTCGCTTCTCTTTCAAAGGTTGCTTTTCTGTGAACTCTGTTCGAAGCTTTCAGATCGAAGTATAGGCTTCGAAGTACACTGTTTGAAGCAGGCTTCAATACTTTCATACTTCGCTTTCTGCCACACTTGAACTAGGCTAGCTTCCTCAAACCTTCGGCACTTCAACGACAACCTTCGCTAGACTTCGACAAGGGACTCCGAAGCAGGCTTCGACACTGCGAAGCAGGCTTCGACACAGCGAAGCAGGCTTCGCCAAGTTTCGAACAGGAGACAAATTTGATCAGTAACTTCTCATCTCTTTTCATGTACACTTAGATCATCTGCTGAGAAGTTTGATCTGCCATGTTTTGAATATCTTGTTTATCTACCTATTAGCACTATATTGGTGTTTCTCTGTTTTTGACACCGGTCGTTTCTAGGCAAGATACTTTTAGACTTGGTTGATCTGTTCTGCTACTTTGTCTCTTGAGGTGCGTTGGGTGTTGGGAATAGGTCATTGATTCGAAAGAATTTTTTAGGCGCCCATTCACCCCCCTCTGGTCGCTACTTTCGGTCCTACACTTAGCATGGGGACTAGAGCCTCTCACGTGTCGGCATAAACTGTCTGTGTTACTCATGATCGGGAGATGACACTACTACTCATGGGGAGTATGAGTCATCGAGGCAATCTAGAAAAAACCAACACTCGCTGGGTTAGAGTGGGTCATGACCGCGCAGTAGAGGTGAAAGGGATTCTAGCATTCCAGGAGACAAACAATAGCGGGGCCAGAGCGGGTCATGGACACTCGGCTAGAGTGGTGGCGATCAAGCCTCTTCGCAATAGACGAGTTAGAGAAGCTCATGACCACATAGCTAGAGTGAAGAAATTCCGGTGATCTCGTAATAGCCGGGCCAAAGTGGGTAATGGCCTCCCAGCTAGAACGGTGGCGTTCGGGCATCTCTGCAATAGCTGAGTCAAAGCAGGTCATGACACATAGCTAGAGCGGAGGTAGTCGGGCGATGTCGTAATAGCTAGGCCAGAGCAGGTCATGGCCTCCCAGCTAGAATGGTGGCATCCATTCATCTCCACAATAGCTGAGTCAGAGCGGGTCATGACCATATAGCTAGACCGGAGTCATTCGAGCGATCTCGTAATAGCTGGGCCAGAGCGGGTTATGGCCTCCTAGCTAGAATGATGGCATTCTTTCATATCCTCAATAGCTGAGTCAGAGCGGGTTATGACCACATAGATAGAGTTGAGGCATTCGGGTGATCTCATAATAGCCGGGCCAGAGCAGGTCATGGCCTCCCAGCTAGAACGGTGGTGTTCCTTCATCTCCGCAATAGCCGAGTCAGAGCGGGTCATGACCACATAGCTAGAATGAAGGAATTCGGGTGATCTCATAATAGCCGGGCTAGAGTGGGTCATGGCCTCCCACATAGAACGGTGGCATTCATTCATCTCCGCAATAGCTGAGTCAGAGCGGGTCATGACCACATAGCTAGAGCGGAGGCATTTGGGCGATCTCATAATAGTGGGGCCAGACCAAGTCATGGCCTCCTGGTTAGAACGGTGTCATTCGTTTGAGCTCTACAGATTGTGATATCCAAAAAGGCAAATATCTTTATTATTGAACAATAACAAAGACTTATCTCGCTTGTGGATAAAATCATCTAAGATGCTCGATATTCTAGGAGTTCACCAGCTTCTGGCCAACCTCACTATAGGACTGAAAGTAGCAACCAGAGGGGGGGTGAATGGGTGCCTAAAAAATTCTTCCGAATCAATGACCTAATCCCAACACCCAACGCACCTCGACAGACAGACACCAGTAGCAAAGCAGATCACAAGTACTAAAGTTGTCTAGCCTAAAAATGACCGGTGTCCTAATTAAAAAGATATCAACTACGATATTAAAAATAAAATAAACTAAACAAAAATAACTGCAGTAAATAAAAATGTGTTCTCAAAATATTTAATAAATACTTGATGTGCACAGGAAAACACCTAGATATATCAATAAATATTCATATTGCAATATGACAATAAAGTACTAATCAAGTAAATAAATCATGGATCATTCAGAAATAAATTCAGAAATAAAACCGATGAGTTGTACGTAAATCGAGAATGAAATAAATGTGACTAACTAATTTTTTCTTTTTATACGGACAAACTAAAAATACTTAAATAAATAATATGTGAGCACTAACAAGGTTTTAGCAGCCAAAAAATTAATCTCGAAATCGCTAATCAGATTAGTATGCTAATTAATTAATCTTAGCTGAAAAATAGGAGATTAGATCAGAAAAAACAATTACTTGCGTTTTGCTGTTGCTTGGTCTCCGCCTCGGTAAGCGTCGCAAGATGCTGCAGAAGCCGACGCCAGAAGCTGTTCGCCACTTCTTTGTTCTTCCGCCCGCAGACGCTAAGTCAGAGAAGCCTGCTCGTGGACTTCAGTGCCTCCTGCCGCTGCGTTGAACCACATAGTACTCCTGATGCAGAAAATAAATTTCCCAACGATCGTCGCGCCAAAGACAGCTCATGCTTGTGCCGTGGATGTAGGACCAAAAGTAGCGACCAGAGGGGGTGAATGGGCGCCTAAAAAACTCTTGTGAATTAATGGCCTACTCCCAACACCCAACGCACCTCAAACAACAATCAGCAGAAACAAAAACAAAACACAGATACCAAAAATAATCTAGCCTAAAAACGACTGGTGTCCTAATTGAAAAGACACCAACACAGTGCTTAAAGGCAGATTAAAGTCATTCACACAACAAAAAGCATTTTCATAATAGTTTCACCAAATCACAGATAATCTATCAAGCACATAAAGATATCCATCATTCATAGGCTATTGATGACCATGAACAAGCACAATGTTAATCACACTTAAAATGACAAGATAAAAGTAGACAATAACAATGCTCTAGAAATATCAGTGAGTATTCATGATTTAATCTAACAATTAACTACTGATCAAGTGAATAAATCATCGACCATCCAGAAATAAAAATGTACTGCACGTGGATCGAGAAAAGCAATTAGTACTAACCTTCTGTCATGTTCGTGGCGGAAGCTTCTAGGATCTACAACGCGGACGAAGCTCCTCGTAATCCGTGCCCATGCAAAACCCAGCCGAAGCCTTCTCCGGTTTCCTTTGCCGTGCCGATGCAGTGCTCCAAGCTGTCTAGCCGCAGGCTACAACTACTGCTGTGAAGACAAAGGCTAGCCTCCTGTAGCGCACATGCCAGGTGCTAGCGCTAGCGGGCTATGCTGTAGCTAGCCACGTCGTAGGCTGCGCTAGCCGCTGCAAGCTGCTTCCGTGCTGTGATTTCTAAACCGATGAATACATGCCGACGGCAGAAAACAGTGGAGAAGATGGGAAAAAGTGACCCACGAATTTCAGAATTGGTAAAGTGATTTCTCAAAAATGGGTAACCCTAACCCTAGGGTATTGGAGCCCTTGTATAGGCAGCCCAATAAATGGGAAAATGCAAAAATACCCCTAGGGTTTTTACAGACACTGAATAAAAAATAGAAAAGACCGAAATGCCCTTAGGATTTTTTACAGACTCGACTGACAGACTATGGCCCTAAAGGCAAAATAGTAAAAACCTAAATAAAGATAACTTGTCCTGATGCGGAGCTTTCGTAGCAGCTACAGCTTTGTCTCAGAACGTCATCTGCCCGCCACTGCTATGGCTAGCAGCAGTGGTGGGCAGATGACGTCAGCGTTCCCATCACTACTGTGTTTTCCCATTACACAAAAATGTTATAAACCTTAATTTAATCAGCCCCACAAACAAAAACACAGAAATATACAGCTTTACATAGCCATCCACATCCACAGTAGCAACACAACCACATAAATTATTATCAGCTCCAACAACCATCCACAGCACCAACACAACATCAACACAACACCAACCCATCTCATCAATTTACAAATTTACAAAGTTTACATTTATCACACATCAAGTTTACATCTATCAAAACTTCAAAATTAACAATTGTTCATAAATACATGCTCATTTTGTTTAATGTTTCTTCTCGGAAGGCCAACTCTTATCTTGCGCATCTTCTTTTTGCTTCTGAGCTTCAAAATTCTTGGAAATTTGTTGTTCTTGCCTTTTAGGTCTTTCGGCCCAACGTCTTAGAGATGGATGCTTGGCCACTTCACCCTCAGGATTGAAGAATACTCCATGCTCATGAATAATTTCATGCATCATGAAGCGGCACATCCTTGATATGATTCCATACATTTTTGCATCAGAGAGTTGGTTATTCTCGGCAATAGTTGATAGATGTGATGTCTGCATACATAACATATAAGTACATATGTTGCATACTTTCTTAAGTCATTGCTCATAAAATCACAAGTGTAATACTCGCAATGCACCGAACCAGGAAGTTGTTTGTGACACTTCAAAATAGACAAAGTTAGAATGATATATAGTTTGGCTTTATTATTTGAATTAAGAAATTTCAAAATATAATCTTACCGGATAGTTAGTTCTAATATGCATTTCTTTCGGCCTTTGTGGATCATGTGGGCCATGTAACTTTTCCACGTAATATTTATATGCACTCTGAAGAACATTTATTATATCTTGATATTGTTTTCTAGGTTTGTCGAGAGAGTCGAGCACCCAAACCCTGGAGTTCTTCGGGTATATCATAAGTGCAACCCAATGATCACCATCGAAAGAAGTAATATGTGATTATGTTAGTTTCATAATCGATAAAATGTGATTAAGTGGATATAGTGGGTATACTTACTTAAAGTTATATGCCTCGCTTATCATTTCTCTGTCCATCCATTGAAACATGCACCACGCAATATACAACACAATACAATTCCTTTTATTCTTCTTAAGTGCGTCTTGTTCTTTATTGAAAACCTTCCTTTGAAACTTTTTTTGACCCGCACTCCAGTACTTTGCACTGTTCTGGTTTAGTACTAGGTTCAGTGTACTTTGACTTATTAATGATGGGTTCAAGTACCCATATTGTTTAGACTTATCATTACATGAATTAAAATTGCATGTGTTATGAAACACTAGTCAATATAAGACATGATTGTTTTTTGCTTTGTATTGACAATGTAAAAACTACTTACAGGCACTAGAGCATCATGCTTGTGGTGTCGGTTCGCTTTAGACAGAACATCCGGTGGAAGTCATCGAAAAATAGTGCAAGATTAAACTCTGGGAAGTTGAATACTTATTTTGGAACCTTCACTTCTATTTGCATAACTCCTAACGAAGACGCTTCAAGATACCAGTCATGAAATGATTTCATCTCTCAGTTCATACTTTTAAGTACTCATTGGGGGTAAGAATGGTTTGCCTGGTTCGTACTCGATAAAATCATCGTCTCAGTAGGTCCATTGATCCACAGAAAGTGAGCCCTGCTTTTGTACTATAGCCTTTAAGTGAGCCTCTATGGGCATATAATTTAAGCATTTCAGGTAATAGAACCGACTCTGTCACTTGAGGCTCGGCCATTGGAACTGACTATTTCACTTGATCAGGCTCGGCCGCTAAAACTGACTCTTCCACTTGATCAGGCTCGAGCACTTTAGGTTCTAATACTTCCTCCGACACGTGTTGTTGAGCCATTTGTGGATCTAGCACATTTTCGAGCACGTGTTCCTCAAGTTCTTGAGCCATTTGACGATCAGCCACTTTATCGGGCACTGGTTCCTTCTCTGCCTCTTCCTTCATCTCACGCTCATCCATAGGTGATAAAGATCTTATATTTTGCATATCTTGAGATGAAGGATATGTGGGGGATTGCGACGAGAAAATAGGCGATTTACTCTGAGAACTTGTCGGAGACTTCCTCTGGAGTAATTTGATATCTCGGCTCGCCCATAAGACAAAGTTATTCAGTTCATCTCCGATTGTCTCAATCCCCTCATCAGGCATTGGAATATCCAGGGGGTCATTGATAAATCTATCGTTGATGATCTCATTGACCTGAACCATGGTATACTCCGCAGGAATAGGCCAATTGTGAAATAGATCCCCAGGCATAGCAATGCCTCGTGCAGCCTCTTGGGAATGCCCTTTGTGTCCAATTGGTACATAAAGATTGCATGGTGTGTCCTCTTTGATATAATTTACAGGAAATTTCTCTTGTACTGATCCAACACTGCTTGGTACGTCAAGTCATACCTCTGGCATAACTATTTGTCCCGCTATAGCATGCATGATGTTTGGATTCTCACTAATAAATTCGAAAAAGTGTCTCTCCCACTCTGCACGGTGCTCTGCGGTGTTGTCTGTGCGTGCTTGATGCTTCTTGTTTGTGGCACCATCCTATTTCTTGAAAGTATTTTTCCAGGGTGCTATAGAAGAGACACCTCGGGTGCGCACTCGATGTTCCTCGTTTCTGAGAGCAGATGTAAGCTAGTCATTACATCCCTCGGGCTTAAACTTTCCATCCTTCTCCAACTCAGCGATTTCCTGTGCTTTCTAAAATACTTCACTAGTCTGTGAGTCGGAGAGGATATATTGGTCCTCGAGTGTTTTTTTAGCTCGACCTAGGAGCCATCTCTCAGTGTGCTGATCAGCACCTGAAAACTGTTCAGGTAACCCAGCCACACGGTCCTCCTCTTCCTTTCTACTCCACTCATCCTCCTTGGCCTTATATCCACCAGGGCCAAGTTTATATAGGAACTTATTCTTCTTATTAAGCTCTTTGAACATAATGATCTCTTGTTTGGCTTCTTCTGAGCAATGCTGTAATTTAAATTCGTTCAATTCATTTGACGTGATAAAGCCATAGTCGTCGAGCGGCGACTCTCCTATTTGAAGGTACTAGGTGATTAATTTAGTCCTGAATGTACGAAGAGATTTCCCGATAGTCTTTAATGTGGCAGCTTTAGCATCTTCTAAGTGATCTTTCGGGAATTTATAATGTATTTTTATATGCTGCCACAATTCGTTCTTTGTAACTTCAGGGACACTCTTCTAGTTTTTCCAAACTATTTTACATTGCTCCCTAGCAAGACATCCACAATAGTTGTGCCACTTAGCTGTGATTTATTTCGGCTTCTTTGGAGCCCCATCAACATACACTTCTTCAACCTCGTAGATAGCTGTATGCAACTTGTTCTTCTCCCGTTTTCCTCTCCTCTTCGCATTTGCAGAGGATGTAGTGGCAGCAGGCTCAACAGCTGTTGTCTCAGATGAATCAACATCTGGGACAATATTTATTCTTTTCTCGACTTGGAATAATCAACGCTTGCTTCCTCGCTTTGGACGATCCTACGACGATAGACAATGTGATCTTCAGGAATGTAATCCTCGGTTAGAAGCTGCTCTGACTTGTTACTAATGCAATAATTACCTCCGCTTGAGCTTCAGGAATGTAATCTTCATCGGCGTCTTCTCTCGTTCGCTTCTTCCAAGGCTCCACTGGATGTGGATCCTCCGGAGAGTGGTACAAAGATTCTCTATCAAATGATCCTTCAGATGAACCCTCTTTATTTGTTTTTGCAGGAGACTCGTAGATGAGCTCCTCGACGGGACATCCTTCTTCCACCATAGATGAACTATTCATAGTTAAGAGGCTAATGTATCAAAATTTTGGTTATGTAAAAAAGGTCCGTTGTCATATTTTCATGTACGAAACAATGCACAAAGTTGTCGAGGCCTCAACATATTTTGTGTTGTTTTTCAAATATGTTCATGGCTGCCATGGAACCCATGGGCACATCCATACCCTGCCAGCAGCACAAGAAAGAAGAAGTTGTTGCAAGGGTATGGATGTGTCCCACGACTTTGATGACATACATGAGATAACTAAATAACAATTTGCATCATAGGCCTCATCCCTAATCATTCATATTTTCATGTACGAAACAATGCACAAATTTGTTGAGACCTCATCATATTTTGTGTTGTTTTTCAAATATGTTCATGGCTGCCATGGAACCCATGTGCACATCCATACCCTGCCAACAGCACAAGAAAGAATAAGTTGTTGCAAGGGTATGGATGTGTCACATGGCTTTGATGACATACATGAGATAACTTACTAACAATTTGCATCCTAGGCCTCTAAAAGGAATTGTAGAATCCAATGTTGGTCTTCAGGCATTTCAAATCTCTAAGTTTGTTTACAAAATCATCACATGACTTCACATGCCGGATGCACTTGAGGATTAGTATTGTAGCTTCAGAAGTAATAGCGGTGGCCTCATGCATCAGTAGTCAGCTATTACTTCTGAAGCTACTATACTAATCCTCAAGTATTGTTGTTCTCTCTCTCTAGTACTGTTGTGTTAAATTAGATTCTGCACAAAGTTGTTGAGGCATCAGCATATTTTGTGTTGTTTTTCAAGACTGATCTGAGAGTAAGCCTACCATTGGGGACGGTATGGGTATACCCATGTTTCCCTATATTCATATCCATAACAAGTCTTACCCAATCTTACCCTCCCCAATTCTCCATTACCCAAAATTCCCCATACCCATTGGTTAATTGAGTAAAACATATTGTAAATAAGGCACTATTGTCCATTACCCTCCCCTCCTCAATTCTAATTGGATAATACCCATACCCTCCCCACTCTAAATGGGTAAAACAATTTTTACCCATACCCTCCCCATATCTTATGGGTATGGGTTTGAATAATGGTTAAGGGTACCCAATGGTATGGGTTTGAATAGCTAGCAGCATGCAACTTGCATTGTTTGATATCAACTCACCAAACAATGCCAGCATGCCAACTGGAGCTAGCTTATCGGTCACAAGTGCTTGCATGCATATATATACATATGTATATATCTGCTGCTAGCTATATATATCTTAATAATGTTTAGCTTTTCTTTCTTAATTTGATGTCAGGGTCAGATCCACATTACAGTTAAATTAGAAGAGTTTGAATATATGAAAAACTATATAAAACAACAATTCTACAGGAACTAGATATATAACAAGTGTTGACTACAGTTCTGTAGGACTATATATACATACATATAAACATGGGATGAGTTGCTTAATTTTTCATAACTAGCATCCACTATGGATCTAGATATCCATTTAGGTAGAAGCATGTATAAAGCATTTCACTACTCGTTTGTAGTACTTTCATAACAAGCTACTCATCATGCAAGACAAATAAGAGAAAGTCTTGGTACATGATTTTGCTCTCAAAGCTACAGTAGAGGAAAATATGGAGCAGACAGTGCCACTTCATGCAGAGCCACTTCACACACTCACATGCACAAGATTTTGCTCTCAAATCTTACTTTACTCATGTACTGCGCTACAGTGCCTATGTATGCTTGGACATGCATGCATGGTTTGAGTTATAGCTTACAAATTGCCTTAATTTTAGAAATATATTTGCTTATAAACTCAGTAGGCAACAAGTTCGATATGATGAAGTTGGACATGGCCTAAATACAGCCTTGTAAACCCTAGTTGTATTAGTTAGTTAATTTGACCATAAATTCATGTCGTTCAATCGTTCATTAACACCAGATCACACATTTAGCAGTTTGGGCAGACTAATCCACATATATTGTGTGAGAAAAATAAAATGGAACCGAAGCCAGTGTCATACCAGTGGCGGCGGCGGGCTCTAGGGGCGCCGACGGGCTCCGGTGGTGGTGACGGGCTGGCTCCGGTGACAGCAACAGGAAATGGTGGCGGCGGTGGTCTCCGAGGGCAGCAGCGGTCTCCGGGGCCGGCAACGGGGATGGAATCCAAGGCGACGAACTCCGGGGTGACGTCGACGAGCGGTGAGGATGGGCTTCGGGGGCAGCGGCGACGACCTCTGTGGGCGGCGGTGATGGGCGGAAGGCGGCAGTGCGATGGTGACGACGAGCTCCAGGACGACGATGACGGGCGGAGGGCGACAACGCGGGATTTGATTTGCAAATGTAGTTAGGTTTTCGGAGAGGGTGGGAGTGAAAAACTTATATAGGTGGATTAGTAGTGGCAGGCAAGATGACATCATCTTGCTCGCCACTACTATTTCTCTTAGTAGTGGCGGGCAGTGACATCACCAGCCCACCACTACTAATCCGCCTACCGCTGACGTTCGACTTAGTAGGGGCGGGCCGCTGACGTCACCCGACCACCACTACTAAGAGAAATAGCAGTGGCGAGCTGGTGACGTCAGCATACCCGCCAGTGATTAAACCCGACCACCACTACTAAAAAAATGTTTCAATATATATTTTATACTTAATTTTTGTTATTAATTTTCTTAAGGAATTTTTTGATTAGATTAGACATATATTAACTATAATTAAATAATAACATATATTACCAATATCTTAAACAAAATGACACTGGTGGCCTGCTAGTGTTATACACATTAATGACATAAATAAAAACATATATTACCAATATCTTAAACATAAATGACACTACCAAATGACATAATTGATTTTACAAATACGCACAATCTCTTAAGCTAAACATAAATGATCTAGCCTTGCACTAATTTTCTATCGCCATCAGTACGTAGATAAGGAATCACACTACCAAATGACAGTTTTGCTTCAACCACATTGATCCTTGATATGTCAACGAAGAACGGCACCTCATCAAACTGATTGTATTCTTCTTCGTCTTCGACTCCATCAACTCCAACAATTCTTTGTTTTCCTGTAATAACGATGTATTTCTTCTAGTCTTTAGGATCAAGTATGTAAAATACCTGTGCCACGGATTGAGAGAGTATCCAAGGATCATCTTTATAACCCACCTTATTAAGGTCAACTATCATAAACCCATAATCATCCACCTCCACACCTTCTAGATGTCTAACCCACTGGCACTTAAATACAGGGATTTCTATAGAGTTCCCGTAGTTAAGTTCCCATATTTCTTCGATGTATCCATACTAAACATTCTTTTGTCCAGTGTTGTCTTTCTGCATCTGCTCTGACGCCACTATTTTGGCGCGGACTCTTTTGATCCTTTGCTTTGGTATAGAATGTGAAACCATTGATGTCATACGTTTGCCATGTTTTAACCATGCTCAATGGTCCATAAGACAATTTATTTATCATCATCTCTTCGTCGGTTTCTCCAATCGAAAGGTTTAGATTCCTCAACCATGATGTGAAATGAATTTTGTGCTCTTTCATAATCCATTGTTCATCGCGATCTTCATTATTTTCATGAAGCTCTTCCAGGTGTTGTTCAACATATGGTCTCATAATTGCCAACTGATGCATGACACTGTAATGTGATTCTCTTACTGTTTGGTAGCTATTGTCTTGTATGATTTTCTTGCCTTTAGTTCCTTTACCGATGAGTCTTCCATGGTGCTGGGACACGGGAACTCCTATTGGTTTTCCATCTCTTATGTAATATGCATAGCACTCAATGACTTCCTCAATCGTATAACCCTTTATCATGGAACCCTCTGGATAAGCACGATTTCTTACATAACCCTTGAAGATAACCATGAGATGCTCGTACGCATACATATTGTGCAGGTACGTTGGACCAAGAACAAAGATTTGGTCTGCTATATGTATCATATAGTGCTCCATAATATCAAAGTATGAAGGAGGAAAGCACATCTCAAGCTGACACATAGTCTCTCTCATTTATTTACGTAATTCATTTAACTCTTCGAGGTCGATCACCTTCTTTGATATGATGATGAAGAAGTGACACATGCATGTGATCACAATCTTTAGAAATGAATGTTTGATTCCTCTTACTGTGATGGCGAGAAATAACCCAAGCATAACATGACAATCATGAGTGTTGTAGCCGCTCATCCTTAGATCTGCTACGGAGACAATATTTTTTATGTTTGTTGAGAATCCTGTTGGAACTCTGATTCCATGTAGACACCTGTAGATTGATCTTTTCTCATCAATTGTGAGGTTATAGCTAGCAGCAAGAAGGAAAAAATTTCCATTGGCCCTTTCCTATGGGTGAAGCTCGGGTCTAATTCCGAGAATTTGAAGGTCCCTTCGTACTTTGAGTCCATCTTTTGACTTGCCCGGTATGTCTAACAAAATACTTATGGTGCTTTCGAAGACATTTTTTCTCAACGTCCATTGTATCGATAGCATGACCAATCTCCAACTCCTTCCAATAGGGCAAGTACATAAAGAAGATTGACTGCTTTTTAAATGGAGCGTCCTTTGAAATTTTTTCAGATTTCTTACTCTTCTTTCCGAAAACAACTTTGATATTTTTCACCATTCGAATAGAAATTTGTCGTCTCGATGTCGTGACGGCTGCCCAAGGTCGATTGTACCGTCGAAATGGTTCATATTTCTTCGATATTTGTGGTTTCTTGGTAAAAATCTGCGGTGTATCATATATATTGTCTTAACGAATGATGGAAGATGCACAGATTATGTCTGGTCCACACACACTACACATGTTGTCTTTCCTTTAACCTGTCCTATTAGGGACATACGCCTCGGGTTATCAGTTATGGTGTAAAAGATCATGGCTCTTAGATTGAAGTGCACTTTCTTATGCTCATCCCACACATGGACATCATGTTCCCACAGATGTTTCATATCCTCCATCAAAGGTTCTAGAAAGACATCAATGTCATTGCCAGGTTGTTTTGGACCGGAAATTAGAGTTGTGAGCATAAGGTACTTCTTTTATGGCACAACCATGATGGAATGTTGAACAAGCACAGAAAGACCGGCCATGTACTATGTGGGTTCCTCATCTTACCGAAGGGATTCATTCCATCCGTGCTAAGTCTCGACCTGATATTTCTGGGATCCTCTGAGAAGTCTGGATGGGCCAGGTCAAATGATTTCCATTGCCTAGCATCCTCAGGGTGCCGAAGTTTTTCGTCCTTCTTTCGCCCAGCGAAATGCCATATTAATAGTTCAGCATCTCTCGGATTAGAGAACATATGTTTCAAGCGATCAATCACCGGTAGGCACCACATTAGTAAGGCTGGAACTTTCCTCTCTGTCTTATATTCGTAATCTGCAATAACATTCATCTTCCTCTTCTGTAACCTCTTTTTCTTCTTTTGGTGGTCATTGTAGTCCTCCACATAGTCATTTGCACGTTTGTATCGACTTGCGTTGCACCGCAGATAGCTCTCTAACAATTCATACTCTTTTTGATATAAGATATAGTGGTTCGGGCATGCATGCATCTTCTGAACGGCCAAAGTCAACGGACAAATCATCTTTTTTGCTTGGTGCGTATCAGATGGCAGACCATTGGGTTTCGGCAAAACCTTTTTAGGAGCTGCAAAAGATCTGAAAAACTAGTGTCAGACCATCCATAGCTGGCCTTCAGTTTTATAAGCTCAAGTGTTGTGTACAACACAATATACTGCTTATCGCAACCATGCCATTCCTTGTAAAGAAGGTTTTTCGATGCTTTGTCAAGTGCGTCAAAGTTATCGTAGCCTTTCATTGTAGTTCTCTGCAACAACACCTCAGGCGCAACATTTCGCATCAGTTCCTCCACATCAAAGGCATCATCATCATCATGTTGATCAACATCATGTGTTATGTCAGATGTATGATCACAATCTCTTCTATGTTGATGAGCATCTTGCGGCACATCAGAATCATCAGGAGGGTTTTCACCCATCTCACCGTGTTTCGTCCATATATAGTAGTTCTTCACGAAGCATTTTTCAACAAGTGAAATCATATGGTTTCACGATCTGAAAATAGATACATCGCTTCATTCTTACAAACTTTACAAGGACAATATATTGCCGCTTCACTCTGACGGGAAGCATATTGTGTGGCGGCTTCAGTAAATTCAGTTACTCGGTAAACATATGCCACCACATCTTCGTCGTTGGACGAGTACATCCAGGACCTGTGCTCCATCTAAAACATATTATTTTAAAAAAAATATTAATAAAAGGCTACATATTCATTATTATTAATCTTAGTAATTTACAAATTAAAAAGATATTGATTTCTCTCATAACAACATTAATTAAAAATACTTTAATTGAAACTATGTAAACCTTGTTAATTATAAAGGAGTAATAGCATTAACTAGAATGAAAAAAAAATATTAAATAAATTAACTACATTGGTTTCTCTCTCCAAACAACATAGACCATGAACGTATCATCAGTTCTTCTCAAGTACTTTAGGATACACTTTCCTATATCCAGTGACCTTCACCTGGTTTTGACTAATATCTGCTCGTAACACTTAGAGCATAGGAAACATCTATACGTGTACAAAGCATGACATACATGATTGATCCAATCACAGAGGCATAAGGGGCCTCACTCATTTTCCTCAGTTCATCAGGTGTCAAAGGACATTGAGTCTTACTAAGAGTTATACCATGGGGCATGGGCTAAAAACCTTTCTTTGAACTCTACATTTTGAACAATTTCAAAACCTTGTCAATGTACATACCCTGGCTTAATCCATTTAACCATCTCGATCTATCTCTATAGATCTTTATGCAAAAAATGTATGCTGCTTCTCTAAGATCTTTCGTAGAAAAACTCTTTCGCAATGAATTTTTGAGAGCATCCAACATAGGAATGTTATTTCCGATCAACAATATGTCATCCACATATAATATCATAAATACAAGTGTGCTCTCACCAGCCTTTTGTAAACACAAGGCTCTTATTCATTCTTGATGAAGCAAAACTCTTTGACTACCTCAATAAAATGAAGATTACAACCCCTTGAATGTCCTTTTGTTGTTTAGTAGGACCTGGAACACTTTCTAATGGCTCTCGAATCTCTTTCAGACATACTGTGCTCCCACTAAACCTTTTGAGAGAAACTCTTTCTCAAGAAAATTACCATTTTGACCAACAAACACTTTGCCCTCTTCTCTATTATAGAAATAATATCCTTTGGTTTCCCTAGGATATCCCATAAAAACATTTGTCAGACTTAGGAGTGAGCTTGTCAAATGTCAAACCTTTAACATATGTCTCACAACCCCAAATCTTTATAAAAGACAAACTAGGATGCTTCTCACTCCATATCTCATATGGCGTATTCTTAACTGACTTAGATGGAACTCTATTTAACATGAAAGAAGTAGTTTGTAAGGAAAATGCCCAAAAAGATAATGGAAGATCAATTTGACTAATCATCGACCAGACCATATCCAACAAGGTTCAGTTCCACCATTCAAACACCTCATTGTACTGAGACGTGCCAGGTAGAGTCAGTTGTGAAATAATTCCACACTACTTCAGATGACCATTAAACTCATGGCTCAAATATTTGCCTCTATGATTAGATCGCAACAATTTATTTTTTTGCCCATATCATTTTGGAACTCCTTGAACTTTTTAAAGGATTCCCACTTGTGCCTCATTAAGTAGATGTAACCATATCTACTTAAGTTATCGGTAAAATTGATAAAGTATTGAAAGACACCTCAAGTTGTATGACTCATCGGTCCACATATATCAATATGCACTAGGGCCAATAACTCATTGGCCCTCTCACTGTTACCAGTGAAAGACACCTTTGTCATGTTACCAAGTAAACAAGACTTATATGTTTCAAATGATTCAAAATGAAATGACTCTAAAAGCCCATCTCTATGGAGCTTATGCATGCGCTTCTCATTTATATGACCCAAATGACAATGTCAGACATAGGTAGGATTAAAATCATTGAGTCATTATTTCTTTGTACTAATGTTATAAACGTGTGTCCTCAAGATTCAGAATATATAATCCATTCAACAATGGACAAACACCATAGAGCATACCATTCGAAAATATTAAACATTCATTGTTCTTTATTATGAAATCAAAACCATATTCTTTTAAACATGAAGAGGAGATAATGTTTCTGCCTAAGGCTGGAATAAAATAACAATTATTTATCTCCAAAAGTAATCCTGAGGGAAGCGACAATGAATAAACACCGCAATCTTTGCACCATTGCCGATGTGGACATCCTGCTCGCCTCTCGCACACTTTCTTGACCTACTCAGCCCCTACAAGGATTTGCAAGTATGAATCATTGAATCAGTATCAAATACCCATGAATCACTTGGACGAGTAGGAAGATTAATTTTAATAACAATAATACCTAAAGCGGAAGTCACACTTCTCTTCTTTTTCTATTCTTCTAGATACAACTTGTAGTTCCTCTGCCAATGGCCAAGCTTATGGCAGTGGTGGCAAGTGTCAGAGTTAGCAGGACCCGACTTGGACTTTCTAGTTGGTTTAGATTTTAAGCTCGAGATCACATCTGAAGCCTTAGTCTTTCGCTTCCGCTTTCTCTTCTTTCCTTCCTATTGAACCATCATCACATGACTAGGATTATTTTTGATACTTTCCTCGGCTATCTTGAGTATCCCATGCAATTCAGCCATGATCTTCTTCATGCCATTCATATGAAAATTCATAATGAATTGATCGAAGCTCGGAGGGAGCGACTAAAGAATATAATTTGTGGACAAATCTTGATCAAGGAGGAGAGCCAAGCTGCTCCAGGTTCTCAATGTAATCATCCATCTTTATTACATGAGGACTCACTGGATTACCCTCTGCCAACTTGCAATTAAACAAGGCTTTTGAGATGTTGTATCTCTCATCTGTTTTTTGGTTTTCAAACATGCCCTTCAACCCTAGCGTGCTTAGAGGACATACAAGAGAGCATGAGACAATTGACATCAACTAAAACACTAGCGTGCTTCTCGTATGCGTGTCTTTCAGTGAGGGGAGTATCATACTTGGGTTCTTTAGGGTGTGGTTCCTCTAAAATGTAATCCTTTTTCTCTTGCTTGAGAACAATTCTAAAGTTTCGATACCAGTCAATAAAGATTGTTCCTTTTAGTTGTTCTCTTTCAAGAATGGATCACAAATTGAAAATTGAAGTGCTCTTAACAATAATAGGTGCCATGATCTATAAAATAATGCAAGGTTCAACACTATGCTATATTTATCTTCTATTAAAATAAAATATGTATCACTATATGAAAAACACAATCGCTTTCTCTCTAATGACATATAGTGTGAAAAGATCCATATTCAATTATCTCATAGTGAGATTTGGCATTACTGCTATAAATTAAACTAACTGACATAGGTAAGTAACACTTTGCTAATCACATCCTATGTGACTCTTGTTTCTTAGGGTAGCATTAAATGCTCGATGCCCAACTCTATGTCCTAAAGCCCAAAATTGTTTTAATAGCTTTGTTAAGTAAACCAATACTATGCATGTGGTTGTCTGACATCCACCCTAACTAGTTAATTAAAAAGATGATACTCTCCTTTGGCAGACCCACCATCAATGATCGAGAACCTTGGTAGGTACATCGATTGCAAAAAACATCAATACTTAATTTTCTAGACTTAGATGCTAATACGCAACTTGATCATATTATGCTGAAAATTAAAAAAATGAAAAATGAAAAATGAAAATGAAATGAAAAATATTTGATACTCTTGCTATCTTGTGCTAAAATTGAAAAGATCCAGGTGGGTTTGCATTGTCGCACTACTTTGTTCTAGACTGCTTACCATAGCACTTTGGTATGAACTAGGACATTGAAGTGTATACCAAGACCAAAGCTTTAAGCTTCTGATGGTTTCAACCTAGGATTAGCTTGGTCGGTTAGCATAAGGTTGAATTGCAAATAACCCTTGGCACTTAAATGAAAAATAAAAAGTTTAAATTCATTGCATATCAAGTTTGTTGATGCTCCTTGTAGTGGGATATGCTTATCTCGTTAGTATTTGATTAACTTTTGCATATCTTACCTTGCCATGCCTAGTATGCTAGTCTAAGTAGTGATGCTTTTATTTGCTAAAAATTGAAAATGCTTGCTCATGTTGTTACTTAGATTATATACATTTGAGTTTGTTACACAGTACTTTAGGACAGTATTCGAGGCACAATGCTTGTCTGTACTGTAATTGGACTTAATCATATTCCATAAGCATTGCATTTACACTTCATCCTCACATCTCATGTTGCTATCTTGATGTCTACATTGCCAAAGGGGGAGAGTTCATATGATTTTTTTTGCTAGCTTGCTTTTGAGTTTGATTTTTGTTCTATCACCAAATTTTATCAAGTGACATGTTTCCTTTTGCTCTTTTCAAGAGCTTTCATGGTCACTTGTGTGCTAAACTTGCAATTTACTTATTTTTATCTTAGAGTTGTCAATGCACTCATCAAGGGAGAGATTGAGAAACCAAGTGAGGCTTTCACTGTGGTTCTAGTTTTATGACGAGTGATTGACAAAGTTGTATGTGTTGATTGTTGGTTGTCTATGTATGGGTTGCATGGAGTTGTGTATTTTGTTTGTCTCGTGTGTGCAGGATTGAGATGATTGTCAACTGTCGATGGCGAGTGATCAGGGTTAGACAAGGAGTCTAATGCCAGATGGTCGAGGATGCTAGTTGAAGTTGAAGGTGATCTCAGGCGTACGCATGGAGACAAGGCAAGACATGGGAGAACGGATGATCGAGATGAAGTGTTGATCAAGTCAGCGAAAGGGAAGCTAGTGCAAGTGACAAGGTGGTTCGAAGGATCGAGAGCAGGAGAGACTTGCTGGCATTTGAGTTCACGGACTGACGACACATGTCGAAGATCTGGGAGGCTATGTCGGTTTTTGCTGAAAACCGTCACATCTCAAAATATTTTTAATTCCAATAAATATGAGTTAATTTTTCTGTTTAGTAGTATAGATTAAGTGTAATCTTTTAGTATTTTTCGGAATTTTCAAATTCTGAAAAAATATTAAAAGAATAGGGTCAATGTTGTAATAAATTAGGAGTATAGATTAATGTATTTTTCAGAATTGATAATTCTGAAAATACATTATGGCATTTAGGTAAATACTTACAACTTTAACCCTAATAGAATTTTTGGGATTACTTTAATGGGTTAGCCTAAATAAAGGACCCCATGCCTAAGGGTTAGGGTTGCTTTTCTCCGTGAACCAAAAATTTTATTCCATTTTATGTTGTTTATCTTTGCATTTATTGTTCTGAAATCTTTGCTTCTTTTTTTTGCTGATGTTAAATTGCTGATGTTGTTTATCATTCTGTCGCTTTTCACTGATCATCATCATCTGACAACCTTGAGCACTATTCACTTTGTCGGTTCATTACTGCGTTGATTTGCTTTTCTGCCGAGAAGTCCACAGCGCCGCCATATGTTGAAGAAATCAGAGCGCCACCACAACAGGTTCTGTATCTGATTTTTGCTCCATTTTATTGGGTTTGATTGTCTTCTGGCAAAGCCATGTCCTTCTTCCCTCCAAGTACTGCTGGCTGCATCTCATATGCTACTAAGCCAGGACGATGTCCAAAGTGCTCTCACCTCAAGTTTTTTCATCTGGAAACTTTGTTCATATGTGTGATTTCTTAGACCAGAGTGTGTGTGTGACTGATTGAGTCTTCAGTTGTTATCAGCACATAATCTAGCACTCAGTTTCTTTGTCAATAAGTGCTTTGATCTGTTGCCTCCACATCTAATTTACTGATTAAGATTGTCAGCAGTGCCTCTTTCAGCATCTCTATGTTTTGGTCTGATTACAGAACTGCCACAGCACTTCACTACGTCTCTGCTATTTGTTTCTACATGATCTGATTTCTCAACAATCTTCCTCTGTTGTTAATCAACTTTTGCAAGGCTTTATATCCCAGAGTTTTATTCTCTGTTCTTGCTGCCACCGATTATTCTATCGGCACTATTTCTTTTGCCAGTCGGTGAACAGAGCCGTGCGCAAGAACTTCAAAGTTGCCGAAGTCTCTGTAACAGCGCCGCCTCTGAACATCACGATAGCAAGGTACCTTTTGATCTCTTTTAGCTCGGTGTTGTCTTTATCTGTGGGAGTTTCTAGTCTGGTTTGATTATATTCTTTCTAAAATCCAACAGAAGCACAAATTGCTTGGTCTATTTTCTAAATTACCAAAACCGATCTATTGGTTGAATTGAATTCAGAATAGTTTGCTGCTTCTGTCTAAATTTCAGAGCAATCGCCAGTATTCTTCTGTGTTGAATTTGTTCTTGCATGTGTTCATCACTGAAAATCCATGTGATTCATTGCTCTACTCTTTTCAAGAACAAGTATATCCATCTGAATTATGTTTCCTCTCTCTAGCTCAAAGCAATTCTGAGCTATTGTAAAATACTGTGAATCACTACTGTCTGAATGTTTCATCAAATTTTATGGACTATTTTGTGTGGTAGATTATTTGAAGTTTCATCAACCTCGTTACAACATTTATACTGATCTCAGAGTTATGTGGCAGAATCCTTGATGTTTTTGAACTAAAATTCTTTCTTAAATTGAATCTTTCACTAAAGTAGTCTTAGCTAAGTTTTACTGAACCTAGTCGGCAATTGAGTCACCGATAGGAGTTAGTCGGAACTTCATTTTCCAAAATAGCTGATCCAAATCGAAGACTCGGTTATCGACTACTCAAATTTGTCTCTCATACTCCGATCTAGACAGAAAGTTTAATTTGGTTTGATTTCAGTTCTGATTTTGAATTGTGAGTCTCAATTTAACTTCTGAAATTTTAGAGTGTTGGGTGTTTCTGAACAGTGCTTCTTTCATGGTCACTTGTGTGCTGAAATTGCAATTTACTTCTTTTTATCTTAGAGTTATCAATGCACTCATCAAGGGGGAGATTGAGAAACCAAATGAGGATTTCACTGTGGTTCTAGTTTTATGATGAGTGATTGACAAAGTTGGATGTGTTGATTGTTGGTTGTCTATGTATGGGTTGCATGGAGTTGTGTGTTTTGTTTGTCTCCTGTGTGCAGGGTTGAGATGCTTGTCAACTATCGATGGCGAGTGATTAGGGTTAGACAGAGAGTCTAATGATAGATGGTCAAGGATGTTAGTTGAAGTTGAAGATGATCGCAGGCGTACGAATGAAGACAAGGCAAGACATGGAAGAACGGATGATGGAGACGAAGTGTTGATCAAGTCAGAGAAAGGGAAGCCAGTGCAAGTGACAAGGCAACTCGAGGGATCGAGAGCGGGAGAGACTTGCTGACAATCAAGTTCGTGGATTGACGACACATGTCGAAGATCTGAGAGACTTTGTCGGTTTTTGCTGAAAACCATCACATCTCAAAATGTTTTTAATTTTAATAAATAGGAGTTAATTTTTTCTGTTTAGTAGTATAGATTAAGTGTAATCTTTTAGTATTTTTTGGAATTTTCAAATTCTAAAAAAATATTAAAAGAATAGGGTCAATGTTGTAATAAATTAGGAGTATACATTAATGTAATTTTCAGAATTGATAATTCTAAAAATACATTATGGTATTTAGGTAAATACTTACAACTTTAACCCTAATGACATTTTGGGGATTACTTTAATGGGCTAGCCTATATAAAGGACCTCATGCCTAAGGGTTAGGGTTGTTCTTTCCCCATCAAACCAAAAATTTATCTTCATTTGTGTGCTGTCTTTAGTTCTTAAAATTCTGTCCATTTTTGTTGCTTTTGCAAAGCTTTCTATTCCAAGAGTTTCATTCCTTTTTGCTGCCTCCAACTATTTCTACTTGCGCTATTCCTTTTGTCGGACCATGAACAGTGCCAGGCGCTAGAAGTCCTGAGCCGCCGCCACTGTTCATCCATTTTGTCTCTGCTGTAGTTTTTCTTCATGATCCTTTAATTCAGCAAGTTTGCAATTACTATTCAACATCATCTGCTGACATGATCCTTCAATTCTGAAACCACACAGCGCCGCCGGTAAGCTCTATTTAATGTTTGCTGCTGTGTTTTCTCGATCTGTATTTCCCAAAGAATATGAGCTCGTGAGTGGTTCAATTATTGATTGATTGTTCCATTTTTTGTGGATTTGCTTTCCTTTTGTTGCTGTGTTATCGGCGTTGGCTCAGGTCTAGACTGTGGGTGTGCAGTTGCAAACTTGAGTTGCTGGTTGTAGGTGTTCTAGAAATCAGGAAGTGTTTGTGTGCTTGAAGATATGCGTTGGTCAGCGCTGTACTTCCTATGAGCACTTATTTGTTTATAACATGCTGGTTCATCTAGTTTTCATGCTGGTTTGTGTTTAATTGGTTAGCTTCTATTCTTGTATCCTCTTGAGGCACTGGTTAAAGCTCTAATTAGTGGTGATCTATTTTTCTTTATCAGAAGGCTTGGCCTAGAAATGTTGCAGATTTGAATGTTCCTCGTGGTGGTTAGATGCTAGCCAAAATCATGCTAGTAGCTCTACTGTTTGAGAACTGAGATACTCATTGAGTATTGTTGTTCTGTTGTGATAAGTGTGTGCATGAATACCCTGGTTAGGCACTAGTTTCCCTACATTTTGCAGATGAACATGAGGTTCATTCCCAGTAATTTTTAGAAACATATTTGTGAACCAGTGTGTTGTCTCTAGTTCATTTCTTGTCACGGACCATCTCAATTAGCTCTCTAGTTCAATCTGAACACATATCATCTTGGGTGACATGAATGTTGCATTTACTTGATTACTGCACATGTTCATATTCTCTGAATCTTTTCTGTTTTGAATTCACTGAGTTCAGAATTGTTTTGTCTGATTCTTGGTGTCTTGATCTCTTACTCGGAATTCATTCAGAGTTGTCTTTGTTGTGCTTCCTGTTTTGAATTTCTATGTGATTTCAGATGCATCTTCTCTAATAGTTATCAATCATTGTCAATCAGACTTTATCTGAGTTGAAGAATGGTCATGGCTAGATACTGAGCTTTGGTGAACTGAACATCTTCTTTGTGTGTGTGTCTGATTACTCTTTATTACATAAGCAAAGATTATGTTTGACAACACAAGGTGTTCTGATTAGTCTAATTGTCATTGTTTTATTGATTCAAAGTGATTAACATCGATCTGAACAAATTCAAAATGTTTTAGTTGATTTTCTGTCAGTTTTGCTAATTCTGAATCCTGTCGACCATCCATTCCCCGACAGCCTTCAGTCGGTAAAACATTTTCCGAACTAGAGGTTCTAAATTGGAGAACCAAATTCCGATTGACTAGATCGACACTCCATACTCCGATCTAGACAAAAATTTTAATTTGGTTTGATTTTAGTTTTGATTTTGAATTGTGAGTATCAATTTAACTTTTAAAATTTTAGAGGAGCGTTGGGTGTTCTTAATAGGCCATCTTATTTTAAAATTTTGTCGAGGCGCATATTCACCCCCCCTCTATTCGCCCAATCCGATCCCACACACTTCTCATGGCAATCGCCACCACCATGGTTCCCGTCGTTGTGCTTCAAACCTCTATGAATCTGTACTAGCCTATTACAAATAATAGCACATAAACTAGTTACATGAGTCAAAGAATTACTTGTCGATGCGTGGGTTGTACAACCATTTAACAACCTTGGGTTGTAATAAACCATAACACTTAGGTCATGTTGATTACATTTAATGCATCCCATACATTTTGCAAGGCCATACCAGTTATAACTTTCTTTGCAAAACAAAATTAGGCGAAGAATCTGGAGGAATTGTGCCCAAGAAAATTCTTAGAGGATCGGAAGTTCTGATTGTTTTCTAAATTAGAAACTGAGAGCTTAAATCGGAAGTTCCAATATGGTATCGGAAGTTCCAATAATTTATGTTTTGAGAAACCCAAGAGCTCAAAAATCGGAAGTTCCAATAATTTATGTTTTGAGAAACCCAAGAGCTCAAAATCGGAAGTTCCAATTTGGAATCGGAAGTTTCGATTATTTATAATTTAGAGACAAAGAATTCAAACCAGAAATTCCAATTTGGAATTGGTTGATCGGAAGTTCCGATAGGGGGATCGGAAGTTCTTATAGGGTATCAAAAGTTCCGATGTGTTATGGATTGCAAATCGAAAGTCTTGATCGGATGTTCCGATAGGGGTATCAAAAGTTTCGATCAGGACGTGACCCTTAGCCCTAGTGTTATATTTGGTTATTTACTAAAATACCCTTTTGGTGGAGAAGGGTGGATTGTTAGTGTGAATGATTTAGAATATATGATTTATTGGATCTTTTAGGGATTCAACTATGGTTAAAGACCCACAACTTGGCATTATAAATAAGGAGGAGGAAGTCGTGGATATAAGTTTTCAGAAGCCCCAATTGCTCCACCCTAGCCGCCACACCTCTCCTATCCCTTCCTTCTTGATCTCAAGAGTTGAGATTGAGATTTATCCCCGATTCTCATGAGCGATGCTAGCACGCTGGTGTGGGAGCAATCATTCCCTGTACGTGTGGACTCCGTAGAGGTGTTGTTCGAATAACAACGCTCGTGGGCTTCCTCACATGGACACCACTAGTCTTCGCCGATTGGATCACTAGAGAAATGGGCTTCCTCACGTGGACATCTTCTTCTACTACACTAGCACGTCTCATGTTATAAGGCAATGATTCATCATACCTCATGCACATGGTTCTAGTGTTTGGGGACAAAATTTTTGAAATTACTGGCTATCATAGCTTCCCAATGTCTCAAAAGTGGTATTAGATCCTAAGTGCGTAGTGTTTGATTTAGATCGATCATGTATGGAGATACGTAGCGAAAATAGATTAGATATATTTTATGTTCATCAGATTTCAGAAGTTCTGATATGGATCAAAAGTTCTGATGTTGGATTGGAAGTTCGGATACTGATTGGAAGTTCTGATGCCAAACATAATTCGACATAGAGAGCAATTTTGCTATCGAAAGTTCTGATGTTGGATCAGAAGTTCCGATATCAGTTATTTAATCGATACAGAGAACAATTTGCTGCTGGAAGTTCCAGCGGATCAGAAGTCCTGATCCACACAAAACTGGAAATTTTGAGCCTATTGAGCTAGAATTTTTAGATCTAGATATGAGTCCCTTGTAGATTCTTTGCCTAACTTTGTTTTACAGAGAATGTTGTGATGGTATGGCCTTATTGAGAATGTATGAGATGCATTGTGTAATTAATATGGTCTGTGTGTCATGATTATTTATAGCCCAAGGTTGTTCAATGGTTGTATGACCCACTTATTGACTGGTGATACTTCCACTCATGTAACTAGTATAAGTTTTGTTATTTGTAATAGGCTAGTACAGTTTCATTGAGGTCGGAAGAACACACAAATGATGGGATCCATGGAGATAGAGATCGCCATGAGAAGGGGTCATACTATGTCACAGTCAATGTGTTGCATGTGGTGCTTTCTTATGTTCTTGTCATACTATTCTTGTATGTTTCATGTGCGCTAGGGAACATTACCTTTCTATAATAGTTTTACCTCAGAAAATTAAGTATTGATACTCTTTCCAATAATTACACCTATGAAAGATCTCGATCATCGATAGTGGTTCTTCCAAAGTAGGGTGCTATGTTTTATCTTGACTAGTTAGGGTGGAAGTCATACTTCTGTAGGCATAGTATTGGTTTGCTTAACAAAGCTATCAAAATAGTTTTGGGCCTTGGGCATGGAGCTGGATGTCACACATTGGATGCTACTCTAACGAACAAGACTCACATATGATGTTATTAGCAAAGTGTTACTTACCTATGTCAGTTTTTTTCTAGCGGTGATGCCAAATCTCGCTAGGAGTTAGTTGAATATGGATCTTGTCACTTTGTTAGTCATTAGAGAGAGAGAGTGATTGGTTTTAATAGTAATACATCTTTTATTGGATAGAAGATAAGCATACCATAGTGCTGAACCTTGCATTTAATTTTTGTATATCATGGCACCGACTACTGTTAAGATTATTTTAGTTTTTAATTTGCGATCTATTCTTGAAAGAGTGAAATTGTCTAGAACAAATTTTATAGATTAGTATAGATACTTGAGAATTGTTCTCAAGCAGGAGAAAAAGGATTATGTTCTAGAGGAACCCCATCCTAATGAATCAGGGGATGATCCCTCTACAGTAGATAAGCGTGCTTATGAGAAGCATGCTAGTGATTTTGTGGATGTCAGTTGTCTGATGATTGCCTGCATGTCCTCTGAGTTTCAGAAACAATATGAGGAAAGGGATGCTTATGATATGATCGTCGACCTCAAGGGCATGTTTTAGAACCAAGAACGAGCTGAGAGATACTATGTATCTAAGTCCTTTTTTGGGAGTAGGTTGGCACAAGGGAGTACAATTAGTCGGCATGTAATCAAAATGATTGGTTACATTGAGACTTTGGAGAGACTGGGTTCTCCACTAGATCCAGACTTGGCTACAGACGTGATTCTCCAATCGCTCCCTTTGAGCTTTGAGTCATTCATTATGAATTTTCATATGAATGTACTGGAGAAGACATTGGCTGAGTTGCATGGGATGTTAAAACTGCTGAGGAGAGTATCAAAAAAGCTCCCAATCATGTGATGATTGTTTAGAAGGAGAGCAAAAGGAGAAAGAGGAAGGGGAAGGCTAATACATTAGATACGATCTCTAGTGCGAAGCCTAAACCGAGTGGAAAGTCCAAGTCGGGTCCTGCTAACTCTGATGTTTGACACCATTGCCACAAACCTAGGCATTGGAAGCACAATTGCAAGGTGTATCTGGAATAGCAGAAGAACAAGAAGGGAAGTGTGACTTCCGCTTCAGGTAAAAATACTATAGAAATTAATCTTGCTACTCATTCAAATAATTCATGGGTAGTTGATATCAGTTCAATGATTCAAACTAGCAAATCATTGTAGGGGCTGAGTAGGTCAAGAAAGTGGCAAGTAGAGAACTAGATGTCTGGGTGAGAAATGGTGCAAAAGTTGCAGTGTTGGCTGTCGGCGTTTATTCACTATCACTACATTCAGGATTAGTTTTGGAGTTGAATAATTGTTATTTCATTCCTACCTTAGGCCGAAAGATTATGTCTTCTTCATGTTTAGAAGAAGATGGTTTTGAATTCGTAATAAAGAACAAGTGTTGTTCAATATTTTCGAATGGTATGCTCTATGGTGTTTGTCCATTGGTGAAAGGATTATATATTCTGAATCTTGAAGATGCACACATTTATAATGTTAATACAAAAAATATGTTTCAATGATTTGAATCCTACCTATGTCTAGCATTGTTGTTTGGGTCATATAAATGAGAAGCGGATGTAGAAGCTCCATAGAGATGGACTTTTGGAGTCGTTTGATTTTGAATCATATGACACATGTGAGTCTTGTTAACTTGGCAAAATGACAAAAACACCTTTCACTGGTCAAAGTGAGAGGGCGAATGAGCTATTGGCCATAGTACATACTGATGTATGCGGACCAATGAGTCATATCAGTAGAGGTGGTTTTCAGTACTTAATAACTTTTACAGATGAGTTTAGTAGATATGGTTATGTCTACTTAATGAGGAATAGGTGGGAGTCCTTTGAAAAGTTCAAGGAGTTCCAAAATGAGGTACAAAATTATACAGGCAAGACAATTAAATTTTTACGATCTGATCGTGGAGGTGAATATTTGAGCCATGAGTTTAGTTATCATCTAAAGCAGTGTGGAATTGTTCCACAACTGAATCCACCAGCCATGTCTCAATGGAATGGAGTGTTTGAGCACAGAAACCAGACTTTGTTGGACATGGTTCGATCGATGATGAGTTCAATCTATGTCAGTAGAGAAGACGCCATGTGAGATGTGGTCTTGGAGGCGTACCAGTTTGTCTTTTTTAAAGATTTGGGGTTGGGAGGCATATGTCAAACATTTGACATCTCACAAGATCACTCCTAAATCTGACAAGTGCTTCTTTGTAGGATATCCTAGGGAAACCAAATTATACTATTTCTATAATAGGGAAGAGGGAAAAGTGTTTGTCGCTGGTAATGGTGTGTTTCTTGAGAAAGAGTTTCTCTCGAAAGGGTTAGTGGGAGAACAGTGCATCTTGAAGAAGTTCAAGAGCCGCTAGAAAGTGTCCTAGATCCCACAGAACCACAATAGGACATGCAAGGGGTTCCAAAACCTATTGTTGAGACACCAGCTCCACAAAGGTCTAGAGAGTGAGTCACGCGCCAGAGAGGTTCATGTTTTTGACCACCGGGTAGCGTGACGTGTTGTTGTTGGACAACGACGAACCCAAGACCTATGCAAAAGCGGTGATAGGACCAGACTCTGAGGAATGGCTTGGAGCCATCAGAGCTGAATTAGAGTGTATATGGATCTTTAAGAAAAATATAGACGTTGATGGAAATGTTCACATCTATAACACATGATTAGTGGGAAAGGTTTAAGAAATATTCAAGGTATTGATTATGATGAAACGTTTTCGCCCGTCGCCTTGCTTAAGTATATCCAGACTAGCAATTTCTGCATTTTATGATTATGAGATATGGAAAATGGACGTCAAGACGGCTTTCTTGAATGGAAACATAAGTGAGGATGTATACATGACACAGCCTGAAGGCCTTGACGATCCGAAAAATGCTTGGAAAATTTGTAAGTTGTAGAAGTCCATTTATGGGCTGAAGCAAGCTTCTCGGAGTTGGAATCTTCATTTTGATGAGGTAGTCAAAGGATTTGGATTCATCACGAATGAAGAAGAGCCTTGTGTTTACAAGAAGGCTAGTGGAAGCTCACTTGTATTTCTGGTCTTATATGTGGATGACATATTGTTGATCAAAAATAACATTCCTTTGTTGAATTTTGTCAAGACTTTGTGAAAAACAGTTTCTCAATGAAAGATCTTGAAGAGGCAGCATACATTCTAGGCATAAATATCTATAGATATAGATCAAAACGGGTAATTGGATTAAGCCAGAGTATATACATTGATAAGGTTTTGAAGTGGTTTAAAATGGAGAATTCCAATAAAGGTTTTCTACCAATGTCTCTTATGCTCTAAGTGTTACAAGCAGATTCCAGTCAAACCTGGGTGAAAGTCATTGGGTTATAGTAAAAATTATCCTCAAGTACTTGAGAAGAACTGAGGATATGTTCCTAGTTTACAGTGGTGAAGAGGAGCTCGTTGTAGCTGGTTACACCAATGCTAGATTTTAGACCGACAAGGATGATTCTCGACCGCAATCTGGATTTTTGTTCTACCTAAATGGAGGCGTTGTAAGTTGTAAGAGTTCCAAGCAAGATATGATGGCCGATTCTACGATAGAAGCTGAGTATATCGCAGCTTCGGAGGCTACGAAGGAGGCCGTTTAGATCAAAAAGTTTGTTTCTAAGCTGGGTGTTGTCCCTAGTGTGTTTAGTGCAGCGGACCTCTATTGTGATAATAGTGGTGCCATTGTGCAAGCCAAGGAGACTTGGTCTGACCAAAAGTCCAAACATATGCTTCTACGATATCACCTGATCCACGTGATCATAGAGAGAGGTGATGTGAAGATTTGCAAGGTGCACACAGATTTGAACATAGCTGATCTATTGACAAAACCTCTTTCATGGCTTAAGAATGGGGCACACCTAAGCTCCATGGGTATTTGATACTTGCGTGAGTGAGTCATGTGAATGTGAAATATATATTGAGGTCTATGCTTTTGTATGAGGATAATTATCTTGTTCTTTGAATAAACATCGTTTACATTGACTGATGAGTTGATGACTTATCTATGAGACTCTTTGTTTTATAATGATGTTTGTCAAAAGCTATCCCTGATATTATTATCATGTGAGACAATGATGATACATAGATTAACACATCTGGCTTATTGATGATCTTGTTTCATGAATCATAGAAATGGGGATGACAAATCATAGATGTGGACACATGTTGGAGAACATCGTGTTGGATAGACCCACTTGAGATACTGCTGGTATTGTTATTTTGATGTGCCATCAGTTGTCATCTCAAAAGGTGTACCTGCAGAGTCCTTAGACTTGAGATCATCATTTTATTTCATAATACGTAGCGGCACACTTAGATGCTTCCTAACGCTATTCCGTAATTGGCTAGCCATAAGGGTTGTTTTCAGGTGTGTTGTGAAACATGTCGTGGGATGTGAACGGTCAAGATGTAATTAACACCTCCTAATAGTGGGAGAGACGTCTCTAGGCTCCTCGAGGTAGTCAGATTGGAAAAGTGCATAGCCATGCCACTATGACTAATGAGTTAGTCATGATTTGAATCCGTTACTTGATCGAGTGAAATGTCGAGCTGTCCAACAAGGGTGGCATGTATCTCGCCTTGAGATTGACTGATGTTGTGTGGTAAAGATACTGGTGCTTGCGTATATCCAGGTTCAACAAAATTTTATTTTATACGTTTTGGGGGTCAATATGTGCTGCTAGTGTAACACCCCAAGATTTAAAAAGAAATAAAACAAAGGAAATTATTATTCAAAGCATTTTCTGAAATTAATTATTAAAGAAAATCATAAAAGAGCCCTATTAAAGCCAAACAGGGAGAAATATTCAGAATATGGATTTGAAAAATTTATGGAATAATCTAGAGGCCAAGACATAATTTTAGGAATTTTTACAAATTTTTATCAAAAGTGAATCAACCCTTAAACAAATAAATGAATTTCTGGATTTATTTTAAACTAGAAAACATTTATTAATCTTAATGGGCCTCAATGTCGAATCCACCTCGGCCCAACCCAGCCCAGCACTCGCGTCGCTGACATGGGGGACCCGCCTGTCGGCGCTCGCGTCCCGCCTCTCTCTCCCGCCTGCGCCCCGCTTGGCCCCACCCGTCAGCCTCGCTAGCACCTTCCCCGCCACTGACAGCCCGGCCCCGTCTGTCGGCCCCTTTCCTCTTTAGATCGCCCGCTGACAGGTGGAGCCCACCTGTTAGATCCTTCGTCCCCGATGGAAGGGGATCTCTCCCCTTTCCTTCCCGGCGACCCCCTTCCATTTCTCGCTGCCGGCCGCCACTATCCACCTGGGTCCACCTCGGACTCCCTTCCTCCGACCCCGGCGATCCCTTCCCATCTATAGCCGACACGGTTTCATGCTTTAGGAAGCTTGGCCGAGGAAATGGAAACCTCGCCGGAGATAATGGGAACCCTAGGTTCCTTTCCTCTCTTACGCCAGCGACCCCTCCTATAAGACCCCCTCCGACCACCGCAGCCGAAGCCTCACACCCTCGCATATAGCCACGCGCTCCCGAGACCCTTAGCTATTTTTTTTGGGTTTCTCTCCGCATCACCTCCGGCCACCGCTCGCCGCCGCCTCGAACCTCCTCCGTCCACGCCGTCGCCACCGTCGTGACCACCGGAGCCCACCCGTCCTCGGCCACCCCTCGGTTGGCCGTGAAGACCACGGGATCGCCGTCGTCGTCGACCACCTGAGAAGACCTCGCCGTCTACCCTCGCCGCCGGCCGCCATCCTTCTACCATCCTTGCCACCACAGGTACGGTTGGAACCGCCGTACTCCCCTCGTTCCATTTCCGGCGAGATCTAGGCCCTTAGGCCCTCACCACCGCCGTCGCCGCCGCACCCGAGGCCACCGTCACCGGAGATGAAGGGGGTACATACCCCCTTACGCCCATGCCATGCCAGACGATGCATAAGCCGTCCGATCACATCTGTGCGGCACAGATTAGATCCTGAGGGGATCTAATCTGAGCCCTCGGATCTGGTCAAACCGGTATCGAGGCATCTAGGTTGTTGATCGCTATTTAAAAGCTTGACTCAATCTTGTGCGTCCACGTCATAACGATTCGCGAGATCTAATCGTAGCCGTCCAATTTCATTTAACCCTCCCGCCTCGCATCTGGCCACTGGATCCAGTTCCAACAGTCCAGATCATTCGGGTCCACGCGCACAGTCGCTGGTCCACCGTGGGCCTGGCTCACCGTGGACCAGAGCTCATTTTCTGTTTAAATAAAATTCCAAAAAAAGGTTTAAACTTTGAAAATTCATAACTTGCTCATTTTAACTCCAAATTTCACCATTCCAATTTTAGTAAATTCAGCATTTTATTCTCTACACATTAATGCCATAAAAACAGTATGTTACTTTAGCACAAAATAATCTTATTAATTAAATAAATAAAAACCCCTTAGGGATAAATTGATAATTCATGAAATAAATTAGGAAAAACCTCAAAACTTTAAACCTTAATATTATTCAATATAACTTCAGTATAATAAAGCTCAATTCACATATTTAAATCATAAAACTTGTATGTTTATGCTTTGTGATGCTTTATTGAATGTTTTATTTACTTTTTCCGTATCGAGAAGACTACGAGTTCGTCGAGGAGCCGAAGTTCTATCCCGAGGTTCCACCTTCACCCTTTGTTGATCAAGGCAAGTCACAACCCCCATTTTGATCATCATTGAGCCCATGTTTTAATAAATTATCGCTATAACTCATAGGTTAATATTGCATTAGTCAAATATCAAGCCCTACACTTATATTTATTTGATCCCCGTCCTTGTGTGCAAATGCAAGCCATGCTTATTGAGCCTTAACTCCTTGTCACTCTACTATAAAAGTATTAGCTAGTGCCCAATGTACTGGCACAACTGCTATAGGATAAAAAGAATGAGTCGTAGATAGATGGATTCTACTATATGAAATTTCCCCGTTATTCTTGTCTCTGGACTCTGTTGGAGTTGGCTATGTTATAAGTATGGTGGTTCCGGGTGCAAGCTAGGGCATTGGTTGGTCGTACCCGGGGCACTATAAGGACCGGTCTACGGGATCTGTTACAAAGCACTTTCGTACCAACCACAAGTCTAATGGGTAAGTCCTAACTGAAAGTATGGAACAATCCGACTCGATGCACCATAGTGGAGGGGGCAAGGGGCAACCTGCGGGTGACTTGTACCGACGTGGCTCAAGGGGGGTATGGTGAGGCTCGACGCGTCGAGACACCATATGAAACCCATAAGAGGGTGCTGTCGGGTCGAGGAGGACCATATGGAAGGTTTTGGCACGAGTTCCCGTGGTATGGGTCATCTCGTTACACGTTCATGTAAGTGATGAGTGCGTGCCTTGTGGGTACAGTGGTACATCTCTCATCAGAGTATTTAATCTTTTCGAAAAGTCGAGCCCACGGTCAAGGGCGGGTTGTGTGACTACTCGCAGTTAGTTTACAATTGTTTGAATGGTTGAGTTATTCATGGCATGTAAGGACTGTTGAGCGAGGTGGGGCTGACTGTACCCCTCGAGTTAGAAGATGATGATGCATACCCATGTTTACATTTCAGTATTAATCAATTGATCACATTTAATGCTTTACAATTATGCTTTTCCGCAAAATTAGCCACTATCTCCCTTGTTATTACTCTGCATTATATTTGCATCCGGTGGCTTGCTGAGTACGTTTGTACTCACCCCCATTGACTTACACCACTAGAGCCCGTCTACTACGAGGAGGATGAAGGTCTGGAGTAGCGACCCAGTCAAGGCGAGATTGGAAGGAGGCATTCATCTAGGACCCTTTGTTTTATTAGTTTCTCTTCATCTTTATTCACTTTTGTATTAATACGGTCTACGAACCGTGAATGCTTGCTCGTATTATTCGTGGTCGCATGATGAACATCTTGTTCTTATTGATTTTCTATGGAATTTCAATAAAGCTCCTGATTTATTAAATCGGGGCGTGACAAGATGGTATCAGAGCCGACTTGACTGTAGGAAGCCAAACAGACCTGACCCTAGGACTTATATTAGCCATATTTTCTTATAAAATGGCTTACCCTCTCATCTTCTGAGGTTTTCACAAAAATTTCTCTCTTTTGTAGATGCCGGTCCATACCATGAGCGGGACTCTTCGTGACGAGGCCGGGTTCATCCGCGAGCTTCGTGTGCTCGTCGACTTCTTGGGATTCTCCCTTGAGCCCGCATTCCATGGGATCTTTCCCGATGCGAGCGAGAGCTACTGCGAGGTCACGGTTGTCATCCGCTCCTCCTCCACGCAGCCTCCATTCTACACCCATGGAGTCAGAGGACCTTCGTTCGTGGTGGCCAGCCAGCGCGCCGCACTTCAGACCCTCGCTGAGCTTCGACTAGTTTACGACTGCCACCTCCGTGACACCGTCTACCGCTTTATGCCCATGCGCACACCAGGGAGTCACCGCAGCATCTACATCAGTCCCCTCACACAGAGCAACTCTGCCATAGCCCACACTATGAGACTTTTGGAGGCCATGGACAATCTCCACACAGAGGCCGTCCTCGATGCAGATAGCCAGCATGACACCATCGATTTCTACCGCCATACCTTGGAGAATCTGAACCGCGAGAATGCTGAGCTTCGTCGACAGGTCCAGCAGAACCCTCAGTTGACCCTCGAGGTAGAGGAGTTCAGGCGTCAGAATGAGCTTCTACGCCAGGGCGCCCTCGTCACCACCCAGCTTTGCCATCAGCTTAAGGAGTTAAAGAAGGATCTCGAGGAGGTCGCCCCCCTTCAGCCCCTCAAGCGGAAATCGCTCCGGATCCCCACCGTGAGGCCTAAGAGGATTTCCCGTAGCGCACCTCCCGCCGGACCCTCCAGCTCCACGACCCCGACCATCTCCGTCGAGCCCATGGTCGAGTCATCCCCTGAGCTACCATAGACGTAGTTTTCACGATTGATTGTTTCCTTTTATTGCTTTGGATTGTATTTCCACTCATGTCAAATATAAGGCATGAGTGAAGATTAAATAAAAGACATAAATGTAATCGCAAGAATGTAGGACCGAAAGTAGCGACCAGAGGGGGGTGAATGGGCGCCTAAAAATTCTTTCAAATCTATGGCCTGCTCCCAACACCCAACGCACCTCGAAAGACTAAGCAGTAGAGTGTGAACAGATTGCCTAAGTCTAAAAGTATCTAGCCTAGAAATGACTAGTGTCAAAAACAGAGAAACACCAATACAGTGCTAATAGGCAGATAAACAAAATATTCAAGACATGGCAGATCAAACTTCTCAGTAAAATAATCTAAGTACACATAGAATGGGATGAGAAGTTACTGTTCAAAATCTGTCTCCTGTTCGAAACTTGGCGAAGCCTGCTTCGCAGTGTCGAAGCCTGCTTCGAAGTCCCTTGTTGAAGTCTAGCGAAGGTTGTCGTTGAAGTGCCGAAGGTTTGTTGAGTCTAGACTAGTTCGAGTGTGGAATAGAACGAAGTATGCTTCGAAGCGAAGTATGAAAGTATCGAAGCTTGCTTCGAAAAGTGTACTTCGAAGCCTAGACTTCGATCAGAAAGCTTCGAACAAAGTTCACAGAAAAGCAATCTCTGAAAGAGAAACGAAGCCAAACACACAGCAGCAAGACCAAATCGAAGCCTACACTCTACCTTCGAAGCTAGCTTGATCGAGGTATGACTACTGAATAAGACAGCAGTAGAAAGATCTCAGAAATCACACTCCGAGCGAAGTCTACCAGAGAGACATGCTACGAAGATAGCTTCGAAGCCTGTCGAAGTATTGACTTTGAAGAGCTCGAGTCGGAGTACACCTTCGCAAGAACTGCCGAAGTATGACAAAAGAAGAAATAAAACAAAGCTTAGAACAAACTTCAAAGCTTGGTTCACAGATTAAGTTCGAAGTTGAAGTTCTAGCAAAGCTCTCAAAGATGTCAGTTCGAAGCCTGCCTCACGGAGCTGAGGGACTTCGAACAGAGAAAGGGGCTTCACCAGAAACAACCAGAGATTGGGGATTGGGGCCGTATTTATAGGCTGCCCAATCGCTAGGAATATTCCACCAGCCCCTTAGGGTTTTTTTACAGACGCTAAAATAAAGGAAAAGACTAAACTGCCCTTAGGATATTTTTACAGACTCGACTGACTGACTGTGGGCCTAGGGACAAAATAGTAAACTCCTATTTACAGATGACTTATCCGGAAGCTAAGCTTTCGTAGCGACTAAGGCTTCTCTTCTGGACAGTCTGATACAAGATCAGCGGTCGTCAGTTTTGCACCGAAACTGACAAAGCCTCCACCGACTTTGCACCAGGTACCCAGATTGGGTCGACCCGATTCTGCAGCTCTCTCAGCCCGGCAATCACTCGCCGCCCGTGTACCTGAGTCAATCCTGGTCAACATCCCAGTGGATCTTCTACTGCTCCTAGCCCATGTACCCGGATTGGACCAGCCCGACTTTGCGCCCCCTCTGCCCGACAGTCGCTCGCTGCCCATGTACCTGAGACACACACGACCCAGAAACAGCAGATCTCCTCTCTTCTTCTGTCCTCTTTGACTATCGTTGACAATGACTCATCATATCTGGAGCCATGAGGCCCACGCTATTCAGCATGGCTCCTCAATCTCCCCCTTGATGAGTGCATTGTCAACACTTCACTTCTTCAGCTCTTCAGTACCTGCGAACAACTGTGGAAACACGAAAACAAAGCACAAGAAAAACAAAGAAGAAGAAAATAAAGTAAAAGTTTAACCCTAATGACCAAAAGCCAAACAAAAGCAAGAAACGGTCATTATGGTTAACCAAAAGTAAAAGCTCAAAAACGAGTGCAATCTCAGAATCATCAACAAGGATAACAAAAGAGTAAGGACAGACGGAACAAAAACTCCCCCTGAAACAAATCCCAGAGAAAGCCAAAACTCCCCCTTAAACTCTTCTCCCAAAATTTCTCCCCCTTGTTGACAAGTGAACTCATCAAGCACTCTAAAGAGACACAGACTCCCCCTGAAACGCAACTCCCCTCAAAATATGCAGTGAATGCAACTGGGGTGCAGGTGGAGTGAAGAAAGCATGCTTCTCAGATATGATTGACTGCAATTACAACATCTAACAAGTATAGCAAAAGACATACTGTCTAAGACACATGGCATGATCAGTGCAACAGATGATATCTAAAGAAAGTCATTTGCACGCATTTTTTCAGTTTTTGCAAACAAAAACATCACCACATTTTCCAGTTGACCAGCAAGGTAAAGCATGAAATGCAGAAGCTAATTGATATCTACCAAGATAAGCATTATCCAAAACAAAGTGCTTCAACAAACTTGTTATCATTTCAATTTTCAGGATTTTTTCTTTTTACTTTTTCATTTTCGCCAGGGGTTATTTGCATGTCCAACCTTATGCTGACCGACCAAGTCAAGCCTAGGCCAGAACTGGACCATCAGAAGCTTAAGACATTGGTCTTGGCATACACTACACTGTCCTAGTTCATACCAAAGTGCTATGGTATGCAGTCCAGAACAATGCAATGCGACAAAGCAAACCCACCTGGATCTTTTCAAGTTATGCATAAAAAGGCATGGAATTTTCATTTTTCTCGATTTTTCATCATTTTATAGCATATTTCCATGTTTAAAGCATAAAGATGTCCAAGTTGCATATATGCATCTATTGTGAGGAACCAACTACAAGGCATGTAACAGATAGTAAAAGCACTCAGCCTACACATGCTAGTTACCAGAAGCAATGGTGATCATTTTTCAAGTTTAAAGCGTAAAAGCCATGCATATGATAGATATCAGACATATCAAGCGAACTGAGACAAGACATGATCATTGACAAGTAATCAAAAGCATGTACCAGCTAGAATAAGTAAAGCAGTTCAATCATATAACAAAAGCAGCTCAAAAGTGTGATATGTGAATATGTATGAGATGAACATACACAAAAAGAATCAAGAAAAGAGTAAAGAAGAAAGAAAACTGATGCAAAATATCCTAGAAAGGATACACAACACTCAAATCCCCTCGTAAACGCTCAAAAGTAGACTGATCTAGGGGTTTGGTGAAAATTTCAGCCAACTGATGACGGGTATCAACATGAACAAGGTCAATGACACCCTTGTCATATTGTCCCGCAGAAAGTGAAAGTGCACATCAATGTGTTTGGTTTTTGAATGGAGACAAGGGTTTTTCCCTACACTAATAGCACTTGTGCTGTCGCAAAACAAAGGAACTCTGGTAGGAAAGAACAACCCAAAATCTCGTAAAGTGGAAATCATCCAAACTAACTGTGAGCAGCAGCTGGCAGCAGCTACATACTCAGCCTCTGTGGTCGAAAGAGCAACTCAAGATTGCTTTCGAGAAGACCAAGAGACAAGGGAAGAACCAAGAAACTGGCAAGTACCGGAAGTCGACTTACGATCCAACCGGCACCCACCAAAGTCAGCGTCCGAAAAGCCAGATAAATCAAGAGATGATGATGCTGAATAGTAAAGACCAAAATCGAGCGCATAGGTGAGATACCTGAAAATGCGCTTGACAGCTTGCCGATGAGACGCGTGAGGTGAGGACTGGAAGCGCGCGCACAGTCCCACGGTGAACTGTATGTTTGGCCTCGTCGCCGTCAAGTACAGCAGTGAACCGATCATCCCTCGAAACTCTCTCTCGTTGACCTTGACGCCGCTTTCATCCTTGTCCAGGCCCCCAGATGTGCCCATTGGGGTCATCTGAGGCTTCAACTCTCCACAAAAGTCAATTTTTTTCAACATGTCACGAGTGTACTTACCTTGGTGGATGAAGGTGCCGTCCTTGGTTTGCTTGATCTGGAGCCCTAAGAAGTACTTGAGCTCACCCATAAGACTCATCTCAAACTCGCTGTGCATCTGCTCAGAACACTTGGACACAAGATCATTAGTAGTACCGCAAAAAATAATATCATCCACGTAAATCTGAGCAACTAAAAAATCTGAAGCAACTCTGAGCAAAAAGAGAGTCTTATCCACAGAACCCATCACAAAGCCCTTCCCCAACAAAAACTTCTTCAACCGGTCATACCAAGCCCTAGGGGCTTGCTTCAACCCGTATAAAGCTTTCTGCAGCTTAAAAACATGTCGAGGAAACTCAGGGTTCTCAAAACTGGGGGCTGCCTAACATAAACTTCCTCCTCTATGAACCCGTTCAGAAAAGCACTCTTGACGTCCATTTGAAAAAGTTTAAAACCCTTCGAAGCGGCAAAAGCTAAGAGAATGCGAATGGACTCAAGACGGGCAAAATGGGCGAAAGTTTCTTCAAAATCAATACCCTCCTTCTCGCAAAGACCCTGGGAACCAGTCGAGCTTTGTTGCACACCACAACCCCATCTTCACCTTGCTTGTTGTTGAACACCTACTTGGTGCCTATGGGGTTGCATCCGGGTGGCAGCTCAACTAGTGTCCAAACCCGATTGCGGACAAAATTCTCAAGCTCTTCTTGCATAGCATTAATCCAATTCGAATAAGAAAGAGCATGAGAAACGTCTCTGGGCTCAAAATATGCAACAAAAGCAGATTCAATAAACACAGCAAGAGAAGTACTAGATGAACATAAAGTTCTCTCAGTCAAATCACAAATGATGAGCTCTGAGGGGTGATCACGCTGAACTGCTCGGGATCCATGGTGATATGAAGTCACCTCACCAGAGTCAGCAGCTGGCACATCTGGACTCGACTGAGGGGGCTCGATCGAAGTGGAAGAAGTGATCAGAGGTCCGCCCTCGTTCTTAGTCGAAGTCTCAGAAGGTGTGGGCTCTGCAAGAGGTGCAGAAGGCCCACCCTCATCAGCAGCTGGAGTATCCTCATCTTCCTCGAAGATGGACTCTCCGAGCTCATCATCACCCGAAAGCTCAAAAGGAGTCAAAGAAGGCAAGGACTCATCAAATGAAACCTCACAAGTCTCGATAAGCTGTTGGGATTCGAGGTTCCAAACATGAAAACCTCGAGAATGTAAAGAATAGCCAAGAAAAACACCGTCCCAACAACGAGATTCAAACTTGTCCAAATGCCCTCCCTTCTTGAGCACAAAGCACTTGCAGCCAAATGCTCGCAAGTGGCTCACTTTGGGCTGTCAGCCAAACCGCAACTCATATGAAGTCTTACCAAGGTAAGCTCTAAGAAAAATGCGGTTGGCCAGATAGCAAGCCGTGTTCATGGCTTCAGCCTAAAAACGCCTAGGAGTCCTGTGCTCATCGAGCATCATCCTGGCCATCTCGACTAGCGTGCGGTTCTTTCGTTCCACAACGCCGTTCTGTGGGGGAGTGTAAGGAGTAGAAAACTGATGGTCAAGACCCTGATCACTACAGAAACTGACGAACTGAGTGTTCTTGAACTCAGAGCCGTTGTCGGAGCGAATTGCTTGCATCCGACCATTGTTCTCATTCTTTAGCTTCAAAATCATGTCATGAACAAACTAAAAAGTTTCATCCTTAGACTCCAAAAACCCACGAGAATCGAGAAAAGTCATCGACAAGGACAAGTGCGTACCACTTCCCACCGACTGAGCGTACCCAAGCTGGACCGACAGTGTCCATGTGTAATAGCTCGCCCAGATATGAAGTCATCACCTGAGTCACAAGTGAGTGAGAAGCGGCAACCATTTTCCCATGACGACAGGGATGACAAACTAGATCCTTCTCCATCTTAAGCTTGGGCAATCCTCGGATGAGGTCCATAGAGCTCAACCTGACTAGCAGATCAAAACTCAAATGACCTAACCTCCTATGCCACTTCCAGAGCTCAGAGGAGGATCCAGCAATCAAACAGTGAGAAGGGCCAAAAGAACTAGAGAAGTCAATCCAAAAACCTTACCAAAAGGTAAGATCTGGCAAATCAAAGACCCTCTAGAATCAATCACAGAAGAATTGCCCTTCTTAAAACGCACCTCCAAACCATCTTCAAGAAGTTGTGAAACAGAAATCAAATTAAAGTTCAAATTTTTAACCAAGGCAACATTCTTCAAAGAGAAATGGTCTGAAATGCGAATTGAGCCATTGCCACTTACTTTCCCTTGACCACTGTTCCCGAAAGTGATGTACTCTTTGGAGCTCGGGGGAGTGAGACTGGAGAACCATCTGTGATGTCCCGTCATGTGGTGAGAGCATCCTGATTCCATGATCCAAATGTCCTCCAGTCCCCGATCCTTTTCGTTGTCATCGTCAGAGTCATTGGAGGAGCTCTTCTCTTCCTTATCCCCAAGAGCCATTGAGCAGAAGCTCTTGCGGGATCTTCGGCGCTGATGTGATCGGCTCTTCGATCTGTCCCCAAAAGCCATGAAGCAAAGACCCGCCGGATCGTCCTTGTCCTTCCCCTTCCTGATGACGATCTCCTCATCGCTTGAGCTCGATGAAGAGGAAGAAGACATGGACCGCTTGGAGTAGCTCTTCTCCATCTCGGCGAAGAAAGCCTTGTCGCGCTTCTTGTTCTCACGCCGGTAATCCTTCAGGGCCTTTCCTAAGAACCTTGTTTTTGGGTTGCCCTTGTTGAAGGAGGAGATGTCGTGCTTGCCGGAGTCGTGAAAGCCTCCACCAGTGCCCTTCTTGTGACCACTGCCCTTGGGGCAATCGGCGATGAAGTGTCGTAGATCACCACACTCAAAGCACCCGGATTTTGTGTTGTGTCTCTTGAACATTCTTTTGTCATAGACACGACGCACCCGGTTGTTAAAAAGACACAAATCATCATCTCCCAAAGACTCAAGTTGGTCCTCAGTGATAGACATCAAAGAGAACCCAGCACAACTCATAGAAGAGGGATCAACAGAAGGTGTAGCAAAGGCCAGAGACTTTGATCCAGAGCCAGTGAGATTTGATCTCAACTGGATATACACCTCGGTGGCCTTCATCTTGCTAAACAACTCAGAGATAGTCAAGGTATCATAAGATGTGCTCTCAATGATAGAGGATACCTTGATCTCCTAGATCTTTGGGTCCAAGGTATGGACAACCTTGAGCGCCTGCTCGTGATCTGAGACTAACTGAGCACCCTCAGCCTTGTTGTCCCGAAGCTTGTTTATGATCGATTGAAAATGACCAAACAACGCTTCAACAGATTCACCCAGCTTTTGTGTGAAGTTCTCATATTCACGCCGGTAGGTCTGATAGAGTCGAGCCTTGACCTGGGTTGTTCCCTCATGGTGTGCCTTGAGGGTAGCCCAGATATCTCTCGCGGTGGAGAGATGGCTCACACGCTCAAGCCTGAAGTCACATTCCAGTGAAGTCACCGTGACCAGTGAAGAAGGGACTGCTGTCACATTCCAGATGCCAAGCCTGAAGTCCGGAAGACCTCGACTACACCAGATAACTTTGGAGGAGATACCAGTGGTCTGCGAGTACCCAGACGTATTTCCAGAGGATTTACCAGGGATGCCACCCAAGAGAGATATCGAGTTCCAGATTGACCTAGTACCCGGAACTACTCCCATCTACAAGCGACCATACTGGATGGCCGCCAATGAGCTAGCTGAGATGAAGCAGCAACTGGAGGATCTTGAGAAGAAGGGATATATTAGACCTAGCACATCCCCGTGGGGAGCCCCCATCATCTTCGTTGAAAAGAAAGAAGACAAGGCTAAGCGTATGTGCGTAGATTATCGAGCCCTAAACGAGGTAACCATCAAGAACAAATACCCGCTACCCAGGATCGATGACCTATTTGATCAGCTGAAAGGAGCTACGGTATTTTCCAAGATCGACCTACGGTCCGGATATCATCAGCTGAGGATTCGAGAGGAGGATATACCCAAGACGACTTTTACCTCTCGTTATGGATTATATGAGTGCACCGTTATGTCTTTTGGATTAACCAACACCCTAGCTTTTTTCATGAACATGATGAATAAAGTATTCATGGAATATTTGGACAAGTTCATTGTGGTATTCATAGATGACATTCTCATCTATTCCAAGGACAAAGAGGAACATGAGACTCACATCCGTTTGACCCTAGGAAAACTAAGGTAACATCAGTTATACGCCAAGTACAGCAAGTGCAAGTTTTGGACGGCGGAAGTAAAGTTCCTTGGACACATCATCTCTACACAAGGTATCGCAGTGGATCCTGCCACCGTGGAAGCAGTTACGGATTGGCTGCCACCCACCAACGTATCAGAAATACAAAGTTTTCTTGGTTATTGCAGAAGGGAGAGAAGTTTGACTGGACTCTCGAATGCGAGGAAAGTTTTCGCACCCTCAATACCTGGCTGGTGTCAGCACCCATACTAACCCTACCGGATATCAGAAAAGATTTCCATGTCTACTGCGACGCATCTCGCCAGGGATTGGGATGTGTTCTTATGCAAGACGGGAAGGTTATTTCATATGCCTCTCGTCAGCTGAGACCCCATGAGCTAAACTACCCGACACACGACTTGGAATTGGCCGCTGTTGTGCACGCCCTAAAAATGTGGAGGCATTATTTGGTCGGAAACTGCTGCGAAGTCTTTACGGATCACAAGAGTTTGAAGTATATATTCACGCAGCCGGATCTCAACCCCAGGCAAAGACGATGGTTGGAATTAATAAAGGATTACGACTTAGGTATTCACTACCACCACGGAAAAGCGAACGTGGTAGCTGACGCACTAAGTCACAAGGGATACTGCACCGCCATCATGATTCAGGATCACACGCCTTTGCTATATAAGGAGATGGAAAGGTTAAACCTCGGGTTAACCACAGGAGTATATCTAGCCACCCTTGAGACCCAACCAGTCTTGTTTGAGCAGATCCGAGAAGCTCAGTTGGAGGACCCAGATATAGCCGCCATCAAGAAGAACATGAGACAAGGTAAGGCCCAGGATTCTCAGAAGACGAGAATTGCACCATATGGTTTGGAACTAGGATCTGTGTGCCGGATAAACTAGAGATAAAGACACTTATTCTAAGAGAAGCCCATGATACTCTGTACTCTATCCATCCCGAGGGTACCAAGATGTACCAGGACCTAAAGGAACATTATTGGTGGGTTAGCATGAAGAAAGAGATTGCTCAGTTTGTCGCAGAATGTGACACCTGCCGCTGAGTAAAAGCAGAACATCAGAGACCCGTAGGGCTATTATAGCCACTTAAAGTACCTGAATGGAAATGGGAAGAGATCGGTATGGACTTTATCACCGGACTCCCAAAGACCCAACTTGGAAATGATTCCATATGGGTAATCATTGATCGGCTAACCAAAGTAGCTCACTTCATAGCCGTCAAGACGACCTTCAGTGGCTCTAAGCTCGCGGAGTTATATATGGCCCGCATCGTGTGTCTTCATGGAGTGCCCAAAAAGATAGTCTCCGATAGAGGGAGTCAGTTTACATCTCGATTTTGGAAAAACCTTCAAGAAGAGATGGGAACGAGACTAAACTTCAGCACCGCTTACCACCCTCAGACAGATGGACAAACGGAACGAGTGAATCAGATATTGGAGGATATGCTTCGAGCATGTGTCTTGGATTTCGGAGGAACTTGGGACAAGAGTTTATCGTACGCCGAGTTTTCGTACAACAACAGTTATCAAGCCAGCCTTCAGATATCCCCGTTCGAAGCCCTATATGGACGTAAGTGCAAGACGCCTCTACTTTGGGATCAAACTGGTAAATCCCAGGTATTTGGAACAGATATCCTTTGGGAAGCTGAAGAGAAGGTACGGATCATCAGAGACCGACTCAAGACAGCCCAATATCGACAGAAGAGCTATGCGGACAATCGTCGTCGAGATCTAGCTTTTGAAGAGGGAGACCACGTCTACCTTCGAGTTACCCCTCTCCGTGGCACTCAACGGTTTAACATGAGAGGAAAATTGGCACCTCGGTATGTTGGACCTTTTCCAATTATTAGAAGCCAAGGCGAAGTCGCTTATCAGTTGGAACTGCCACCCTCATTGGCTGGGGTACATGATGTGTTTCATGTGTCTCAACTAAAGAAGTGCCTTCGAGTCCCAACAGAGCAAGTAGACCTGCAGTAGTTGGATGTTCAAGAGGATCTGACCTATGTGGAAAAGCCCGTCAAGATCTTGGAAGTAAAAGAAAGGATCACCAGAAGTCGTGTCATCCGCTTCTGTAAGGTTTAGTGGAGCAATCATCCCGTAGAGGAAGCTACATGGGAAAAAGAGGAAGAACTCAAGGCACAGCATCCCGAGCTATTCGAGGATTGATCCGAATCTCAAGGACGAGATTCTCTGTAAGGGGGATAGGATTGTAACACCCCAAGATTTAAAAAGAAATAAAATAAAGGAAACTATTATTCAAAGCATTTTCTGAAATTAATTATTAAAGAAAATCCTAAAAGAGCCCTATTAAAGCCAAACAAGGAGAAATATTCAGAATATGGACTTGAAAAATTTATGGAATAATCTAGAGGCCAAGACATAATTTTAGGATTTTTTACAAATTTTTATCAACAGTGAATCAACCCTTAAACAAATAAATGAATTTCTAGATTTATTTTAAACCAGAAAACATTTATTAATATTAATGGGACTCAACCTCGAATCCACCTCGGCCCAACCCAGCCCAGCACTCACGTCGCTGACATGGGGGACCCGCCTGTCGGCGCTCGCGTCCCGCCTCTCTCTCCCGCCCGCGCCCCGCTTGGCCCCACCCGTCAGCCTCGCTAGCATCTTCCCCCGCCACTAACAGCCCGGGCCCATCTGTCAGCCCCTTTCCTCTTTAGATCGCCCGCTGACAGGTGGATCCCACTTGTCAGATCCTTCATCCCCGATGGAAGGGGATCTCTCTCCTTTCCTTCCCGTCGACCCCCTTCCATTTCTCGCCGCCAGCTGCCACTATCCGCTTGGGTCCACCTCGGACTCCATTCCTCCGACCCCGGCGATCCCTTCCCATCTATAGCCGACGTGGTTTCGTGCTTTAGGAAGCTTGGCCGAGGAAATGGAAACCTCGCCGGAGATAATGGGAACCCTAGGTTCCTTTCCTCTCTTACGCCGGCGACCCCTCCTATAAAACCCCCTCCGACCACCGCAGCCGAAGCCTCACACCCTCGCAGATAGCCACGCGCTCCCGAGCCCCTTAGATATTTTTTTGGGTTTCTCTCCGCATCACCTCCGGCCACCGCTCGCCCCCGCCTCAGACCTCCTCTGTCCACACCGTCGCCACCGTCGAGACCGCCGGAGCCCACCCGTCCTCGGCCACCCCTCGGTTGGCCGTGAAGACCACCGAATCACCGTCACCGTCGACCACCCGAGAAGACCTCGCCGTCTACCCTCGCCGCCGGCCGCCATCCTTCGACCATCCTCGCCACCGCAGGTACGGTTGGAACCGTCGTACTCCCCTCGTTCCATTTCCAGCGAGATCTAGGCCCTTAGGCCCTCGCCACCATCGTCGCCGCCGCACCCGAGGCCACCGTCGCTAGAGACGAAGGGGGTACGTACCCCCTTACGCCCGTGTCGTGCCGGACGGCGCCTAAGTCGTCCGATCACATCTGTGCGGCACAGATTAGATCCTAAGGGGATCTAATCTGAGCCCTTGGATCCGGTCAAACCGGTATCGAGGCATCTAGGCTGTTGATCGCTATTTAAAAGCTTGACTCAATCCTGTGCGTCCACGTCATAATGATTCGCGAGATCTAATCGTGGCCGTCCAATTTCATTTAACCCTCCCGCCTCGCATCTGGCCGCTGGATCCAGATCCAACGGTCCAGATCATTCGGGTCCATGCGTACAGTCGCTGGTCCACCGTGGGCCTGGCTCACCGTGGACCAGAGCTCATTTTCTGTTTAAATAAAATTCCAGAAAAATGTCTAAACTTTGAAAATTCATAACTTGCTCATTTTAACTCCAAATTTCACCATTCCAATTTTAGTAAATTCAGCATTTTATTCTCTACACATTAATGCCATAAAAACAGTATGTTACTTTAGCACAAAATAATCTTATTAATTAAATAAATAAAAACCCCTTAGGGATAAATTGATAATTCATGAAATAAATTAGGAAAAACCTCAAAACTTTAAACCTTAATATTATTCAATATAACTTCAGTATAATAAAGCTCAATTCACATATTTAAATCATAAAACTTGTATGTTTATGCTTTGTGATGCTTTATTGAATGTTTTAATTACTTTTTCCGTATCGAGAAGACTACGAGTTCGTCAAGGAGCCGGAGTTCTATCCCGAGGTTCCACCTTCACTCTTTGCTGATCTGCAAGTCACAACCCCCATTTTGATCATCATTGAGCCCATGTTTTAATAAATTATCGCTATAACTCATAGGTTAATATTGCATTAGTCAAATATCAAGCCCTACACTTATATTTATTAGATCCCGTCCTTGTGTGCAAACCCAAGCCATGCTTATTGAGCCTTAACTCCTTGTCACTCTACTATAAAAGTATTAGCTAGTGCCCAATGTACCGGTACAACTGCTATAGGATAAAAAGAATGAGTCGTAGATAGATGGATTCTACTATATGAAATTTCCCCGTTATTCTTGTCTCTGGACTTTGTTGGAGTTGGCTATGTTATAAGTATGGTGGGTTCTGGGTGCAAGGTAGGGCATTGGTTGGTCGTACCCGGGGCACTATAAGGACCAGTCGGCAGGATCTGTTACAAAGCACTTCCGTACCAACCACAAGTCTAATGGGTAAGTCCTAACTGAAAGTATGGAACAATCCGACTCGATGCACCATAGTGGAGGGGGCAAGGGGAAACCTGCGGGTGACTTGTACCGACGTGGATCAAGGGGGGTATGGTGAGGCTCGACGCGTCGGGACACCATATGAAACCAATAAGAGGGTGTTGTCGGGTCGAGGAGGACCATATGGAAGGTTTTGGCACGAGTTCCCGTGGTATAGGTCATCTCGTTACACGTTCATGTAAGTGATGAGTGCATGCCTTGTGGGTACAGTGGTACATCTCTGATCAGAGTATTTAATCTTTTCGAAAAGTCGAGCCCACGGTCAAGGGCGGGTTGTGTGACTACTCGTAGTTAGTTTACAATTGTTTGAATGGTTGAGTTATTCATGGCATGTAAGGACGGTTGAGCGAGGTGGGGCTAACTGTACCCCTTGATTTGGAAGATGATGATGCATACCCATGTTTACATTTCAGTATTAATCAATTGATCACATTTAATGCTTTACAATTATGCTTTTCTGCAAAATTAGCCACTATCTCCCTTGTTATTACTCTGCATTATATTTGCATCCGGTGGCTTGCTGAGTACGTTTGTACTCACCCCCGTTGACTTACACCACCAGAGCCCGTCTACTATGAGGAGGATGAAGGTCTGGAGTAGCGACCCAGTCAAGGCGAGACTGGAAGGAGGCGTTCATCTAGGACCCTTTGTTTTATTAGTTTCTCTTCATCTTTATTCACTTTTGTATTAATACGGTCTACGAACCGTGAATGATTGCTCGTATTATTCATGGTCGCATGATGAACGTCTTGTTCTTATTGATTTTCTATGGAATTTCAATAAAGGTCCTGATTTATTAAATCAGGGCGTGACAGCTAGGTACCGCTATTGATCAGTGATCTAGAAAGGGTTTCCGTTGAACAACCATTTGTGTATGAACCTATTGGGTTACACACTTAAGGGGATGGATTAAGAAACTTGCAAGAATTGGTTCTTGCTTATGTGGGAGATTGAAGGAATTGTGCCCAAGAAAATTCTCGGAGGATCGGAAGTTCTGATTTGGAATCAGAAGTTCCGATTATTTTCTGAATTAGAAACCGAGATCTCAAATCGGAAGTTCTGATATGGTATTGGAAGTTCCAATAATTTATGGTTTGAGAAACCGAGAGCTTCGGTTTTGAATCGGAAGTTTCGATTTCGAATCGGAAGTTCTGATTATTTCTAATTCAGAGACAGAGAGTTCAGACCGGAAGTTCTGATTTAGAATCGGTTGATTGGAAGTTTCGATGTGTTCTGGATTGCAGATCAAAATTCTTGATCGGAAGTTCCAATAGGAGTATCGGAAGTTCTGATCAGGACGTAATCGATTGGATCTGTTAGGGATTTAATTATGGCAAAAGGCCCACACCTTGGCATTATAAATAGGGAGGAGGAGGAGGTCATGGATATGAGTTTTGAGAAGCCCCAATTGCTCCACCCTAGCCCCCATACCACTCCTCTCCCTTCCTTCTTGATCTCAAGAGTTGAGATTGAGATTTCTCCATGGTTTTCACGAGCGGTGCTAGCACGCCGGTGTGGGAGCAATCCTTCCCTGTACGTGTGGACTTCGTAGAGGTGTTGCTCGAATAGCGGTGCTTGTGGGCTTCTTCATGTGAACACTATGGGTCTTTGCTGATTAGATTGTCGGGGAACGGGTGGAGCGAGACGAGGATAAGCGAGGATGCGCTTTGCCAACATCTTCTTCCGCTACAATAGCATGTCTCGCGTTAGAAGGTTATGATTCATGATCCCTCATGCGTATGGTTATATGGTTTAGGGGCAAAATTTTTGAAATTGCCAGCTAGTGTAGCCTCCCCATGTTATAGCAAAATCTACACGTGATTGAACTGGATTGGAACTTCCAATTCACAATTTAAACTTCCGATTGAGGTAACCTAGAACTTCTGATATTTAACCAGAAATTCCGATTCAACCTCTCTATATAAAATTAAACTGGGTCTAAAACATTCGGTTTGCAACCAGAACTTCTAAAAATTCGACGAACAGAATAATAGATCTAACCTATTTCCATCACATATCATTATATGTGATCGATCTAGATCGAATACTGTGCATGTAGGCTCTATGTCAAGCCCGGGAATAATACCTTCCCGAACTCTTTGTGCATTAAGTCCCTGTCCTAGGAAAAGGCAGGGTACACAATAATAAGTAGATACAACAGAGTTCCACGTGGATTAAAAGAAATTACACATAGTCGTATACATGGCCTAAACGGCCTGAACAAATATTACTAAGCAAAACACAAGCATCAGATAACAACCTTTTTCCCACAAGCGCTCGAGTGTGGCCAAGCCTCACGCCTCCTCTTCGTCTTCATCTGTGTAGATCCCTTCAACTTCTATAGAGGTTTGAAATAATGGGTTGAGTACATTGGTACTCAACAAGCCACCCGAAATGATGCAAATAATGCAAGGGAATAACAAGGATGGCATAATAGGGTTCATTTGCGTAAAGATGATTTTCAGTTAAAGTAATTGTAAAAATTCTACAAGTAATAAAGACAGCACTATGAACAAGTTACAATCCAAGCAGTGCACTAGCACCAGCAGTTACCACCACCTGTAGGATCCTTAGATCTCATCCCAACCATCATGGCAAAATTAAAGTAGAAGGTTATTCTAACTGTAAAAACATCACTTTGCCCGCTATTGACCATGGGCTTGACTATTTGAATAGATTTTAACTCTGATTAGAGGTGTACAACTTTACCCACAAGGCATAGTCTTGGTTAACATCAGGATACCACCACGGTACCCTGACCCAAGCCCATGACAAGGCCTATCGTATACCATACAAACTATTGATAGCAATGACACTAATGGTCAAGATTATCAAAATATCAATTTTGGTAATTTGGGCCAAAATATACAAGTCCTGGCACAGGCCGAAGCCCTGAACTGTCGAAGGCCCATCTGCATGGGGCCTCGGGGGCCTTTTAGTGACCTGCTCCGCAGGCCTGGCTTCGGCCCGAAGACCCTTCAGTGGCCTGCTTCGCCAAAGCTTCGGCCCGAGGAGCAGGCTTTGGCGGGCCTACCGAAGGCCCACTTCGGGCAGACTTTGGATAAGGAGTTTGATACATATCCTAGTTGTTTTTATCTCTAATCTTTATTAGGCCGAATCTTATCAGATTAGAATTAGAGATAAGAAGACTAGCCCCTATAAATACAGGGGTGAGGCTGGTTCATAGGACCCCCAACACAGATCAACTCTTCAAACCCTAGTTTGAATTGTACCTTTACTTTTTTACTTTTTGCATTAGTATCAGTAAACCTTCATGAGTTTGCGCTAGAAGCCCTCCGTCGGCCACACCGTAACAGGGGTAAGCCTTGTTGGTTCGCCTGTGAATCATCCATTAATCTACGTAACAAATTGCTATCACCTTGTTGGCTCGCTTGTAAACCATCCGTTAATCTAAGTAACAGATTGCTACCCTTCGTTTTGTATACTACAACACTTGGTAATTCGGTCATTAGGCCGAATTGGCACTTGATCTCTGTTTTGGTGCAGGTTTCACGTTTGGAGCCCCTTCGCCGAAGGTTTCCAGAGTTAGGAAGCTAGTTTTGGAGGCTGCCAGAACACCCTTCAGCGAGTCCTCGCTTCGTCCATTCGTGACGGATCCATCAAGCTGTTGTCGGTCTGGTTAAGTCCCGCTCACTAGAGCTACTTCGCATCAGACTTCGTCACACCAGCGCTTCGCATCGAACTTCGTCACGCCTGCGCTCCGCATCGGACTTCATCGTGCCTGCGCTCCGCATCGGATTTCGTTGCACCGGTGCCCCACATTGGATTTGTCGAGTCAGAGGCTTCGCACTTAACCCTATTGTTCGGAGGCGATTTCACGTCGCGATCTGTTCGGAGCCCGTCTTCGGCTAGATCGATCCGAACGCCGAAGGATACCTTCGATGCATCCTTCGCACCAGACGTCGAAGGCCCCGCTTCAGTGACCCTTCGAACGGTACACTTCGAACCAGTCTGGCTCTGTTCGGCCAATTGGTTTATTTTATCTATATATTTTTGGCTAATTAGATTATTTTTGTGTGATTTGATTACCTAGCGACTCCACCCCCTTGCCACTGTTAAGGGTAGTCAGAACGTGACATCAGTGTTGTGTTACGCTTAGGCTCACCCCTAAGTATCCACATGTTTTCGGATCGTCGAACTGACCAAGGCGTGGGGGCACGTTTTCGTGTCAACACACTTTTTGGCGACTCCACTAGGGACAACTACACCAACATGACGAGTACACCTACATCGGTTGCAAGTACCTCTACGATGACTACTACATCTACAATGCCGATGGATCCCATGGGGGCGCATAAATCGACAACCGCAACATCATGACGCCCACCCTTGAATATATCCCCGAGGAAGGACAGACCGAGATCGAGGCGGAGATGAAAAGGCTCTAGGATCTCATGCTCGGTAGCTACGTCAAGACATACGCGGGCTTCATCAAGCGTAGCGTCAACATCCCCGACCTCGCCTAGACTCAGGTAATACCAATGTCACCTCCTTTATCTTCTTTAGAGATTGAGAAAAAGATAGCCGCATCTGTTGATCAAGCTGTTAGCGCTTCGCTAGCGAACCGTCTAGATTCAGCAGTTAGCTCTCAAGTAGAGGCATTGTTTAGAAGGTTCGGCTTTACCAAGGTTGTTTCTCCAACTCCACTAGCTAGCATACCCTCAGTAAATCACATTTATAGTAGAACCGATGGTACACTGGCAAAGCTATCATGTCTCCGGCCTCGACATCTACGGCCAAGACAGGTCAGTACACTTACGGCCAAGCTAACCCTGCTTATTATGTGCTGCCTCCATCTAATCCTGCCTCCATCTACGGCTGAGACAGGTCAGTACACTTACGGCCAAGCTAAGCCATCACAGTCCTGGTAGGGTCACAGGAGGTCCCAATCCCGAAGGCCCCCTCGCCAAAACCCGATGGAGGTAAGCCCCCTAGTCCGTCCGAGGCTATCAACGAAGCCCGGTCTGATCGACCTAATGAGGCTGGTCCGACCGATAGGGTACACGGAAAGGTTCTCACTAGGCGCAAGGAATACGAGGCCGATCCTAGTAAATCCCATTCGGCCAAGAATCATAGGAACAAATTGGTGGCACTTGGTACTAAGCCACAACCATCTTGGGCACCTCCGGGCATGTCTAAATCACAGAAGAGGATATAGAACGATTGCACAAGGCTGAATTTATTAGGCCATTCAGGTATGCTGAATGGGTCGCTAACATTGTGCCTATAGAGAAGATGGGGAGTGGCAAAATACAAGTTTGTATTGATTTCAGGGATCTGAACAAGGCCACTCCGAAGGATGAATATCCCATGCCGATAGCCAACATGTTGATCAATGATGCTTCAAGACACAAGGTACTAAGTTTTCTTGATGGAAATACTGGTTATAATCAAATATTTATGGCCGAAGAGGATGTCTACAAGATAGCCTTTCTATGCCCTGGTTTTGTCGGCTTTTTTGAGTGGGTCGTTATGACTTTTGGCCTAAAGAATGCTGGAGCTACGTATCAACGTGCTATGAACCTGATTTTTATCGACTTGCTAGGAGTTATGCTAGAAGTCTACATACATGACGTTGTAGTCAAATCGGATTCCATGGGAAACCATTTAGCCGATTTGAGGGTCGCTTTTGATAGAATGCGTCAGTATGGCTTAAAAATGAACCCACTTAAATGTGCTTTTGGCATGTCGGCAGGCAAGTTCTTAGGATTCATGATTCATGAGAGAGGTATTGAGATTGACCCTAAGAGGCTTGAAAAGATTAGAAACTTTGAAGAGACGACATGCAAGAGAGATGTGCAAAAGCTGCTAGGCTAATGAATTATTTGTGTCGCTTTGTATCTAACTTGTCTGGCAAGATCGATGCTTTTGTCTGCATACTCCGGCTAAGGAATGAGGCTGAGTTCATTTGGGGGCAAGTCAACAAAGCGCCTTTGAGAAAATTAAAGAGTGCTTGTCATCACCACCCGTGGTAAGAGCACCAAAAGTCGGGATTCCGTTTCGGTTATACGTTGCTGCAGAAGATAGCGTGATAGGAGCCGTGTTAACTCAGGAGGTCGAGGGGAAGGAATACATCATCACATTCTTGAGCCGCTACTTGCAAGACGTTGAGACCAGGTACATTTTTGTGGAGCGTTTGTGTTTATCACTTTATTATGCATGTACCAAATTACGCCACTATCTTCTCCCTAGCAAATGTATTGTTGCTTGTCAAACTGGTATCGTAAAATACATGTTGCAAAACCCGGTTCTAAGTTGTAGAATCGGGAAGTGGGCTTATTCTTTGATTGAGTATGATTTGACTTATGAACCTCTAAGAGCTATGAAAGGCCAAATCGTCGCTAATTTTATAGTTGATCACCACGTAGATATCAATTGGGGATAACAGTGTTGCTCTAATTGAAGTAGTACCATGGAAACTTTATTTTGATGGTTCATCTTGCAAAAATGGCCAAGGTATTGGAGTGGTTCTCAAATCACCTAGTGGCATGCACTTTGATACTTCGGCCCGTTTAGAATTTCCTTCTACTGATAATCAAGCTGAATATGAAGCTTTATTACTAGGACTTGAATTGATAGATTCCATGGGTGTCAAACATGTTCATGCATATGGTGATTCTCTGTTAGTGGTACAACAAGTAGCTAAAATTGCTCAATGTTTTAATCGTTTGCTAAATAGCTACTTGGATAAATGTTTGGACATAATTTCTACAGTTGATGACTTCAAAATATCTCACGTGTCTAGACAAGCCAATTCAATTGCAAATGATTTGGCTCAACAAGCATCTGGATATCAAGTCAGAAAAGGTAGATTTTTTGTGCAAAGAAAGCCGATGCTTGAGCTCACTGTGTCAGCTGAAGCCAGAGGCTTCGGACTGATGTGCTGCCCATCGGACCCTCCGGACTAAACCCCTTTGCTCACCAAACGGTGTTGCGCACCGAAGCCCTCGTGCCGGAGCCCTTCATCCACTGAAGGACTTTGCACTCCGGGCCCCTCGCGTCGAAGCCTTCTGAGTGTCGGAGGCCTTCGTGCACCGGACCACTCCATCGAAGGGCTTCGGTCCGATCGGCTCCGCACAGCCGTTTCAACTAACCTTCGGCAGACACAGGAAAGGCCCGAGGAGCACTTTGAAATTGACAAATTAGACACCACTTCAGAAAAATAAGTGGAAAACCCTCCAAATACATAAGGATGATTGGAGAATTCCAATCATCCAGTATTTAAAATATCCCAGTCAAAGGGTTGATCGGAGAGTTCAGTGACAGGCATTTAAATATGTGTTGCTTGATAATGTTCTGTACCACCGAACTATTGATGGAGTACTTCTAAAGTGCTTGGATGCTGATCAATCTAAGGTGGCTATGGGAGAAGTTCACGAGGGGATTTGCGGCACTCATCAGTCAGCACAAAAATGAGTTGGATGCTCAAAAGAGCGGGTTTTTATTGGTCGACTATGACTGAGGATTGTTTTAAGTATTATAGAGGGTGTGAAGCATGTCAAAATTTTGGTAATATTCAGTTGTCTCCAGCGTCTTTACTTAACCCTATTATAAAACCATGGTCATTCCGAGGTTGGGTTTAGACTTCATCGACCAAATTCATCCTCCCTCTTCAAAGGGGCATCAGTTCGTGTTGATGGCAATGGATTACTTCACCAAATGGACCGAGACCATGCCTCTCAAGAACATGACTCACAATGAGGTAACTGATTTAATCTTGAAGCACATTATACATAGATTCGGTATTCCCCAAACCCTCACTACAGATCAAGGTACTTCATTTATTGCTAAAGAAGTGAGAGACTTTGCCAAATTTTATGATATTAAATTGATAAACTCTTCGCCATACTATGCTCAGGCCAATGGACAGGCCGAGTCTAGTAATAAAATTGTGATTAAGCTCATTAAGAAGAAAATTGAAGAGTTCCCTAAAAGGTGGCATGAAGTGATTTCTGAGGCATTATGGGCTTGTAGAGTTGCAAAGCATGGTGCTACCAAAGTTAGTATATATGAATTAGTGTATGGACAAGAAGGTGTTCTACTAGTAGAGGTGGATCTTGGCTCTTTAAGATTTCTTAAGCAATATGTCTTATCGGTCGATGAATATGAAACTCTTTTGAAGGATAATTTGGAAGAAGTGACTGATAAGAGGTTGAGTGCTCTAGAAGCTATAGAGAAAGATAAAAGAAGAGTTGTTAGAGCCTACAACAAAAGAGTCAAACCAAAATCGTTTCAAGTTGGTGACTTGGTTTGCAATACGATTTTGTCCTTAGGGAAGTAAATGGTCACCTAGTTGGGAAGGTCCTCTTAAGGTGGCTGAAATTGCTCCAGGAAATGCATACTTGTTGGAATCTCTACAAGGAGAGTGTTTTCGAAGAGGTTTAAATGGCAAGTATTTGAAAAGGTACTTCCCAAGTGTGTGGAAAAGCGCTTAAAGTGTCAAAAGGCCGATATGGGATATATCGTCCTTAGCCGTTGTGCTTTTAGCTCACTTAGCCAGTTCATAGGACCCCCCAATACAGATCAACTATTCAAACCCTAGTTTGAACCATACCTTTACTTTCTTTACTTTCTGCATTAGTATCAGTACACCTTCGTGGGTTTGCGCTAGAAGCCCTCCGTCGGCCACGCCATAACAGTGGTAAGCCTTGTTGGTTCGCCTATGAATCATCTGTTAATTTACGTAACAGATTGCTATCACCTTGTTGGCTCTCTTGTGAACCATCTGTTAATCTACGTAATAGATTTCTACCCTTCATTTTGTATACTATAACACTTGGTAATTTGGTCTTCAGGCTGACTTGACACTTGATCTCTGTTTTGGTGCAGGTTTCATGTTTGGAGCCCCTTCGCTGAAGGTTTCCAGAGCTAGGAAGCTAGTTTCGCAGGATAGCAGAACACCCTTCGGTGAGTCCTCGCTTCGTCTGTCCGTGTTGGATCTGTCAAATTCAATTGTAAAAAGTAAATCAGAAAGTTTTAACTCAATCACAATTGAGAAACACACACTTCTGAAATTTTTCGGTCAGTGAATAGTAAATGTAATTTCAGCAAAGCACAATTGTTAAAATTTGGTTCAATTTGCAAATTTCAACTTCAGATTCACTTTAGTTCAGCACATACAAATTCAGTACATGACCTGCATTCTAGATCCTGAAAAATCACAAGGCTGAATATGCAAAATCAGAGTTCTTGACAAATACCCTCTTTGTCAATACTATTGTTAATCCGACAACACAGATAAACAATTTCAGAACAACTATTTTAGTTCACAGCATGTGTATATCTAGAAATCAGGATTAACAGAGGTTCAGACAACACAATTTTAACTCAACGCAGATTTGAATTCAGAACACTTGTATAAAATTTAAACGTGTCGGACAGTGAATAGTAGAATAGATTTCAGTAAAACTGAGCACTCAAGAATTGGGTCACTTTGAGCAAAACCATGAACATACCTTGTTGAAACCTGTGCTGAAACCAAACTGAACTACCCAGAGCAAAACTATTTATCAATCAGATTTTATTGCAAGAATTGCAATCATGCACAACAAGCTCTTACAGATCAGGATAAAAATTTTCAGAACACCTATCTCAAATATTCAGATCAACATACTGAACAGAATTCTATCTTCAGACTACAGCTCAAAAACCATATTCAGATCAGAGTGTATTGATTCAATAGCACCCAGAAGACAGCATTCTGAAAACTGAAGGTAAAACATTGTTCTTCAAATTAGCTCAGGTACTTATGAAATTCTAAACATCATCCAAGAATTTCTGTGCTAGAGACAAGACATGAGAGTATTCAACCTTCAAAAACAATCTCAAATAATATATGGAACGGACTGAAAATGATTCAATCACAAAAATTCAGTGACTGACATTCTTGACACAGAATTGACTATAGCCATTGCAAACAAATCAGATTAGGAAGAACACTATTCAGTACATACTCAACTCGCTGTATATACAACAATTTCAATCAAGATATGCAGTTTCTAACTAAAAAGGAAAGACATATCCTAATAATTAAAAGTAATTGCTGCAAACATACTTGATCTGATCACAAATAACTGCTGACAAGATAAAAGACAACAGTAATCAAAGCACAGGTAAAATACAAAAATACTTCAGGGTTTCTAAAGATCAGAAATCAGGAACAACATAACAAGACTATATTGAAACTATTTCTCATACAAATCAGTCTAAAAGAAACTTAAAAACTATTCAGATATGTGTTACCAATTTCAGCAGGCAAACACACACAAAATATCTGAATAAAACTCACTCTGATCTTATAGAAAATTAATTCAGAACTCACTCTGATTCTAACACAGAACAGTTTGAATCAGTGCTCAACTCATAGATTACAAGAGTTAAAACATTCAGCACAACACCTAGACCATGATTTACTCAATCCAAAACCAAGTTCAAGAGTTCAACATGAACAGCATACAAATTCTAACAATCTCAATGAGTATTCACAGAGATCATCACTCAAGTCATCTTAGACAATTTCAAACGTAGGAAATGACACATTACCGGGGTAAAAGCTTCAAATCAGAATGTGCTTTACAATGAACAGGGACTTGTCGGCATACCTGTAGCATGATCGACAACCAAACGTTGAGCTGTAGCAGAAATAGCAAATGCTCCTGATCATGTCGGTTGACTGTAGCTGGACAATTTCTGTACACTTCATGCTGCTGGAGGATGAACAGCAGTCCCGAAATCATTGTAATCCATCCGGCAATTTAAAACAGCACACTATTCATAGTAATTTCTCATTGCAGAAAATCACTCTGATGTTTCAACGAGATTTCTGTGGAAAAGCTTGAAGAAAATTCTGATTTGATCTCTCAAGTCACCACCGGATCACAGCAAGGGAGTGGGATAAATATCCCACCTGCCCAAGTTTCTAGAAGGCCCATTTTTCAATTAGACCCTAGAAAGACTCTATTTACAAATCTGAAAATAAACACTAGAAAATACCATTTTACACTAGACCCCTTTTTAGAATATTTTCAGAATATATATACTCCAAAAATACTCTAAAAATTACACAGTAAGACAATAAAAAACTTAAACTAACAAATTGACACTATTTTATTGAAATAGTAAAAACATTTAAAATTCCGACGGTTTTCAGCAAAAACCGATAAAGCCTTTTCAGCCCTTCGACTCGTGACACCGCTTCGCGACTCCGAGCGCCAGCAAACCACTTCCGCTCTCGATCCCCTCGAGCCGCCCGAATGCTTGTCCTGGCCTCCTTCTCGCGAACACGGTCAACACGTTATCGTAGTCGACCGTCCGTCCATGTCTTGCTCCGTCTCTTCGTGCACTCTTGAGATCTTCTCCAACTTCGCCCCGCCTCCCTGATCCTCGGCATCAAGCTCCCCGCTCGACCCTCAATCACCCGCCATCGATAGTCGGTCAGCATATCCACCCTGCACAAACAAGACAAGCCAAAACAAGAACACGACGCACTGCCGAAACCCTCGGCAGCCACACCTTCACTCCACATCGAAACCCTCAATGCACTCCACATACTCTCGACTACTCAATCGCTCAGACGCTCATCTTTGTCAATCACTCATCATCCAGACCGAAACCACCCTTGGTTTCTCAATCTCCCCCTTGATGAGTGCATTGACAACCCCAAAGCAAAGACCTGATGAGATAGCAAGTTACGCGCACAAGTGACCATAAAAACTCACAAAAGAGCAAAACATGTCACTTGGTAAAAGATCTCCCTGCTTGGGCAAAAACCTTATGCAAGGCAAAGCAAAAGCAAAAGCATCAAAAGCGCATCGCATCAATCACATCAAAAGCATTTCACATGAAAGTCAAAAATATTTCAACATGAAAGCCAACTCCCCCTTAACCAAGCAATCCAAAAGCCAAAGCATCATGTAGATCATTTCTCCCCCTTTGAAAATGCAGGCATCAAGGAGATAAAAGGATGCAAAAAGGGAAAAAAGGGTACAGCAGAGATGTGAGCTTCTGAGACATGAACAACTGCAATTACAGTACAAACAAGTATTCGCCTTGAATAACATCTATAAGTACTGAAAGACATCCTCATATGTATACCATCTAAACAAAAGGCATGAGCAAGCATTTTCATATTTTAGCAAATAAAAGCATCACCACTCAAACTAGCATACTAGACATGTCAAGGCATGAGATGCAAAAGCTAAGCAAGCACACACTAGATAAGTGTATCCCACTCCAAGGTGCTTCAGCAACCATGATATGCAATGAATTTTAAATTTTTCATTTTTGTGCCAGGGGTTATTTGCATGTCAACCTTATGCTAATCGACCATGCTAAGCCTAGGTTGAAACCATTAGAAGGTTAAAGCAATGGTTTCAGCAAACACTACAATGTCCCGATTCTTTCCAAAGTGCTATGGTAAGCCGTCCAGAACAAAATAGTGTGACAAAGCAAACCCACCTGGATCTTTTCAAAATTCAGCACACAAAAGCATGAATATCATTCATTTCCATTTTCATTTTAATTTTCATTCATTTTTCATTTTCATTTTCATTCATTTTCATTTTCATTTTGATGAAATCAAGTTGTGTATTAGCATCCAAGTAAAAAGGACCTATCTATCAGGTGTGTGAAAGACAGCAAAAGCACTCAGCCAATCCAAGCTAGATTCTGGACTAAGCAGTGACCATTTTCAAATTTTCACAAATAAAAGCCATGCTCATGTCAATTCTCAGATGAATACATGCCAAGTAATCAACAGTATTAAAGATAATAGTTCAAAGGCATTACAAAGCATGTACTTGTAAAAGCAATTAATCAAATCACAGAGGCTCATGCAATACTACACAGCCCCCCTCAAAACATGCTCGTATCTCTCGGATGCTCAGTGAGAGGGTGAGATAAAAATTGCTTTGGAATCCAATAGCGCAAAACACGAGATCCATGCAAAGTAGAAGACTGACCATGCACAGGAGATAAACCATGATAAAAAGTGTGTGGTCTAGCAATAAAGAGCGAACCTGGAAATCGACGAGGTCTCCCAACCTGTCGAGCATCAAAGCCTATTACACGTGATCTACCACCATATAGAGCACGGTGTACACCATGAGGGCAAAATTACTCTCATGACTCCCCTAATTAGACAAGTAAAATCTCGAGTACTCAGCGCTGGGTTTAGAGATAATATGCTTAGGTATCCATCGCTGAACAACCCGAGAAGTAGATAAAGTAGGAGACTGTGTGTGATGAGAATCATACTGCGCATGTGATCTCCTAGCAACTCGCTGATGTCTCCTCAAATAATTAGGACCAAAATGCCTATGTGGTCTATCATCATACGAGGTACGATATACACCACGATGAGCATAGCCACTCATATAACTGTAAGGAGCCTCAAAATTAGGATGAGAGTGAAAAGAAGACTCATGCATACCTGAAGATGGGTAGTGCATGTCCTAAAAATTCATAGTAAAAGGCCATTGCTCATCCCTGATACGACAAAAGCAAGACCCAACCAAATGACCCACCCGATGACAATAAGAACAGTGATACACTTTCTTGGGTGTGTGGGTATGGGTATCAGGCGCAAATCTCACGGTTTTCTTGGGTTTTGGCTGAGGAGGTTTATCTTAAGCACGAAGAGCTCTCTTTGTTGGTTGGGTAGGATTCTTGGCTTTTTGATCGGTGTCTAACAAGGCTCTCTCTTTCTCAAGGGTAGTGGGAGCAGTGAACACAGTTTCGCTCAAAGTGTTTGGAGTTGTTCTCTCAAAACCCAACCCAAGAGCTAACCCTGCCATATCAGCACACATTTCAATTTTTCCGCTTGCTCTCTAGCAAAGCTGAGTTTGTCCTTAAGGGTGATGCAGGTGGGACACACCGGCTGCACATTTTTAGAATACTCAGCACTCTCCAATCTAGCCTTGAGTTTATCAACATGCATATCTCTCAAATTTATGCTCTCAACAAGCAAAGGACAGTTCAGGCATTCGTTAATGACCGCAGGACTAGACTCTACCAACAAAAGCTGCTTTTCAGTTAATTCCAGTTTTTCAACAGTTTGAGCATGTATAAAATGCAGCTGAGCAAGTTCATTCATGACAGTAAGACATGACTCACAATCAGCATCATCAGACTTAGATTTCAAGATAGCAAGTTCAGTGGATATAGCTTCAAGTCTGAGTTTTAGTTCTTTACGTTCTTTAGCAGCAAGTTTAAGTAATCTATCCTAAGAATAAACAACATAATGCAATTCATCATTCTGAACAAGAAGCTGATCACGGGATAGATATACCTCAGAAGTGTCAAGCTCGTCGCTGCTGTCGTCACCGTCGACCGCGAAGCAAAGGTCGGTTATGTCCACTATCTTCTTCTCCTTCTTCTCCTTCTTCTCTTTCTTGAGAGGCTCCTCTTCCTCAGAGCTTGGCTCCTTTCTTGACGTGTTGTCGATGTCGCTGAGGGTGGCCACAAAAGCTCTGGCTACTCTCTTAGCCATTTTTCCTCGCTTTCCTCTGAAATAAGGTTTCTTGTTCCATTTTTGGGGCTTGTGCTCATTTTCATTTTTAATTTTCAATTTAGGGCAATTTGCTTTTATGTGAGATGTATCTCCACATTCAAAACACCCCTGTGACCCTCCTCTCCTTTGGTCTCATCTATCATTGTAAAAGTGAGTGAACTTCCCGACGATGAGAGCTAGTTCCTCATCATCTAGAGTATCCACTTGTTCTTTTGTGACAGAGACAAGGAAGGGCAAGTCAAAAGCACCAGAGAAAACACAAGCTCCAGAAACACCTGATGAATTACCTCCAGATGAGGTGCCACTGCCGGAACCGGAAACTAATGCCATTGACTGTGGCAAAGAGCTCCCAATCCCAGAACGAGATGCCTTGGCGATCTCGGTGGACTTAAGCTTACTGAAAAGTTCATTGCACGTCAAAGTATCAAAGCTAGCAGATTCTTCAATGCTTGAGATCTTAACTTCTCATATGCTACGATCCAGAGCATAGAGAAGTTTGATCGCACGGTCATGATCTGAGTAAGCTAGCGTCCTAGTGGATCGCAAGTTACTAAAAATGCCATCAAAGCGAGCAAACAAAGCAACAACAGATTCGTCAGGGCCCTGCACAAACATTTGGTATTCTTGATTATACGTGCTCTGCCTCCTAGCCTTAATCTGTGATGTGCCCTCATGAAATGTACTCAATGTCGACCAAATCTCTCGTGCAGTACGAAGGTGCAAGACCCTATTGAACTCGTTGCGACTCAGACTGATAAAAGAATGTTTCTAGCCTTGCTATTACATTCATATTGAGCCTTCTCAGTCTCTGAAGTACGAGTTTTAGGGATCGTGTACTGGGATGCAACAATGTCCCATATCACACTTCCTTGGCTAAGCAAGTAAGCCTCCATGTGCACCTTCCAATAGGCATAGTCTCGACCATCAAACATAGGGATCTTTGTGTTTCGTTCCATGTCGCCAAAAGGATCACAACCGGTAAAGGTCAACTCGTGATCAAACTGGCTCTGATACCAATTATGGAATCGGAATGGCGACTAGAGGGGGTGAATAGGCGCCTCGACACTTTCTTACGAAGTGATGGCCTAATCAAATCACCCAACGCACCTCTAAAAACACAAATTCAAGTTTCAAATCAATCAGTACAAAAGTTGAGCTCAAACAGATTCAAACGCCCAAAAACAACTTTGATTCAAGCTTCTCAAACAACTACTATCAACATGCTTACTCTAGAGAACAAATTCAAGTGTAAAAAGTAAATCAGAAAGTTTTAACTCAATCACAATTGAGAAACACACACTTCTAAAATTTTTCGGTCGGTGAATAGTAAATATAATTTCAGCAAAGCACAATTGTTAAAATTTGGTCCAATTTGCAAATTTCAACTTCAGATTCACTTTAGTTCAGCACATACAAATTCAGTACATGACCTGCATTCTAGATCCTGAAAAATCACAAGGCTGAATATACAAAATCAGAGTTCTTGACAAATACCCTCTTTGGCAATACTATTGCTAATCCGACAACACAGATAAACAATTTCAGAACAACTACTTCAGTTCACAGCACATATGTATATCTAGAAATCAGGATTAATAGAGGTTCAGACAACACAATTTTAACTCAACGCAGATTTGAATTCAGAACACTTGTATAGAATTTAAACGTGTCCGACAGTGAATAGTAGAATAGATTTCAGTAAAACTGAGCACTCAAGAATTGGTTCACTTTGAGCAAAACCATGAACTTACCTTGTTGAAACCTGTGCTGAAACCAAACTGAACTACCCAGAGCAAAACTATTTATCAATCAGATTTCATTGCAAGAATTGCAATCATGCACAACAAGCTCTTACAGATCAGGATAAAAATTTTCAGAACACCTAACTCAAATATTCAGATCAACATACTGAACAGAATTCTATCTTCAGACTACAGCTCAAAAACCATATTCAGATTAGAGTGTATTGATTCAATAGCACCCAGAAGACAGCATTATGAAAACTGAAGGTAAAACACTGTTCTTCAAATTAGCTCAGGTACTTATGAAGTTCTAAACATCATCCAAGAATTTCAGTGCTAGAGACAAGACATGAGAGTATTCAACCTTCGAAAACAATCTCAAATAATATATGGAACAGACTGAAAATGATTCAACCACTAAAATTCAGTGACTGATATTCTTGACACAGAATTGACTATAGCCATTGCAAACAAATCAGATTAGGAAGAACACTATTCAGTACATACTCAACTCACTGTATATACAACAATTTCAGTCAAGATATGCAGTTTCTAACTGAAAAGGAAAGACAGATCCTAATATTTAAAATTAATTGCTGCAAACATACTTGATCTAATCACAAATAACTGCTGACAAGATAAAAGACAACAGTTATCAAAGCACAGCTAAAATACAAAAATACTTCAGGGTTTCTAAAGATCAGAAATCAGGAACAACATAAGAAGACTATTGAAACTATTTGACTATTTCTCATACAAATCAGTCTCAAAGAAACTTAAAAACTATTCAGATATGTGTTACCAATTTCAGCAGGCAAACACACACAGAATATCTGAATAAAACTCACTCTGATCTTATAGAAAATTAATAGCAGCAGATTGAAGAAGAAACTAGATACAGAATTCAGAATGACCTTTTTACTCATAACAGTTCAACATAACAGTTTGAATCAGTGCTCAACTCATAGATTACAAGAGTTAAAACATTCAGCACAACACCTAGACCATGATTTACTCAATTCAAAACCAAGTTCAAGAGTTCAACATGAACAGCATACAAATTCTAAAATCCTCAATGAGTATTCACAGAGATCATCACTCAAGTCATCTTAGACAATTTCAAACGCAGGAAATGACAGATTACCGGGGTAAAAGCTTCAAATCAGAATGTGCTTTACAATGAACAGGGACTTGTCGGCATACCTGTAGCATGATCGACAACCAAACGCTGAGCTGTAGCAGAAATGGCAAATGTTCCTGATCATGTTGGCAGGCTTGTAGCTGGACAATTTCTGTACACTTCACGCTATTGGACGATGAACAGCAGTCCCGAAATCACTGTAATCCATCCGGTAATTTAAAACAGCACACTATTCACGGTAATTTCTCATTGCAGACAATCTCTCTCATGTTTCAACGAGATTTCTATGGAAAAGCTTGAAGAAAATTCTGATTTGATCTCTCAAGTCACCACCGGATCACAGAAAGGGAGGGGGATAAATATCCCACCTGCCCAAGTTTCTAGAAGGCCCATTTTTCAATTTGCCCCCTAGAAAGACTCTATTTACAAATCTGAAAATAAACACAAGAAAATACTCTTTTACACTAGACCCCTTTTTAGAATATTTTCAGAATATATATACTCCAAAAATACTCTAAAAATTACACACTAAGACACTAAAAAACTTAAACTAACAAATTGACACTATTTTATTGAAATAGTAAAAAATTTAAAATTCTGACGGTTTTCAGCAAAAATCGATAAAGCCTTTTCAGCCCTTCGACTCGTGACACCGCTTCACGACTCCGAGCGCCAGAAAACCAATTCCGCTCTCGATCCCCTCGAGCCACCCAAATGCTTGTCCTGGCCTCCTTCTCGCGAACACGGTCAACACGTCGTCGTAGTCGACCGTCCGTCCAAGTCTTGCTCCGTCTCTTCGTGCACTCTTGAGATCTTCTCCAACTTCGCCCGGCCTCCCTGATCCTTGGCATCAAGCTCCCTGCTCGACCCTCGATCACCCGCCATCGATAGTCAGTCAGCTTCTCCACACTGCACAAACAAGACAAGCCAAAACAAGAACGTGACGCACTGCCGAAACCCTCGGCAGCCACACCTTCACTCCACATCGAAACCCTTGCTGCACTCCACATACTCTCGACCACTCAATCGCTCATACGCTCATCTTTGTCAATCACTCATCATCCAGACCAAAACCACCCTTGGTTTCTCAACATAAGATAAAAACTTGGGAGGCAAATCAAATTTACACTTATGTAGCTCAATATTAGATAAATACTTAGTGATAACTGGGGGAAAAGTATAAACTATATTAGTAAGAGAATAATAAGGAGTTTCACAAATCACAACATAGTACACATCTTGACTATGAATTTCAGTTCGATCAATTTTATGTGCATGGATAGAAGAATCATTTAATTCGATTTCATGTTGAATTTCAGATCTAATATCAAGTTGTTTGCTCTCATTAGTTGTCGTCTCAATATCATCTTTAACAATTTCATCAGAAGTTGAAAGTAACAAAGTAGATTTCACATTCTCATGCACAACGGTATAGTTATTAGTCCTATCATGGTGAAGTGCATCATTATCAAATTGCAAAGGGTGTTCTATTATTTCAGCTGATGAAGCAACCTCAACGGGTACCTGTAAGGACTTTTTACCTGATACCTCAACTCATGCAGAGATGGAAGGCCATATGCTTGCTGATGTTTGTGCAGGTACATGTGCAAGTGCATGACTAACACTTGAAGAAGAGAAAGGCTTGGTTAGTACCGGTGTGCTCGTCACTCGTGGTGGATAGGAGTCTCTTGCCTTGTATTGCCGTTCCTGCATTTCTTTTTTTGCAATGATGGTAAGATGAAACAAACGACTAAGAGTATTAAATTCTTTATAATAAATGATATCATGAATCTCATGCCTCAATCCATCGTATAAGTGCCACATCGTGTCCTTCGAGTGCTCCACAACACCACAACATGTCATGCTCTCTCGAAGCTCAGCATAATACTCTTTCACAGACATGTTACCTTGAACTAAGCATTGTAGTTTCATACACAATTCACGATGATAAGAAGGAGAGACAAATTTACAACGCAAGCTCTTTTTAAATGACCCCATGTATCAGGTTGTAATTGAAGTTCACTTATATCTTCCCACCAGATTAAAGCATGATTTTTAAACATACCAGTTTCTTGTTTAACTCTATGTTGTTCAGGAACTAGATATAAGTTAAATTTATGCTCTATGGTCATCTCCCAATCTAGGTATTCTTCAGCATCATATTCACCTTAAAAAGATAGGATGGTAAACTTACTTTTGATAGAAGAAACATTGTTACCATGATTATGATTTGTCGTACCTCCCATACCTGCCATGGTTAGTAGAAAAGGAGAAACACCAAGAAAAAATATTAGCCCTATCAACTATTAGGTAGTGGAAGGTGCTCTCGCTCACACTCAAGCAGCTTACCACAATCTTACAAGGTTCTTACCATCACAGGACAGTGGATGGCACAATCTTGGTCGTGGCACAATACTTGACTGGTTGGTGACTGTTGGGGGAAAATATTCCATCCTCAGGGTTATTGCAGTAACAACACAAAGGCTGATAATGGATTCGAAGGTTTCCACCATGCATCTTCGGAGATGTCCTAAGTTAAGTTCGAAGTATGAAGTTGGACCTTGGTTCGGAGTATATCTTCGAACTAAGACTCTTTTGAGATCTTTTTTGCCAGCTAAGATGGAAGACTTATCTTCTTTCTTATCAGATTAGTCTTTTACCATTTTAGCCCTATTAAGGGTACCGAATAGTTTCCACTATGTCGGTTGTAATAGAGGGGTAAATAGGTCTTTTCCTTAATGTTTGGGCCTATAAATACCCCCCATTTCACCCTGTAATAGGGACCGAATACAAGTTATTCAATACACACATTCGAACTATTCTAAGTTGTTATCCTTTCGGAGGCTTAGAACAGTTCACTTCGCAAACACTTCGTTTGTTAGTTTCTAATCTACAGAAACCTGTTAGCATAATCTTTTACGCCAACAGTGACTTCCAAAGAGAGTGGTTTACAATTGCAAATACTCAAGCTACACCGATCAAAAGTATATATGTGGAGACTAGGCGGTTAAACAAGAGTATTCTATATAGTGGAACATGATTCAGAAACAGATAGTAATATTAAATAAGTGTCCAGAGTACTCGTACTAATTACTGGTCTGAATGTGATCCCTATGACAAAAGACATATATGAGAGAGTGGTTGAGGCTCAAAGGATGACTTATGTATTGACAAAATCAGCACAAAACAATACCGAAAATAGCACCACACAAGACTAATATCTTTCAAACTTGTCCCTAAGTGCTCCCCTTTTTTGATATTTTTCTCTTTTTTCGATATTTTTTAACTGTTTTTAACTCTTTTTTTGAACTCTTTTTTTACACTTCTTTTTTTGACTAGGAGCACAAATAAGACAAACCAAGAAGATGTGATACAATTTTGCTGCATAAAAGTGCTATGTAGGTAAATAAAGATGAGCTGAAAAATCTGCACAAGAAACTTCGGGGCTAGAAAACTCGATCTTGCCGGCCTAATTTGGAAAAACCAAAATCGGCCAACCTAGCTAACTAGGCAAACTTATATATAAATTTTTCTGTAGATTTCGAAAATGTATTTATTTGCCTTATTTGGAGTCCGTATGCAAAAGATATGACAGTTTTATCAGAAGCAGTCTGAATTAGGGTTTTGAGGTTCTAGTTCGGACGCGAATTGTGAATCGAACGGGATTTATGGGTGGTGGCTAGTATAAGAGATTTATAAAAAGGGATCACAATACTAACCAGCAACTAGACTTGACTAATAACATAAACTCAATACTACGGACTATGAAACCAAAACGTGCAAAGGCTAGGGATGGTCTTGGATCGCGGAAAACCTCTGACTATAAATTTTTTGTTGGCTTTTTCGTCGACTATGGGATGAATATGAAATCAATCTAATCTAAGATACAAGAATTCTGGACTCTATCTTGTTTTGCTATTCTCATTGATCTAGAACTAATTTTGAGATGAAACTAGCTGAATTGGAAAGGTTATTAAGTTATCTTTCTGTGACTGGGTGGAACGTCAAAAACAGAGTCCGTATGCGGCCTGGGTGATGATTTTAGTGCACACTGCTCTTGGAATCCGAGTTGGACACGAATTGTAGTTGGATTGGACTCTCAAATTGGCTTGGACGTCCTTCCTGATTCTTCTCCAACTCTTTGTTTATCTCCAAGTGATTTTCATCATCTTCATGATTCCTAACAATAATAATAATTTTAGGTAGTAATTTATTCCCAAGATAATATACTAAGACACTTAGAAACGAGTTGACCTGGAGATTTAATCGTCGTGCTCGAACTCGAATAATTGGATCTTAGTATTCATGTATGGTTGTATCATTGGTAGGGATGTTCTCATTAGTTTTTATGCGGCTATTTCCACATGCTATCAATGTTATGGATAATTCTTATAACTTCCCAGTCCTTCACATATAAAAGGACTAGGGGAGGCCTTGAGAAGGGCATAGACTACACAACACGTATGAGCAGGATCACATCCTAGCACACACCAGAACACGTGAATACTCGCACTATGGTAGACTTGACACTAGAGAGCGTGACACTCGCCGTCAATCCATACACACATAGGAGTAGGGTTATTATCCTCTGGCAGACCCAAACCTGTCTAAAACTCTCTCGTGTCCATCTCCTTATTGTTTTTACCCTTTCCCTACCCCATTCGACCAGGGTAACTATAGGACCCACAGTAGCAACCAGAGGAGTGTGAATGGGCAACTAAAAATTCTTTCGAATCAATGGCCTCCTCCCAACACCAAATGTACCTCAAGAGATAATCAAAAACTTAGACCAAAAAAAAGATAAAATAGTGCAATCACTCTCCTGTCAAATATGATGTGATGTGACAGTCTGAGAGATCACAAGCACTAAAAATAATCTAGCCTAAAAATGACTGGTATCCTGATTGAAAAGACACCACCACAGTGCTTAAAGGCAGCTTCAAACCAATCAAAAAATCATATGACATAACAACAAGCATTTCAGCAAACAACAGATATTTCATACAATAATTAAATGATCAAGATGTAATCAGAACAAGAAGAAGATATATACCTCCATTTACATGTGATGCTAAAGAAGAAGAGCTTGACGAAGAAATCGAAGAAACCTCAATAAACTGGCAAAGAGTTCACAGCCTTCACGTGTACACACAAATAGGTACTTGTTCAATCACAGATTTCCAAGTAGATTAGTCAAGCACGGTGAGGAAAAATGAAGTAGCTTTCAATGCATGTTTTTAGAAATAATTAGAAGCAACTAATTAGTGCAAGCTTTATCTTGTGAATGCAAAGGTAAAAAGAACAACTCTTGCGCATATACAGCAGCTGAACCGAGGCGCACAGTGATTCAAGCACAGTTTCTCATCGCAAGAAGTCACTGCTTTCTCCAGCGGAAACTGCCACACACAGGGCTTCTATTTGCAAAAAAACAAGCGGCAAACAATCGGGCGAAGAATAAAAAATGATCGGCTGTGTGGAGGAAAACCTGTCGGCTGACAGAAGAAACTCAAAGCTAGCGGCGCAGGAACTGCTTGAGATAGGATACAATCATTCGGTAGCGGTAGGGGAGGAGCAGGGGGAATTTTATGTGAAAGTAAAGTGAACTCTGATTTTTCAAAGTGAATGAGTTAAGAAACCCTAAGGGGATACAAGGCCTTTATATAGGTAGTTCAAAAAAGTGGAAAAGACACATTTACCCATAGGGTAAATTACACAGGGACGCAAAAATAAAATTGCGGGCCCAACGGGCAAAATAGCAAAATCCTATCTACAAATAGCTTGTCCTAATGCGAAGCTTTCGTAGTAGCTAGGGCTTTCCTTCAGGACTGTCGAATCTTCAATCGACGGTCTGGATTGGTGCGTCAGTTTTACGCTGAAACCGACAAAGCGCCTATCGTCTTCGCACTGGGTACCTAGATTGGGCCGGCCCAATTCCGCGGCTCCCTCAGCCGACAATCGCTCGCCGCCCATTTACATCAGTCAAACCTGGTCAACAGACTAGCGGATCCCTTGTTGTTACTGGCCCATCTACCCGGATTGGGCCGGCCCGACTCCACGGCCCCTCTGCCTGGCAGTCGCTCGCCGCCAGTGTACCTGAGTCACACGTGGCCCAAAACATGACAGGTCTCATCTCATCTTCGTCTCCTCTATCTCTTCACTTTTACTTTCGTTGACAATCACTCATCACTTCTTGAGCCATGAGGCCCATGATCTTCAACATGGCTCCTCAATCTCCCCCTTGATGAGTGCATTGTCAACACCTCTCCATCAATGCTCCATAACCTACAAAACACGTGGAAACACGAAAAACAAAACACAAGAGAACAGAAAGAAATAAATAAAATTGTTGATAGCAAAAAATGGCATTAATGGCTAGATTATCAAAATATCAATTTTTGGTGATTTTGGCCAAAGGTACACATGCCTAGGGTCTGTCCGAAGCCTTACAGGGCCGAAGTCCATCGAGCTATGGGCTCTGAAAGCCTCTAGCCAGCCCATGGGCTTCCGCCAGGAAGCCTTCGGAGGCCCATGCTGCCGAAGCTTCGGAAGCCCTCAGAGGCCCACGCCGCCGAAGCTTCGAGAGCCTATGGAGGCCCACGCTACCGAAGCTTCGGCCCGAGGAGCAGGCCTCAACGGGCCTGGCTGAAGCCCACGCTACCGAAGTTTCGGCCCGAGGAGCAGGCCTCGACGAGCCTGGCGGAAGCCCACTTCGGTAGAGATAGAATTGGATGCGTTCCCAGCTCAATCCTTATCCCTATCTGGCCAGATTAATAGCAGATTAGATTAGGGATTAAACCCCTATAAATAGAGAAGCAAGGCCGGCGTGAGAGCCTCCCCAACTCAAACCAAACCAAAGCCCATGCTTTGTTCGTATTTACTTTATCTTTACTTTTCCGTACCTCTTCGTGGGTTTGCCTAGAAGCCCTCCATCTGCCGCTATGGAATAGTGGTAATCCTTGTTACTTCGCCTGTGAAGTATCTGTTAATCTACATAATAGATTGCTATCGCCATGGTACTTCGCCTGTGAAGTACCCGCTAATCTGCGTAATAGATTGCTACCTTCGCTACTAGTGCAACACTTGGCAAAATTCGGTCCTCAGGCCGATTTGGTACTTCGCATCATCTCTGTTGCAGGTTCGCACGTTCGGAGCCACTTCACTGGAGGTGTCCAGAGCTGAGAGATCGGTTCCGGAGGTCCCCAGGACACCCTTCGACGAGACCGCAGGCTTCGACAACAGGCTTCACCAGCAGACTTCATCGCCTCAGGCTTCGCCACGACCATACTCCGCACCGGACGAAGTTACACTCGCATGTGGCCCTCGTGTCATTGTTCTGTAGTTTGTTGTATCGGAGATCTCACACCGAACCCCGCTGTTCGGAGGTGATCACCGCGTCTAGATCCGTTCGGAGTCCACCTTTAGCCGGATCAGTCTGAACGCCGAAGCACCCTTCGGCGGAGTACTTCGCACCAGATGCCGAAGGTACCCTTCGGCGCACCCTTCGCACCAGACTTCGAACCAGACGGACTCCGACTGGTTTGCTGATTTTATTCTGTTTAATCAATCTTTTTCAGCTAATTGGATTATTTTGTGTAATTTGGTTGCTTGGCGACTCCACCCCCTTATTAATATTAAGGGTAGTCGGAACGCGGCGTCGGTGCTACGTCACGCTTAGGCCTGTCCCTAAGTATCCGTGCACTTTTGGATCGCCGGACTGACCTAAGTGTGGGGGCACGTTTTCGTGTCAACACACTTTTTGGCGACTCCGTTGGGGAAGAGCTGCACCAACATGATGAGTACGTCTACATCGGCCACCGGTACATCTACATCGACTACTACGTCTACACCACTGATGGACACAATAGGACGCGCGGATATCGACATCCGCAACATATTGTCACCTACGCTTTAAGATATCCCCGCAGCAGACCGAGCAGAGATCGAGGCAAAGTTAAAAGCGCTCCAAGACATGATGCTTGGGGGCTACATCAAGACATGCGCAGGCTTCGTCAAACGCGACATCATCACCCCCGACCTCGCTCAGGTCCAGGTAACACCGGTATCGCCTCGTTTGTCTTCTTTAGAAATTGAGCAAAAAAATAGCCGCATCAATAGATCAGGCCGTTAGCGCTTCGCTAGCCAACCATTTAGATTCGACAGTCAGCTCCCAAGTAGAGGCAACTCTTAAAAGGTTCGGCTTCACTGAGGCCGTACCCTTGGTTCCTATAGCTAGTGCACCTTCGACAAACATGTCTCCGGCCTCATCACTTATGGCCGAGACCAATCATTATACCTATGGTCAAACTAATACTACATACCACACAACACCTGCGCCAATACCCGCGCTACCCGCACCACACGCACAGGTACCCGGACACAAGCACATTGTACAATTAGCGCGTAGGAAAGAGGCACATGGCCGACACACCGATATCCCACCGCGTGTCGCGCCCCCACATGAGAGGCGCATGCAAACAAGCTACCAAGATGATATAGATGAGCGGGTCCGTGCACTGTTTAGGGAGTGTGCCGGCTTCGTGCCCAAGGGACGGGTTAGGGTTTATCGCAAACCATACCCCGATCATCTTGATAGAGTACCCTACCCCCGCGGCTATAGGATCCCTGAGTTCACTAAATTCGATGGCGAGGGTAGCAGGACCACATTAGATCATGTTAGTCAATTTTTGGCGCAGTGTGGAGAGGTTTGCGGGATAGATTCCCTAAAGGTTAGACTATTTTCCCTCTCACTATCCGGCACAGCTTTCACTTGGTTTTCGGCGCTCCCGTCAAACTCCATCCACACGTGGGACGATTTAGAACGGAAATTTCATGATTATTTCTACACGGGTGAAATAGAACTTAGGCTTTCGCATTTGACATCGGTCAAGCATAAATCTAGTGAGAGTGCCTCTTAGTATATCAAGCATTTCAGGGATATTAGAAACCGATGTTTTAGTCTTAATATCTCAGAAAGGGACTTAGCGGAATTAGCTTTTAATGGGTTGCCTTCCAAACTTAAAGAAAGGTTAGATAACCAAAACTTTTTAGAAGTTAGACAAGTTCTACAGCAGGCTCTGGTCCAAGAAGGCCAAGACAAAGATAAGAAATTTATTAAAACATTTAGCAAGCCTAGGGTCGAAATCCACATCATGGAACGCTCTGATGAGGAGGAGTCAGAGGAGGAAGATTCAGCCGACATGTACGCGACTGAATGGGTTACAAACACTAAAAACAAACCTGTCACCTGCTCCAAACTACGACCGTCCCCCACAAAGAATAGACTTAATGAGGTCAAGTACTCGTTCGATGTGACTAAATGTGATAAAATATTTGATTTCCTCTTAAAGAGACAGCTTCTCAGGTTACCTATAAGGGTCAAGTTATCCCACCTGCCGACGAATTAAAGAAGCATCCATACTGTAAGTGGCATGACTCACATTCTCATAATACTAATGATTGCAATGTTTTTCGACGGCAGATACAATCAGCCATAGAAGAAGGACGATTGAAGATAGACCACGATCCGAAGATGAAACTAGATAAAGATCCTTTTCCAGTCAACGCCGTCGACCTCGATGATAAAAAGGTGTTGATTCGGCTAGAACAGGCCGAGTCTGCTAAAGGGAAATATGTGATTGTTGGAGAACCACGCACTCGCACACTCGTACCAAAGAACCCCGAGGTAGGAGTGTGGAAACATATAACGTTAATACCCCTTCGGCTAAGGATCGCAAAAGGCCGAAGGTGACATATAATATGTTGTTAAACAAACATCAGAGAAGGGCCCACGAAACAGAACCGCACGCTAAGCTAAAACAGCCGAAGGGTCCAAGACCTTCGAAGGGTGGCTTCGGTCCGAAGCCGGTGAACCCTCCATGCGAGGACTTCGGGCCACAATGGCCTGGTGCTCCGCACGGTGGCTCCGAGTCGCAATGGCCGAACCCCCCATTCAACAGCTTTGAGCCCCAGTGGTCGGGTCCCCTATACAACAACTTCGGCTCCCAATGGCCGAACCCCGCACCGCACTGGACTTCTTCGATGGGCGGCTTCGACCCGCACTGGCCGAACATACCTCCGGCCTAGCAGGATCCTTCATTGGTGTGGTCGGAGACACCTTCAACTTGGCCAAACCCCCCTTCGGGTGATGGGATCGGCTTGCAGTGGCCAAAGCCACTAGAGCCGCCGATGCCTCCACAGTATAACTGGGTAGGAACCCCGTGGGCTCCGTATGTATCTGGGTCGGGGTACCCTCCGTAGCCTAACTCTATGCCTTATTTCCCTTCAGAATATTATGGATGGAAGGGGCAAACAGACGCAGCGGAGGGGGGCATCGTCCACAGGCTATCCATGGTGCCTCCGAACCGGACCATGCAGAGCGAAGCCGAAGAGTGCGAGCACGCGGAAGCCGAAGTAAGGGAGTCTGAAGCCATAACTATCAGAGTTGGGTCTTAGGAGGTCCCAATCCCGAAGACTTTGCCGCCAAGGTCTGATGAAGGTAAGCCACACGCTTCGGCCGAGCCCCGTGCCGAAGCTTGGTTCGATCGGCCGAACAAGGCCGATCCGTTTGATGGGGTTCGCAGCAAAGTCCCCTTTGAACACAGGGTGCCCGAGGCCGAAGGGCACACTTTGGCCAGAATTAATAGGAGTCGAACGGTAGCTCCAGGCACCAAGCCGCAACCATCTTGGGCTCCTCCGGGCATGTCCAAATCACAGAAGAGACACCTACAAAGGCCGCGGGCACAGGAGATGCGCGAAAAGGTAGCTGAGGCCTAGCGCGATGCTATCTTTGAAGAGATCCGACCTCGGCCAGCCACGAAGCAGGTATGGAGAGAGAAGCCGGTTGAGATAACCAACCCGGCTCCTAGTCCAAGCGATGACAAGGATGACATGCTCCACGACGACTACTCGCCCGTCTCTGAGGGACCCGCACGCCAGGTGATGGACATCAACATCATCACGCTACCTGCTGAGTTTGCCCTACCACGGGACGAGGCCGAGGTCGCTCAATTGAACCTCGGCCCGCACAGTGCCATCTTCGAGATGCCCGAGGACTCGGCTCGCCATCTAAAGCCCCTCTATGTCAGGGGTCACATCGATGGGAAGCCGATCTCCCGGATGCTCGTCGACGGCGGTGCCACTATTAACCTAATGCCTTATTCATTGTTGAAGAAACTTGGCAGGGACGAAGATGACCTGAAGAAGACTAACTTGATGCTCAACGGCTTCAACGGCGAGAGCTCCGAGGCCAAGGGAGTACTCTCTATGGAATTGACGGTGGGCAACAAGACATTGCCAACAGCATTCTTCATCGTCGACGTACAAGGTAACTATAGTGTGTTACTCGGACGCGACTGGATCCATGCGAACTGTTGTATCCCCTCTAATCTACACCAGTGCTTGATATAGTGGGACAGCGACGAGGTGGAGGTCATCCCCGCGGATACTTAGGCCCAAGTAGCTTTGGACGATGTGTCGGTTGACGCCGTCCATAACAAAGTAGAGTGTCTATCAGGTAGAGACCTTTCGGATTATGACTTTGTTAGTGTATCCGGAGGACGGTTTGTACCAGTGTCTGTAAAGCCGGCTGGAGTAGCACGGCTATTTTTGTATTAGTAGTGATGTCTAGCAAGAATAGTCTAGATTGGCTAAAGTCTCAAGTGGAACAGTATCGGTCTAATAAAGACGGTATTGTCGAAGCCATCGAGGACTTTAGCGAAGTAGAAAAATTAGGGCAAGGTTTTGCGTCGGCCGATCCCTTGGAGGAAATTGATATAGGTAATGGTAGCGTCCCAAGGCCGACTTTTGTAAACCAACATTTATAGCTCGATGAAAAGGCTGAAGTAATAAAGTTACTTCGGTCATATGTCGATTGTTTTGCATGGGAGTATAGCGAAATGTCAGGACTAAGCCGCGAGCTCGTGGAGCATCGGCTGCCCATCAAGTCCAGGTTTAGGCCTTATAAGCAGCCTCCCCGCCACTTTAATTCGGCCGTCTACGACCGAGTTAAAGAAGAAGTGGAGCGACTACTCAATGCTGAATTTATTAGGCCATGCAGGTATGCAGAATGGGTTGCTAACATTGTGCCTGTAGAGAAGAAAGGGAGCGGCAAGATACGAGTATGCATTGATTTCAGGGATCTGAACAGAGCCACTCCAAAAGACGAATATCCAATGCCGATAGCCGACATGCTGATCAACGATGCTTCAGGACACAAGGTACTAAGTTTTCTTGATGGCAATGCTGGTTATAATCAAATCTTTATGGCCGAAGAGGACGTCTATAAGACTGCCTTTCGATGCCATGGTTTTGTCGGTTTGTTCGAGTGGGTCGTCATGACTTTTGGTTTGAAGAATGCCGGCGCCATGTATCAGCACGCTATGAACTTGATCTTTCATGACTTGTTAGGAGTCATGTTAGAAGTTTACATTGATGATGTCATGATCAAATCGGACGCTATGGTAAACCATTTAGCCGATTTGAAGGTCTCTTTCGATAGGATGCGACAGTATGGGCTGAAGATGAACCCACTCAAGTGTGCTTTTGGTGTGTCGGCGGGTAAGTTCTTAGGTTTCATGATTCATGAGAGAGGCATAGAAATTGATCCTAAGAGACTAGAAAAGATTAGAAACATTGTAGCGCCGACATGCAGGAAGGATGTGCAAAAGTTGCTAGGCAAGTTGAACTATTCGCGTCGTTTTATATCCAACTTGTCCGGCAAGATTGATGCCTTTGTCCCCATACTCCGGCTAAAAATGAAGCCGAGTTCACTTGGGGGGCAAGCCAGTAGAGTGCTTTTGAAAAGATCAAGGAGTGCTTGTCATCACCGCCCGTGGTGAGAGCACCCAAGGCCGGGATTCTGTTTCGGCTATACATCACCGCCGAAGATAGCGTATGTAACACCCCAAGATTTAAAAAGAAATAAAATAAAAGAAATATATTATTAAAGGAATTTCTGGATTTTATTATTAAAGAAAACCCTTAAAGAACCCTATTAAAGCCAAACAGAGATAAATATCCAAAATTTGGACTTGAAAAATTTATGGAATAATCTAGAGGCCAAAACATAATTTCAGGAATTTTTACAAATTTTTATCAACAGTGATTCAACCCTTAATCAAATAAATGAATTACTGGAATAATTTTAAATCAGAAAAGCATTTTAATTCTTAATGGGCCTCAACCTTGAAATAGCCTTCAGCCCAGCCCAGCCCAACCTCGAGTCACTGACAAGCGGGACCCGCCTGTCGGCGCACTCCCCCTCTCTCCTCCCCGCGCCCGTGCTCTGCCTGGCCCACCCGTCAGCCTCACGCGCCCGCCGCTGTCTCTCTGGTCGCCAGGGCCTGCCTATCGGTTTTTCCTTTTTCGCTCACCTGCCGACAGGTGGGGGCCACCAGTCGGATCCATCGTCTCCGATGGAATCCCTCCCTCCTCTTTCCTTTTTCCGGCGATCTCTTTCCCTTTTCCCGCCACCGGCCACCCGCTTTCACCCGGATCCACCTCGGGTCGCCTTCCCCGAGCACCGGCGCTCTCCTTCCATCTTTGGCCGACGCGGTTTCGCGCTTAGGGAAGCATGGCCGAAGCTTGGAAGCCCTCGCCGGAGTTCACGGGAACCCCTCGATTCCCTTCCATCTAGATGCCAGCAAGCCCCCTATTTAAACCCTGCCGGTCGCCGCCCTCTTCCCACACTGCCTAAGCCTCAGCCGAAGCGCACCGGAGCTCCTCTGCCTCTTTCTCGAGATTTCACTCCTGCTTTGCCTCCGGCCACCGATCGCCGCCGCCTCGAACCTCCTCCGCCCTCGCCGTCACCACCATCGAGACTGCTAGAGCCCTCCCATCCTTGGCATCCACTCTGTTGGCCGTGAACGCCGTTGGATCATCGTCGCCGTCAAGCACCAGTGAAGCCTCCGCCATCTACCCCCACCGCCAATCACCATCCGTGTATCATCGTCGCCGCCGCAGGTATGGTTGGAACCATCGTCGTCTCCTCTATCCATTTTCGCATAGAGCTAGGGCTTAGCCCCCTCGCCGGCGCCGTCGCCACCACGCCCGAGGCCGCCGTCGCCGGAGACGAAGGGTAAAATACCCTCGTCACCACGTGCCGTGCCGGAATCCATCCAAGCCGCACGATCCCGAGCGAATGGCACAGATTAGATCCTGCGGGGATCTAATCCGAGCCCTCGGATTCGTTCAAACCGGTATCCTTTAATCTAGGTCGTCAATCACTATTTAAAAGTTTGACTCGATCTGGTGCGTCCACGTCATACCGGTGCGCGAGATCTAATCGTAACCGTCCAATTTCATTAAACCCTCCCGCCTCGCGCCTGGGCCTTGGATCTTGATCGAACGGCTCAGAGCGATCCAGTCCACGCGCACAGTGCGCCTGTCCACCGTGGGCCTGGCTCACCGTGGACTAAAGCCCATTTTCTGTTTAAATAAAATTCCAGAAATTGATTTAAACTTTGAAAATTCATAACTTGCACAATTTAACTCCAAATTTCACCATTCCAATTTTATTAAATTCAGCATTTTATTCTCTACACATTAATGCCATAAAATCAGTATGTTACTTTAGCACAAAATAATCTTATGAACTAAATAAATAAAAACCCCTTTAGGGATAAATTAATAAATTCATGAAATAAAGTAGGAAAAACCCCAAAACTTTAACCTTTAGTATTATTAATATAACTTCAGTACAATAAAGCTCAATTCACATATTTAAATCATAAAACATGTATGCTTATGTTTTGTGATGCCTTATTGAATGTATTGTTTACTTTTTCTGTATCGAGAAGACTACGAGTTCGTCAAGGAGCCTGAGTTCTATCCCGAGGTTCCACCTTCACCCTTTGCTGATCAAGGCAAGTCACAACCCCCATTTTGATCATCATTGAGCCCATGTTTTAATAAATTATCGCTATAACTCATAGGTTAATATTGCATTAGTGAAATATCAAGCCCTACACTTATATATTTATTAGATCCCCGTCCTGGTGTGCAAACCCAAGCCATGCTTATTGAGCCTTAACTCCTTGTCATTCTACTATAAAAGTATTAGCTAGTGCCCAATGTACCGGCATAACTGCTATAGGATAAAAAGAATGAGTCGTAGATAGATGGATTCTACTATATGAAATTTTCCCGTTATTCTTGTCTCTGGACTCTGTTGGAGTTGGCTATGTTATAAGTATGGTGGGTTCCGGGTGCAAGCTAGGGCATTGGTTGGTCGGACCCGGGGCACTATAAGGACCGGTCTGCGGGATCTGTTGCAAAGCATTTCCGTACCAACCACAAGTCTAATGGGTAAGTCCTAACTGGAAGTATGGAACAATCCGACTCGATGCACCATAGTGGAGGGGGCAAGGGGCAACTTGCGGGTGACTTGTACCGACGAGGATCAAGGGGGGGGGGGGTATGGTGGGGCTCCGACACGTCGGGACACCATATGAAACCTATAAGAGGGTGTTGTGGAGTCGAGGAGGACCATATGGAAGGTTTTGGCACGAGTTCCCATGGTATGGGTCATCTCGTTACACTTTGGTGTAGGTGATGAGTGTGTGCCTTGTAGGTACAGTGGTACATCTCTGATCAGAGTAATTTAATCTTTTCGAAAAGACGAGCCCACGGTCAAGGGTGGGTTGTGTGACTACTCGCGGTTAGTTTACAATTGTTTGAATGGTTGAGTTATTCATGCATGTAAGGACTGTTGAGCGAGGTGGGCTGACTGTGCCCCTCAAGTTAGAAGATGATGATGCATACACATGTTTACAATTCAGTACTAATAAATTGATCACATTTAATTGCTTTACAAATTATGCTCTTCCGCAAAATTAGCCATTATCTCCTTTGTTATTACCTTGCATTATATTTGCATTCGGTGGCTTGCTGAGTACGTTTGTACTCAACCCCGTTGACTTACACCACCAGAGCCCATCTACTAGGAGGAGGATGAAGGTCTGGAGTAGCGACCCAGTCAAGGCGAGACTGGAAGAAGGCGTTCATCTAGGACCCTTTGTTTTATTAGTTTCTCTTCATCTTTATTCACTTTTGTACTAATACGATCTACGAACCGTGAATGATTGCTCGTATTTGTACGTGGTCGCATGATGAACGTCTTGGTTTATTGATTTTCTATGGAATTTCAATAAAGGTCCTGATTTATTAAATCGGGGCGTGACAAGATGGTATCAAAGCCGACTTGACTGTAGGAAGCCAAACAGACCTGACCCTAGGACTTATATTAACCCTATTTTCGTGCAAAATTACTTACCCTCTTATCTTCCGAGGTTTTCACAAAAAAAATCTTTCTCTCTTTTGTAGATGCCTGTCCATACCCTGAGCGGGAACCTTCGCGATGAGGCCAGATTCATCCGCGAGCTACGCATGCTCATCGGTTTCCTCGGATTTGAGCACGAGCCGATGTTCCATGGAGTCTTCCCCGACGAGGAAGAGAGCTACTGTGAGGTAACCGTCGTCACCCAGACCTCTCCTCAGACAGCCCACACCTATCGAGGTGGAGGACCTACCTTCTTGGTAGCTAGCCAGCGCACCGCCCTCTAGGCCCTCACTGAGCTCCGGGTGATCTACGACAGTGAGCTCTACGACACGGATTATCGCTTTGTGCCCCTTCGCACTCCAGGGAGTCCCCACAGCGTCTACGTCAGCACGTTCTCCCAGCGCCACTCTGTAGTTGGACACACCGTACGTTTGTTGGAGGCAATGGATGAGCTCCACTATGAGGCACTGCAGGATGCCAACGGACAACGCGACACGATCGATTTTTACCGACACTCTACCGAGGATATGAACCACGAGAACGGAGATCTTCATCGCCATATGCAGCAGGGACACCGATTGGCTACCGAGGCAGAGGAGCTACGACGCCAGAATGAGCTCCTACGGCAGCGCGTCGCCAACAATCCTCATCTCCGCCATCAGATTGAGGAGTTGAAGAAGGATATCGAGGAGATCGCACCCCTTCCACCCCGCAAGAGGAAATCGCTTCGGATCCCCACCGTGAGACCCAAGAGGATTTCCCGCAGCGCACCTCCCGCCGGACCCTCTAGTTCCACCACCCCGACCATCTCTGTCGAGCCCGTGGTCGAGTCATCCCCTGAGCTGCCATAGACGTAGATTTTTTTTCTGATTGGTTGTTTCTTTTTATTGTTTTGGATTGTATTGCCACTCGTGTCAAATATAAGGCATGAGTGAAGAACTAAATGAATAAATGTAATTGCAAGAACGATACCTTTTGAAATAAAGCTTAGTATCAATTTCCCCTAAAAAGATATTATCTATTTTGGAAACTTCAGGATGACTAACACTCAAGGCTCCGACGCTCCTCAAAACGGAGGAGAAAATGGTAACCTACCCCAGTGGGGAGCGACTGGGCAGAGGCAAGCCCCAGTCGCCAACCAACCCACACTGGCCAAAATGACGGCCAATCAAAACCAGTTGGTGGCTGCTCTATTGAACCAGATGCAACAGCAGCAGCAGATGCAGGAGCAACATGCTCAATTTTTCCGCCTCCACCAACAGCCTGAATTGCCTCGCCCCGCCACTCCTGCTCCCGCTCCCGCTTTTCAGCTCTCGGAGTTCCTTCGAGTCCGCCCACCCACGTTCTCAAGCACCACCAACCCATGGAGGCTGGTGACTTGTTGAGAACCATTAGCAAGAAACTAGACCTCCTGACTTGTACTGAGCAGGAGAGGGTGACTTTCGCCGCCCATCAGCTTCAGGGTCCCGCCATAGAATGGTGGGACAACCTGCACGAGACCTTGCCCGAGGGACACATCCACACTTGGGCGGAGTTCTCCGTTGCCTTCCGCGCAGCCCACGTCTCGGACGGCATTATTGCCCAGAAACAGCAAGAATTTCGGGACCTGCAACAAGGGAGCATGACCGTCACCGAGTACCTGCATGAATTCAATAGGTTGGCCCGGTACGCGCCCGAGGAGGTCCGTACCGATACAGCCAGACAGTGCAAGTTCCTCCGGGGACTGAAGGATGAGCTGTCTCTTCAGCTCATTTCCGGAGATTATGCCAACTTCCAAAAGTTAGTAAATAAAGCAATCATTCAGGAGACCCAGCAAAATAAGGTCGACTTGAAGAAAAAGAGGATGATCGCCTTCAGGCAGAATCAAGGCATGGCACAAAGGCCCCGCTTCACACCCCCTCCACTTGTGACACAATATCATCCGCGCCCAGTGTATCGTCCGGCACCACCGGCCGCCAACGCCAGAGCTGGACAGCCTCGCCCCGCTCCCACCGCACAAGCCGCTCCACCCGCCCCAGCCAAGAAGGCGGAAATTCTATGCGACAAGCATGGCAAGCCCGTGATCTGCTTCAACTGTCGCCAGGAGGGGCATTACTCCCACAAGTGCCCTCACCCTAAGCGCACTCAAGGAGTTACAACAAACCCGGTCATCCGCGCCCGCGTCAACCACGTCACTGTCGAAGAAGCCCAGACCGTGCCAGAGATTGTTATGGGTAAGTTCACGGTACATTCAGCCCTTGCAGTAGTTTTATTTGACACTAGAGCTACGCACTCCTTTATATCAACGGCTTTTGTGGAAAAGAATGATCTGGACATAAGTGAACTACCAAGACCCGTATTAATAGCCACCCCTGGCAAACAAACTCTCGCCCATTCCTATATTCCAAGGGTATGGGTAGTTATCCAAGGCACAAAATTTTGGGCTGACCCCATCCTAATAGAATGCCAAGGATTGGATCTCATTCTAGGAATGGATTGGATCAATAAACACCAAGGAGTGATAAGATGTGCCCGGAGACAAGTAACTGTGACCAGTGAAGAAGGGACTGCCGTCACATTTCAGATGCCGAGCCTGAAGTTCAGAAGACCAAGGCTGCACCAGATTACCTTGGAGGAGATACCGGTAGTCTGCGAGTACCCAGACGTTTTTCTAGAAGATTTACCAGGAATGCCACCCAAGAGGGATATTGAGTTCCGTATTGACTTGGTACTCGGAACCACTCCCATCTACAAGCGACCATACCGGATGGCCGCCAATGAGCTAGCTGAAATGAAGCAGCAACTAGGAGATCTTGAGAAGAAAGGCTACATCAGACCTAGCACATCCCCGTGGGGAGCCCCCGTCATCTTCGTTGAGAAGAAAGAGGACAAGGCTAAGCGTATGTGTGTGGATTACCGAGCTTTGAATGAGGTTACCATCAAGAACAAGTACCCGTTACCCAGGATCGATGATCTTTTTGACCAGCTGAAAGGATCTACGGTATTTTCCAAGATCGACTTGCGATCTGGATATCATCAGCTAAGGATTCAAGAGGAGGATATACCCAAGACGGCTTTTACCTCTCGCTATGGATTATATGAGTGCACGGTTATGTCTTTTGGACTAACCAATACCCCTGCCTTCTTCATGAATATGATGAATAAGGTGTTCATGGAGTATTTGGACAAATTTATCATAGTTTTTATAGATGACATCCTCATCTATTCCAAGGATCAGAAGGAGCATGAGACCCACATCCGGTTGAACCTAGGAAAGCTAAGGGAACACCAGTTATACGCCAAGTACATCAAGTGTAAATTTTGGACGGCGGAAGTAAAGTTCCTTGGACACATCATTTCTGCACAAGGTATCGCAGTAGACCCTGCCACCGTAGAAGCAGTTACGAATTGGCTGCCACCCACAAACGTATCTGAGATACGAAGTTTTCTGGGTTTGGCCTGATATTATCGAAGGTTTATCGAGAATTTTTCCAAGATAGCCAAGCCTATGACCAAGTTATTGCAGAAGGGAGAAAAGTTTGAATGGACTCCCGAGTGCGAGGAAAGCTTTCGCACCCTCAAGACCCGGCTGGTGTCAGCACCCATACTGACCCTACCGGATATCAGGAAAGACTTCCATGTTTATTGTGATGCATCTCGCCAAGGATTGGGATGTGTTCTCATGCAGGATGGAAAGGTTATTTCATACGCCTCTCGTCAGTTGAAACCCCATGAGTTAAACTACCCGACACATGACTTGGAATTGGCCGCTGTTGTACACGCCCTTAAGATATGGAGGCATTATTTGGTCGGAAATCGCTGCGAAATATTTACGGATCATAAGAGTTTGAAGTACATCTTCACACAGCCGGACCTCAATCTGAGGCAAAGACGATGGTTGGAATTAATAAAGGACTACGACTTAGGTATTCATTACCATCTCGGCAAAGCAAATGTGGTGGCTGATGCACTAAGTCGAAAAGGATACTGCACCGCCATCGTGATTCAGGATCACGTGTATTTGCTCTATAAGGAGATGGAAAAGTTAAACCTTGGATTAACCATAGGAGCATATCTAGCCACCTTGGAGACCCAACCAGTCCTATTCGAGCAAATCCGTGAAGCTCAGTTAGAAGACCCGGATATAGCAGCCATAAAGAAGAACATGAGGCAAGGAAAAGCCCCAGGATTTTCAGAAGACGAGAATGGCACCATATGGTTTGGAACCAGGATTTGTGTGCCGGATAAACCAGAGATAAAGACCCTTATCCTAAGGGAAGCCCACGATACTTTATACTCCATCCATCCCGGAAGCACCAAGATGTACCAGGACCTGAAGGAACGCTATTGGTGGGTTAGCATGAAGAAAGAAATTGCTCAGTTCGTCGCAGAATGTGACCCCTGCAGACGAGTAAAGGCAGAACATCAGAGACCTGTAGGACTGTTACAGCCACTTAAAGTGCCTGAATGGAAATGGGAAGAGATCGGTATGGACTTCATCACCGGACTCCCAAAGACCCAGCTTGGATATGATTCTATTTGGGTAATCATTGATCGGCTAACGATAGGAGCACACTTCATAGCCGTTAAGACGACCTTCAGTGGCCCTAAGCTCGCAGAATTGTATATGGCCCGCATTGTGTGTCTTCATGGAGTGCCCAAGAAGATAGTGTCCTACAGAGGAAGTCAGTTTACCTCTCGTTTTTGGAAGAACCTTCAAGAGGAGATGGGAACAAGATTGAACTTCAGTACTGCTTACCACCCTCAGACAGATGGACAAACGGAAAGAGTGAATCAGATATTAGAGGATATGCTACGGGCATGTGTTTTGGATTTTGGAGCAACTTGGGACAAGAGTTTCCCGTACGCCGAGTTTTCGTACAACAACAGTTATCAAGCCAGCCTACAGATGTCCCCGTTCGAAGCCCTATATGGACATAAGTGTAGGACTCCCCTACTTTGGGATCAAACCGGTGAATCCCAAGTGTTTGGAACAGACATCCTTTGGGAAGCTGAAGAGAAGGTACGAATTATCAGAGACCGACTCAAGACAGCTCAATCTTGATAGAAGAGCTATGCGGACAATCGTCGTCGAGATCTAGCCTTTGAAGAGGGAGACCACGTCTACCTTCGAGTCACACCTCTCCATGGTACTCAACGGTTTAACATGCGAGGGAAGTTGGCCCCTCGATATGTTGGACCTTTTCCCATCATTCGACGCCAAGGCGAAGTCGCTTATCAGTTGGAACTGCCACCCTCACTGGCCAGGGTACATGATGTATTTCATGTGTCCCAACTAAAGAAGTTTCTCCGAGTCCCAGCAGAGCAAGTGGACCTGCAACAGTTGGATGTTCAGGAGGATCTGACCTATGTGGAAAAACCCATCAAGATATTGCAGGTCAAAGAAAGGATCACCAGAAGTCACGTCATCCACTTCTGCAAGGTTCAGTGGAGCAATCACCCCGTAGAGGAAGCTACGTGGGAAAAAGAGGAAGAACTCAAGGCACAGTACCCTGAGCTATTCGAGGATTGATCCGAATCTCGAGGATGAGATTCTCTGTAAGGGGGATAGGATTGTAACACCCCAAGATTTAAAAAGAAATAAAATAAAAGAAATATATTATTAAAGGAATTTCTTGATTTTATTATTAAAGAAAACCCTTAAAGAACCCTATTAAAGCCAAACAGAGATAAATATCCAAAATTTGGACTTGAAAAATTTATGGAATAATCTAGAGGCCAAAACATAATTTCAGGAATTTTTACAATTTTTTATCAACGGTGATTCAACCCTTAATCAAATAAATAAATTACTGGAATAATTTTAAATCAGAAAAGCATTTTAATTCTTAATGGGCCTCAACCTTGAAATAGCCGTCAGCCCAGCCCAGCCCAACCTTGAGTCACTGACAAGCGGGACCCGCCTGTCGGTGCACTCCCCCTCTCTCCTCCCCGCGCCCGCGCTCCGCCTGGCCCACCCGTCAGCCTCACGCGCCCGCCGCTGTCTCTCTGGTCGACAAGGCCCGCCTGTCGGTTTTTCCTTTTTCGCTCACCCGCCGACAGGTGGGGGCGACCTGTCGGATCCATCGTCTCCGATGGAATCCCTCCCTCCCCTTTCCTTTTTCCGGCGATCTCTTTCTGTTGGACCGGAAACGGCGACCAGAGGGGGGGTGAATGGGAGCTTTTTAAAATTTCGGGCTAAAACTTAGCCTTCGGTTCTAAGTTCTGTCTTCTGCGGAACAGGCTTCGAACACAACCTTCGAAGGTCTGGTTCGGAGGTACTTCGACAGCTCCGAACACAGGCTTAGCAGGAGTAAAAGTTCGAAGCCAAGAAGACTTCGCTCCACTAACAACCCTCGAAAATCTACTCTGCTAAGTCAGTGCAGGCTCCGCACACAGGGTGCTTCGAGCAGGCTTCGCACTTCACCCTTCGCAAGAGTGGACTGCCTTCTGAGGACTTCGACCAGGAACTTGGCAGCAGCAACTGGTGTTGTGCTTCGTACACGAAGGTCTACACGCACACAAATGGACTACGCTAAGGGCTTCGACACAAGAAGCTAAACGGGCCTTGAACAGGGCTTCGCTAGTAAGTTGTGAGGACTGGCCTCAAGATACACAGATCGACAGCACACTGAAAAACACACTTCGCACAAAACACCCTTCGCCTAGACAGGCTTCGGTGCACTAAAACTAGCGAGGTATGTAAAGCAAGCTCAAGCAAAAAGCACAAAGAAGCAGGGCTTCGCTGCTTGAACAGGGAACACAATAAATTGAACTCTAGATGAAATACAGCGAGGTATGCGGGTACAGGAGCTCAACAGTAAATGCTCAAAGTGTTAAATGTTACCTACCGAGCCCCCATATTTATAGCCCACAGTTCACCCAAAGGAATTGACTACACTACCCCTAGGGTTTACAAAAGATTTGACTCTACAGAACTAAGGGGTACAAAAGGTATTCCACCTTTATTCTGGAGGCTTCTCTGTCAGCTTTGCAGAGGGGACAGTGTCAGCCTTTTACAGAACAGACAGTGTCAGCCTTTGCAGTCTTTGACCTTCTGGAATCCTCCCTTCGCACGCGAGGGTGCGGTAGCTTCGGCGAGAAGCCTTGAGCCTGTTGGCCTTCGCTTCACCGAAGTCAGTCTCCGATACACTGACGGTTTTGAGCCGAAGCCGTCAAAGCCCTTGGGCCTTCGCACCAACACCTCCGGAGTGGACCACCACGGCTTCGCAGCTACACCCAGCTCGAACTCCGTCAGTCCGTGTACCGAAGCCATGCAGGCCGAAGCACCTCAAGTCATCCTCACTCCGAAGCCCCACCTTCGGAGTACCACCCTTCGAAGTCCCTCCTTCGTCCAAGGCCTCCGCATGAAGCATTCCATGAGCCCTTCGTCGTAGTGCCTCTCCCCGAGCACACTCCTTGACGAGCCTCACCCGGACCATGCCTTCGATGCGCCTCGACTTCTGAGACCTTCGTCGGGTACCTTCGAATGTCTCCCTACGGAGCACACTTCGAACCCTTGCCTCCGCAGAGGACTTGATCCAACCAACTCCGAAGTCACTCCATTCGGAGTACCTTCGAAGTGCCTCACCTCCGAGGACTTTGTCTCGGAGTACCTTCACCCGGAGCCACGCTCCGCACTCTCTGCCTTCACCTGGCACGCCTCGACCCGAGGACCGACCCGGACCACCTTCGTAGCCACCGTGACGGAGCTCCCCGCTCCCCTGGCATCAAGCCTCCCGCTCGACCCAGGTTCACCTGCTGCGAACCTTGTCCGTCGCCTCCGAAGTCCCTGCGCACCACAGACAAGCAGACAAGTGTTTCCAGTACTCCGGAGACCTCTTCGGGTTAGCAACCTCCGGCACACACTCCGGTGTACCGCCCAAAGTACCGAACCCTTCGGTACGAACCCAATCATCGCGTACTGTTGGATCCCTCCGACGAGCACACTCCGCTGCACAGCTGCAGCAAGCAAACACCGAACACCCTTCAGTGAAACCACCTCCGAACTCCCTTCGGAGGTATCACCTCCGAACAACCTTCGGAGGTCTAACCTCCGAACCCCCTTCGGAGGTACCCTTCGAACAGAGGGTAAAAATCCTGTCAATCACTCATCACAAAACACCGAAACCAACCCTTGGTTTCTCAATCTCCCCCTTGATGAGTGCATTGACAACCAAATCCAAGTTCAAGAAAATTTAAAAATTTTCAGCACACAAGTGACCATAAAAACTCAAAAAGTGCCAAATCATGTCACTTGACAGAAGAATTTTCCTCCCCCTTTCTCAAAAGAGTAAAAAGCCCCTTCGGCAATAAAAACTCCCCCTGAGTTAAATTATCCCCCTTTGGCAAACAAAGAGCCTTTATGTCATGATTTCTCCCCCTTTGGAAATTATACCCCTTGCGGCAGAGAACGAAGCAAGTGACTCCCCCTTGAGGAATTTCTCCCCCTTTGGCAATGCAAGCATCAAGGAGCAAGTAAAAGATGCAAAGCTTCGAAATGAGCAGAATTGCAAAGACATATGAAGCAAAAATATGCCAACAATAACACCAATGATCATGGGCTCAGCTCAAATTAATATTCTCTACAAGCATGATGAAGCATGTGATTTGAACATTTTTGAAATAAAAGCATCACCACTTACTCAAGGAAACTAGACAAGTAAGAGCAAGGACTGCGCAAAGCTAGTCAATTTCTACTCTAGACAGACAAGTCCAGTTCAAATGGAGCTTGAAAAGCCAACTTGATAATCAATGAATTTTGTTGTTCTTTTCTTAGTGCCAGGGGTTATTTGTTTGTCCACCTTATACTTTCCAATCCGGCCAAGCCTAGGCATAAAAGCCATATGAAGCTTAAGGCATAGATTTTGGCATACACTACGCTATTCCAGTTCAGACCAATGTGCAATGGTAAGCAGTCTAGAATAGGGTAGTGCGACAAACAAACCCACCTGGATCTTTTAACTTAAAGCACACAAATCATGGAATTTTTGATTTTAACCAAGTGAACCAATTGTTTGGTACTTTGTGAATATCCATGAAAATTGAGAACAATTTTTCAAGTTGCAATTTTGTAGCATCCAAAGAAATGTGTCTTGCTATCAAGCAGATAAAAGATAGCTAAAGCAGTCCTGTCTAAACATGCTAGATTCAAGACTAAGCAGTGAGCACGATTTGATTTTGAAAATAAAACACCATGCACATGAATGTTCTAGATGAATTAAAAAGAGCTGAGCTGACATGATTTCATGTATTATAAGCAGGCATATAAGTGCAAAATGTGTAAATGCAATTTCAACACAATTAGACAAAGGCACATCCATCTAAAACAGCTCCCCCTCACAAAATGCCGTAAGGGTGACAAATGCCAAGTTCCCCACGCAAGTAAGCAAATCGAGAAGCATCAAGGGGTTTTGTAAAAATGTCGGCAAGCTGGTGTTGGGTATCAACATATTGAAGTTCAATATCACCCTTCTCATTGTGATCTTTGAGAAAATGATATCTCACATCAATGTGTTTGGTTCTGGAATGCTGAACCGGGTTGTTTGCAATACAAATAGCACTAGTGTTATCACAGAAAAGTGGAACACTCTTATAATCTAACCCGAAATCCCGCAAAGTGGAAACCATCCACAAAATCTGAGAGCAACAGCTAGCTGCAGCAACATATTCGGCCTCAGCCGTTGATTGTGCAACACTAGACTGTTTGCGGGAAGACCAGCAAACCAAAGAAGTACCCAGAAAATGACAAGTACCAAAGGTACTCTTCCTATCAATTCTACACCCAGCAAATTCCGCATCGAAATAACCTCGAAGACATAAAGATGAAGACGTTGAATACCATATGCCAAATTGAAGGGTGTGTTTGAGATACCTTAAGATGCGCTTAATCGCTTGGCGGTGCGAAGCTCGTGGTGAAGCCTGAAAACGAGCGCACAGACACACAGCGAAGTGTATGTCCGGCCTCGTGGCAGTCAAGTAGAGGAGGGAGCCGATCATGCTCCGGAACTCCTTCTGATCTACGGCTTCTCCATCTTCGTCAGGGTCCAATGCTACAGATGTAGCCATTGGAGTGGCGAGGGGCTTCGCATCGGACATGTCAAACTTCTTGAGCAGGTCCTTGGTGTACTTCGTCTGTTGGACGAAAGTACCTTGTTTGCTTTGCTTGATTTGCAAACCAAGGAAAAAGGTGAGTTCACCCATCATTGACATTTCAAATTCCCTGCTCATGGTATCTGCAAACTCGGCAACCAAAGCATGAGAAGAGCCACCATAGATGATATCATCCACATAAATCTGCACTAGGAGGAAATCTTTGCCATGCTTGAGAGTAAACAAAGTTTTATCAACAGAGCCCATCAAATACCCTCGCTCAAGCAGAAAAGACTTAAGTCTATCATACCAAGCCCGAGGGGCCTGCTTGAGTCCATAAAGAGCCTTATGAAGTTTAAGGACTTTATGTGGGTACTTGGGGTTTTCAAAACCAGGGGGTTGTTTTACATAAACATCTTCACCTATGAAGCCATTAAGAAAAGCACTTTTGACATCCATTTGATAGAGTTTGAAACCCCGGGATGTCGCAAAGGCAAGCAAAATCCTAATGGCCTCAAGGCGAGCAACAGGTGCAAAAGTTTCAGTAAAATCAATCCCTTCTAGTTGAGAAAAGCCCTGAGCTACAAGTCTAGCCTTGTTTCTAACTATAGTCCCATCCTCCCCTTGTTTATTTTTGAAAATCCATTTTGTTCCAATGAAATGAACATTTGGTGGAGGATCAACTAAAGTCCAGACTTGGTTTCTCTCAAAGTTTTCAAGTTCCTCATGCATGGCATTGATCCAACTAGAATCAGAAAGTGCATGACTAACATCTAAGGGCTCGAAAGAAGCAACAAAAGCAGCATTAGTGAAATGGGCATGAGAACGTGTTACCCTTTGATCAAGCTCACCAATGATCTGCTCGGGAGGGTGCATCCTTTGAACATGATGTGGAGCCTCGCGGCGGGATGCAGTCTCCCCCTCAACTTGTGCGTTGGAGTTGTCCAAGATGACCGATGTTGAGGTAGTCGCTTCGGGACCTCGTGCCGAAGTAGTTGAAGCGGGGTCAGCTTCGGGGGTCGATGTCGAGGGTAGTAGGGGTTCATCCTCGAATTGTCCGGGATCTTCTTCTTCAAATAAGGTCTGTTCCATGTCGTGTTCATTTGCCTGTTCAAAAGCAGAACTAACAGAGGGGGTTGACTCATCAAAAGTCACATCACATGACTCGATGACAGTGTTAGTTTCCAAATTATAAACACGATACGAATGACCATGTGTAGTATAGCCCAAAAAGATCCCGTCAGAAGAGCGCGACTCAAATTTATCCAAGTTACCACATTTTAGGATAAAGCAGCGACAGCCAAAAACTCGAAGATGAGTAACCTTGGGCTGTCTCCCAAAACGCAGCTCATAAGATGTCAAATTTAAAATTGAGCGCAAGAAGATACGGTTTGAGATGTAACATGCAGTGTTCATGGCCTCAGCCCAGAATTTTCTAGGAGTCCTATGCTCATCAAGCATTGTCCTAGCCATCTCAACCAAAGTGCGGTTCTTTCTCTCAACAACACCGTTCTGTTGAGGAACCCGCGGAGCAGAGAATTGATGTTCTATGCCATACTCCATGCAAAACTCAACAAAGAGACTATTTTTGAACTCGGTGCCATTATCACTTCGAATAAATTTCAATGCACCTGGGAGTTCAGTGAAAAGTCTCAAAGCCAAGCTCCGAAAGTGTGAAAACACTTCATCCTTGCTGACAAGAAAGAAGACCCAAGAGTAGCGAGACAAATCGTCGACAATTACTAGAACATACCACTTGCCCCCTAAAGAACTAACCCGAGAGGGACCTACAGTGTCCATATGGAGAAGTTCTCCGGGTTGTTCAGTCATCACAGTGGTGACTGGCGAATGCGAAGTGGCAATCATTTTTCCATGTCGACAAGGAGCGCAAACTAAATTCTTCTCAAACTTGAGCTTAGCCAATCCTCAGATCAGACCTAGGGCGCTCAGACGAGCGAGCAACTCAAAGCTCATATGCCCTAGTCTCCTATGCCACTTCCAAAGCTCAGAAATCGAGTGTGCAACAAGACAATGAGAAGAACCAGACGATTCTGAAAAATCAGCTCCAAAAACTCTCCCAACTCTAAAGATCTTACACACCACAACGCCATCAGAATTGAGCACTTGCGAAGTATCGCGATGAAATCGCACTTCGAAGCCCTCATCAAGCAACTGAGATACCGATAGCAAATTGTATCCCAGGTTTTCAACCAAAGCAACATCTTTGAGAGTGAAGTTTGAGTTAATTCTTACCACACCTTTACCTTTCACTCTACTCCTTCGATTGTTTCCGAAGGTGATATGTTCCCTTTGCTTGGTTGTGGTGAGGCTGGAGAACCATGCTGCATCTCCGGTCATGTGGCGCGAACAACCGGAGTCCATGATCCACGTGCCCTTCAAGCCTCGATCTGTCGCCTACACATGATAAGAACGTCTCGATCGCTCAGTGCTGGGGTGAGTAAAATAATGATGAGGCATCCAGCACTGAGTGACACGAGTAGTAGGCACAGTAAAAGCAGACGGTCTACGCACATAATAATCAGAATGATGCAAAGTGCGAGGTCTACCTACATGCTGTGAATGAACAACATGTCGAGGTCTCCTACTCTGACGAGGTACAAAGCTACTCGCCCGGGGTCTACCACCATATGGAACATGGTGAACACCTCGAGGAGCAAACCTCTCTGAGAAGCACGAGGAGACTCAAAAGCAGGACGATAGTAAAACTCAGACTCATGCATACCTAAAGATGGGTAATGCATGTCCTGGTACCTCATCGCCTGAGAGCGTCGCTCATCCTTGATGCGACGAAAACAGAACCCAACCAAATGACCCGCCCGCTGACAGTAGGAACAGTGAAAAACTCTCCTGGGGGCACTCTCATGGGTCACAGGAGCGACTCTCACAGGCTCCTTGTGTTTCTTCTGTGTGGTTTTCTTGGGAGGATTTTTCTTGGTAGGAGGTGTGGTTTTCTTTGGTGGATGGGTAGGCTTTTTGGCTAATGGGGTGTCTAACAGAGCTCTCTCTTTCTCTAGGGTGGTGGGAGAGGTAAAAACAGTTTTGTTTTCACTAACTGAAGGTATCCTCTCAAAACCCAAACCTAGAGCTACCCCTGCTCTGTCAGCACACATCTTGGTCTTGGCCAAGAGCAAATCCATCCTACCCTTTCCCTCAGTGCATTTATTAACCACGGAAAGGAGGTATTCATTTTCTGACATGAGGTTCTCAGCTCGCTCTCTAGCAGTGCCTAGCTGGTCCTTAAGGGTGATGCAAGTGTCACACACAGGCTGCACATCCTTAGAACTACCGGCCCTCTCCAATCTAGCCTCTAAATCATGAACATGCTTATCACGTAAATTGATGCTATCGCGTAATAAAGAGCAGTTCATGCAATCAATAATATCATGAGGTCTAGAATCCACCTCCAAAAGCTGCTTCTGTGCAGTCTCAAGCTCAGAAAGAGTTTGAGCATGAACAGAACGCAACTGAGCAAGCTCACTCATGACAACAGAACAGGACTCACATTCAGCATCATTAAACTTAGACTTAAGCATGGCATATTCAGTAGAAACATTTTCTAGCCTAAGTCTAAGGTCTTTTCTTTCTCTAGCGGCTTGCACAAGTAATCTATCCTAACCAAGCACTACTTCATTCAGCTCATCTAATTTAATTAGTAGCTGGTCAGATGATAGGTTTACCTCAGATGAGTCAAGCTCATCGCCGCTGTGATCGCTGTCGGCCATGAAGCAAAGGCCGGTGAAGTCTTGTCCCTTCTTGTCCTTCTTGTCCTCCTTCCTTGGGGACACCTCCTCCTCAGAGCTCGACTCCTCAGTTGAGGACGTGTCGATGTCGCTGAGAGCAGCAACAAAAGCTCTGGAAGCGGCCTTGGCTACTTTCTTAGCCATCTTGCCGCGCTTGCCCTTCACAAAAGGCTTCTTCTCCTTTTTGTGGTATTTGGGGCGCTCACTCTCATCTCTCTTTTTGAGCTTGGGGCAATTGGCCTTAATATGAGAGGTGTCACCACATTCATAGCAACCACTAAAACCACTTCTCCTCTGATCCCGTCTCTCATGATGAAAGCGGGTGAACCTCCGGGCAATGAGAGCAAGCTCATCATCAGCTAGAGTGTCCACCTGCTCCTTTGTGACGGAGACCAGGGAAGACAAAGCAAAACCATCTACAAGAACACAAGTGCCAGATGTGCTTGGTTCTGCAGTGGTGCCACGGCTAGTGCTAGAAACCAATGCCAATGGCTGTGGCAAAGAGCTTCTGTGCACTGCAAGAGATGCCTTGGCAATCTCTGTGGACTTCAGCTTGCTAAAGAGTTCATCACAGGTCAAGGTGTCATAACCTGTGGACTCCTCAATGCTGGATATCTTTACTTCCCATATGCTACGGTCAAGAGCATAGAGAAGCTTGATAGACCTATCATGATCACTGTAAGCAAGCGTCCCGTTGGATCGCAAGTTACTCACTATTGCATCAAAGCGAGAAAACATGGCATCTATAGATTCACCAGGTGCCTGCACAAACAGCTGATACTGTTGATTGTAGGTGCTTTGGCGCCTGGCCTTAATCTGAGTAGAGCCCTCATGAAAGACAGTGAGCGTTGACCAAATCTCCCTAGCAGTCCTAAGGTGCTGCACCCTATCAAACTCACTTCTACTCAAACCGATGAACAGTATGTTTCTTGCCTTGGAATTGGCATTATACTGATCCTTCTCAGTCTGAGAGGTGCGAGTCTCAGCGATGGAGTATTGTGAGTCCACAATCTCCCAAATTGCATTTCCTTGGCTTAACAAGTAAGCCTCCATGCGCACCTTCCAGTATGCAAAATCAGTCCCATCGAACAGAGGAATTTTACTGCCTCTATCCATGTCGCCAACAGATCACAAAACCGGTTAAGGTCAACTGGTGATCTTAACCTGCTCTGATACCAATTGTTGGACCGGTAACGGCGACCAGAGGGGGGGTGAATGGGAGCTTTTTAAAATTTCGGGCTAAAACTTAGCCTTCGGTTCTAAGTTCTGTCTTCTGCGGAACAGGCTTCGAACACAACCTTCGAAGGTCTGGTTCGGAGGTACTTCGACAGCTCCGAACACAGGCTTAGCAGGAGTAAAAGTTCGAAGCCAAGAAGACTTCGCTCCACTAACAACCCTCGAAAATCTACTCTGCTAAGTCAGTGCAGGCTCCGCACACAGGGTGCTTCGAGCAGGCTTCGCACTTCACCCTTCGCAAGAGTGGACTGCCTTCTGAGGACTTCGACCAGGAACTTGGCAGCAGCAACTGGTGCTGTGCTTCGTACATGAAGGTCTACACGCACACAAATGGACTACGCTAAGGGCTTCGACACAAGAAGCTAAACGGGCCTTGAACAGGGCTTCGCTAGTAAGTTGTGAGGACTGGCCTCAAGATACACAGAGCGACAGCACACTAAAAAACACACTTCGCACAAAACACCCTTCGCCTAGACAGGCTTCGGTGCACTAAAACTAGCGAGGTATGTAAAGCAAGCTCAAGCAAAAAGCACAAAGAAGCAGGGCTTCGCTGCTTGAACAGGGAACACAATAAATTGAACTCTGGATGAAATACAGCGAGGTATGCGGGTACAGGAGCTCAACAGTAAATGCTCAAAGTGTTAAATGTTACCTACCGAGCCCCCATATTTATAGCCCACAGTTCACCCAAAGGAATTGACTACACTACCCCTACGGTTTACAAAAGATTTGACTCTACAGAACTAAGGGGTACAAAAGGTAGTCCACCTTTATTCTGGAGGCTTCTCTGTCAGCTTTGCAGAGGGGACAGTGTCAGCCTTTTACAGAACAGACAGTGTCAGCCTTTGCAGTCTTTGACCTTCTAGAATCCTCCCTTCGCACGCGAGGGTGTGGTAGCTTCGGCGAGAAGCCTTGAGCCTGTTGGCCTTCGCTTCACCGAAGTCAGTCTCCGATACACTGACGGTTTTGAGCCGAAGCCGTCAAAGCCCTTGGGCCTTCACACCAACACCTCCGGAGTGGACCACCACGGCTTCGCAGCTACACCCAGCTCGAACTCCGTCAGTCCGTGTACCGAAGCCATGCAGGCCGAAGCACCTCAAGTCATCCTCACTCCGAAGCCCCACCTTCGGAGTACCACCCTTCGAAGTCCCTCCTTCGTCCAAGGCCTCCGCATGAAGCATTCCATGAGCCCTTCGTCGCAGTGCCTCTCCCCGAGCACACTCCTTGACGAGCCTCACCCGGACCATGCCTTCGATGCGCCTCGACTTCTGAGACCTTCGTCGGGTACCTTCGAATGTCTCCCTACGGAGCACACTTCGAACCCTTGCCTCCGCAGAGGACTTGATCCAACCAACTCCGAAGTCACTCCATTCGGAGTACCTTCGAAGTGCCTCACCTCCGAGGACTTTGTCTCGGAGTACCTTCACCCGGAGCCACGCTCCGCACTCTCTGCCTTCACCTGGCACGCCTCGACCCGAGGACCGACCCGGACCACCTTCGTAGCCACCGTGACGGAGCTCCCCGCTCCCCTGGCATCAAGCCTCCCGCTCGACCCAGGTTCACCTGCTGCGAACCTTGTCCGTCGCCTCCGAAGTCCCTGCGCACCACAGACAAGCAGACAAGTGTTTCCAGTACTCCGGAGACCTCTCCGGGTTAGCAACCTCCGACACACACTCCGGTGTACCGCCCAAAGTACCGAACCCTTCGGTACGAACCCAATCATCGCGTACTGTTGGATCCCTCCGACGAGCACACTCCGCTGCACAGCTGCAGCAAGCAAACACCGAACACCCTTCGGTGAAACCACCTCCGAACTCCCTTCGGAGGTATCACCTCCGAACTCCCTTCGGAGGTATCACCTCCGAACAACCTTCGGAGGTCTAACCTCCGAACCCCCTTCGAAGGTACCCTTCGAACAGAGGGTAAAAATCCTGTCAATCACTCATCACAAAACACCGAAACCAACCCTTGGTTTCTCACTTTCCCTTTTCCCGCCACCGGCCTCCCGCTTTCACCCGTATCCACCTCGGATCGCCTTCCCCGAGCACCGGCGCTCTCCTTCCATCTTTGGCCGACGCGGTTTCACGCTTAGGGAAGCATGGCCGAAGCTTGGAAGCCCTCACCGGAGTTCACGGGAACCCCTCAGTTCCCTTTCATCTAGACGCCAGCAAGCCCCCTATTTAAACCCTGTCGGTCACCGCCCTCTTCCCACACTGCCTAAGCCTCAGCCGAAGCGCACCAGAGCTCCTCTGCCTCTTTCTCGAGCTTTCACTCCTGCTCCGCCTCCGGCCACCGATCGCCACCGCCTCGAACCTCCTCCGCCATCGTCGTCGCCACCATCGAGACCGCCAGAGCGCTCCCATCCTCGGCATCCACTCCATTGGCCGTGAACGTCGTCAGATCGTCGTCGTCGTCAAGCACCAGTGAAGCCTCTACCGTCTACCCCCACCGCCGGTCACCGTCCATGGATCATCGTCGCCACCGCAGGTACGGTTGGAACCGTCGTCGTCTCCTCTATCCATTTTCGCATAGAGCTAGGGCTTAGCCCCCTCGCCGGTGCCGTCGCCACCGCGCCCGAGGCCGCCGTCGCCGGAGACGAAGGGTAAAATACCCTCGTCACCACGTACCGTGCCGGAATCCATCCAAGCCGCATGATCCCGAGCGAACGGCACATATTAGATCCTGCGGGGATCTAATCCAAGCCCTCGGATCCGGTCAAACCAGTATCCTTTAATCTGGGTCGTCAATCGCTATTTAAAAGTTTGACTCGATCTGGTGCGTCCACGTCGTACTGGTCCGCGAGATCTAATCATGGCCGTCCAATTTCATTAAACCCTCCCGCCTCGCGCCTGGGCCTTGAATCTTGATCGAACAGCTCAGAGCGATCTGGTCCACGCGCACAGTGCGCCTGTCCACCATGGGTCTGGCTCACCGTGGACTAAAGCACATTTTCTGTTTACATAAAATTCCAGAAATTGATTTAAACTTTGAAAATTCATAACTTGCACATTTTAACTCCAAATTTCACCATTCCAATTTTATTAAATTCAGCATTTTATTCTCTACACATTAATGCCATAAAATCAGTATGTTACTTTAGCACAAAATAATCTTATGAACTAAATTCATGAAATAAATTAGGAAAAACCCCAAAACTTTAACCTTTAGTATTATTAATATAACTTCAGTACAATAAAGCTCAATTCACATATTTAAATCATAAAACTTGTATGCTTATGTTTTGTGATGCCTTATTGAATGTATTGTTTAATTTTTCCGTATCGAGAAGACTACGAGTTCGTCGAGGAGCCGAAGTTCTATCCCGAGGTTCCACCTTCACCCTTTGCTGATCAAGGCAAGTCACAACCCCCATTTTGATCATCATTGAGCCCATGTTTTAATAAATTATCGCTATAACTCATAGGTTAATGTTGCATTAGTCAAATATCAAGCCCTACACTTATATATTTATTAGATCCTCGTCCTGGTGTGCAAACCCAAGCCATGCTTATTGAGCCTTAACTCCTTGTCACTCTACTATAAAAGTATTAGCTAGTGCCCAATGTACCGGCACAACTGCTACAAGATAAAAAGAATGAGTCGTAGATAGATGGATTCTACTATATGAAATTTCCCCGTTATTCTTGTCTCTGGACTCTGTTGGAGTTGGCTATGTTATAAGTATGGTGGGTTCCAGGTGCAAGCTAGGGCATTGGTTGGTCGCACCCGGGGCACTATAAGGACCAGTCTGCGGGATCTGTTGCAAAGCATTTTCGTACCAACCACAAGTCTAATGGGTAAGTCCTAACTGGAAGTATGGAACAATCCGACTCGATGCACCATAGTGGAGGGGGCAAGGGGCAACCTGCGGGTGACTTGTACCGACGAGGCTCAAGGGGGGTATGGTGGGGCTCCGACGCGTCGGGACACCATATGAAACCTATAAGAGGGTGATGTGGAGTCGAGGAGGACCATATGGAAGGTTTTGGCACGAGTTCCCATGGTATGGGTCATCTCGTTACACTTTGGTGTAGGTGATGAGTGCGTGCCTTTTGGGTACAGTGGTACATCTCTGATCAGAGTAATTTAATCTTTTCAAAAAGCCGAGCCCACGGTCAAGGGCGGGTTGTGTGACTACTCGCAGTTAGTTTAGAATTGTTTGAATGGTTGAGTTATTCATGGCATGTAAGGACTGTTGAGCGAGGTGGGGCTGACTGTACCCCTTGAGTTAGAAGATGATGATGCATACACATGTTTACAATTCAGTACTAATAAATTGATCACATTTAATTGCTTTACAAATTATGCTGTTTCGCAAAATTAGCCACTATCTCCTTTGTTATTACCTTGCATTGTATTTGCATTCAGTGGCTTGCTGAGTACGTTTGTACTCACCCCATTGACTTACACCACCAGAGCCCGTCTATTACGAGGAGGATGAAGGTCTGGAGTAGCGACCCAGTCAAGGCAAGACTGGAAGAAGGTGTTCATCTAGGACCCTTTGTTTTATTAGTTTCTCTTCATCTTTATTCACTTTTGTACTAATACGGTCTACGAACCGTGAATGATTGCTTGTATTTGTACGTGGTCGCGTGATGAACGTCTTAGTTTATTGATTTTCTATGGAATTTCAATAAAGGTCTTGTTTATTAAATCGGGGCGTGACAGCGTGATTGGAGCCGTGCTAACCCAGGAGGTGGAGGGGAAGGAGTACATCATCACATTCTTGAGCCGCCGCCTGCTGGACGCCGAAACCGGGTACGCGTTTGTGGAGCGATTATGTTTATCACTTTATTACGCGTGCACCAAGTTGCGCCATTATCTTCTCCCCACCACATGTGTTGTCATTTGCCAAACCGATGTTATAAAGCACATGTTATAGAAGTCGATTCTAAGTGGAAGAATCAGAAAGTGGGCTTACGCGTTGATTGGGTACGATTTGGCCTACGAGACCCTAAAGGCAATGAAAGGCCAAGTCGTAGCCAACTTTATAGTTGATCATCACATAGATGCTAGCTGGAGTGATGCTATTGCTCTAGTCGAGATAGTACCATGGAAAATCTATTTTGATGGTTCGGCTTGCAAGAATGGCCAAGGTATCGGGGTGGTTCTCATATCACCTAATGGTATGCGCTTTGAAACCTCGGCCCGACTAGAGTTTTCTTCCACTAATAACCAAGCCGAATACGAAGCTTTGTTACTAGGTCTTGAACTACTAGAGTCTGTAGGTGCTAAACATGTTCACGCGTATGGTGATTCATTATTAGTAGTACAACAAGTAGCCAAGAATGCTCAATGTTTTAATGGCTTGCTGAATAGCTACTTGGACAAATGCCTAGACATAGTTGCTACGTTTGATGATTTCAAAATATCTCACGTGTCAAGAGAAGCCAATTCAATCGCCAATGATTTGGCTCAGCAAGCATCTGGCTACCAAGTCAAGAGAGGGAAATTTTCTGTATTGGAAAATCCGATGTTTGATCTCATTGCCGAAGCAGTGATGCTAGACAGGCGCACCCTTCGGGTCGAACCCCTCGGGTCACCGAAGGCCACCGCACGCCGGAGCCTCTGAATCGGAGTGCTCCACCCACCAAGGGATCCGGCATGCCAGAGTCCATAGTCCGGAGCCTCTCTGATGGAGAAGGCTCCCCAGGGCCTGAACCCTCCGAAGGGCTTCGGCCCATCACACTCCGAACGGCCACCTCAGCCAGGCTTCGGCAGGAGCTGGAATGGCTCGGGGGGCACCCTGAAGTCAGTATTGTAGGAGTTTCTTCAGAAGGTGAACCAACGAGACCCTCTGAAACCTGCAAGGGCGATTGGAGAGTCCCAATCGTCCAATATTTAAGAGACCCTAGCCAAGGGGTTGATCGGAAGGTTCGGCGACAAGCGTTCAAATTTGTGTTGGTAGATGACACATTGTATCGCCGAACCATCGACGGAGTGCTATTGAAGTGTTTAGGCCATGAGCAGTCCCAGGTGGCTACAGGAGAAGTCCACGAGGGGTTTTGTGGCACTCATCAGTCGGCCCAAAAGATGAGTTGGATGCTCAAAAGAGCGGGTTTTTATTGGTCGACTATGACTGAGGATTGTTTCAAGTACTATAGAGGGTGTGAAGCATGCTAGAAGTTTGGCAATATTCAGTTGGCTCCTGCCTCATTAATCAATCCTATTGTCAAGCCATGGCCGTTTCGAGGTTGGGGTTTAGACTTCATCGGCCAGATCTACCCTCCTTCCTCAAAGGGGCATCGGTTCGTGTTGATGGCAATGGATTACTTCACCAAGTGGACCAAGGCCGTACCTCTCAAGAACATGACTCACAATGAGGTACGTGATTTTATTTTAAAGCACATCATACATAGATTCGGCATCCCTCAAACTCTTACTACGGATCGAGGTAGTTCATTTGTTTCTAAAGAAGTAAGGGACTTCGCCGAATACTATGGCATTAAGTTGATAAACTCTTCACCTTACTATGCTCAGTCCAATGGTCAGGCCGAGTCTAGTAATAAAAACGTGATTAAGCTTATTAATAAGAAAATTGAAGAGTTTCCTAAAAGGTGGCATGAAGTGCTTTCTGAGGCGCTATGGGCTTGTGGGATTGCAAAGCACGGTGCTACCCAAGTTAGTCCATATGAACTGGTATATGGACAAGAAGTTGTTCTACCTGTAGAGGTAGATCTTGGCTCCTTAAGGGTGTTAAAACAAGATGGCTTATCGGTCGACGAGTATGAGACTCTTCTAAAGGATAATCTAGATGAAGTGACCGATAAGAGACTAAGGGCTTTAGAAGCCATAGAAGTAGACAAGAAGAGAGTAGCTAAAGCCTACAATAAGAAGGTTAGACCAAAACCGTTTCAAATAGGAGACTTAGTATGGAAAATGATTTTTCCTTTAGGCACGAAGAGTCCCAAATTTGGCAAATGGTCACCCAGTTGGGAAGGTCCATTTAGGATAGCCGAAATCTCTCTCGGCAACGCATATGTGTTGGAATCCCTGCAGGGGAGCGGTTTCGAAGAGCTTTGAATGGTAGATACTTGAAAAGGTATTTCCCAAGTGTGTGGCAAACGTCATAAAAATGTTGAAAAGCCGATATGAATGGTATCGTCTTCAGCTCATTGTGCTTTTAGTTTACTAGTTCACTAAAAGGCAGGGGGCATGTGTTGATAGCAAAAAATAGCATTAATGGCTAGATTATCAAAATATCAATTTTTGGTGATTTGGGCCAAAGGTACACATGCCCAGGGTCTGTCCGAAGCCCTACAGGGCTGAAGTCCATCGAGCTATGGGCTCCGAAAGCCTCTAGCCAGCCCATGGGCTTCAACCAGGAAGCCTTCGTAGGCCCACGCTACTGAAGCTTCGGAAGCCTTCAGAGGCCCATGCCACCGAAGCTTCGGGAGCCTTTGGAGGCCCACGCTACCGAAGCTTCGGCCCGAGGAGCAGGCCTCAATGGGCCTGGCCGAAGCCCACGCTACCGAAGCTTCGGCCCGAGGAGCAGGCCTCGACGGGCCTGGCCGAAGCCCACTTTGGCAGAGATAGAATTGGATGCGTTCCCAGCTCAATCCTTATCCCTATCTAGCCAGATTAATAGCAGATTAGATTAGGGATTAAACACTTATAAATAGAGAAGCAAGGCTGGCGTGAGAGCCCCCCCAACTCAAACCAAACCAAAGCCCATGCTTTTATCGTATTTACTTTATCTTTACTTTTCTGTACCTCTTCGTGGGTTTGCCTAGAAGCCCTCCGTCTGCCGCTACGGAACAGTGGTAATCCTTGTTACTTCGCCTGTGAAGTATCCGGTAATCTACGTAATAGATTGCTATCGCCTTGGTACTTCGCCTGTGAAGTACCCGCTAATCTGCGTAATAGATTGCTACCTTCGCTACTAGTGCAACACTTGGCAAAATTCGGTCCTCAGGCCGAATTGGTACTTCGCATCATCTTTGTTGCAGGTTCGCACGTTCGGAGCCACTTCGCCGGAGGTGTCCGGAGAGCTGAGAGATCGGTTCCGGAGGTCCCCAGGACACCCTTCGATGAGACCACAGGCTTCGGCAACAAGCTTCGCCGGTAGACTTCGTCACCTCAGGCTTCGCCACGACCATACTCCGCACCGGACAAAGTTACACTCGCGCGTGGCCCTCGTGTCACTATTATGTAGTTTGTTGTATCAGAGATCTCATGCCTGTAGGACCGAAAGTAGCGACCAGAGGGGGGGGTGAATGGGCGCCTTAAAAATTCTTTCGAATCAATGGCCTGTTCCCAATACCCAACGCACCTCAAAAATACTACGCAGCAGAAAATAAACAGAAGGCCTAAGTCTAAAGGTTTCTAACCTAGAAGCAACTGAAGATAAACAGTGTAAAACTAAAGAGGTGCAACTAGGCAGATAAACAAGTTGTAACAGGCCTATACTTCTCAATGAAATGATCTAAGTATGTATAAAGTGAAAAGAGAAGTTACTGTCCAAAGTTGTCTCCTGTTCGAAACTTGGCGAAGCCCCCTTCGCACGCCGAGGTCTGCTTCGGAGGTTGGTGACGGAGTCTGTCCGAAATGTCGAAGGTGTTGCTGTCTAGCCTAGTTCGAAGTGGTAAGAAGCGAAGTGTACTTCGGAGCGAAGTAAAACAGTGCCGGAGCCTGGTTCGAAGTGTGTACTTCGAAGACAGGACTTCGAACACAGCTTCGAACCAAGAGCTTCGGAGCAAAGTGACAAAGTCGGAGCCTGCTTCGAAGTGAGGACTTCGAAGACAAAAACTTCGAACACACTTTGAACCGAGAGCTTCGAAGCACAACCTTTGAACAAAAAGCTTCGAACATACAGAACAGACGAACTACCTTCGAACAAAGAAACGAAGCCTGCCACGCGACAGAAAAGCAAGTCCGAACCCAATGCTCTACCTTCGAAAAGAGCAAGCTCCGAAAAGAGAGGCGAAGGGTGACACGCTACACAGAAATTAGAGCGAGGCCTAGCGGAGCCACAAGCTTCGAACCCAACCTCGAAACGTGTCGAAGTATGGACTTCGAACAGATAGGGTCGAAGCCCCTTCGCACTAAAGTTCGAAGTATGTAATGCTGTCAATCAGAAAACTGCTTCGAAACTTAGCAACACAGAGCACAAAACAAAGTCCGAAGACTGAGACGAAGCCTTCAAGTATGGTTAGATCGAAGCCTACCTCACGGAGCTGAGGGACTTCAAACAAAGGAAAATGACTTCACTAAAACAGTCAAAAAGGCATTTACTCCATGCTGCTTCGATCAAAAAGCTGGGCAATAGAAGGTGAAAAGCTGGCAGCAAGTACTGTAGCTACAGAAGTAGTACTACTTGCAACAGCAAGAACTAGTACCCAGTTCGTGAAGAACAGAAGCAACAGAAGAAGCTTCTCCCCAAGAAATAAATTCACCAGCTCGTGGCTGAAGCAATAACTCTCCAAACCGAACAAAATGCAACCAATAAATTCACCAGGGACCAAGGATTAAATGCATCCAATAGATTAGAGCCAAAATAACTCACGAACAGAGAGGGGCAAGTCCTGGCGGCGCACACAAGAGAGAGAAGAGAGACAAAAGTGACCCAATGGGAGGATTTGATTTCAGCACAAAAGGGTAGTCCAAACCCTAGGGATTGGGGTGCTATTTATAGGCAGCCCAACACTAGGAATATTCTACCAGCCCCTTAGGGTTTTACAGACTCAAAAATACAGAAAAAGACTCTACTGCCCTTAGGTATTTTTACAGACACAACTGACTGACTGTGGGCCTAGAGTAACGGATGACATATCCGGAAGCTACTCTTCTGGACAGTCGGATACAGAATCAACGGTTGTCAGTTTTACGCTGAAACTGACAAAGCCTCCACCAGCTTTGCACCAGGTACCCGGATTGGGCCGGCCCGACTCCGCAGCTCTCTCAGCCCGGCAATCGCTCACCGCCCGTGTACCTGAGTCAGTCCTGGTCAACAGCCCAGTGGGTCTTCTACTGCTTCTGGCCCATGTACCCGGATTGGGCCAGCCCGACTTCGCAGCCTCCTCTGCCCGACAGTCGCTCGCTGCCCGTGTACCTGAGTCACACGCGGCCCATGAAACAGCAGATCTCTTCTCTTCCTCAGTCCTCGTTGACTATCGTTGACAATGACTCATCACTTCTGGAGCCATGAGGCCCACGCTATTCAGCATGGCTCCTCAATCTCCCCCTTGATGAGTGCATTGTCAACATTCCTCTTTTCACAGCTCTTCTACACCTGTGAACAAATGTGGAAACACGAAAACAAAACACAAGAAAACAAAGAAGAAGAAAAATAAGGTAAAAGTTTAACCCTAATGACCAAAAGCCAACCAAAAGCAAGAAACGGTCATTATGGTTAACCAAAATGTAAAAGCTCAAAATGAGTGCGATTGCAGAATAACAAGGATATCAACAGAGTAAGAACTCCCCCTTAAACTCTGATCCCAAAATTTCTCCCCCTTGTTGACAAGTGAACTCATCAAGCACTCAAAAGAGACACAGACTCCCCCTGAAATGCAACTCCCCCTCAAAATATGCAGTGAATGCAAATTGGGGTGCAGGTGGAGTGTAGAAAGCATGCTTCTCAATATGATTGACTGCAAATACAGTATCTAACAAGTATAGCAAAAGAGATACTGTCTAAGACACATCGCATGATCAGTGCAACAGATGATATCGAAAGAAAGTCATTTAGCACACATTTTTCAGTTTTGGCAAATAAAAGCATCACCACATTTTCTAGTAAAACAAGCAAGGTAAAGCATGAAATGCAGAAGCTAACTGATATCTACCAAGATAAGCATTGTTCAAAAAACAAAGTGCTTCAGCAAACTTGTTATCCGTTTACAGTTCAGGCTTTTTCATTTTCCTTTGTCATTTTTGCCAAGGGTTATTTGCATGTCAAACCTTATGCTAACCGACCAAGTCAAGCCTAGGCCAGAACTGGACCATCAGAAGCTTAAGACATTGGTCTTGGCATACACTACATTGTCCTAGTTCATACCAAAGTGCTATGGTAAGCAGTCCAGAACAATATAGTGCGACAAAGCAAACCCACTTGAATCTTTTCAACTTAAGCATAAAAAGGCATGGAATTTTCATTCATTTTTGATTTTTATCATTTTATGGCACATTTTCCATGTTAAAGCATAAAGATGTCCAAGCTGCATATCTGCATCTATGTGATGAACTAGCTACAAGGCATGTAACAAATAGCAAAAGCACTCAGCCTACACATGCTAGTTACCAGAAGCAATGGTGATCATTTTTCAAGTTGAAAGCGTAAAAGCCATGCATATGACAGATATCATTTTAACTGAAGCAAAGCATGATCATCGACAAGTAATCAAAAGCATGTACCAGCTAGAATAAGTAAAGCAGTTCAATCATATAACAGAAGCAGACTCAAAAGTGTGATATGTGAATATGCAAGATATGAACACACACAAAAGGACTCAAGAAAAGAGTAAATAAGAAAGAAAACTGACGCAAAATATCCTAGAAAGGATACACAACACCCAAATCCCCTCGTAAACGCTCAAAGGTAGACTGATCTAGGGGTTTGGTGAAAATGTCAGCCAACTGATGATGGGTATCAACATGAATAAGGTCAATGACACCTTTCTCATATTGATCCCGTAAGAAGTGAAAGCGCACATCAATATGTTTGGTTTTTGAATGAAGACACGGGTTTTTCCCTACACTAATAGCACTAGTGCTGTCGCAAAACAATGGAACCCTGGTAGGAAAGAACAACCCAAAGTCTCGTAGAGTAGAAATCATCCAAACCATCTGTGAGCAGCAGCTAGCAGCAGCTACATACTCAGCCTCTGTGGTCGAAAGAGCAACTCCAGATTGCTTTCGAGAAGACCAAGATACAAGGGAAGAACCAAGAAACTGGCAAGTACCGGAAGTTGACTTGCGATCCAACCGGCACCCACCAAAGTCAGCGTCCGAAAAGCCAGATAAATCAAGTGATGATGATGCTGAATAATAAAGACCAAGATCAGGCGCATAGGTGAGATACCTGAAAATGCGCTTGACAGCCTGCCGATGAGACGCGCGTGGGGAAGACTGAAAGCGCGCGCACAGTCCCACGGCGAACTGTATGTCTGGTCTTGTTGCCGTCAAGTACAACAGCGAACCGATCATCCCTCGAAATTCTCTCTCATTGACCTTGACACCGCTCTCGTCCTTGTCCAGACCCCCAGAAGTGCCCATCGGGGTCATCTGCGGCTTCAATTCACCACCAAAGTCAAATTTCTTAAGCATGTCACGAGTATACTTACCTTGGTGGATGAAGGTGCCGTCCTTGGTCTGCTTGATCTGGAGCCCTAAAAAGTACTTAAGCTCACCCATGAGGCTCATCTCAAACTCACTGTGCATCTGCTCAGAAAACTTGGACACAAGAGAATCAGTAGTACCGCCAAAGATAATATCGTCCACGTAAATCTGAGCAACTAAAAAATCTGAAGCATCTCTGAGCAAGAAAAGAGTTTTGTCCACAGAACCCATCACAAAGCCCTTCCCCAACAAAATTGCTTCAACCGGTCATACCAAGCCCTGGGGGCTTGCTTCAACCCGTATAAAGCTTTATGCAACTTAAAAACATGTCGAGGAAACTTGGGGTTCTCAAAACCGGGGGGTTGCCTAACATATACCTCCTCCTCTATGAACCCGTTCAGAAAAGCACTCTTAACGTCCATTTGAAAAAGCTTAAAACCCTTTGAAACGGCAAAAGCTAGAAGAATACGAATGGACTCAAGACGGGCCACAGGAGCGAAGGTTTCTTCAAAGTCAATACCTTCCTTCTGGCAATAACCCTGGGCGACTAGTCGAGCCTTGTTGCGCACCACAACCCCATCTTCACCTTGTTTGTTCTTGAATACCCACTTGGTGCCTATGGGGTTGCATCCTGGTGGCGGCTCAACTAGTGTCCAAACCCGATTGCGGACAAAATTCTCAAGCTCTTCTTGCATGGCATTAATCCAATTAGAATCAGAGAGAGCATGAGAAATGTCTCTGGGCTCAAAAGATGCAACAAATGCAGATTCAGCAAACACAGCGAGAGAGGCAGAAGAACGCAAAGTCCTTTCAGTTAAATCACCAATGATGAGCTCTGAGGGGTGGTCACGCTGAACTGCTCAGGTTCCCTGGTGATCTGAAGTCACCTCACCGGAGTCAGCAGCTGGCACCTCTGGACTCGACTGAGGGGGCTCGATCGAAGTGGAAGAAGTGATCAGAGGTCCGCCCTCATCATCAGTCGAAGTCACAGAAGGTGTGGGCTCTACGGGGGATGCAGAAGGCCCGCCCTCAACAGCAGCTGGAGTATCCTCATCTTCCTCGAAGATGGACTCTCCGAGCTCATCATCACCAGAAAGCTCAAAAGAAGGAGTCAAAGAAGGCAGGGACTCATCAAATGAAACTTCACACGTCTCGACAAGCAGCTGGGATTCGAGGTTCCAAACACGGAAGCCTCTAGAATGCAATGCATAACCAAGAAAAACACCATCCCAGCAACGAGACTCAAATTTGTCCAAATGCCCTCCCTTTTTGAGCACAAAGCACTTGCAGCCAAACGCTCGCAAGTGGCTCACTTTGGGCTGTCTGCCAAAACGCAACTCATATGATGTCTTACCAATGTAAGCTCTAAGAAAAATGCGATTGGCCAGATAGCAAGCCGTGTTCATGGCTTCAGCCCAAAAACGCCTAGGAGTCTTGTGCTCATCGAGCATCGTCCTGGCCATCTCAACTAGCGTGCGGTTCTTTCGTTCCACAACGCCGTTCTGTGGGGGAGTGTAAGGAGAAGAAAACTGATGGTCCAGACCCTGATCACCACAGAAGCTGATGAACTGAGAGTTCTTGAACTCAGAGCCGTTGTCAGAGCGAATTGCTCGCATCCGACCTTTGTTCTCATTCTTTAGCTTCAAAACCAGGTCATGGACAAATTGAAATGTTTCATCCTTATACTCCAAAAAGAAAACCCACGAGAAACGAGAAAAGTCGTCAACAATCACAAGTGCATACCACTTCCCACCGACTGAGCGTACCCGAGCTGGACCTACAGTGTACAAATGTAAAAGCTCGCCTGGATACGAAGTCATCACCTGAGTCACAGGTGAATGAGAAGCGGCAACCATTTTCCCATGACGACAGGGATGACAAACTAGATCCTTCTCCATCTTAAGCTTGGGCAATCCTCGGATGAGATCCATAGAGCTTAACCTGACTAGCAGATCAAAACTCAAATGACCTAACCTCCTATGCCACTTCCAGAGCTCAGAAGAAGATCCAGCAATCAAACAGCGAGAAGGGCCAAAAGAACTAGAGAAATCAATCCGAAAAACTTTACCGAAGGGTAAAATCTGACAAACCAAAGACCCTCTAGAATCAATCACAGAAGAATTGCCCTTCTTAAAACGCACTTCCAAACCATCCTCAAGAAGTTGCGACACAGAGATTAAATTAAAGTTCAGATTTTTAACCAAAGCAACATTCTTTAAAGAGAAATGGTCTGAGATGCTGATTGAGCCTATGCCACTTACTTTCCCTTGACCGCTGTTCCCGAATGTAATGTACTCTTTGGAGCTCGGGGGAGTGAGACTGGAGAACCATCTGCGATGTCCCGTCATGTGGCGAGAGCATCCTGAGTCCATGATCCAAACATCCTCCAGTCCCCGGTCCTGCACAATCAATGTCTGTAAGTGGGAGCAAATGGTCCGGCACCAGGTTTAGCAAAAGAGCTAAACCAGTGTCGAGCCATCTGCTCAAAAGATGGAAAGCGAAAACCATCAAAAGAGTTTGGACCAAAACGCGGCTCAAAGCGCGGTCCACGGTTCTTCCTATCCCTGCGGCCACGAGGTCCAGAACCGTAGCCAACTCGGTCTGGAACTCTGCCGGAACGAATACCACCACCTGGAGCACGGGCACGAAAACCGTCTCCTCTACCACCACCTACACGACGCGGCCTGGCCTCCAGCCTCTCCCCGCGCCGAGGAACACGCAGTCTACCACCCTGCTGGTAGAACTGCTCCTGATCACTACGAGCCCTCTCTGCTCTCTCAACCCGCTTCCTCCTGAAGCAAAACTCCGCAAGATGCCCGTCTCTCTGACAAAACTCACAATGATAGGTAGGCTTCTTGGGATGTGGTTGAGGCTTGGGATTCTTGGGCTTGGTAGTGTTTGGTGTGGTCTTCTTGGGCTGAGAGGGTCCAGGAAGAGAGTCTAGAGAAGTGTGGAGATTTTTGGGCTTTGGGACCCAGATAGGTTTCTTGGGTGGAGCTTTAGGTGGCTCATGAATCACTCCATCCTTGGGCTGACAAGCCTGGGAAGACTCAGTGGAGTGAATCTTGGGATACCTCTGCTCTGGAGTCATTTTACTCCACTCCACTGCCCGGCTGATGGCACTCTCAAAGTCAGCCTTGGTGTAGGTGTAACCTACCCCAAACCCATCCTGCCTCTTGAACTGCTGGATCATCATGCCAAGCTGTGGCTCTCTGGCACTGATCCAACTCAGGATAGATCGGAGGTAAAAGTTCTCATTCTGAGAATCAGCTAGCTCCTCTCTCAAAGAAGCTAGAACCTCCACCTGAGACAAGCAGGTCTCACACTCACTCTCTACTTGGACAGACTTTCCGGCTTTTAGCTTAATCAACTCCATTCTAAGAGACAGACAGTTCTCACAGACAGTGGGTGGAACTGACAATGTCTCAAGCTCTAGCCTAGTCTGCGCAAGCTCAACTCTCATTCTCTCTAAATCACCCAAATGCTCATTGCCCTTGGATTTCAGCTCAGCTAAGACAGCTAGATGAGATGGGCAATCAACACAGGGTGCGACGACAGTGGCCTGAGCAACTTTCAGCTCCAGCTGAGTGCTTTCAAGCTCAGTGGCCAAAGCGTCCCTCTCATCAACCCTTTCTGTGTACCTGGACTTCAAAGTCGACAGGTCACACAGAAGCACCTCACACTTTGGGCACTCACTGCTATCACCCAAGCAAGGGGAAGAAGATAGACTTTCTATTCTACCGTTGGCTACGGCAAGCTCACTTTCTAACTCGTCTATCCTTTTCTTAGCCCCCCTAAGCAGTTTCTCCCGATACTTCAACTCCTGACGATTGCTCTCAAGTAAATCTACAATTTCACGCTCATAAGATGATACCTTGCTATCGTCGTCGTCGGAGTCGTCGGAGGAGCTCTTTTCTTCTCTATCCCCAAGAGCCATGGAGCAGAAGCTCTTGCAGGATCTTCGGCGCTGGTGTGAGCGGCTCTTCGGCTTGTCTCCGAAGGCCATGAAGCAGAGGCCCGCCGGATCATCCTTGTCCTTCCCCTTCTTGATGGTAATCTCCTCATCACTTGAGCTCGATGAAGAGGAAGAAGACGTGGATCTCTTGGAGTAGCTTTTCTCCATCTCGGCGAAGAAGGCCTTGTCGCGCTTCTTGTTCTCTCGCCGGTAGTCCTTCAGGGCTTTCTTGAAGAACCGAGTCTTCGGCTTGCCCTTGTTGAAGGAGGGGCTCTCATGCTTGCCGGAGTCGTGGAAGCTGCTGCCGGTGCCCTTCTTGTATCCACTGCGCTTGGGGCAGTCGGCGATGAAGTGTCCTGGATCACCACATTCAAAGCATCCGGATTTTGTGCCGTGTCTTTTGAACATTCTTTTATCATAGACACGACGCACCCGGTTGTTAAAGAGACACAAATCATCATCTCCCAACAACTCAAGCTGGTCCTCAGTGATAGACATCAAAGAGAACCCAGCACAGCTCATAGCAGAGGGATCCACTGAAGGTGTAGCAAGGGCCAGGGATTTTGATCCAGAGCCAGTGAGATTTGATCTCAACTGGATATCTACCTCAGTGGCCTTCAGCTTGCTAAACAGCTCAGAAATGGTCAAGGTATCGTAAGAAGTACTCTCAACGATAGATGATACCTTGATCTCCCAGATCTTTGGGTCCAAGGTATGAAGAACCTTGAGCGCCTGCTCGTGATCTGAGACTAACTGAGCACCCTCAGCCTTGTTGTCCCGAAGCTTGTTAATGATCGACTGAAAGCGACCAAACAAAGCCTCAACAGATTCACCCGGCTTCTGTGTGAAGTTTTCGTACTCACGCCGGTAGGTCTGATAGAGCCGAGCCTTGACCTGAGCTGTCCCCTCATGGTGTGCCTGGAGGGTAGCCCAGATCTCTCTCGCAGTGGAGAGATGGCTCACACGCTCAAACTCAGTGGGACCCAAACCAGAAAACAAGATGTTCACCGCTTTGCTATTGTTCACATGCTGGGCGATGATACCAGGAGAATCATGCTCAGCAACTGGCAATATGACAAACGTGCTGTGAACGCAAATGTCCCATATGTCCGAACCCTGGCTCATGAGATAGGCTCGCATGCGAGTCTTCCAATAATTATAGCCATAGGCTTCCAAGGACGGGACCTTGCCAGGAGACGTCATAGTCACTACTGGGGTTTAGAACCGGTTAAGGTTATGGAAAAACCCTAACCTCGCTCTGATACCACTTGTAGGACCGAAAGTAGCGACCAGAGGGGGGGTGAATGGGCGCCTTAAAAATTCTTTCGAATCAATGGCCTGTTCCCAATACCCAACGCACCTCAAAAATACTACGCAGCAGAAAATAAACAGAAGGCCTAAGTCTAAAGGTTTCTAACCTAGAAGCAACTGAAGATAAACAGTGTAAAACTAAAGAGGTGCAACTAGGCAGATAAACAAGTTGTAACAGGCCTATACTTCTCAATGAAATGATCTAAGTATGTATAAAGTGAAAAGAGAAGTTACTGTCCAAAGTTGTCTCCTGTTCGAAACTTGGCGAAGCCCCCTTCGCACGCCGAGGTCTGCTTCGGAGGTTGGTGACGGAGTCTGTCCGAAATGTCGAAGGTGTTGCTGTCTAGCCTAGTTCGAAGTGGTAAGAAGCGAAGTGTACTTCGGAGCGAAGTAAAACACTGCCGGAGCCTGGTTCGAAGTGTGTACTTCGAAGACAGGACTTCGAACACAGCTTCGAACCAAGAGCTTCGGAGCAAAGTGACAAAGTCGGAGCCTGCTTCGAAGTGAGGACTTCGAAGACAAAAACTTCGAACACACTTTGAACCGAGAGCTTCGAAGCACAACCTTTGAACAAAAAGCTTCGAACATACAGAACAGACGAACTACCTTCGAACAAAGAAACGAAGCCTGCCACGCGACAGAAAAGCAAGTCCGAACCCAATGCTCTACCTTCGAAAAGAGCAAGCTCCGAAAAGAGAGGCGAAGGGTGACACGCTACACAGAAATTAGAGCGAGGCCTAGCGGAGCCACAAGCTTCGAACCCAACCTCGAAACGTGTCGAAGTATGGACTTCGAACAGATAGGGTCGAAGCCCCTTCGCACTAAAGTTCGAAGTATGTAATGCTGTCAATCAGAAAACTGCTTCGAAACTTAGCAACACAGAGCACAAAACAAAGTCCGAAGACTGAGACGAAGCCTTCAAGTATGGTTAGATCGAAGCCTACCTCACGGAGCTGAGGGACTTCGAACAAAGGAAAATGACTTCACTAAAACAGTCAAAAAGGCATTTACTCCATGCTGCTTCGATCAAAAAGCTGGGCAATAGAAGGTGAAAAGCTGGCAGCAAGTACTGTAGCTACAGAAGTAGTACTACTTGCAACAGCAAGAACTAGTACCCAGTTCGTGAAGAACAGAAGCAACAGAAGAAGCTTCTCCCCAAGAAATAAATTCACCAGCTCGTGGCTGAAGCAATAACTCTCCAAACCGAACAAAATGCAACCAATAAATTCACCAGGGACCAAGGATTAAATGCATCCAATAGATTAGAGCCAAAATAACTCACGAACAGAGAGGGGCAAGTCCTGGCGGCGCACACAGGAGAGAGAAGAGAGACAAAAGTGACCCAATGGGAGGATTTGATTTCAGCACAAAAGGGTAGTCCAAACCCTAGGGATTGGGGTGCTATTTATAGGCAGCCCAACACTAGGAATATTCTACCAGCCCCTTAGGGTTTTACAGACTCAAAAATACAGAAAAAGACTCTACTGCCCTTAGGTATTTTTACAGACACAACTGACTGACTGTGGGCCTAGAGTAACGGATGACATATCCGGAAGCTACTCTTCTGGACAGTCGGATACAGAATCAACGGTTGTCAGTTTTACGCTGAAACTGACAAAGCCTCCACCAGCTTTGCACCAGGTACCCGGATTGGGCCGGCCCGACTCCGCAGCTCTCTCAGCCCGGCAATCGCTCACCGCCCGTGTACCTGAGTCAGTCCTGGTCAACAGCCCAGTGGGTCTTCTACTGCTTCTGGCCCATGTACCCGGATTGGGCCAGCCCGACTTCGCAGCCTCCTCTGCCCGACAGTCGCTCGCTGCCCGTGTACCTGAGTCACACGCGGCCCATGAAACAGCAGATCTCTTCTCTTCCTCAGTCCTCGTTGACTATCGTTGACAATGACTCATCACTTCTGGAGCCATGAGGCCCACGCTATTCAGCATGGCTCCTCAATGCCGAACCCCGCTGTTCGGAGGTGATCACCGCGTCTAAATTTGTTCGGAGTCCACCTTCGGCTGGATCAGTCCGGACGCCGAAGCACCCTTCGGCGGAGTACTTCGCACCAGACGCCGAAGGTACACTTTGGCGCACCCTTCGCACCAGACATTGAACCAGACGGGCTCCGACTGGTTTGCTGATTTTATTCTGTTTAATCTATCTTTTTTGGCTAATTGGATTATTTTGTGTAATCTGGTTGCCTGGCGACTCCACCCCCCTTATCAATATTAAGGGTAGTCGGAACGCGGCGTCGGTGCTACGTCATGCTTAGGCATGTCTCTAAGTATCCGTGCACTTTTGGATCGCCGGACTAACCCAAGTGCGGGGGCATGTTTTCGTGTCAACAAAAATAAAAGGTTTAACCTTAATGACCAAAAGCCAAACAAAAAACAAAAAAAGTTTAAACAGAAAAGAAATCAACAAAAATTTCAAATAAAAACTCAAACGAGTGCAATCTCTGAATTATCAACAAGGATATTCAAAGAGTAAGTGTAAAAGAGACTAAAACTCTCCAAAATCTCTTCTAAAAGATCAAGTAACCCAAAATTTCTCTCCCTTGTTGACAGTTGGACTCATCAAGTGAGACTAAATGCACTCAAAAGAGACACAAAACTCAAACTCCCCCTAAAAGGCAGCTCGCTCTCAAAATAGTCAATGGATGCAACTAGGGTGCAAGTGGAGTGTAAAAAGCATGCTTCTCAGATATGATTGACTGCAATTACAACATCTAGCAAGTATAGCACACAATATTGTCTAAGACACATGACATGATTACTGCAATAGATGATATCCAAAGAAAGTCATTAGCACGCATTTTCATATTTTTGCAAATCAAAGCATCACCAAAATTTCTAGTTGACAGGCAAGGTAAAGCATGATATGCAAAGGCTAGCTAATATCTACCAAGATAAGCATTGTCCAGAATAAAGAGCTTCAGCAAACTTGTTATATTTTTAATTTTTAGGCTTTTTCTTTTCCTTTTAATTTGTGTCGGGGGTTATTTGCATGTCAACCTTATGCTAACCGATCAAGTCAAGCCTAGGCCAGAACAGGGCCATCAGAAGCTTAAGACATTGGTCATGGCATACATTACAATGTCCTAGTCCATACTAAAGTGCTATGGTAAGTAGTCCATAACAATGCAATGCGACATAACAAATCTACCTGGATCTTTTCACTTAAGCATAAAAGACATGGATATTTCATTTTTATGATTTTTATCATTTTATAGCATATTTTCCATGTTCAAGCACATAGATGTCCAAGTTGCATATCTGCATCTAAGTGAAGGACTTAGCTACCAGGCATGTAAAAGATAGCAAAAGTATTCAGCCTACACATGCTAGTTACCAGAATCAATGGTGATCATTTTTTCAATTTTAAAGCATAAAATACATGCATATGACATATATCAGATATATAATGTGAACTGAAACAAAGCATGATCATCGACAGGTATTCAAAAGAAGATACTAGCAAGAATGAGTAAAGCAGTTCAATCATATAATAGAAGCAAGCTCAAAAGTGTGAATATATGAATATGCATGAAATGTACTGACAAAAAAGACTCAATAAAATAGTAAAGAAGAAAGAAAAGACTCAAAATATCCTAAAAAGGATACACAACTCCCAAATCCCCTCGCAAACACTCAAACGTAGAATGATCTAAGGGTTTGGTAAGAATGTCAGCCAACTGATGATGGGTATCAACATGAACAAGGTCAATGACACATTTCTCATATTGATCCCTCAGAAAGTGAAAGCACACATCAATATGTTTGGTTTTTGAATGTAGACATGGGTTTTTCCCTACACTAATCGTGCTGGTGCTATCACAAAACAAAGGCACTCTGGCAGGGAAAGACAACCCAAAATCTTTCAAAGTAGAAATCATCCAAACCAACTGTAAGCAGCAGCTAGTAGCATCTACGTACTCAGCCTCACTAGTGGAAAGAGCAACTCTAGATTGTTTTCGAGAAGACCAAGAAACAAAGCAAAGAACTGAGAAACTGTCAAGTACTGGAGGTCGACTTGCAATCCAGCCAGCACCCACAAAAATTAGTGTTGGAAAAGCCAGATAACTCAAGAGATGATGATGCTGAATAGTAAAGACCGAGATCAGGCGCATAAGTAAGATACCTAAAAATGTGCTTGACAGCTTGCCGATGAGATGTGCGTGGTGAAGACTGGAAGAACGCACATAATCCCACAACAAACTGAATGTTCGGTCTCATCGCCGTCAGGTACAGAAGTGATCTGATCATCCTTTGATACTCACTCTCGTTGACCTTGACGCCGCTCTCGTCCTTGTTCAGGCCCCTAGATGTGCCCATGGGGGTCATCTGAGGCTTAAGCTCTCCACCGAAGTTGGACTTTTTAAACATATCCCGCATGTACTTGCTCCGGTGGATGAAGATGTCGTCCTTGGTATACTTGATCTGGAGCCCTAGGAAGTACTTGAGCTCACTCATGAGGCTCATCAAAAACTCGTTGTGCATCTGCTCAGAAAACTTGGACACAAGCTCATTAGTAGAACTACCAAAAATAATGTCGTCCTCGTAAATCTGAGCAATCAAGAAATCAGAGCCAACTCTAAGAACGAAAAGAGTCTTGTCCACAGAACCCATCACAATCTCTAAGAAAAGAGTTTTGAAAACATGTCGAGGAAACTTAGTGTTTTCAAAATCGGGGGGCTACCTAACATAGACTTCCTCCTCTATGTACCCGTTCATAAAAGCACTCTTGACATCCATTTGAAAAAGCTTAAAACCTTTTTAAGCAGCGAATGACAAAAGTATATGTGAATGGACTCAAGAAGGGCAACATGGGCGAAAGTCTCCTCAAAATCAATATTCTCCTTATGGCAAAAACCCTGGGCAACTAATCGAGCTTCTTTGTGCACCACAACCCCATCTTCACCTTGCTTGTTCTTAAACACCCACTTGGTGCCTATGGGGTTGCATCTAGGTGGCAGCTCAACTAGTGTCCAAACTCTATTGCGAACAAAATTTCCAAGCTCTTCTTGCATGACATCTATCCAATTTGCATGAGATAAAGTGTGAGAAACATCTCTAGGCTCAAAGGTGGCAACAAAAGCAGACTCAGCAAATACAGCGTAAGAACCAGCCTGAGAACGCAAAAATATCGTAGTGAGATCACCGATGATGAGCTTTGAGGGGTGATCACACTGAACTGCTCGGGATCCTTGGTGATCAGATGTCACCTCACCGAAGTCAGCAGCTAGCACTTTTGGACACGACTGAGGGGCTCGATCGAAGTGGAAGTAGTGATCATGGGTCTACCCTAATCCTTAGTCGAAGTCTTAGAAGGTGTGGGGTATGCAGGTTGTGCAGAAGGCCCACCCTCATCAACAGCGGGAGAATCATCATCTTCCTCAAAGATGGACTCTCCAAGATCATCATCACTAGAAAGCACAAAAGAAGAAGTAAGCGAAGGCATGGACTCATCAAAAGAAACCTCACACGTCTCGACAAGTTGTTGGGAGTCGAGGTTCCAAACATGGAAGCCTCAAGAATGCAAAGCATAACCAAGAAATACTCCATCCCAGCAACGAGACTCAAACTTTGTCCAAATGCTCTCCCTTCTTGAGCACAAAGAACTTGCAGCCAAATGCTCGCAAGTGGCTCACCTTGGGCTCTCTGCCAAACTGCAACTCATATGATGTCTTACATAGATAAGTTCTAAGAAAAATGCGGTTGGCCAAATAGTAAGTTGTGTTCATAGCTTCACCCCCAAAATGCCTATGAGTCCTATGCTCATCGAGCATCGTCCTAGACATCTCGACAAGCGTGCGGTTCTTTTTTTACACAACGTCATTCTGTGGGGAAGTGTAAGGAGCAGAAAACTAGTGCTCAAGACCCTGATCACTACAGAAGCTGACGAACTGACAATTCTTGAACTCATAACCATTGTCAGAGCGAATTGCTCGCATCCGACCATTGTTCTCATTCTTCAGCTTCAAGATCAGGTAATGAACAAAATGAAAAGCTCCATCCTTAGACTCCAAAAAGAAAACCCACAAAAATTGAGAAAAGTCATCAACAACCACAAGCGCGTACCACTTCCCACCAACTGAACATACTCAAGCTGGACCAACAGTATCAATGTGTAACAGCTCTTCCAGGTACGAATTCATCACATGAGTCACAGGTGCATGAGAAGCGGCAACCACATTCCCATGACGACGGGATGGCAAACTAGATCCTTCTCCATCTTAAGCTTGGGCAATCCTCAGATGAGGTCCGTTGAACTCAATCTAACTAATAGATCAAAGCTCAATTGACCTAACCTTCTATGCCACCTCCACATCTCAGAAGAGGATCCAACGATCAAACAACGAGAAGGGCCAAAAGAACTAGAGAAATCAATCCAAAAAACCTTACCAAAAGGTAAGATCTAGCAAACCAAAGATCCTCTAGAATCAACAACAGAAGACAAGCCCTTCTTAAAATGAACCTCTCAACCCTCCACAAGAAGTTACGAAATAGAAACCAAATTAAAACCCAGATTTCCAACCAAAGCAACATTCTTCAAGGAGAAATGTTCAGAAATTCGAATAGAACCAAAACCATGTACCTTCCCTTGACCATTGTTCCTGAATGTGATGTACTCCTTGGAGCTCAGGGAAGTGTGGTTGGAGAACCATCTGTGATGTCCCGTCATGTGGTGAGAGCATCCCAAATCCATGATCCATATGTCCTCTAGGCCTTGATCCTGTAAAATCAATGGTCATAAGAGGGAACAAACGGTCTGACACCAGGTTTAGCAAAAGAGCTAAACCATTGTTGAGCCATCTACTCAAAAGACGAAAAGCAGAAAGAAGTGTAAGAGTCTAGACCAAAGCGTGCATCAAAGCACGATCCTCTGTTCTGCCTAGTGCATGGCCACGAGGTCCAAAGCCATATCCAGAATGACGTGGAGCTCTGCCAGAGTGAAAACAACCCTCCGTAGCACGGGCACAAAAGTCATATCCTCTACCACCACCTACACGACGTGCCTTGGCCTCTAGCCTCTCTCCACATCGAGGGACTCTTATTCTACCACCTTGCTGGTAGAATTGGTCCTACCCACCTAGAGCTCTCTCTGCTCTCTCAACCCGCTTCCTCCTGAAGAAAAACTCCACAAGATGCCCTTCTCTCTTACAGAACTCACAGTGATAGGTAGGCTTATTGGGATGTGGTTGAGGCTTGGGTTTCTTGCGTTTAGTGGTGTTGGGTGTTGGCTCTTTAGTAGGCTTCTTGGGTGGAGCTTTAGATTATTCTTGGAACACTCCATCCTTGGACTGACTGGCCTGAAAGGACTTAGTGGAGTGAGTATTGGGATATCTCTACTCTGGAGTCATCTTACTCCACACCACTGCATGACTCAGGCACTCTCAAAGTCCACCTTGGTGTAGGTGTAACATACTCCAAACCTATCCTGCTTCTTGAATTGTTGGATCATCATGCCGAGCTGAGGCTCTCTGGCACTCACCCAACTCAGGATCCGACGGAGGTAAGATTTCTCATTCTGAGCATCAGCTAACTCCTCTCTCAAGGAAGCTAGCACCTCTACCTGAGACAAGCAGAACTCACACTCTCCATCAACTTGAACAGACTTCTCAGCTTTCAGCTTGATTATCTCCAACCTCAGAGAAAAGCATTTCTCACAGATAGTGAGTGGAACTGACAATGTCTCAAACTCAAGCTTAGTCTGATCCAGCTTAGTTCTAACTCTCTCTAACTCGCCCAACTGCTCATCGCCCTTCGCTCTTAGCTCAGCTAGATCAGATAAGTGGGATGAGCAGTCTCTACAGGGCACGACGACTGAGGCATGAGCATCTTTTAGCTCCAACTGAGTGCTTTCAAGCTCAGTGGCCAAAGCGTCTCTCTCATCTACCCTCTCTGTGTACCTAGACTTCAGAGTAGTCAGGTCACGCAACAACACCTCGTAGTTAGTGCACTCACTGCTCTCACCCAAGCAGGGGAAAGAAGATAGAATCTTAATCTTGCTATTGGTCTTAGAAATCTCAATCTCAAGCTCATTTATCCTCTTCTTATCCCTTCTAAGCAGTTTCTCCCAATATTTCAACTCCTGACGGTTCTCTTCAAGTAATTCGACGACTTCACATTCATAGGAAGATATATCCTCGTCTTCGCATCATCGGAATTGTCGGAGGAGCCCTTATCTTATTTAGCCCCAAGATCCATTGAGCAAACGCTCTTGCAGGATCTTCGGCTGCGATGCGAGCGAGTCTTCGACTTGTCCCCGAAGGCCATAAAGCAGTGGTCCGCCAGATCATCCTTGTCCTTCCCCTTCTTGATCACGATCTCCTCATCGCTTGAGCTTGATGAAGAGGAAGAAGAGGATGATCACTTGGAGTAGCTTCTCTCCATCTCAACGAAGAAGGTCTTGTCTCGCTTCTTGTTTTAGCGCCAGTAGTCCTTCAGGGCCTTTCGAAAGAACTTCGTTTTGGGCTTTCCCTTAGTGAAGGTGGAGCTATCATGCTTGTTGGAGTCGTAGGAGCCACCACCGGTGCCCTTCTTGTGAGTGTTCCGCTTGGGGCAGTCGGCGATGAAATGACCTGGATCGCCACACTCAAAGCAACCATGTTTTGTGCCATGTTGTTTGAACATTGTCTTATCATAAACACGACGAACACGGCTATTGAACAAACATAGGTCATCATATCCTAACAGATCCAACTGGTCCTTAGTGATAGACATCAAGGAGGAGAAAGCACATCTCAGAGAAGTAGGATCAGTAGGAGGTGTCACAAGGGCTAGGGTTTTTGATCCAGAACCAGTGAGATTTGATCTCAACTGGATATCAACCTCTGAGGCCTTGAGCTTGCAGAAAAGCTCTACGACAATCAAGGTATGATAGGAAACGCTGTCAACAATAGAGGATACCTTGATCTCCCCGATCTTAGGCTCCAAGGTATGAAGAACCTTGAGCGTCTATTCATGATTTGAGACCAGCTAATCTCTATCGGCCTTGTTGGCCCGAAGCTTGTTAATGATCGATTGAAAGCGACAAAAAAACCTAGACAGTCTCACCTGACTTCTATGAGAAATTTTCGTACTCTCACCGGTAGGTCTGATAGAGCCTAGACTTGACCTGAGTTGTCCCCTCATGGTGTACCTAGAGGGTAGCTCAGATCTCTCGAGCAGTGTTGAGATGGCTAACATGCTCAAACTCGCTAGCACCTAAACCAGAAAACAGAATGTTCATTGCCTTGTTGTTCAGGTCATGCAGAGCGACATCTCAGGGGTAGTACGCTCTGTAACTAGAAGCACAATGTAAGTAGCATGAACACACATATCCCATATCCCTGAGCTCTGGCTCAATAGATAGACTCGCATGCGAGTCTTCCAATAGTTATAGCCAAAAACCTCAAAAGATGAGACCTTTCCAGCAGAAGTCATGATCGCTACTTTGGGTTAGAACTGGTTAAGGTATGGAAAAAAACCCTAACCAGACTCCGATACCACTTGTAGGACCGAGAGTAGCGACCATATGCAGGGTGAATGGGTGACTAAAAAATTCTTTCGAATCAATGGTCTCCTCCCAACACCCAACGCACCTCAAGAGATAATCAAAAACTTAGACCAATAACATAGATAAAAATAGTGATATCACTCTCCTGTCAAATATAATGTGATGCGATAGTCTAACACATCATAAGCACTAAAAATAATCTAGCCTAAAAACGACCGGTATTCTGATTGAAAAGACACCACCACAGTGCTTAAAGGCAGTTTCAAACCTATCAAAAATCAGATGACATAACAACAAGCATTTCAACAAACAACAGATATTTCATCCAATAATTAAATGATCGAGATGTAATAAGATCAAGACGAAGATATATACCTCCATTTACCTGTGATGCTGAAGAAGAAGAGCTTGATGAAGAAATCAAGTAAGCCTCAATAAACTAGCAAAGAGTTCACAGCCTCCACGTGTACACACAAACATGTACATGTTCAATCATAGCTTTCCAAGTAGATTAGTCAAGCACAGTAAGGAAAAATGAAGCAGCTTTCAATGCATGTTTTAGAAATAATTAGAAGCAACTAATTAGTGGAAGCTGCATCTTGTGAATGCAAAGGGAAAAAGAACAACTCTTGCGCATATACAGCAGCTGAACCGAGGCACACAGTGATTCGAGCACAGTTTCTCAAGCGCATGAAGTCGCTGCTTTCTCCGGCGGAAACTGCCACGCACAGGGCTTCTATTCACAAAAAACAAGCGGCAAACGATCAGGCGAAGAATAAAAAACGATTGGCTGCGCGGAGGAAAACCTGCTGGCTGACAGAAGAAACTCAAAGCCGACGGCGCATGAACCGCTTGAGACAAGATACAATCGCCGAGCGGCGGTAGGAAGGAGCGGGGCAAAAATTTCCGTGAAAGTAAAGTGAACTCTGATTTTTCAAAGTGAACGAGTTAAGAAATCCTAGGGGAATACAAGGATTTTAAATAGGCAGTTCAATAGTTGAAAAGATATATTTACCCGTAGGGTAAATTACACACGGACGCAAAAATAAAACTACGGATCCAATGGGAAAAATAGTAAAATCATATCTACAGATAACTTGTCCTAATGCGGAGTTTTCATAGTAGCTACAACTTCGCTTCAGGACTGTTGGATCTTCGATCGACGGTCTAGATTGGTGCATCGGTTTTACGCCGAAACCGACAAAGCGTCTACCGTCTTCGCACCGGGTACCCAGATTGGGACGACCCAATTCTACGGCTCCATCAGCTCAACAATCGCTCGCCGCCCGTTTACCTGAGTCAAACCCGGTCAACATACCAGCAGATCCCTTGTTATTCCTAGCCCATGTACCCGGATTAGGCCGGCCCGACTCCACGGCCCCTCTGCCCGGCAGTCGCTCGCCACCCATGTACCTAAGTCATACATGGCCCAAGACACGACAAGTATATTCTCATCTTCGCCTCCTTTATCTCTTCACTTTGACTTCCATTGACAATCACTCATCATTTCTGGAGCCATGAGGCTTATGATCTTCAACATGGCTCCCTAGGAACCATCGAATCTATAGCCGTGACTTCTCCCTTCTACCTACATAAATCACACTATGGGTACCCCCTGAAGGCTTGCCGTTCCCACGCAACGACAAAAACCGACTCGATTTAGATCATAATTGTGACAAGAGATCAGGTTGCTCCCATATAAATACTTCTCTATCTGTCTGGTTCCATGATGTGAAAAGAATGGAGAGAACGACAAGATATAACACATTTGATCGGAACTAAAAACTGAGCTAGAGTTTTTTGACTGTCTCTTTTCTTTGTTGTGCTACCGCTGTAGAACAAATCTCCAGAACCTGTCGCTCTTGTGATTCTATACTAGGATAGGATGAATAAGGTTTTTGGAAAACACTTCACACAACTACTTACGTATGTCATCACGACGCACCTTTTGTCCATATCTACCATTGATCACCATCGGATACTACGATTCGAGACCCATAGGAGCAATTCTACACCGATTGTAGCTTCATCTTCAGCTATTGCACAGTACATGTGCTACTTATATCTATGGTTATTGATCATGTTTTATCAAACTATGATTACTAAGTTCATGTTTACTAGTATATTATATTTGTGCATGCTAATTCTTATGGATGTTATATATATTTTATCTGTTTTAGAAATTAATCTTACAATTGTCTAATTATCCAACAGATTCAAGCAACCACCCACAAATTTGTCCGTCAGAAAAAGCAACGACCCTAATTTAATCAAATATTATTAAGTAAAGATTTATGAGCAATCAAACAGATGATGATTCCTGTGCTGCACCTGCACGGCTACTAGCTTAGGGCACGCCACGGTCTCGATCTGATCAACCGGGTTAATTTTATTTTCTGAAGACAGTTTAGTTGCTTTTGATCCGGTGCAGCCAACAGATTTTGACATGGAAGCAGGCTTACATCCTGGAACTATTCCAATTTCAGACAACGTACTTCCAATGTCCCACAACTAATCAGATGCTGTGGGTTTTGACTTGATTAACTCAAGCTTCGTTCTTAATACCGCAAATGAAACAAACGTGACTTGGACAAAGAATTGAAATCAGTTGGATTGATCTTGAATTCGAGTACTCGATCAAGAATGCAAGTCTCTGCATGGAATTGCACCCCATCACCCGAATCAACGTACTTCATGGAGTCAAGAACAGCTGAATTTGGATTCATATTAAAAAAAGTCATGATGTGCATCCGTCACAAATGGATCTGACATCTATCTGCACTTGACTCTTTAAAGGCCTAAAGCCAACAATGTCATGCGAAAAAAAAACATTTTCCAGCAGTTTTTATTTGACCAACCTAGTATATGCATGTTCAGTGAAAACACCATAAGTGAATAATCAATCCAGGAACGATCGATGCAGACCTTCTGAAATGTAAACTCTAGTAATAGCTAACATGCAGTACTATATATGAAAAAAGAGAAATTTTATCATCCTTAAGAGATGAGATTGAGAGAAGATATTCATCAAATCTGAGTCATTCATTATATTCATCTAACGGTTAATATTAATACAATATCTACTAATATATCGGTGGGCAGAAATTGATACCTCTTAAACTGAAAGAGTATTTTCGTATTTTTGCATGTGATTTGCATAGAGCTCCTCAAGTGGTCATCGTGCTAGGTGTTAGGCCATGGGACAAGCTATTCGGCAAGGGCAACATCTCAGCATTCGGCCTCGCTCTCGTCAACAATGGCACAGGCCTGTTATTGTTGCCCAAGATCTCCAAGCACCAGTTCCATCCCGTCAACATGGGCGACGAGATCTGCGAGGGCCATGAGGCTACAGGACTCTAAGGCGAGGCAGTGTAAGGGCCATAGGGGCCATGTGTGGCGGCCACTGATGGAGATCTGCGAGGGGCGAGGGGCAGTGGCGTGGCCAATGCGGCCGACAGGGCGGTGCTGCAGCAGAAAGGCGATGGTATACACTCTTTTGTTAGTGAGAGATGTCATTGTTCCAATTGTACCTTTATCAAATAGTTTGGTATGTGTTAATATTTTATACCTTACAGTATTTTTTAAGGACATTAAAATTACTCGTAAAAGAAAAATTAAATGACGTGTACAAAACTCAAGAAGTCCTGAACCATGTACAGAACGACAAGAGTTGACCAACATTTGCATGCTGTAGTAGCAGCCAGCGTGCCGGCCTGATAATCTATAGTTGGAATTGCTACCGATCGATCTGGAGATTTTGGATGGCCTCGAGATCGCATACCCAGCAGGAAAAGTGAGGCGATCGAGGTCAGAGGTGTCACGATCTCGCCGGAGCTACGTCCTCGCCAGCGAGTTGTAACAGAACCGGCGACTCACAGAAGAAGAAGACTGAACATTCGGGGAGCACTTTTCCGTTTTATTCTTTTTCGTGCCCCTCAAGCACCGTTCACCTTCCGACACTTATAGTCCTGCCAAACAGAAGTATGACAATTCATTACAGTTTACGCTTTTGCTATTACAAAACGGAATTATAGAAAACGCTTTCAATTCAGTTTGAATGCCTTTCCCGCGCCTTCCTCTGTTTCTCACTCCATTTGTCTTCCATCACCGCCGTTGTCACTCCACCAGGCGTGACATTGCCGCCCCCTTTAGGCATTGCCTCGGACCACACACTGGCTGTCGGAAAAAAAATCTTTTCAGCACCGAATAATCCTCCCATGTGGCGCAATCCGCAGGTAACGATCCCCATTGAACCAAAACTTGCACATGTGTGGAATGTCCTTTCTTCACCAAGCGTCTATCAAGGATCTTAGTGGGCTCCAGGTCTTGAATATCCAATTCCACTGATGGAGGCAGCGTAGAAAATACTGGAGAATGATTTGGCACATGCTGTTTTAGCTGAGAAACATGAAATACCGGGTGAACCAAACTGCCATCCGGTAATTGAAGCCAATATGCCACTTGTCCCACTTTTGCCAAAACCTCTTAAGGACCAAAACATTTAAAAGCAAGCTTGGGATAAGGTCTATTCACAACTGATGATTGAGCATATGGTTGCAATTTGAGATAAACCCGATCACCCACTGCAAATGATCGAAAAGAACGACGAGAATCAGCATTCTGCTTCATACAATGTTGAGCCCGAGCTAAATGTTGTTGTAACATATCTGTGAACATGTGACGATCCCTCAACAGAGCAGCCACATCCCTTGATTCAGAACTCAATAACTCCTCCCCGGAACGTTCATCCGGCACAAAATGATAGTGAGGATCCATACCAAACAAGGCTTTAAATGGAGAACACTTCAGAGAAGTATGAAAACTTGAATTATACCAGAATTGAGCTAAAGGTAACCATAAAATCCATTTCGTTGGAGATGCAGCTGTGGCACAACGCAAATACATCTCAACACATTGATTGACTCTCTCAGTCTGTCCATCAGACTGAGGATGATATGTTGTTGACAGATGTAGCTGAATTCCCATCTTATCAAACAAACACTACCAAAACTTACTAATGAACACCTTAACCCGATCAGAAACAATGGACTTGGGTAACCCATAAATGGCCACAATGCGATCCAGAAACAATCTTGCAATGCCAGGAGCAGTATAAGGATGTTTAATTGGCAAAAAATGAGCAAACATCGAAAATCTATCAACAATCACCATAATTGAATTATAACCTTTAGATTATGGCAAGCCCTCTATAAAATCCATAGAAATGTCCTGCCAAACCCCTGCCGGAATAGCCAATGGTTGCAGAAGACCTAGATACTTGCAATGTTCATGCTTGGCCTGCTGACAAACCAAACACTGAGTGACAAAATCCTGAACTGCAGGTTTCAGACTAGGCCATGTAAACAATTTATAAATTCGTTGATAAGTAGCCTACATCCCAGAATGGCCCCCAATAGCAGATGAATGGAAGGCCCAAATCAACTTGGTTTGTAGAGAAGTATTGGCTCCCACCCAAATCTTAGAATGACAACGAATCGACCCATCCTAAAGAGTATAGCCATTATCATTGCTCCATGTGACTGCTAACTCCTGTAACAACAGCTGAGCATGAGGATCCACCGCATAAGAATTCACAATTTCCTGAATCCACAATGGTTTAACCACAGAAACAGCTTGTAATTGGAATAAATGGCCCACTCTAGATAAGCATCAGCTACCACATTCTCAGGTCCTTTTTTATACCGAAAATGATATTGCAGTCCAATTAACTTCGTCATAGCTTTCTTTTGCAATTCAGATTCCAAAGGTTGAGAATCCAATTGGCAAAGATACTTATGATATGTGAAAATAGTAAAAGTCCCCTAACCAAATAGGACTTCCACTTATCCACTGCCATCATCACAACCATAAACACCTTTTCATAAATTGACAATTTCTAATTTAGAATACCTAAAGACTTGCTATAAAAAGCAATAGGGCGGCTTTCTTGAGATAACATAGCTCCAATGCCTGTGTCACACGCATCTGTTTAAATACAAAATGATTTATCAAAATCCGGCAAGGCTAACACTAGAGATGTACACATAGCCTATTTTAACTGTTCAAAAGCCTCTTGTACTGAAACAGTCCAAGAAAAAACTTTAGATTTCTGAAGTAAAGAAGTTAGTGGTTTGGTTATAATGCCATAATGTCGGATGAATTTGCGATAATACCCAGTCAAACCAAGGAAACCACACAATTCAGTGAGAGAAGTAGGTATTGGCCAATTTTGCATCACAGTAATCTTGGCTTGATCTGTTGCCACCCCTTGAGCCGAAATGATATGACCTAGGTATTCCAGCTTATCAACAGCAAAAAACACTTACTCCTTTTGGCAAATAGTTGATGCTCCAACATAATACTCAACACAATAGTGAGATGTTGCACATGATCATCCAAAGTTCTACTGTAAACCAAAATGTCATCCATAAACACCAACACAAATTTCCTCATCCGAGCAACAAATATGGAATTCATAAGGCACTGAAACGTAGTCGGGGCATTAGAAGACCAAAAGACATGACTCTAAATTGAAAGTGACCATGGTGTGTTTTAAAGGTTGTTTTAAACTCATCCTCCTCCCTCATCTGAATCTGATGATACCCACTTCGAAGATCCAGTTTAGAGAAAAAACAAGAGCCCCCTAATTCATCCAACAACTCATCAATTATGGGTAATGGAAACTTGTTCTTAATAGTGACACCATTTAGCTTGCGATAATCAATACACATACGCCATGAATTGTCTTTCTTTTTCACCAACAGCACCGGTGAAGCAAAAGGGCTAAAACTTGGAACAACCAAACCTGATGAGATCAATTCAGCCACTTGCTTTTCGATTTCATCTTTTTGAGCAAGAGAATATCGATATGGTCGTGAATTAACTGGAATTGATCCAGGAAGCAATGATATAGCATGATCAAATGTTCTACCCGGAGGTAACTGAGTAGCACTCTGAAAAACCAAGGCAAATTGATCCAAAAGTGCTTGTACCACTACAGGAGTATGTGTAACCTTTGAATCTTTCGACTCCTGAATCACAGCCACAACCCAAATCTCATTACCCTGATGATACTTAAGCAATTGTTGCGCTGTGATAGTCTGAAGAGTGGTAATGTTTGAATGCCCCAAGCCTTGTAATGTCACTCATTGCCCCTTATATTGGAATGACAGTGTTTTGTGATGCCAATCACAACTCATAGGACTATGTTGAGACAACCAGTCCATGCCAAGAATGGCATCATACCCTCCTAATGGAATAATCTTCATTTCTTGACAAAACGTTTGTCCATACATCCACCACTCAAGCTCAGGAATTCTCTGGTCACAATGTAATGTGGTACCATTAGCCACTCTCACTTGCAAAGAAGGAATCTGTTCCAATGGAAACTGTACTTTATCTAACATAGACACATTCAAAAAACTATGAGAACCGCCAGAATCCACTAGAACAAATCATATTCTGCTTTTGAACAATTGCATTCAGATTAATTGTATCCGTGTTGTCCAAGCCTACCATTGCATTCAATGACAAAAACAAGTTTGCATCCTCCTCCTCCACATGACCTCGTGTCACTAAATCCAAAACTTCATCAGATAACCGCTCAGGGGAAGAAACAGTCTCAGCCACCTGAATTTGAGCCACTTGTGGAGGTGCACATTGATGCTATGGAGAATATTTGTCACCACATTTAAAACATAACCCATTAGCTCATCGATACTCCTTTAACTGTTGAGCTTTCCACAATTCTCTCGGGGCTAATTTTTGTTTCTCCCCTGCTCTAGGGACTTGAGAGGGATGATTGACCCACCTCCTTTTACCCTCATTGCTTTCCAATAACCCTTCCTTGCCCACTGCCAAATGATATGCATGACTCACTGTTTGTGGTAATTGAGACTGCACATGCATCCGGACCTCTTCCTTCAGTCCAAGCACAAATTGCCCCACCAACCAAAGGTTTCCCATCTGAGACTGATCATACAATCGTATTTGATAAAGTAGTATATCAAACCTACTCTTATACTCATCCACCGTACCAGTTTGGCGCAACCTTAACAGTTCATCCATTTTGAGTTGATCCAATTGTGTGTCAAACTCCAACGCAATCGCAACACTAAAATCAGTCCAACTGTGTCGCCCAACAGATTGACACCAAGCTTTATACCAATGGGCTGCCTTCCCCACCAAATTCAACGAAGCAGCCGACACCTTGAACCCCTCAGTAAGCTGATACATGTCAAAATATACCAAACATTGATCCAACCATACCCGAACATCTATCCCATCAAATTTAGGGAAGTCCATATTTGGTACCCAATTTCTCCTCGGAGGATTGTCACCACTATTAAGTTCACGCTCCACCTGATCCATATGCGCCGCTGTGGCAGGAGCCCCAACCGGAGAACCAGGCAATCCACTTGTTGTAGTAACAACTGGAGATGTAACAGAACGACGAAGTACCTGAGCCAATAACTCCTAATCTTGCTGCACTTGACTCAATGATGCCATCGTCAAATCTGCTTTCGTTTGAATTTGATCCATACGATCCTTCTGGACTTCCAACTTGAAGTCGATCTGAGCAAATTTCTCCTGCCGAGACAACTCAATTCCATCGATCTTGGCAGACAACGCAGCCACTTCTTCTAAAAGTTTATCCTCCATTTCCTCCAACCCTACGAGAATCTATCGCACTGGTAATGATTGGCGTGGCGCCAGCACGTCACTTGCGTCCAAATCAATGGAACCCCGAAAGGAATTAAAGAAATCACATCCAAAGGAAACTGCCGACCTGACTACGGGAAATTACCGATCAACCGAGAGAATGTGCAAGTATGGGCTAACCTAAATCTGATACTAGCTTGTCACGACCTTGACGGAGCTACGCCCTCGTCGACGAGTTGTAACAGAACCGACGACTCACAAAAGAAGAAGACAGAACATTCAGGGAGCACTTTTCTGTTTTATTCTTTTTCGTGCCCCTCAAGCACTGTTCACCATCCGACACTTATAGTCCCGCCAAACAGAAGTACGCCAACTCATTACAGTTTACGCTTTCGCTATTACAAAATGGAATTACAGAAAACACTTTCAATTCAGTTTGAATGCCTTTCTCGCGCCTTCCTCTGTTTCTCACTCCCTTTGTCTTCCATCACCGTCGTTGTCACTCCACCAGGCGTGACAGGAGGATGATGTGTCGAAGAAGGAGGAACGGAGGACGAATGCGGCGGCGGGCAATAGGTCAAGAGCGATCGAGTCGGCCGCAGAGGAGGTGGGGCGGACAATAGTTTTTTCTAACAAATTCAGTTTTCAAAAATAGAAGTGATCTAAAATAGTAAAAACCGAAATAGTTCGGTTTAGTTTTTCATTATCAGTTTGAACCAAATATGATATGACCAGTCTTTTAAATCATTATTTAGTAAACTAGACGAAATTTAAATTATATCACAATTTAATATATCAATTTTTCAACAATTTATCACATTTTTTTTAAAAAAATAGAAAATCTAACTTATTCATTTTTTGTTTGTTTTTTAAGTATAGAAACAAAAAAACCAAATTTTCTTAAATAAATACCATTTTTTTAAATGAACAGGCTTAAAATCGAGATAGAGATAATTTTTTCGTTTGCTACTAAAAGTTCACTCATTCTCTTATATATTATTCTCTCTATCATTGACATATGAACTTAACTAGGTGACACTGAGAGGGTAAATAATATATAAGAAAATGAGTGAACTTTCAATAACATATAAATTTCAATAACATATAAGAAATTTTCTTTAAAAGTTTAGTTTGATAAGGTTCAGTTTTTGGTTTATTTTTCCATAAAATTTTGCGAAGTGGCATATACTATACAAATGTTATAAAATATTCTAAGAATTGTTATAAATATTTGCATGATATTTAAAGAAACAAAGCATACCCTTCGAAGGATAAAAAGACCTTCTCGCCTCATGTCATATATATAAGTGTATGTACACAAGTGATATAGCGGCTCGCTGCCGCAGTGAAAAACAACGTTTCTACAACCATATAACGGGTGCCGAGGGTGGGCGTCAAGATCCAGATTTCTTCAAATGAGTTAATCATAGGTGAGCGTAGCACACTTCTCAGAGAGAACGCCACATTAGGACCTTGCAATTTGACACCATACAAAACTCTGCAGTTTGCGTTGTCGGGCATTCATGGAAGTGTTAATGGAGTCATAGACGGAGGACTCACGACTGGAGATGACCCCAAGCTACCTTACATGGAGAAGGACAGAGCTGCCTGTTGGAAAATTAGCACTGTTACACTGTTGAAAACTATACAGAAGCAAAAGTTCAAAGCACGTAGAAGATTAAATAAGTACCTCCAAGACAGAATCCAAGGATTGGTCATTTCGAGGGGTCTCCTGTGAAGTCGAAGGCCTCATGTGTGATTCTATCATGTTGAGCTGCTCGTATACTTCCTTGAGCATTATAATCTGCTCCTTGTTTTTCCTGGGGCTGTTCAGCTCAACCATCTTCTCGCTCTGCACCCGCTTCAGCCTTGATCTTGTCCTCTCAACACCAGCTCGTGGCGTTGAACTCCCGGTGATCACACGAACATTCCTGTCAAGATTGTTCATGGAGCCTACTTTTCTTGTTGCAGATAACTTCGATAGAGCAGGAGACCGCCGCTCCTTCTGAGCGGCCGTGGGAGAACATTCAGATTCCTTTGTGATGATTTCATCTGCAGTGCATGAAGATTCTTCTGCTACCTGGCTTCTTCCTGGTATCTTGAGTGTCTCGATGTTGTCACTTGTAGGATGAACTGCAACTTCATCCATTTTAATGTCTGAATGTGGCACCTTGAGCTGATCACCGTGTAGTGTATTTTCAGCATCTTCCTCAACTTGTATTGCTCTTTCACTGCATGTGTCTCTAAGATTACTCGACTCGCAGAATGAGGAACAGTTTGATGACTCTTCCAAGGGATGAGATTGTTGAAAAGTAATGTTGCTTGGAGGATTTGCTTCTTCTACATGCTTTTTTGTAGCATCCATATATGTTGGCAAGCATTTCTGGACCTCTAGTGTCTTGAAGTCAATAGCATAACCAGAAACATGCTCCAATTCATTTTCATCCGAGTTCGAAAAGTGGCCACCTAGCCTGCTCTTTGCAGACTGTACTGCTTCAACGTTTTTGTCGGTGTCCTTTTCGGCAGAATGTTTATTCAACTGCAAAGTTGGCAGAGAGAAATTCCTTCTGATGCTATGGCAAAGATCCTGCACGGTTTTGCTTTCAAATAGAGGTATACTGTTAGTTATCGTCTCATCTGATATATCGCAATCGTCAATGCCAACATCCAATAGCTTGTGTTTATAGACCAGCAACTGGTTCCTCAGATAAGAGTTCTCCAGTTCCTTCTGCTGCATGATTTCTTGCAGAATCTCCAGAGCTTTGTCAGTGTGGTTAATCTTTTCCTCTGCTATCCTCTTGTACTGCCATGCTTCCATCCTCGCTGCTTCCTTCTCCTTATGAAGCTTCCGAATCATTGTCAACGCGGCACTTGCAGCGGTTGCTGAAGCTTCCCTTTCCTCTTCTAGCTCCATGAATAGCTTCTTCATCATAATGTATTGTGCAAATATTGCTTTCTGTAACTGAGTATCTTCAATTTCTGCCATCTTGCTCAAAGGCTCTGATTAGTATATGGTTTACTATTTTCCTTAGAATAGATTGAATTCATCTGTTGAACCTGCAGTATTTAGCAAAGGGTTATTTTACGGTTCTTGAAGAGGTATCAGGAGGTACCACACATTTTTTAGTATTAATTTTCTAACTTTACTTTATTCTCTGAAAGATGTACAAGAAGAAAATAAGAAAATGAGTCGAATGCCCTAATGCTTGCAGCACTTCTTGAAAGGATTTTAATGAATCAACATTCTCAAATGTCAGACTTAAACGTAGAGTTGATTTTGAAGTGTATGTTCAGATAAGACTAGAAGACTGTCACAACTCTTCTGCTGCCACAAAATAACAATACTGTCCCCAATGACATATACATAACTAGCCATATGAATCTTGACTCATTTCTTGTAGTTTGGTAATCATGTAATCGTGTACGTGAGATCACAGAATTAACAAATGTGCCTCTGTTTCACCTATTAAAACTTAAATACAGGATGTGTACGTTAGATTACCCAGATAATTCTTTCTTAATCTAAAGCTTTAGCCTGCATTGTATGAACCACCAAATCATCAATTGTCCACAAAGTCCTGTCCTTTCTTTTAATGCATGAAGCATAAGAGTTAATATATTTTTTTTGAGAAACTCTCAACAAATTGCACCTGCCCTAGTACATTCAAATGCGGAAGGTGGCACGCTAGTAGATTTATTTTCTAGCTAAAATGTGTTATCCTGTCATAACAAACAGATAAAGAGATGATATTAAGAGCATGTTACACCTATATATAATATATATGAAAAATTTTATGGTGCCTCCAATAATTATGGATCATTTATTTTTAGAGATCTAATGGCTTGGTTCTCAGTTTTTTATTTTTTTCTTCTTCCCTTTCTCTCTTCCTCTCCCTCTCTCTCCATTCGACTAGCCTGGATGGCTGTCTTGATGGGGCGGTGGAGCAGCAGATGGGAACAGAGGAGGCGGCAGAGGTAGATATGGCGACAGCGGGGCGGTGGTGGCGGATGCAGCATGTGGTGAGGTGCGGTAGCGGGGGCGGACGGGTGGCGGCGGGGCATCACAGCGACAGCGGCGGTTGCGCACATGACGCCGGCAGGGGTGGATAGGCATCGTGGCAGGGTGGGGATGGTCAGGCGGTTGGGCACTACGGCGACGACGGCGACGACGTCGGTTGTGTGTGCGACGACGGAGGGGGTAGATGGGCAATGGCGGCACGTCGTGACAGGGGTGGGGTGACTGGGTGGCGGCGGCGTTGTGGCGATGATGGCACGTCACGACAGGGGCGGTGTGCCAACGGGGACTGACAGGATGGCAGCGGCGAACACAGTGGTTGGCGGGGAAAGGATGACGACAGTGGCGATGGGTGATTGGGGCGGATGGGAGTTGACAGATGGCAATGGGTGGAGAGAATAGAGAGGAGAGTGGAGGGGAGGAGAGGAAGGTAAGTAAGTAAAAAATATTTTTTAATTAATTTAATAAAAGACTGAGATTGAATGTATCTCTTACCTCTAATGAAAGTATATGTGAAAGTATATGTGGTACTATAAAAACCCCCATATATGTATGTATATTCATAGTCGATTTAACATGTGGAAAATGAATCCTGAGTGTTAAATTTGAAATACTATCAGAAAAGGTAAGATTTCTTACAGCAAGGATGATAACATCATAACCCACAAAATCTTTTCACTCATAAAATTACATCTATCCTTTTAGTCAAGACATCGGGACAGGGGAGGACCAAAGCAAAAACATACGGTGACATATATAACGTGAGATCTAAAACAGACTCTGAAACTAGGCGAGATAATATTGGATCTATACCATTGTAATTTTGTGAGTTTGGAGAAATATTATTATAATTGATATATTTAATTTTATACCATTAAAATTTTAGCTTAGTCTTCTAGTTCTCTGAAATTGTAATGACATATTCTAAAATTTTTTGAGCTTGTAATGACATATTTCAAAGTTCTCTAAAATTGTAATGGTATAGTTCAGAGTTATCTGAAATTGTAATGATATATATCAAAACATGTGAATTGTAATGTGCTTTCTCCAAACTCGCAAAATTGTAATGGAATTAATCCAATTATAACTTTAGAGATTAGCACTATTTGGTTTTTCCATGAATTTTCCACGGTAGATAAAAAATTTGGAAATACCCAATAAAGTACATTTGAAGAACCCAAATAAGAGTAAAGAATATATATATATATAATAAGATAACACAAAGTACCAGAGTCCAGAGCATAATGCACATCGAATAAGAAAAAGTTAATTAGATTCAAGAGTAATCGCATTAAACTGAAAAAAAAAGTATTCACAATGAGTGGCCTGAAGAAAATATACAACAAACAAATTGACTGGCAATTCTGATATGGTTTCTTTGTCAACATCACTCATCAATTCTGAAATGTTCTAGTGAATCATCTAGTTGAGCACAAAATGTAACATAACTGGATTGTCAATTGGATGTAGACAAGAAATATTGAAAAAGCAACAACAAATTGGAATACATAAAGCCATGCATGACAAACTCACCGATATTTGAAACCCCAAATGAGCTAAACATACCCTAGCCAAACTCCAAGTCTCCAATGGTTCTGGCATTCCTTCTTGCCTGAGGGAGAAGAAGTGCTGGTGATCAGCAGTGTCTATTAATAGGATAAAACATTAATGGCCTCATCTTAAAAGGGAGAACGACAGAAAGGTGTTCCTTATTTTTGGGATGTGAATTTAGAGTCATCTTTAGTTCTGAACAGCCCTATTTACTCTTCACCGATCTGCATGGAATACCAAAAAACATCAGGATGTCATATATAAGAGCATGTACAACCTATTGACAATTATTATTTATAAGTTCTTATAATTTATAAATAAACAATTTAATAGACAATAAATATAATTTAGAGACATGTATTATCTATTTAGTTATGTACAAGTTATTTAATGTTAAAGTTGGATTCGTGTAATCTCCACATCTCGAGCGTCTAGTTGGAGACATTACCGGAAATGGCTAGTTTGCCGAGTGCCCGAAGCTTTGCTAAGTGTAATATCTCGGGCACTCGGTAAAGATTTTTTTGCCGAGTGTTTTTAAAAAAACACTCGGCAAACAAAAAATACTCGGCAGCACGCCTCGTGCCCTACCCCGTGCGCACCGTGCACGCCCTGTGCCCCGCGGCCTGCGCCGTGCGCGCCTCGTGCCCTGCTCCGCGCCGTGACATGTCACGCCCGCCTGGTGTTCGACAAAATGTGCGTTCGAGACGGACGTCCCGTTCTGCATATTTTTATTTTTTATTTCCTATTTTCTTGTTTGTCGAGTGCCAAAATTTGGACACTCGGCAAACCTTCCGTCAAGGATCTATTACGGTAGCAATTTGAATTTCTTCCATTTGCAATTGCCAACCCTTTCGCTCTCCTCTTGTCTTCCATTCGTCCATCTAGCTCCTCACCGCCTAGGTCACCACTATGACTGCATGGTTTGCTATAGGAAGGCTCGTCAGTTGTTCTAGCTCAAACTAGTGGCTTCCGCAAGGCCACCATAGTCTTCGGCTTCACCAGCCCCCACTGCTTATGGACCAATGCTATCAGTGGTGTGACGCTCCACCTTCACTCCATGTGATCTAGCGAGTATCTACGGATGCCTATAACCTCTTTGCATAAGTAGGGGAAGGCAGAGTGGTTTTATGGGGAAAACAACCCTCAAGTTGTCGAGGCAGATATTAGCCTGAAGCTAGTGCCTCAAACGACATGGATTGACTAGTGCTTCTCGGCTGATGAGGATCAGGTTTGAGAGCTAGTGGACGTACTAAAGGAGCTTCAAGAAGGTGAGTTGACTAGGATCAGGGTCAAAGCTTTCCTCTTGCTATAGCATATATCCCCGCTACAAGCCAAGACAAGTCAGCCTATGAGATGGTCGGTCCCTTCGACTCACAAGCTCTAGAGACCGTGATGGAGGGTGGGGTGCCTGATCTTTCGTCAGGTGGGTGATAAACAATGATTTGTGGAGAACTCAACATTATTAATCTGACTTCTGATCCATGAGATCAACACTTGCAATCGCTACACCACTACTCCATTGGTTATCAATTAAGCACAGCCTGATTGACCTCACCAAGAAGGATAATCCATGCATGAGAATCGAAGAACACAAGAAAGAATGTAGAAAATGCAATCGAACTGAAATTCTATTAGAATATTTGAATTGGGTTTCACTTACAAATCTAGTGAAGCAGCGGCTATCAATGCAACATGTAAATTAAACCCCAAAACCCTAGATGTCTATAGAAACACCATATATAGTAGTTCAGGATGCACCCCTAATGGGCTCAACTAGATACACGACGTGAAGGCCCAACAACGCAGAAAACAACATGTCGACAGATTTTGGATGCTATCTTGATTTGACGATTCCCGTTGATCTAGAAGGAATTTGAAGTGAAACTAGTGCCATTGGAAAGGTTTTGAAGTTATCTTTCTGTGCCTAGATGGAACATTGAAAATGAAGTTTGTATGCGGTCCGGGCATTGATTTTAGTGCACGCTGCTCCTAGAATCTAAGTTGTACTCAAACTGTAGTTGGATTGGATATCCTTGTTGTTTCTTCTTAAACTCTTTGCTTGTCTCCATGTACTTCTTCATCATCTCCATGGTTCCTAATAATAATAATATTATCCTTAGGTAGAAATTTATGCTCAAGAAAGTATAATGAGGTACTTAGAAACAAGTTCACATGGAGATTTAATCATTGTAGTCGAACTAGAGTAATTGATTCTTGGGATTCATGTATGGTTGTATCATTGGTAGGGATGTCCTCATCAGATCGGGTGGATACCCAAGTTGAGGTTGCAAAATAGCTCAACTCCTTTTTTGTTGGGAAGCTTAGCTTATTGCACGACCTTGGATTCATGACGTACTGCGTTCAAACCCATGACACTAGGTGTGTCTTTTAACCTTCTATTTTTTCTTTACTTTGTTTTTCATTTTTATCTTGTCTGGATGCTTGACCACCTAGGCGGTGTGATGTGCTTAGCTGTAGGGTAATGCTACATATTTCTCACAAGCACTATCCCCCGAGCACCCTCGAGGGGTGAACGCACCTCGTCAGTGGCCAACACGAGGAGATGGTAGTCCATCACTTCCCCTCTCAAAGTGGAAGGGGATCAAACTCAGTGGGATGAGCAAGCCCTCGAAGACCACTAAAGTCAGGGTGGATGGATCTCCGATGATCAGTAGGCATCGGGTGATCCTTGGTGCCGAAGAACAAAGTGCCAAACTATCATAGAGAGCTGCTATGGTGGAGACATCCACGACTGGCATCGTGGTGATGGCCAAGAATGCCACTATGATGGCGGAGGAGACCAAATGCCAAGCAGCAGCCTCGAGGACCATGGTCGAGGATGCAAGGGAGGCTGAGAGAGCCACTCGGTGGGCCTTTGTCGTGGTGAAGGAATTGGCGGAGTTATCTGTCGCCGAGTATTGAAGTAAGATTTTATTAGGAGATCATATTTTATTCTTGCTTTTTGTCTCTTAGTCTTATTATTTGTCAATCTTTTGCTTGCAGGGAGGCGTGACTAGGACTGAGCTCACAGCGAGGAACTCGAGGAGGAGGTGGTTGAGGTCCACATGATGATCAAGCGTGCATACTCGCTCCTTATCAAGGATGTTGATGCGAAGTTCAGGGATAAACTTGAGGGGTTCGAGACCTAGCTCCCTCTCCTTGTTGATGAGGTGGTGAAGTCTGGGGCCGAACAAGCCTTGGTTTATGTCCAAGACCACTTCCCATTAGATGACCTTCGACAACTAGAACGTGGACAACCCGCCGAACACTACTACAAAGTGACACTATAGCGGCGGGCAAAAATGTACTGTAGTGGTGAGCAACCAGTCCGCCACTGGTATAACACCACTGCTAACCGTAGTTAGGAGTGGCGGGCAGGTTGCCCACCACCGCTGTGTCAATAGTTGTGGCCGGCACGCTAACGTAATCTGCCCGCCACTACTATGGCTAACAACAGTGGCGGGAATATTACGTCAGCGCGCCCGCCACCACTGTGTCAACAGTAGTGATGGGCACGCTGACGTCATCTGCCAGCCACTGCTATGACTAACATCAGTGGCGGGCAGATGACGTCAGCCTGCCTGCCACTACTGTGGTTTCCCCATTTTACAAAAATGTTATATAAACCTTAATTCAAACAGTCTCTAGAATATATATTCATAAATTCACAGCTCCACAGCAGTAACACAACATAACAAAACCACAATGTATTCACAGCTCCACACAGCCATCCATAGCAGCAACAACATCAACACAACAACAACATCAATTTACAAATTTACAAAGTTCACATTTATCACAAATCAAGTTTACAAAGTTTACATCTCATCATCGGAACTTCAAAATTAACAATTGTTCACCCTCAAGATTCACAGCTTGTATTCACAACTCCACACAACCATCCACATCAGTATACATGATTATTTTTTTTAATGTTTCTTCTCGGAAGGCCAACTCACATCTTGCGCATCTTTTTTTGCTTCTCAGCTTCAAAATTCTTATTGAATAGTTGTACTTGCCTTTTAGTTCTTCCAGCCCAATCATATAGAGTTGGATGCTTGGCCACTTCACCCTCAGAATCGAAGAATACTCCAAGCTCATGAAGAACTTCATGCACCGTGAAGCGGCACATCCTTGATACGATTCCATACATTTGTGATTCTGAGAGTTGGCTCTTCTCGACAACGGTTGATGGATCTGATGCCTGCATACGTAACATATAAGTACATACGTTGCAAGTTATATTAGATTAATACACAATAAATCAACTTACTTCTTTAGTATCCTTAGATACTGTCCTCGCAAATTTTCCTAAGTCATTGTTCATGAAATCACAAGTATAATACCCGCAATGCACCGAAGGAGGAGATTTTTTGTGACACTTCAAAATAGACAAAGTTAGAACGGTATATAGTTTGGCTTTATCAATTGAATTAAGAAATTTCAAAATATAATATTACCGAATAGTTGGTTCTGATATGCATATCTTTTGGCCTCTGTGGATCATGTGGGCCACCTAACCTTTCCACGTAATATTTGTATGCACTCTGAATAACATTTAATATATCTTGATATTCTTTTTTGGGTTTGTCGAGAGAGTCAAGCACATAAACCCTTGAGTTCTTCGGGTATATCAGAAGTGCAATCCAATGATCACTATCGAAAAAAGTAATATGTGATTATGTTAGTTTCATAATCGATAAAACATGATTAAGTGGATATAGTGGGTATACTTACTTAAAGTTATATGCCCCACTTATCATTTCTCTGTCCCTCCATTGAAACATGCATTGCGCAATGTACAACGCGGCACAATTCCGTTTACTCTTCTTAAGTGCGTCTTGGTCTTTATTGAACATCTTCTTTTGAAAGTTTTTTCGACCTGTAGTCTAGTACTTTTCATCGTTCCGGTTTAGTATTGGGTTCAGTGTACTTTGACTTATCAATGATGGGTTCAAGTACCCATATTTATTAGACGTGTCACAACATGAATTCAAACTGCATATGTTATGAAACAATAGTCAATATAAGACATGATTGATTTTTGCGTTGTATTGACAAAGTAAAAAGTACTTACATGCACTAGAGCATCATGCTTGTGATGTCGGTTCGCTTCAAATGGAATATCCGATGGAAGTCATCGAAAAATAATGAAAGAGTAAACTCTGGGCAGTTGAATATTTCTTTTGGAACCTTCACTTCTATTTGTGTAACTCCTAACGAAGACGCTTCGAGGTACCAGTCATGAAATGTTCTCATCTGCCAGGACATACTCTTAAGTACTCGTTGGGGTAATAATGGTTTGCCTGGTTCGTATTCGATATAATCCTCATCTCCGTAGATCCATTTATCAATTGAAAGTGAGCCCGCCTGCTTTTGTACTGGAGCCTTTAAGAGAGCCTCTATGGGCGTAGAACGTGTTTGCCCCATAGTAGTAAAAAATTTAAGCATTTTAGATTTCGGCGCAGAACACTACCTAGCTTGAACAATTGTCTTGTGGATTGCGGGCTTCAGGCGTGCATCTTGTTTTTCAGGCTCGGCCACTAGCACTGTCTCAACCGGAACTGGCTCTAGCACTTTAGTGTTTGGCTCAGTGGGCTCAGGCAATAGCACTGGCTCGATAGGAACTGGTAGTGGCATTTGATCAGGCTCAGCCATTGGAACTAACACTTCCACTTGATTAGGCTCGGCTAGATTAGGTTCTGTCACTTATGCCACTTTATCGGGCACCGGGTCCTTCTCTGCCTCTTCCTCTATCTCACGCTCATCAACAGGTGATAAAGATTCTATATTTTGCATATCGTGAGATGAATGATATGTGGGGGATTGCGATGAGACAATAGGCGATTTACTCTGAGAACTTGTCTGCAATAATTTGATATCTCGGCTCGCCCATAGGACAAAGTTATTCAGCGCATCTCCGATTGTCTCAATCCCCTCATCAGGCATTGGAAGATCCAAGGGGTCATTAATAAATCTATCGTTGGTGATCTCATTGACCTGAACCTTTGTATACTCTGCAGGAATAGGCCGATTGTGAAATAAATCCCCGGGCATAGCAATGCCTCATGTAGCATCTTGGGAATGCCCTTTGCACCCTATCTGTACATGTAGGCTGCATGGTGTGTCCTCTTTGATATAATTTATAGGAAATTTTTCTTGTACTGAGCCAACACTGCTTGGTACATCAAGTCGTACCTCTGGCACAATTATCTATCCTATTGCAGCCTGCATTATGTTTGGATTCTCATTAATAAATTCAAAAAAGTGTCGCTCCCACTCTGCACGACGCTCTGTGGCTTTGTCTGTGCGTGCTTGACGCTTCTTGTATGTGGCACCCTCCTGTTTCTTGAAAGTATTTTTCTAGGGTGCTATAGAAGAGACACCTCAGGTGCGCCCTCGATGTTCCTCATTTCCGAGAGCAGATGTAAGCTGGTCATTACATCCCTCAGGTTTGAACTTTCCAGCCTTCTCCAACTTAGCGATTTCCTGTGCTTTCTGAAATACTTCACTAGTCCATGAGTCGGAGAGCATATATTGGCCCTCGGGTGTTTTTTTAGCTCGACCTAGGAGCCATCTCTTAGTGTGCTGATCAGCACCTGAAAACTGTTCAGGTAACCCAGCCGCACGGTCCTCCTCCTCCTTTCTACTCCACTCATCCTCCTTGGCCTTATATCCACCTGGGCCAAGTTTATGTGGGAACTTATTTTTCTTATTAAGTTCTTTGAACATGATGCTTTCTTGTTTTGCTTCTTCTGAGCAATGCTGCAATTTGAATTCATTCCATTCATTTGGCATGATAAATCCATAGTCATTGAGCGGTGACTCTCCTTTTTGAAGGTACTGTGCGTTCAGTTTAGTCCTGAACGTACGAACAGACTTCCCGATAGTCTTAAATGTGGAAAGTTTAGCATCTTCTAAGCGATCTTTCGGGAATTTATAATGCGCTTTTATATGCTGCCACAATTCGTTCTTTGTAGCTTTGGGGACACTCTTCCAATTTTTCCAAACTATCTTACATCGCTCCCTGGTGAGACATCCACAGTCGTTACGCCACTTAGTTGTGATTTCTTTCGGCTTCTTTGAAGCCCCATCAACATGCACTTCTTCAACCTCATAGATAGCTGTATGCAGCTTGTTCTTCTCCCGTTTCTCTCTCCTCTTCGCATTTGCAAAGGATGTAGTGGCAGCGGGCTCAACAACTGTTGGCTCATATGACTCAACATCTGGGACAATAGCTGTTCTTTTCTCGACTTGGAATAATCGACGCTTGCTTCCTCGCTTTGGACGATCCTACGATGATAGACAATGTGCGCTTCAAGAATGTAATCCTCGGTTAGAAGCTGCTCTGACTTGTTACTAACGCAATAATTACCATTGCTTGAGCTTCAAGAATGTAATCCTCATCGGTGTCTTCTCTTGTTCTCTTTTTCCTAGGCTCCATTGGATGTTCATTCTCCGAAGAGTGGTATGAAGATTCACTATCGGAGGATCCTTGAGATGAACCCTCTTTATTTGTTTTTGTGGGAGACTCGTAGATGAGATCCTCGATGGGATGTCCTTCTTTCGCCATAGATGAACTATTCATAGTTAAGAGGCTAATGTATCAGAATATTGGTTATGCAAAAAAGGTCCGCTGTCATATTTTCATGTACAAAACAATGCACAAAGTGGTTGAGGCCTCAGCATATTTTGTGTTGTTTTTTCAAATATGTTTATGGCTGCCATGGAACCATGGCACATCCATTCCCTGGCAGCAGCACAAGAAAGAAGAAGCTATTGAAGGGAATGGACGTGTCACATGGCTTGATGACATACATGATATAACTCAATAATAATTTGCATCATAGGCCTCTAAAAGATAGCAATATAATCTAAACATGACTATTGAAGATCTAATCCCTAGCAGTGTTCTAAAAGGTGCCTGGAGCTAGTTGGGCGGCGGCCTGGCGCCTAGCGCCTAGAGTCGCCTAGGCGGTGCCAAGGGCAGAGCCGATTTTCCCTTATTTTTCAGTTCCCCAAGGGTTTCTTGGAATAAGGCGGGAAAATATAGTGCTACTATACTAATCCTCAAGTTAGGAGATTGTGTTGTTCTCTCTCTCTAGTGTTGTTGAGGCCTCAACATATTTTATGTTGTTTTTCAAATATGTTCATGGATGCCATGGAACCCATGGGCACATCCATTCCCTGCCAGCATCACGAGAAAGAAGAAGTTGTTGCAAGGAATGGATGTGTCTCACAGCTTTGATGACATACATGAGATAACTCAATAACAATTTGCATCATGGCCTCTAAAAGGATTTGTAGAATCTAATGTATGAAAACTCTTCTTGGCTACATAACTCCTCTCTCCCAAGTCCCAACTCCCTCTTTGTTTCCCCAACCTACATGCCCCTTGTATGCATGTATAAAGGGCCAAAGTCCATGTGCCATCTAATAAACTATTTCAAATGCTTTAGAAATTGATTGTTTGAGCTTATTTAAAATTATAGAAATCATGTAATCTCTAAGGAATGTCTTTCTACGATATCCGTGCAGAACACAAGTCTATCAAAGAAGATGGTATGCTTTGCTATGTTTTTGGATGAAATCACATTGCAAACATTACAATCCGAAGGCCAAAAATGGATGATATGGTCTTCATTGGTATATGGAAGATCATATTTATTGAGAATATGCCTTATAATCACATCGTCTCTTCCCATCATCATGATATAAATAAATAATTCTTACTTATGTATGGTGATTGTATTTTTTATATGTAATACATTACATATAAAGCACATGGACCTAATGCTACATACCTAAAGCACTAGAACTCACGGTCTCCGGGGGAGGGCGGCGGCACAGATTCCGAGACAGCGGTGATGGACGGCGGAGGGCGGTGGCACGGTCTCTGGGATGGCGACGCGGGCTCGGGGATGGCGACGACGGTCGGAGGGTGGTGGCGCGGACTGCGGGATGGTGGTGACGGGCGGAGGGCGGTTGCACGGGCTCCGGGACGGCGGCATGGGCTCGGGGATGAAGGCGATGGGCTCCGGGGACTGTGGCGACGCGTGCTCTGGGACGGCGGTGGGGGCTCTGGGACGGCGCACGGTGAAGGGCTACAGGACGGCGGCGACGGGCGCGGGAGTTAGAGGCTAATGAAACTAGGTTTCGTCTAGGTGGGAGCCAAAAATTTTATATAGGTTTATTAGCAGTGGCGGGCATGATGATATCATCTGTCCCGCCACTGCTATTTTTCTTAGTAGTGGCGGGCGGTGACGTCACCCGACCTACACTAGTAATCCGGCCACCACGGACATTCGACTTAGTAGTGGCGGGCCGCTGACGTCACCTGACCGCCACTACTAAAAGGATTAGCAATGGCGGGCTAGTGATGTTAGCATGCCCGCCACTGATTAAACACGTGCCCACCACTGCTAACTCTGAGGAGTATTTTTATTTTTATATCTAGCATACACTGCCCACAATGTTGAGAAACACTTTGTCGCGCAGTGGTGCGGGGGGCTATCTTGGGGCCATGCCGTTCGAGGTTGGAACCTTGCTGCCGGCAGGCGGTTTGAGGTTTGAACCTTGCTGTTGGTCCCCAAACAATTTTTTCACTTCTTATTTTTTAAAATTTCAGCACTTTTTTTATTGATGTTTAAATCCTCGTTTGAACTTGAATTTTTTTAACAATAAAAATACATCATAACTTATCAAATTTTAAAAAAAATTGCTATTTTTCTGGATCAGTTTACTATTTTTTATTTCATTAAGTGTGTTTTTATGATCAAAGTCAAAATAAGTTAAATTTGAACTACAAGATATGAAATAATTAACCAAAATTTATAGAAAAACCATATTCATATTTTTGACTCTATTATTAGTTATTATCCAATAAATTTAAAACCATTATAAAAAATGTATCTTTATATCCACACTCACAATCAAACACATTTTATATCCAAATTCACATATCACAACAAAATCACATATCACATCCAAATTCACATTCAAACTTCACATATCACATCAAAAATCACATATCCATCCAAATTCACATATCCATCCAAATTCACATCCAAACTTCACATATCACATCCAAATTCATATATACATCCAAATTCACATCCAAACTTGACACATCACGTTTATTGGAAAGCAAGTAAACGTGGCGGGCCGCTGCATCCCCGACCGCCACTACTAAAAGGATTAGCAGTGGTGGGCTGGTGACGTTAGCATGCCCGCCACTGCTAACTCTGAGGAGTATTTTTATTTTTATATCTAGCATACAATTCCCACAATGTCGAGAAACACTTTGTAGCGCAGTGGTGCGGGGGGCTATCTTGTGGCCATGCGGTTCGAGGTTCGAACCTTGCTGCTGACACGCAGTTTGAGGTTTGAACCTTGTTGTTGGTCCCCAAACAATTTTTTCACTTCTTATTTTTTTAAATTTCAGCACTTTTTTATTAATGTTTAAATCCTCGTTTGAACTTAAATTTTTTTAACAATAAAAATACATCATAACTTATCAAATTTAAAAAAATTGCTATTTTTCTGAATCAGTTTATTGTTTTTTATTTCATTAAGTGTATTTTTATGATCAAAGTCAAAATAAGTTAAATTTGAACTACAAGACATGAAATAATTAACCAAAATTTATTGAAAAACCATATTCATGTTTTGACTCTATTATTAGTTATTATCCAATAAATTTAAAACCATTATAAAAAATGTATCTTTATATCCACACTCACAATCAAACACATTTTATATCCAAATTCACATATCACAACAAAAGTCACATATCACATCCAAATTCACATTCAAACTTCACATATCACATCAAAAATCACATATCACATCTAAATTCACATATCCATCCAAATTCACATCCAAACTTCACATATCACATCCAAATTCATATATACATCCAAATTCACATCCAAACTTGACACATCACATTTATTGGAAAGCAAGTAAACAGATACAAGTCCAGGCTAGACGAACCAGCTTACACATCGAACCGCACATCAAACGAAAACGCACTTCTGGCCCAAACCCAAAAGGAAGCTGTTGGGGGAAATTGCTTCACTTTCAGGACTTAGAGTTTAATAACTCAAAGACTTACTAAGCTTCGGAGCTGATGGTCTCTTACTCGAAGATGGAGACGTTAAGCCGAAGGGTGCCTCGATCTGAAGTCCGGAGAAGACCTCCGCAAGATACAAGGCTCCAAAGCAGAGCGACAGGATTGATAAGATGTTTGGCTTATCCGTCTGCCCCAGATAACTTTACTCTTTTAACCCTACTCAGGGTACCAAATAATTTCCACTATGTCGGTTGTAATCTAGGGGTAAATAGGTCTTTTCCTTAGACTTATATGCCTATAAATACCCCCCTCTCTACCCTGTAACAGGCATCGAATACTCAGCTATTCAATACACTTATTCAAACTACTTAAGCTATTATCCAATTCGAAGGCTTGAGACAGTTCTTAAACACGAACTCACTGTTTGTCCGTTCTTGATCCAAGTGAACCTGTTAGCGTAAACTTTTGCGCCAACAGTTGGCGCAGTCCGTGGGGACTCAAGTTCTAGAAGCTTGTTCTCTACTGTTGACTGCACTTCGAAGAGCACTTACGGAGGGAGCCTCGGAGTCCCAAGATTCCGTGCACCCTTTGGTAAGGGGCTTCTTAGTGCGGTTCGAAGGCCCTCGCTCGCCTTCCCAGAATCAATCGAAGTCCCCGGTCTTCGGACCTCTCTGTGACTAGCTATGCCTTTGAAGCGAAGCCAAGCCTCGGGTCCTCTCCGAAGGTCTCCTCGGACCACCGGAGCCGGACCCTCAACCACTCCAATGATTCCCGAAGATGCCACTGGGCGTCGAGTGCCCAGGGGTCCCCGAGCTCCTCCTACGGTGCTTCGGACTGATTATGTCAGCTCCCAGGACCCGGAGCTACCCTCCGATGAAGACGAAGACCTTCCTGGAACCGAGGCTACTCAACTAGCAAGGCTTTAGGAGGAAGTGGCTAGGTGGAGGCAAGAGGCTGCCGATCGCCTCCGCACTCAAGCCTCCACCGAGACTCCAGAAGGGCCTCAAGATGGTGGTGCTCGCAATCTCCCAGAAGCTGCCCAAGTCCCGGAGGAGGCTGAGAACACATCTTTCGATGATGAGTCTCCGCTACATTCGGACTTGCAAAGAGTGCCCTTCGATCCCAAATTCAAGGCCTCGAAGTTGCACAAGTACTCCGGTGGGTCAGACCCTGGAGAGTTCGCCCGCTCATATGCCCTGGCAATAGAAGCAAGTGGAGGGGTGCGCAACACTATGGCGAAGTGTTCCACCTCGATCTCGAAGGCGTGGCGCTCCGATGGTTCTGGTCCCTAAAGCCAGGATCAATCAGGTCCTGAGAGCAGTTGAAGAAGAAGTTTGTGAGCAACTTCTAGGGTACCTTTGTGGCCTCGATGTCCACAGGGAGTTTGTTCCAGGTGAAGCAGCGGGCGGGAGAAACACTCCGAGAGTACTTCACGCGCTTCGCCCACACCAAGTCACAGATTAAGGGCCTATCTACCTCTTCGGTAGTCGACGCCGCCCGCGAAGGGGTGCTAAACCCCGACCTCCTCAGCAAGCTCCATCGGAAGCCGGTGACGTCTGTGGCGCAGCTGGTGGCATACTTCGAACAGTATGCCAAGGCGGAGGAAGGCTGTCTTCGGCGAGCCGGAGCACCCGCACCTACCCTCCGAGAAGTTAAGACGGAGCCAAAAGCCTTGGCTCCTCTGCAACCCCCTCAAGACAACCGCTTCAACGAGCACAGGCGAGGGAAGAAACATTTCCGTTCAGAGGTGCTAAGCATTGCACCTCTGTTCTGAAGGCACCTGCTAGTTATCAGCAGGCGCAGAACTTCAAGGCTGGAGCACCGAAGTCTCAAGAGAGAGCAACTGGCAGGCGCCAGAGTTTTTTCTGCTGCGTGCATGGTGATAATAGAAGCCATGACACGAAGGATTGCAAGGCAGTGTTGGCCCTTCGGGGCGACTACCTTGGGCGAAGTACCGGGTGGGGTACTTCGGATCGAGCCCCACTAGTGGCACGGTCGGAGCCTGTGCAAATCATGGCCCGAGCCGGTGTCCCCAAAGCCCCCATGCGACTTCCGGTGGCCAACATTATGCCACCACCGAAGCAAGAAGACCCACAAGACCGCAGCAAACGAGTGGTCCTGCCCATCTCCGGAGGGGGGACCCTCGGAAACATGTCCAAAAGACAACGTCGGGAGTACGTTCACGAGGTTGGGCACATTGGGACTTCGAGCTCCGCAGAGGGGATGCCAGAGTGGTCTCATGTGCCCATCTCGTTTACTGCCAGTGATGTCGCGGGGGTAAAGTTTCCCCATGCTGACCCCTTGGTCATTTCCGCAGACATAGCAGGGGTGGAAGTCTGAAGGATCCTGGTGGACGGCGGAAGCTCCACAGACATACTTTTCGTCCAGCCCTTCGATCAAATGTGCATATCCTGGAAGCATCTACTTCCAGCGGCCCGGCCACTACAAGGGTTTTTAGGACCGCCTCTCGATGCCCTCGGCCAGATAGGCCTCGAGGTTGCTTTCGGAGAGGGGCCTTTGGCCAGGGTAGAAGAGGTGATCTTTGACGTTGTCGATGCCCCCTATGCTTACAATGCAATATTCGGCTGAGGGATGCTGAACTAGTTCGGGGCTATAGCGCACCACAATTATCTTTGTCTCAAAATGCCCACGCAATGTGGAGTGCTTACTATTTCAGGAGACCAAGCTATAGCCCGGAGAACGGAGTACGGGCACGGACAGCCGTTGGATCCCCGGCAAGTGCACAACGTGGTGGAGGGCACGGAAGAGGTACCGGAAGCTTCAAACCCTTCAAAGGGGCTCTCCCTCAAGCCAAGCCCGGAAGGTGATGTCGAGACAAGGATAATTTCAAAAGATGGCAAAGAATATCCAGTACAGTTCGGCAAAGGGCTATCCCCGGAGATAGCTGCCTCATTGGAAGAAGTCGTCAAGCAAAATCTGGACGTCTTTGCCTGGACCGACAAAGACATCAACGGGGTTGATCGGAGCATCATCGAGCATAGCCTGATCATCAACCCGAAGGCCAGGCCAGTACGCCAGGGGCTCCGCAAGCTGTCTGCAGAAAGAGTAAGCCTCGCCAAAGCCGAAGTAGAAAAATTGTTAAAGGCTGGCATCATCAGGGAGGTAGCCCATACTGAGTGGTTGGCTAACCCTGTTTTTGTAAGGAAGAAGGACTCGAACAAATGGCGCATGTGTATTGACTTTACTTCATTAAATAAAGCATGCCCGTGAGACCCCTACCCAATGCCCCGAATAGACCAACTGGTGGATTCCACAACCGGCTCCGAATTGCTAAGCTTCCTCGACGCTTATTCCGGGTATCATCAAGTCTGGCTGAAACGCGAAGACGAAGCCAAGACGAGCTTCATAACTCCTTCCGGGGTATTTTGTTATGTAAGAATGCCTTTTGGCCTGCGGAATGCTGGAGCCACTTTTTCACGTTTAATAGCTAAGGCTCTAGGTCATCAAATAGACCAGAATGTCGAAGCATGTATGGATGACATTGTAATAAAAAGTTCTCAAAAGCACCAGCATAGCCTAGACCTAGCCGAAACGTTTGAGAGCCTCCGAGCATGTGGAGTACGCCTCAACCCAGAAAAATGTATATTCGGAGCACAAGCAGGAAAACTGCTAGGGTACTTAGTTTCGAGTAGGGGAATCGAAGCTAGCCCAACGCAGATAAGTGCACCGCAAAGAATGGCTCCACTAGGGAATTTGAAGCAGGTCCAGAAGCTAGAAGGAAGGCTCGCAGCCCTTAGCAGATTCCTGGCCAGGTCAGCAGAGCGAAGCCTCCCAATTTTCAAAGCCCTAAAGGGGTCCGAAAGCTTCAGTTGGACACCAGAGTGCCAGAAAAGCTTTGAGGACATAAAAGCATACCTCGTAAGCCTGTCAACACTTACTGTGCCCCTCCCAGAAGAAACACTCCTCCTTTATCTTGCAGCAACAGGCTCCGTAGTAAGTGCAGTACTGGTCCGAGAAGTTGAGCTTAAGGGAAAGCTGGTGCAAAACCCAGTTTATTTTGTCTCAGAAGCTTTGTCCGGAGCTAAGATAAGATTCTCCGAGCTCGAAAAATTTGCTTATGCCCTGGTAATGGCCTCGCGAAAGCTAAGGCATTATTTTTTGGCGCATAACCTAATCATTCCGACCTCGTATCCTCTTGGTGATATGCTCCGAAGCAAAGACTCTACGGGTAGGATTGGAAAATGGGCTGTCGAGCTAGCCCCCTTCGGAATCTCCTTCATGACAAGAACAACTATCAAATCCCAAATCATAGCTGACTTCGTAGCAGAGTGGACTCCATCTGCAGTTTGGGCTCCGGAGGAGCCCTCCGAAGGTGTATGGACAATATTTTCCGACGGAGCTTATCAGGAATCTGGTGCCGGAGCTGGTGCAGTCATCATATCACCGTCAGGGCAAAAGGCCATGTATTCTGCGAGGCTCAACTTCAAGACCACCAATAACATCGCAGAGTACGAAGGGGTCCTGCTAGGCCTCCAAAAGGCAAAGGCACTTGGAGCGGCAAGGATAATAATTAAGACAGATTCCCAAGTTGTCCCAAGGCATGTCGATAAGAGCTTTCAAGCAAAGAACCCGCATCTAGTGCAATACCTTGAAGAAATCCGCAAGGCTGAAGCAGCATTCAAAGGATTCTCTATTCGGAGTATCCCTTGGGCAGATAATAAACTCGCGGATATTCTGGCAAAAGCTGCAGCCGGAGCGGTGGACCTCCCGAAGGGTGCTTTCTATGAAGAACTAATGAAGCCTGCAGCTAGTCAATTACCCTCCGCAGAAATACTGTGCATTCTGGCTACAGATTGGCGGGCTCCGATTATGAATATATTGCAAGGTGGCATAGATTCTTTAGAAGGTCCAGATGCCCGAAGATTGCAAGCAAGGGGTCGAAACTACAAGCTTGTCAACGGAATATTGTACAAAGCTGGCGTGTGTTCCCCTCTACTCCGATGCATCTCCCAACCCGAAGGCCAAGACATACTTCAGGAGATTCACGAGGGTTTGTGCGGAAGTCATCTGGCCCCTCGTGCTCTGGCAGGCAAGACACTTCGGCAGGGGCTTTACTGGCCAACAATTGTGAGAGATGCAGAGGAGTTGGTTAGAACATGCCAAGGATGCCAATGGATGGGCAGACGAAGCCACCGTCCGCCAGTTCAACTTCAAGTTATTGCCCCGGTATGGCCAATGGCTCAGTGGGGCATGGACCTCATAGGCCCTTTTCCAATGGCAAAAGGCAGCTTGAAGTTTGCGGTAGTAGCAATCGAATATTTTTTAAAGTGGGTTGAAGCGGAGCCATTGACTGCTATCACTTCGAGGAATGTGCAAAAATTTTTGTGGCAAAACATTATATGCTGGTTCGGAGTGCCAAGGGAGTTGACAGTGGATAATGGAACCCAGTTCGAAGCTGACACATTCAAAGAATTTTGTGAAGAACTGTGCATTAAGTTGTGCTTCGCTGTAGTGCGCCATCCACAGTCCAACGGAGCTGTTGAGCAGGCCAACGGGAACATCCTCTCCGGTCTGAATCGACGAATTGTTGGGTTGGCCAAGGGGCTGTGGGTCGAAGAGCTTCCCAAGATCTTGTGGTCCATTCGAACCACTCAAGCTAGGTCCATAGGCTTTACCCCATTTAGACTGCTATTCGGAGATGAGGCCATGACTCCTACGGAGCTCAGAGGTGGATCCCTTCGTGTAGTGCAGCCCGGAGATGAAAAGGAAAGAAACACTTCGCTGGACTTGTCAGAAGAAACAAGGCTTCGAGTTGTCGTCAATCTAACCAAGTACCAAGGCCAAACAAAAACATGGTATGACCCGAAGATAAAGCTGAATGAGCTTAGACCTGGTCATTTAGTTTTGCGAAGTGTAATAGCTCTGGGGAAGCTAGGAAATAAATGGGAAGGACCATATGTTATCCTACGCTCAGGACGCCCCAGATCGTTCAAATTAGCTAATTTAGAAGGGGAAGAGTTGAAACATGCATGGCATGCGGAGCACCTTAAGCGTTATTACGCTTAGGGGCTCCTTGTAATCACTTGTAAAAATTTCCTTTTCTAAATAAAGTGAAGGGTCAAATTTTGTTTTCTCTTCGAATATCCCTTACTCCCGATGGACGCATCGGGAGGACGGAGATGCTTGCGGAGTCAAGCATCTTTCCCAAGACCCGGGCAACATCATGCGAACCATCGGTTCAGGGGCTTCGCTACCATCCTACGGATTCCAGGCTCCGGCTTGTTAGGATTCGTAGAAGAGTCTAAGGACTTTAAAAATAGATTTCCGGCCTCCGGGTACGAAGTATCTGTAAAAGAGCCGAAGGTGGCCACCCTTCGGATTCCAAGCTCCGGCTTGTTACGATCCGTAGAAGAGTCCAAGGACTTTAAAATTAAACAGATCTCTAGCCTACGGGTTCGAATGATCTGTAAAAGAGTCGAAGGTGACCAAGTAATAAGGTTTCGAAGCCCCGGCCAACGAGACACTTTAAAAAATCATCAAAAGTCCTAAGCGACAAGTATAAAACCCTATAGAGGTAGACCCAACTTCGAAACCTACGAGGTAATAATACAGAAGTATGTTCGAAAATCCCTCTGAAAAGGTAAAGTACGAATATTAAGTGTGATACGAAGCATCGGGTTGTTCGACGCATCATTATGTCCGGCGAACCTATTTGCACTACAAAAGGATCCACCACCCACAAGGAGGGGTAGGAGGGTAAAAAGCAAACAAGATTCTTTCGGGACAATTCACATTAATTCATCGTACTTATACATCAGGAGAAGTTTTGGTCCAAGCCTAGGAAGAATCGAAGACCCTGTCGGCCTCTAGAGCTACCCCTCCGGCTACTCTGTCCTTCGGAGCTCGAAGCTGCCGGGTTGGTCCTTTTCGTTCGAGCGCTTCTATTCTTCTTCGAGGCTCACAGTTTCTTCTGCTCCTCTTGAAGCTCGGCCCAGGTCAAAAGCCTTTCGGAGTTAGCCTCCGTAGGGTCTTTGGCCTGGTACTCCGAGTCAGACCAATTCATGTGTTCGGAAGACGAGGATGCCTTCTCTTTCTCCTCTTCCTTGATATAAGTTAAGACCTCTTGAAAAACTTCAAGGGTTATCTCCCCTTTGTCTCCACGAGGAACAGAGAAGCGAGAACAGCGATAGGGCCTTAAGCTCTCGAGGCTTGCCCATTCCTTCCGGAACCCTTCGGTAAAATCCAGTATTTCGAGGTCACGGTTCGAAGGGCGTGACAAAACCTAAAAGAACAAAACACCCAAACAAGCTCTTCGTTTATAACTTTTCATTAATGAAAGGGGCTTTATAAGATTTTGTATACATGATTGCCCTAAGAGCTAGAACTGCGGGTCGGTTGGTGGAGCAGGAGGTGCCGGAGCTGGCGAGGCTAGAAGCGGTGGCCTTGTTTGTGCTTGCTTGTGCCGACGGGCCTCGTCGATCCAAGCTTTGTCCGCAGCCTTGTGGTTTGTCTTCCAAGTCGACCGGAAGGCTTCCCAGGCCAAGGCTACGTCCGAAGATGGGTGCAGCAGGTCTTCAGAGGCAAAGCTTCTGGGGGTCGAACCCCCGACTGGAGCGAGGGGGATCTGAAGGGCTTCGAGGTGCCGAAGAACTCCAATGCCGGCACACTAATCAGAGATCTCTCCATACTGGACGTCGGAGTTCATCATCAACAACGCCGCCACTTGGATCCTCTTCAGCTTCTGATCGAGGGATTCGCTGGCTGCCGCAAAAGACGAAGGGCACATAGTGCAAAAATATTCCAAGGTACCTTGAAGGGCGTCCAAGGTACGTTCTGCCGCACTGGCGTTCTTCTTCTCCGCTGCCTCCAGCCTCGCAGCAGTAGCAGACACTTCGGCCACTTGGAGCAGCAAGGATCTCTTCTGGGCCATCACTTGATTAAGGGCTCCTTGGAGCTCCACCAGCTGGGCGCTCGAAGTGTCGCTGATTGTCGCGCCCCGATTTAATAAATCAGGACTTTATTGAAATTCCATAGAAAATCAATAAAACAAGACGTTCATCATGCGACCACGTACAATACGGGCAATCATTCACGGTTCGTAGACCGCATTAATACAAAAGTGAATAAAGGTGAAGAGAAACTAATAAAATAAGAGTCCTAGATGAACACCTCCTTCCAGTCTCGCCTTGACTGGGTCGCTACTCCAGACCTGCATCCTCCTCGTAGTAGACGGGCTCTAGTGTTGTAAGTCAACGGGGTGAGTACAGATGTACTCAACAAGCCACCGAATGCAAATATTATGCAAGGTAATAACAAGGGAGATAGTGGCTAATTTTGCGGAAGCGAATAATTTGTAAAGCAATTTAATGTGAACAATTTATTAGTACTGAAACATAAACAGGTGTATGCATCATCATCTTCTAACTCGAGGGGTACAGTCAGCCCCACCTCGCTCAACAGTCCTTACATGCCATGATTAACTCGACCATTCAAACAATTGTAAACTAACTGCGAGTAGTCACACAACCCGCCCTTGACCGTGGGCTCGACTTTTCGAAAAGATTGATTTACTCTGATCAGAGATGTACCACTGTACCCACAAGGCACGCACTCATCACCTCCACCAAAGTGTAACGAGATGACCCATACCACGGGAACTCGTGCCAAAACCTTCCATATAGTCCTCCCCGACTCAACAGCACCCTCTTATGGGTTTCATATGGTGTCCCGACGCATCGGAGCCCCACCATACCCCCCCTTGAGCCTCGTCGGTACAAGTCACCCGCAGGCTAGCCCCTTGCCCCCTCCTCTATGGTGCATAGAGCCGGAGTATTCCATACTTCCAGTTAGGACTTACCCATTAGACTTGTGGTTGGTACGGATGTGCTTTGCAACAGATCCCGCAGACCGGTCCTTATAGTGCCCCGGGTGCGACAAACCAATGCCCGAGCTTGCACCCAGAACCCACCATACTTATAACTTAGCCAACTCCAACAGAGTCCAGAGACGAGAATAACAGGGAAATTCATATATAGAATCCAGCTATCTACGACTCATTCTTTTTATCCTATAGCAGTTGTGCCGGTACATTGGGCACTAGCTAATAATTTTTATAGTAGAGTGACAAGGAGTTAAGGCTCAATAAGCATGGCTTGGGTTTGCACACAAGGACGGGGATCTAATAAATATAAGTGTAAGGCTTTGATGTTTGACTAATGCAATATTAACCTATGAGTTATAGCGATATTTTATTAAAACATGGGCTCAATAATGATCAACTGTTTCCACAGAGGTGGTCGATGACTTGCCTTGATCAGCAAATGGGGATGGAGGAACCTCGGGGTAGAACTACTGCTCCTCGATGAACTCGTAGTCTTCTCGATACGGAAAAATACATAAACAGCACATTCAATAAAGCATCACCAACAAAAACATACAAATTCTATGATCTAATCATGTGATTTGAGCTTTACTATTCTGGTGTTATTTTTAATATTAAAAGTTAAGTTTTAGAGTTTTTTATTAATTCTTTTCCTGAATTATTAATTTATCCCTAAGGGGTTTTATTTATTTATTTGTTAAAAATATTTTGGGTAACAGTAACATGCTGTTTTTATGGCATTAATGTGTAGAGAATATTATTTTGGATTTAACAAAATTTGAATGGTGAAATTTGGAGTTAAAATGAGCAAGATATGAATTTTTGAAGTTTAAACTATTTTCTGAATTTTATTTAAAACCAGAAAATGGGCTCTGGTCCACGGTGAGCTAGGCTCACAGCGGACCGCTGTACTGTGCACGTGGACCGGCCGATCCAGAGCCATCGGATCTGGATCTGGCGGTCGGATGCGAGGCGGGATCCTTTAAGTGAAAATGGACGGTCCAGATTAAAACGGGCGAAACGGTATGACGTGGACGCACCATATTATGCCGGGGGTTCAAGTTATGATCAACGGCCGAGATGGCACCATACCCCTTCGATCAGATCTGAGGGCCCTGATTAAATCCCGAAGGGATTTAATCGTAGCCCTTCGATCACTATCGGTCGGCCACGATGCCTTCCGGCACGGCACGGGCGTAAGGGGTATGTACCCTTCATCTCCGGCGACGGCGAGGCCTCGGGTGCAGCTACGACGGTGGCGACGAGGGCCTAGGGGGTCTAGCTAGGGAAAAAATGGAATGCAGAGGTGAAGGGGGTCCTGACAGTACCTTCGGTGGCGACGATGGGGGCCTGGAGGTGACCGGCGGCGAGCGTAGATGACGGAGAGGGTTCGGGTGCTTGACGGCGATGAGGATCCGGCGGTGTCCGCGGCCAACCGAGTGGATGCCGGTGATGGGAGGGTGATGACGGATCCGACGGTGGTGATGGCTAGGGCTAAGAGGGCCGGGGTCGACGGCGAGGGCTCGCCGGAGGCGAAGCAGAGCCGAAGGTCGAAAAAGAGGCGGCGGCGCTCTGTTTTCACACGAGGGGGGGCTGGGAGTGTGTGGGCTGAGGGCGGTGGTCGTGAAGGGTTTTTATAGGGGGTCGCCGGCGTCTGGATGGCAGGGAACCGAGGGCTTCCCGAGAGCTCCGGTGATCTCTTTCCAAGCTTCGGGTGGCTTTCCAAAGGCGCGAAAACGCGTCGCCATGGATGGAAGGGAGGCGGTGGCATGCGGGGAAGGTGATCCGGGGGTGATCCGGGCGATCGTGGGCGGCCGGCGGCGAGGAACAGAAGGTGATCGCCGGGAGAAAGGAAGGGGGCGATCCCCTTCCATCGGAGACGAAGCACCTGACAGGTGGCCCCCACCTGTCAGCGGGCGAAACAGAAAAGGAAGGGCCGACAGGCGGGCCACGGCTGTCAGAGAGAGGGAGGCGGAGGTGTGAGACTGCCATGTGGGGTCAGGCGGGGCACGGTGGGAGAGAGGGAAGCGGGGGAACGCGCCGACAGGCGGGTCCCACATGTCAGCGGCTCATGGCTTGGATTGGGCCGGGCTCAGGGTGGTCTGGAGGTTGAGGCCTGTTAAGGTTTTAATATCTTTTTCGATTTAAAATAATTCCAGTAATTCATTTATTTGATTAAGGGTTGAATCACTGTTGGTAAAAATTTGTAAAAATTCCTAAAATTATATCTTGGGCACTAGTTCATCTCATAAAATTTACAGGTCCATATTGTATATATTTCTCCCTGTTTGGCTTTATTTGGGTTTTTTTATGATAAATAAATCCAGAAATGATTTAAATAATATTTTTCTTTTATTTTATTTGTTTTTATTTTCTTGGGGTGTTACAATCCTATCCCCCTTACAGAGAATCTCGTCCTCGAGATTCGGATCAATCCTCGAATAGCTCAGGATGCTGTGCCTTGAGTTCATCTTCTTTTTCCCATGTAGCTTCCTCTACCGGATGATTGCTCCACTGCAAGTGATGAATGAACCATAAACTTACCCATGACAATTTCCGGGGCGGCCTGGGCTTCTTCGGCGGTGACGTGGTTGACCTTGGCGCGGACGGCGGGGTTTGAGGTGACGCCTTGAGTACGCTTGGGATGAGGGCACTGATGGGAGTAGTGCCCCTCCTGGCGGCAGTGGAAGCATACCACAGGCTTGCCGTGCCTGTCTCTCAGAATCTCCAGCTTCTTGGCCAGGGCAGCTGGGGTGGCTGGTGCGGCGGGAGCGGGGCGAGGTTGACCGGCTCCAGCATTGGCGGCGGGTGGTGCCGGACAATACACTGGGCGGGGGTGGTACTGCGGTGCTGGTGGAGGAGGGGTGAATCGGGGCCTCTGTGCCATGCCTTTGTTCTGCCTGAAGGCAATCATCCTCTTCTTCTTCAGGTCGACCTTATTCTGTTGGGTCTCTTGCATAATAGCTTTGTTCACCAACTTTTGAAAGTTGGCGAAATCTCTAGAGATGAGTTGTAGGGACAACTCATCCTTCAGTCCCCAGAGGAACTTGGCTTGCCTGGCTGCATCCGTACGAACCTCCTCAGGTGCGTATCGGGCCAGACGGTTGAACTCGTGCAGATACTCGGTCACGGACCTGCTCCCCTGCTGTAGGTCTCTAAAATCTTGTTGTTTCTGCGCGATAATCCCGTCGGGGATGTGGGCGGCATGGAAAGCGGCCGAATACTCTGCCCAAGTATGGGCGTGGCCCTCGGGCAGAGTCTCGCGAAGATTGTCCCACCATTCTGCGGCGGGACCATGTAGCTGGTGGGTGGCGAAGGCCACTTTCTCCTGCTCAGTGCAGGGAAGGAGGTCGAGCTTCTTCTCGATAGTCCTCAACCAATCCCCAGCCTCCATGGGGTTGGTGGTGCTTGAGAAGGTCGGTGGGCAAACTCGGAGGAACTCCGAGAGCTGAGAGGCGGGAGCGGGAGCTGATGCGACGGGACGATGCAGCTCGGGCTGTTGGTGGAGGCGGAAAAACTGAGCCTGCTGCTCCTGCATCTGTTGTTGCTGTTGTTGCATCTGATTCAATAAAGCAGTGACTAGCTGGTTTTGGGTGGCCATCATCTCGGCCACTGTAGGGTGGTTAGCGATTGGGGCTTGCCTTTGTCCCGTGGCTCCCCATTGTGGCAAGTTGCCACTCTCTCCTCCGTTCTGGGGAGCGTCGGAACCCTGAGTGTTGGTCATCCTGGATTTTTTCAAAGTAGACAACATTTATTTTAGAGAAGTCTTTATGTTTTATTTCAAAAGGTACCATTCTTGCGGTTACATTTATTTATTTCTTTATTCATGCCTTATATTTTGACATGAATGGTAATACAAGCAAGTAAAAATGAAAAGCAATCAATCGTAGACTACGTCTAGGGTAGCTCGGGGGACGGCTCAATCTCGGGCTCGTGGGAGCTAGTCGGGGTCGAGGAGCTGGATGGTCCGGCGGGTGGTGCGCTGCGGGAGATCCTCTTGGGCCTCACAGTGGGGATCCGAAGGGGTTTCTTCTTGCGAGGCGGGAGAGGTGCGATCTCCTCAATGTCCTTCTTTAATTCCTTGAGCTGTTGGTGGAGCTGGGTGTGGACCATGGCGCCCTGGCGTAGGAGCTCGTTCTGGCACCTCAATTCCTCCACCTCGAGGGTCAACAGGGGATTCTGCTCAAGCTGTCGACGGAGCTCGGCATTCTCACAGGTCAGGTTCTCAGAAGTGTGGCGGTAGAAGTCAATGGTGTCGTGCTGGCTGTCTGCGTCGAGGACGGCCTCTGTGTGGAGGTTGTCCATGGCCTCCAAGAGTCTCATCGTGCGGGTGATGGCGGAGTTGCTCTGCGTGAGGGGGCTGATGTAGATGCTGCGGTGACTCCCGGGTGTGCGCATGGGCATGAAGCGGTAGACGGTGTCGCGGAGGTGGCAGTCGTATACCAGTCGAAGCTCAGCGAGGGACTGAAGAGCGGCTCGCTGGCTGGCCACCACGAATGAAGGCCCTCCAATTCCATGGGTGTAAAAGGGTGGCTGCGTGGAGGAGGGGCGGATCACAACCGTGACCTCGCAGTAGCTCTCGTTCGCATCGGGAAAGATCCCGTGGAACGCGGGCTCATGGGGAAACCCCAAGAAGTCGACGAGCACGCGAAGCTCGCGGATGAATCCGGCCTCATCACGAAGAGTCCCGCTCATGGTATGGACCGGCATCTACAAAAGAGAGAAAGTTTTTGTGAAAATTGCGGAAGATGAGAGTATAAGTAGTGTTTGTAAGAAAATATAGTAAGTATAAGTCCTAAGGTCAGGTCTGTTTGGCTTCCTACAGTCAAGTCGGCTCTGATACCATCTTGTCGCGCCCCGATTTAATAAATCAGGACTTTATTGAAATTCCATAGAAAATCAATAAAACAAGATGTTCATCATGCGACCACGTACAATACGAGAAATCATTCACGGTTCGTAGACCGCATTAATACAAAAGTGAATAAAGGTGAAGAGAAACTAATAAAATAAGAGTCCTAGATGAACGCCTCCTTCCAGTCTCGCCTTGACTGGGTCGCTACTCCAGACCTGCATCCTCCTCGTAGTAGACGGGCTCTGGTGTTGTAAGTCAACGGGGTGAGTACAGATGTACTCAACAAGCCACCGAATGCAAATATTATGCAAGGTAATAACAAGGGAGATAGTGGCTAATTTTGCGGAAGCGAATAATTTGTAAAGCAATTTAATGTGAACAATTTATTAGTACTGAAAGATAAACAGCTGTATGCATCATCATCTTCTAACTCGAGGGGTACAATCAGCCCCACCTCGCTCAACAGTCCTTACATGCCATGATTAACTCGACCATTCAAACAATTGTAAACTAACTGCGAGTAGTCACACAACCCGCCCTTGACCGTGGGCTCGGCTTTTCGAAAAGATTGATTTACTCTGATCAGAGATGTACCACTGTACCCACAAGGCACGCACTCATCACCTATACCAAAGTGTAACGAGATGACCCATACCACAGGAACTCGTGCCAAAACCTTCCATATAGTCCTCCCCGACTCAACAGCACCCTCTTATGGGTTTCATATGGTGTCCCGACGCATCGGAGCCCCACCATACCCCCCCTTGAGCCTCGTCGGTACAAGTCGCCCGCAGGCTAGCCCCTTGCCCCCTCCTCTATGGTGCATCGAGCCGGAGTATTCCATACTTCCAGTTAGGACTTACCCATTAGACTTGTGGTTGGTACGGAAGTGCTTTACAACAGATCCCGCAGACCGGTCCTTATAGTGCCCCGGGTGCGACAAACCAATGCCCGAGCTTGCACCCGGAACCCACCATACTTATAACTTAGCCAACTCCAACAGAGTCCAGAGACGAGAATAACAGGGAAATTCATATATAGAATCCAGCTATCTACGACTCATTCTTTTTATCCTATAGCAGTTGTGCCGGTACATTGGGCACTAGCTAATAATTTTTATAGTAGAGTGACAAGGAGTTAAGGCTCAATAAGCATGGCTTGGGTTTGCACACAAGGACGGGGATCTAATAAATATAAGTGTAAGGCTTTGATGTTTGACTAATGCAATATTAACCTATGAGTTATAGCGATATTTTATTAAAACATGGGCTCAATAATGATCAACTGTTTCCACAGAGGTGGTCGATGACTTGCCTTGATCAGCAAATGGGGATGGAGGAACCTCGGGGTAGAACTCCTGCTCCTTGATGAACTCGTAGTCTTCTCGATACGGAAAAATACATAAACAGCACATTCAATAAAGCATCACCAACAAAAACATACAAATTCTATGATCTAATCATGTGATTTGAGCTTTACTATTCTGGTGTTATTTTTAATATTAAAAGTTAAGTTTTAGAGTTTTTTATTAATTCTTTTCCTGAATTATTAATTTATCCCTAAGGGGTTTTATTTATTTATTTGTTAAAAATATTTTGGGTAACAGTAACATGCTGTTTTTATGGCATTAATGTGTAGAGAATATTATTTTGGATTTAACAAAATTTGAATGGTTAAATTTGGAGTTAAAATGAGCAAGATATGAATTTTTGAAGTTTAAACTATTTTCTGAATTTTATTTAAAACCAGAAAATGGGCTCTGGTCCACGGTGAGCCAGGCTCACAGCGGACCGCTGTACTGTGCGCGTGGACCGGCCAATCCAGAGCCGTCGGATCTGGATCTGGCGGTCGGATGCGAGGCGGGATCCTTTAAGTGAAAATGGACGGTCCAGATTAAAACGGGTGAAACGGTATGACGTGGACGCACCAGATTACGCCGGGGGTTCAAGTTATGATCAACGGCCGAGATGGCACCGTACCCGTTCGATCAGATCTGAGGGCCCTGATTAAATCCCGAAGGGATTTAATCGTAGCCCTTCGATCACTATCGGTCGGCCACGATGCCTTCCGGCACGGCACGGGCGTAAGGGGTATGTACCGTTCATCTCCGGCGACGGCGAGGCCTTGGGTGCGGCTACGACGGCGGCGACGAGGGCCTAGGGGGTCTAGCTAGGGAAAAAATGGAATGCGGAGGTGAAGGGGGTCCTGACAGTACCTTCGGTGGCGACGATGGGGGCCTGGAGGTGACCGGCAACGAGCGTAGACGACGGAGAGGGTTCGGGTGCTTGACGGCGACGAGGATCCGGCGGTGTCCGCGGCCAACCGAGTAGATGTCGGTGATGGGAGGGTGATGACGGATCCGACGGTGGTGATGGCTAGGGATAAGAGGGCCGGGGTCGACGGCGAGGGCTCGCCGGAGGCGAAGCAGAGCCGAAGGTCGAAAAAGAGGCGGCGGCGCTCTGTTTTCGCACGAGGGGGGGGCTGGGAGTGTGTGGGCTGAGGGCGGTGGTCGTGAAGGGTTTTTATAGGGGGTCGCCGGCGTCTGGATGGCAGGGAACCGAGGGCTTCCCGAGAGCTCCGGTGATCTCTTTCCAAGCTTCGGGTGGCTTTCCAAAGGCGTGAAAACGCGTCGCCATGGATGGAAGGGAGGCGGTGGCATGCGGGGAAGGTGATCCGGGGGTGATCCGAGCGATCGCGGGCGGCCGACGGCGAGGAACAGAAGGTGATCGCCGGGAGAAAGGAAGGGGGCGATCCCCTTCCATCGGAGACGAAGCACCTGACAGGTGGCCCCCACCTGTCAGCGGGCGAAACAGAAAAGGAAGGGCCGACAGGCGGGCCACGACTGTCAGAGAGAGGGAGGCGGAGGTGTGAGACTGCCATGTGGGGTCAGGCGGGGCGCGGTGGGAGAGAGGGAAGCAGGGGAACGCGCCAACAGGCGGGTCCCACATGTCAGCGGCTCATGGCTTGGATTGGGCCGGGCTCAGGGTGGCTTGGAGGTTGAGGCCTGTTAAGGTTTTAATATTTTTTTGATTTAAAATAATTCCAGTAATTCATTTATTTGATTAAGGGTTGAATCACTGTTGGTAAAAATTTGTAAAAATTCCTAAAATTATATCTTGGGCACTAGTTCATCTCATAAAATTTACAGGTCCATATTGTGTATATTTCTCCCTGTTTGGCTTTATTTGGGTTTTTTATGGTAAATAAATCCAGAAATGATTTAAATAATATTTTTCTTTTCTTTTATTTGTTTTTATTTTCTTGGGGTGTTACACCGATTGCCGGAGCCGTTCAACCTCCACTCGAAGAACTATGCACTCGGCTTCAGCCTCTTGGGCCGAAGTCCAGAGCGTGTCGTTGTCTTGCCTCGCTATTCGGAGGGCTTCGTCGGCCGTGACCCTAGCCCTCCGTTCCTCGAGGGCTTCCTCCTCCAACCGAAGGGATCTTTCGTCGGAGCCTTTCAGGGCGGTTTGGAGGGTGATAGCCTTCCTTTTGAGTCGATTGGTTTCAACTTCATTGGAAGTCGCTGCCGCTCTAGCAAGGATGAATTGCTGCAAAGAAAAAAGAACAAGTAAGTACCGAGTATTTACAATTACTAATTAGAAGTGGTTGTGGTGCTTTTCGTATTTGAAGGGCAGCCCTTTCGAGGGCCATGTTGAGCGCCGGAGCCCTAGCTTCGCTTAGAGCAGAGACCAGGTCCGAATTGGCAATGTCCTGGCTCTTCTCCGCCAAAGGCTCCAGGAGCGCTCGGAGGCCTGTCCGGTGCTCCAGGAACGGAGCCAGCAAAGGAATCCAAGACGAAGCTTGGCGATCATCTGTCATGGCCTCATCCTCCGAGTTGCTGGCCGAGGTCATCGTTGGGCCGGGGGGGAGGCCAAGGCTAGACATACTTTTGCCCCTCCTCGGCACGAAGGCAGGCGCATCGGCTAAGGCGGAGGTGGCCCTTTCTTCGGTGGCTACCCCTTCGACCGGAGCCGCATCAGCGGGGGTGACCTCGGTCACCGGAGCCGCATCGGCGGGCACGACTTCCGCCACTAGGACTGGAGCGTCCAAGGGAGTCGAGGTGTCCATCGGAACCACGACCCCTGAAGAAATTGGGACTCTGGGTGCCGCCGGGGCTTCGTCACCCTTTGAGGTACCTAAAGTGTCAAGATATTTGATAAGCATTTACGAGTAAAGATTTTTGCAGGTGTCGACCAAGGTAAAAGCATCATAGTATACCTTCGGAGGACCCGTGAGGCAAAATCGTCGGATCCTCCAGAACTTCGTACATCCGGAGGATATCATCAGTGTCGTCTCCCGAAGTCCGCTCCGGCGCGTTTTCCGCTAGGGCCTTGATTTCCGCCGTGATCACCTCGGTTACGGGTGAGTTGGGGGTGGCAGAGTTCAGCTCCAATTTTACAACAGAGGGCACGGGGGTGCGTGTCGGGTCTACCTCCGCAACCTCCCGAGCAGAAGTTTCGGCTGGGACTCCCGCCGCATCTTTGTCGCCCTCCAGGAGATAATTCTCGAAGGTCGTCGCCAGTTGGGCATTGGAGTCCTCGGACTCCTCTGAGGCCGAGCTCTAAACGTCCAAAGACGAAGCGGACGAAGCAGGAGCCAACTGAGGAGGGATCTTCGCCACCTTCTTCTTAGGCGGCGTCTTGCTGGCTTTCTTGGGGGGCTCGACGACGGCCTTCCGTTTCCGAGGGGCTGCTCTGGTCGAGGTAAAGTCTAGTAGAGGAGGGGCACCATCCCGAGAGCTCCCCACACTCTGTTGGAGCGTTCCTAGCTCCCCACCAGCTCCAGCCTCTTCTGTCTTTCAGCCACCGTAGGGGCTCCGAGGACCCGTTCGGTGGCCCGAGCTATGTCTTCCAGAGCTAGCGCCAGTGGAGCCGCTGGAAAAAAGGGTAACATATTATAAGTATGTTATTTTCATCATCTAACACATTACTGCAGGAGTTGAAGTCTTACCTAGGGTTCGGAGATCACCCTCCGAGGCCTGTTGAAACACTATCGGCTAGTTGGCCCCGAGAGGTGGAATCCGAAGGGCGATGAAATCTTTGGCGAGGTCGCGCATGCTCATGCGGCGCGCCACCAAGGTCAACAGCCCTAGCCGCGTAGAGAACAGGCTAGGGTTCGGAGTAATCTTCGCCTCCTTCTGGAACCAGATCTCCTGGAGAGGCCCTGCGAGGGGGGAGTCCTCTCCGACTTCGGCGTAGAACCACCGAAGGATCCAGTTGGTGTACCATCGATCATTGATGGCCTTCATGGGAAAGTGTTGAGCGTGCTCCCTCCGCAACTAGAAGTTGACGCTGCCGAAGGCTATTATCACCTTGGAGTCCCCAAGCCCGTCCTGCGGCTTCGGCTGGCAGATAGCTTCGTGGGTGGCGGCGAAGACCTCCGAGCGTCCTTCGCACCCTTCGGCCCGGAGCGCCCACTCGAAGACAGCCAGGCGGGCGACGACATTGGGGGATAATTGAGGTAATGCGATGTGGAACAGGTCCAACACCTCTGCCAAGAAATCGATGGCCGGAAGTCCCAAGCCCGCTTCGAAGAATGCCTCGAAAACCACAACTTCTCCGCTTCGTGTCCTCGGGGTTGATTCCGACCTGGGGACTCGAGTCCTCAGTCCGGTCCCAAGCTTTCCTTCCACGGCCTCATCAACAGACTCGGCGGTGCTCGTAGACAAACCGATGAGGAAGCTCTGAGGAATCTTCTTCTTGGAAGGCGGGCGGAGCTCTCGAGGGTTCTTGGGCCAGGCGTCGCCCGGAGCTCTCGCCATTGCTGCCACAGCTTAGGTGGCCCACGCTTGCCTCTGCGCCAGAGTGCTCGCCGCCGCCAGAATGGTGTGGCTGGTCCTCGCCATTGCTCGGTGGATTGGGAGGTTGTGAGAATTGGAGGTTGAAGAGAGTGAATCGCAGGTGCTGAGTACGGTAAAAAGTCTTGGGTAATTTCTAATCCTCCTTTTATAACCGTCCGCTGGTTGCTACTCTCCGATCGCAGTCACACTGCAGGTTCGACTTCCGCCACTGGCAGGTGGGTCCAGAAAGTGGAACGGCGAGAAACTGCCATAAATTTCTACCGTTACCTTTTTACAGGGCGTAACGGCTACTTGCACCATAACGGCTATAATCTAATGGCTCCTCACGGCGTTTGGGCTTCAGAGCGGTTCTCCTTCTTACGGAGTGTTCACACAACGTTGAGAGCTCGGAGTCGGGGTCCGAATGCCTTGGATCTGAGATCCTTCGAAAGACTATAATGTATTCAAAATTTCTCTAAGTCTCAGAATATGAAAATATTCCTTGCGTATATTGCCTCCCTTCTGTACAGGTTAAATTCGGAGAGGCGTATTCGAGGGGCTACTGTTGGGGGAAATTGCTTCACTTTCAAGACTTAGAGATTAATAACTCAAAGACTTACTAAGCTTCAGAGCTGATGGGCTCTTACTCAAAGATGGAGACGTTAAGCCGAAGGGTGCCTCGATCTGAAGTCCGGAGAAGACCTCCGCAAGATACAAGGCTCTGAAGCAGAGCGACAGGATTGATAAGATGTTTGGCTTATCCGTCTACCCCGGATAACTTTACTCTTTTAACCCTACTCAGGGTACCAAATAATTTCCACTATGTCGGTTGTAATCTAGGGGTAAATAGGTCTTTTCCTTAGACTTATTTGCCTATAAATACCCCCTCTCTACCCTGTGACAGGCATCAAATACTCAGCTATTCAATACACTTATTCGAACTACTTAAGCTATTATCCAATTCGGAGGCTTGAGACAGTTCTTAAACACGAACTCACTGTTTGTCCGTTCTTGATCCAAGAGAACCTGTTAGCGTAAACTTTTGTGCCAACAGAAGCTATGGTTTGCTCTTCTTCTTCCTCGATCCACTCTCTTCAAGCGATTCTTCCACTGCAAAATGAAATTCATCAACTTATACCATCATCACTAGCAATTAATTTCATGCAATTATTATCAGCAGATTGTAGAATAGTAAACTTCGACAAACCTGCGATATCATTTTTAAGATCAACCCTTTGCTTTGCCTTCTCCGAAATGGGCACCCCATCACGTTTAATTCTGGCACTCACTACTACAAAGCGACACTGTAGCGGCAGGCAAAAATGACCTGTTGTGGCGGGCATCCAGTCCGCCACTGCTAACCCTGGTTAGCAGTGGCAGGTAAAGTGCCCGCCACCGCTGTGTCAACAGTAGCGGTGGGCTCGCTGACATCATCTACCCGCCACTGCTGTTAGAAATAGCAGTGGCGGGCAGATGATGTCAACGAGCCTGCCACCACTGTGTCAACAGCAGTAATGGGCACGCTGACCTCATCTGCCCGCCACTGCTGTTAGCAAAAGCAGTGGCGAGCAGATGATGTCAGTGAGCCTGCCACCACTGTGTCAACAGCAGTAACGGGCGCACTGACCTCATCTTCCCACCACTACTGTGTTTACCCCATTACACAGAATGTTGTAAACCTTAATTCACAGTCCCACAAACCAAAACACAGAAATTATATGCTTCACACAGTCATCCACATACACAGCAGCAAAACATCCACATATCCACATACACATCCACAACAGCAACACATCAACATAACAACAACCCATCCATCTCATCAATTTACAAATTTACAAAGTTTACATTATATGCTTCACACAGCCATCTACATACACAGCAGCAAAACATCCACATATCTACATACACATCCACAACAGAAACACATCAACATAACAACAACCCATCTCATCAATTTACAAATTTACAAAGTTTACATTTCATCACACATCAAGTTTAAAAAGTTTACATCTATCAAAATTTCAAAATTAATCATTGTTTCACAAATACATGCTCATGCGGTTTATGTTTTCTTGGAAGGCCAACTCATATCTTGCGCATCTTTTTTTGCTTCTTAGCTTAAAAATTTTATCGATTTGTTGTACTTGCCTTTTCATTCTTCCGGCCCAATCACACAAAGTTGGATGCTTGGCCACTTCACCCTCAGGATCAAAGAATACTCAAAGCTCATGAAGAACCTCATGCATCGTGAAGCGGCACATCCTTGATACGATTCCATACATTTCTGATTATGAGAGTTGGCTCTTCTCGGCAACAGTTGATGGACCTGACGCCTGCATATGTAACATATAAGTACATAAGCTGCAAGTTATATTAGATTAACACACAATAAATCAACTTACTTCTTTATTATCCTCAGATACTGTCCGTGCAAATTTTCCTAAGTTATTGCTCATGAAATCACATGTGTTGTACCCGCAATGTACCGCACCAGGAGATTGTTTGTGACACTTCAAAATAGAAAAGTTAGAATGGTATATAGTTTGGCTTTATCAATTGAATAAAGAAATTTCAAAATATAATATTACCAGATAGTTGGTTCTGATATGCATATCTTTCGGCCTCTGTGGATCATGTGGGCCACCTAACCTTTCCACGTTGTATTTGTATGCACTCTGAATAACATTTAATATATCTTGATAATCTTTTTTGGGTTTGTCGAGAGAGTCGAGCACATAAACCCTTGAGTACTTCGGGTATATCAGAAGTGCAATTCAATGATCACTATCGAAAGAAGAAATATATGATTATGTTAGTTTCATAATCGATAAAACGTGATTAAGTGGATATAGTGGGTATACTTACTTAAAGTTATATGCCTCACTTATCATTTCTCTGTCACTCCATTTATACATGCATTGCGCAATATACAACGCAACACAATTCCTTTTATTCTTCTTATGTGCGCCTTGGTCTTTATTGAACATCTTTTTTTGAAATTTTTTCTGACCCGCGGTCCAGTACTTGTCATTGTTCCGGTTTAGTACCGGGTTCAGTGTACTTTGACTTATCAATGATGGGTTGAAGTACCCATATTTATTAGAAGTGTCACAACATGAATTAAAACTGCATATGTTATAAAACAATAGTCAATATAAGACATGATTGATTTTTTCTTTGTATTGACAAAGTATAAAGTACTTACAGGCACCAGAGCATCATGCTTGTGATGTCGATTCGCTTCAGATGGAACATCCGATGGAAGTCGTCGAAAAATAGTGCACGAGTAAACTCTGGTCAATTGAATATTTATTTTGGAACCTTCACTTCTCTGTGTGTAACTCCTAACGAAGACGCTTCGAGGTACCAGTCATGAAATGATTTCATCTGCCAAGGCATACTTTTAAGTACTCGTTGGGGTAATAATGGTTTGCCCCACAGTAGTGAAAAATTTAAGCATTTCAGATTTTGGCGCAGAAAACTGCTCAGCTTGAATTATTGTCTTATGGATTGCTGGCTTTGGGCGTGCATCTTGTTTTTCAGGCTCGGTCGCTGGCACTTGAGGCTCAGCCGGAACTGGCACTGGCATTTGATCAGGCTCTAGCACTTTTGTGTTGGGCTCATTAGTGGGCTCAAGCACTGGCATTGGCTCTGTCAGTTGATCAGGCTCAGTCACTTTCGATTCTATCACTTCTGCCACTTTATCGGGCACCGGCTCTTTCTCTACCTCTTCCTCTATCTCACGCTCATCAACAGGTGATAAAGATCCTATATTTTGCACATCCTAAGATGAAAGATATGTGGGGGATTGTGATGAGACAATAGGCGATTTACTCTGAGAACTTGTCTACAGTAATTTGATATCTCGGCTCGCTCATAGGACAAAGTTATTCAGCGCATCTCCGATTGTCTCAATCCCCTCATCAGGCATTGGAAGATCCAAGGGGTCATTAATAAATCTGTCGTTGGTGATCTCATTGACCTGAACCTTGGTATACTCATCAAGAATAGGCCGATTGTGAAATAAATCCCCAGGCATAGCAATGCCTCGTGCAGCCTCTTGGGAATGCCCTTTGCGCCCTATCGGTACATGCAGGCTGCATGGTGTGTCCTCTTTAATATAATTTACAGGAAATTTTTCTTGTACTGAGTCAACACTGCTTGGTACGTCAAGTCGTACCTCTGGCACAATTATTTGTCCCGCTGCAGCGTGCATTATGTTTGGATTCTCATTAATAAATTCAAAAAAGTGTCGCTCCCACTCTGCATGGCGCTCTGTGGTGTCGTCTGTGCATGCTTGACGCTTCTTGTATGTGGCACCCTCCTGTTTCTTGAAAGTATTTTTCCAAGGTGCTATAGAAGAGACACCTCGGGTGCGCCCTCGATGTTCCTCGTTTTCGAGAGCAGATGTAAGCTGGTCATTACATCCCTCAGGTTTGAACTTTCCAGCCTTCTCCAACTCAGCGATTTCCTGTGCTTTCTGAAATACTTCACTAGTCCATGAGTCGGAGAGCATATATTGGCCCTCGGGTGTTTTTTAGCTCGACCTAGGAGCCATCTCTTAGTGCGCTGATCAGCACCTGAAAACTGTTCAGGTAATCCAGCCGCACGGTCCTCCTCCTCCTTTCTACTCCACTCATCTTCCTTGGCCTTATATCCACCTGGCCCAAGTTTATGTGGGAACTTATTCTTCTTATTAAGTTCTTTGAACATGATGCTCTCTTGTTTGGCTTCCTCCGAGCAATGCTGCATTTTGAATTTGTTCCATTCATTTGGCATTATAAAGTCATAGTCGTTGAGCGGCGACTCTCCTTTTTGAAGGTATTGTGTGTTCATTTTAGTCCTAAATGTACGGAGAGCCTTCCCGATAGTCTTCAATGTGACAGCTTTAGCGTCTTCTAAGCGATCTTTCGGGAATTTATAATGCGCTTTTATATGCTACCACAATTCGTTCTTTGTAGCTTTGGGGACACTCTTCCAATTTTTCCAAACTATCTTACATCGCTCCCTGGTGAGACATCCACAGTCATTACGCCACTTAGCTGTGATTTCTTTCGGCTTCTTTGGAGCCCCATCAACATGCACTTCTTCAACCTCATAGATAGCTATATGCAGCTTGTTCTTCTCCTGTTTCCCTCTCCTCTTCGCATTTGCAGAGGATGTAGTGGCAGCGGGCTCAACATCTGTTGGCTCAGCTGACTCAACAGCTGGGACAATAGTTGTTCTTTTCTCGACTTGGAATAATCGATGCTTGCTTCCTCGCTTTGGATGATCCTACGATGATAGACAATGTGAGCTTCAGGAATGTAATCCTCGGTTAGAAGCTGCTCTGACTTGTTACTAATGCAATAATTACCTCCGCTTGAGCTTCAGGAATGTAATCCTCATTGGTGTCTTCTCTCGTTCTCTTCTTCCTAGGCTCCATTAGATGTTCATTCTCCGAAGAGTGGTACGAAGATTCGCTATTGGAGGATCCTTTAGATGAACCCTCTTTATTTGTTTTTGAGGGAGACTCGTAGATGAGATCCTCGACGGGACATCCTTCTTCCGCCATAGATGAACTATTCATAGTTAAGATGCTAATGTATCATAATTTTGGTTATGGAAAAAAGGTCCGCTATCATATGTTCATGTACGAAACAATGCACAAAGTAGTCAGCTATTACTTCTAAAGCTACTATATTAATCCTCAAGTTAGGAGATTGTGTTGTTCTCTCTCTCTCTAGTGTTGTTGAGGCCTCAACATATTTTGTGTTGTTTTTCAAATATGTTCATGGCTGCCATGGAACCATGAGCACATCCATTCCCTGCTAGAAGCACAAGAAAGAAGAAGCTGTTGAAGGTAATGGATGTGTCACATAGCTTGATGACATATATGAGATAACTCATTAACAATTTGCATCATAGTCCTCTAAAAGGAATTGCAGAATCTAATGTTGGTCTTCAGCCAGATGAACATGAGGATTAGTATAGTAGCCTCAAAAGTAATAGCAGTAGTAAACTGATCACAGTGTCAAAGGTGGGAAATGTATGAAAACTCTTCTTGGCTACAGTAGTCAGCTATTACTTCTGAAGCTACTATATTAATCCTCAAGTTAGGAGATTGTGTTGTTCTCTCTCTTTAGTGTTGTTGAGGCCTCAACATATTTTGTGTGGTTTTTCAAATATGTTCATGGCTTCCATGGAACCGTGAGCACATCCATTCCTTGTCAGCAACACGAGAAAGAAGAAGTTGTTGATGGGAATGGATGTGTCACACGGCTTGATGACATACATGAGATAACTCAATAACAATTTGCATCATAGGCCTCTAAAAGGAATTGCAGAATCTAATGTTGGTCTTCAGTCGGATGAACTTGAGGATTAGTATAGTAGCCTCAGAAGTAATAGCAGTAGTAAACTGATCACAGTGTCAAAGGTGGGAAATGTATAAAAACTCTTCTTGGCTACAGTAGTCATCTATTACTTCTGAAGTTACTATATTAATCCTCAAGTTAGGAGATTGTGGTGTTCTCTCTCTCTCTAGTGTTGTTAAGGCCTCAGCATATTTTGTGTTGTTTTTCACATATGTTCATAGCTGCCATGGAACCATGAGCACATCCATTCCCTGTCAGCAACACGAGAAAGAAGAAGTTGTTGACGGGAATGGATGTGTCCCACGGCTTGATGACATACATGAGATAACTCAATTACAATTTGCACCATAGGTCTCTAAAAGTTGTTCTAAAAAAGTGGTAATGTGGTATGCAATATTTCTTATGGCATAACTTAGATATAGAAGACTTCACCCAAAATTAGACTAATATATATTGGGTGAATGGTACATTTCCATTAATCAATGCCAAAACAGGTGTAACAAAGTATTATACAGTGGTTCTACAAATGATAACTATCCACAAATGTAAGAGTATCTCCATTGTATATAAATTGATTAAATATAGCTCCATTTGAATAGCAATTCACATTTAGCAAGTACAATGGAGATGCTCTAAGGACAATAAACCTTAGAAACCTAACTTAGCTTGTGTTGTCCTACCTCTCTCAAGAGTACACTCAAGAACATAAGAACACTCACACTCAACTAACAACAAGAAGATGAACAAAAAAACATCAATTTATTTCATACATCAATAGTTCACAAGAATTTTATCAAATGCTTGTCATGCACAAATATCTCACATATATTTCATCAAGCACATCATGTACAAGCTCATTTTAAAACTCACAATTCAATTAGGAAAATCACCATACATAAGGCATTGACATTTTATCAAACAAGTGAAGAGCAGGAATGAAACTGATTATCTAATTACCTGTTGTACTAGAAGAAGATGATGGTGAAGTCTCAATCTGGTAGATGTCGGGGACAGGGATGGTGGCGATGGCTCCAAGACGGTGGCACGGGGTCCAGGGACAGCAACGCGGGATCTGATGACGGACGGAGTTCAGGGCGACGGCGGTGACGGGCTTTAGGGACGACGATGACGGGCTCCGAGGGCGGAGGAATGGGCTCCGGGACGGGGACGGTGGCGTGCGCTCGGGGATAGGGACGGTGGCAATGGCTCCGAGGCAGCAGCGAGAGGTCCGGATACACCGACGTGGGCTCTGGTGACGGGCTTCGAGAATGACTGCGATGGCTCCGAGGCGGCGGTGAGGGGTCCGGGGACACCAACGGCTCCGAGACGGCGGCAACGGGCTTCGGGAACGACAGCGACGGGCTCCGAGGGCAGCGGTGTGGGCTCCGGGAGCGGCAGCAACTGGCGGGAGGAGTTTAGGGTTTAGAAATGAAAAGTTTTTTTCAGACGGCGGGAGCGAAAAATTTATATAGGCCGATTAGCAGTGGCGGGCATGATGATGTCATCCTGCCCGCCACTGCTATTTTCTCTTAGTAGCGGCGGGCGATGACGTCACCAACCTGCCACTACTAATCCGCTCACCGCTGGTGCTCGACTTAGTAGTGGCAGGCCGCTGACGTCACCGACCTCCACTACTAAAAGGAATAGCAGTGGCGGGCTGGTGATGTCAGCATGCCGCCACTGATTACACCCAACCGCCACTACTAAGAGAGGTAGGGATTATCTAATATATGTTGTGCTTACATTTCGAGAAACACTTTGTAGCGCAGTGGTGCGGGGGTTGCTTTGGTGCCAAGCGGTTCGAGGTTCAAACCTTGCTGCCGGCAGACGGTTTGAGGTTTGAACCTTGTTGCTAGCATCCTAACATTTTTTTCATTTCTGTTCTAATTTTCATCACTTTTTTATTGATGTTTAAATTCTAGTTTGAACTTGATTTTTTTAACAATAAAAATACATCATAACTTATCAAATTTAAAAAATTGGTATTTTTTGCCTCACTTTACTTTTTTATTTCATTAAGAAACCTGAGATTCTCCGGGGATGAATTAGGGTTTAGAGATGAAATGACTGAGGTTTGAAAGCAAAATCTATAGTTGATTCTTCCTTTGAACTTGAAACTTTTTGTACAATAAAAAAACAACACAACTATTCTAATTGCAAAAATTGGTATTTTTCTGCCTCAATTTACTGTTTTTATTTCATTAAGTGTGTTTTATGATCAAAGTCAAAATAAGTTCGATTTGAACTACAAGACATTAAACAATTAACCAAAATTTATAGAAAAAACATATTCATGTTTTTGACTCTATTATTAGTTATTATCCAATAAATTTAAAACCATCATAAAAAATGTAGGTTTCCACAACACTCGATGGACAACTTGTATTTTTATAGTTTTTTAATCCTCAAAAAATAAAATAAAGTCTAAAAAAGATGAGACTTTTCATGTTGTTATGATATGATCGATCCATAGATGTTGGCATAAAAAATAAAATTGTTTCGTGAGAAACCAAGGGTGGTTTCGGTGTTGTGATGAGTGATTGACAGGCTTTTACCCTCTGTTCGAAGGGTACCTCCGAAGGGTGTTTCGGAGGTGGTTTCACCGAAGTATGTTCGATGTTTGCTTGCTGCAGCTGTGCAGCGGAGTGTGCTCGTCGGAGGGGTCCGACAGTACACGATGACTGGGTGTGTACCGATGGCTTCGGTACTTTGGGCGGTACACCGGAGTGTGTGCCGGAGGTTGCTAACCCAGAGAGGTCTCCGGAGTACTGGATACACTTGTTTGCTTGTCGGTGGTGCGCAGGGACTTCGGAGGCGACGGACAAGGTTCGAGCCGGGTGAACCTGGGTCAAGCGGGAGGCTTGATGCCAGGGGAGCGGGGAGCTCCGTCACGATGGCTGCGAAGGTGGTCCGAGTCGGTCCTCGGGTCGAGGCGTGCCAGGTGAAGGCAGAGAGTGCGGAGCGTGGCTCCGGCTGAAGGTACTTCGAGACAAAGTCCTCGGAGGTGAGGCACTTCGAAGGTACTCCGAATGGAGTGACTTCGGAGTTGGTGGACCAAGTCCACTGCGGAGGCAAGGTGTTCGAAGTGTGCTCCGGAGGGAGACACTCGAAGGGTACCCGACGAAGGTCTCAGAAGTCGAGGCGCATCGAAGGCATGGTCCGGGTAAGGCTCGTCGAGGAGTGTGCTCGGAGTGAGACACTGCGACGAAGTGCTCATGGAATGCTTCATGCGAAGGCCTTGGACGAAGGAGGGACTTCGAAGGGTGGTACTCCGAAGGTGGGGCTTCGGAGTGAGGATGACTTGTGGTGCTTCGGCCATGCATGGCTTCGGTACACGGATGGACGGTGTTCGAGCTGGGAGTAGCTGCGAAGCCGTGGTGGTCCACTCCGGAGGTGGTGTGGTGCGAAGGCCCAAGGGCTTTGACGGCTTCGGCTCAAAACCGTCACTGTATCGAAGGACTTCTTCGGCGGAGCGAAGGCCAAGAGGCTGCAGGCTTCTCGCCGAAGCTTCCGCACCCCTCGCGTGCGAAGGGAGGTTCCAGAAGTCAACACTGTAAAGGCTGACACTGTCTGTTCTGAAAAAGGCTGACATTGTCCCCTCTGCAGCTGACAGAGAAGCCTCCAAAATAAAGGTGGACTACCTTTTGTACCCCTTAGTTCTGTAGAGTCAAATCTGTTGTAAACCCTAGGGGTAAAGTAGTCACTTCCTTAGGATGAAGCCGTGGGCTATAAATATGGGGGCTCGGTAGGTAACATTTAACACTTTGAGCATTTACTGTTGAGCTCCTGTACACACAGACCTCGCTGGTTTTCATCCAGAGTTCAATTTATTTTGTGTTCCTTGTTCAAGCGGTGAAGCCCTGCTTCCTTGTGCTTTTGCTTGAGCTCGTTTTACATACCTCGCTAGTCTTTGTGCACCGAAGCTTGGTTAGGCGAAGGGTGTTTTTTCTCGCGAAGTGTGTTTTTCGGTGTGCTGTCGCTCTGTGTAACTCGAGGCTAGACCTCGCTGCTTACTAGCGAAGCCCTGGTCGTATCCCGTAGTGCTTCTTGTGTCGAAGCCCTTAGCGTAGTCCGTTTTGTGTGCGTGTAGACCTTCGCGTACGAAGCCCAGCACCAGTTGCTGTCGCCAAGTACTTGGTCGAAGTCCTCAGAGGGTTGTCCACTCTTGCGAAGGGTGAAGTGCGAAGCCTGCTCGAAGCACCTCGTGTGCGGAGCCTGCACTAACTTAGCAGAGTAGATATTCGAGGGTTGTTCGTGGAGCGAAGTCTTCTTGGCTTCGAACTTTTGCTCCTGCGAAGCCTGTGTTCGGAGCTGTCGAAGTACCTCCGAACCAGACCTTCGAAGGTAGTGTTCGAAGCCTGTTCCGCAGAAGACAGAACAGAACCGAAGGCTAAGTTTTTAGCCCGAATTTTTAAAAGCTCCCATTCACCCCCCCCTCTGGTCGCCGTTTCCGGTCCAACAATTGGTATCAGAGCTTGGTTAAGATCACCAGTTGACCTTAACCGGTTTTGTGATCTTTAGGCGACATGGATAGAGGCAGTAAAATTCCTCTGTTCGATGGGACAGATTTTGCATACTGGAAGGTGCGCATGGAGGCTTACTTGTTAAGCCAAGGAAATGCAATTTGGGAGATTGTGGACTCACAATACTCCATCCCTGATACCCGCACCACTCAAACTGAAAAAGATCAGTATATTGCCAACTCGAAGGCAAGGAACATACTGTTCATTGGTCTGAGTCGGAGTGAGTTTGATAGGGTGCAGCACCTTAGGACTGCTAGGGAGATTTGGACAACACTCACTGTCTTTCATGAGTGCTCTGCTCAGATTAAGGCCAGGCGCCAAAGCACCTACAATCAACAGTATCAGCTGTTTGTGCAGGCACCTGGTGAATCTGTAGATGCCATGTTTTCTCGTTTTGACGCAATAGTGAGTAACTTGCGATCCAACGGGACGCTTGCTTACAGTGATCACGATAGGGCTATCAAGCTTCTCTATGCTCTTGACCGTAGCATATGGGAAGTGAAGATATCCAGCATTGAGGAGTCCACAGGCTATGACACATTGACCTGTGACGAACTCTTTAGCAAGCTGAAGTCCACAGAGATTGCCAAGGCATCTCTTGCTGTGCACAGAAGCTCTTTGCCACAGCCATTGGCATTGGTTTCTAGCACTAGTCGTGGCACCACTGCAGAACCAAGCACATCAGGCACTTGTGTTCTTGCAGATGGTTTTGCTTTGTCCTCCCTGGTCTCCGTCACAAAGGAGCAGGTGGACACTCTAGCTGATGATGAGCTTGCTCTCATTGCCCGGAGGTTCACCCGCTTTCATCATGAGAGACGGGATCAGAGGAGAAGTTGTTTTAGTGGCTGCTATGAATGTGGCGACACCTCTCACATTAAGGCCAATTGCCCCAAGGTCAAAAAGAGAGATGAGAGTGAGCGCCCCAAATACCACAAGAAGGAGAGGAAACCCTTTGTGAAGGGCAAGCGCGGCAAGATGGCTAAGAAAGTAGCCAAGGCCGCTTCCAGAGCCTTTGTTGCTGCTCTCAGCGACATCGACACTTCCTCAACTGAGGAGTCGAGCTCTGAGGAGGAGGAGTCCCCAAGGAAGGAGGACAAGAAGGACAAGAAGGGACGTGATTTCACCGGCCTTTGCTTCATGGCCGACAGCGATCACAGCGGCGATGAGCTGGACTCATCTGAGGTAAACCTATCATCTGACCAGCTTCTAATTAAATTAGATGAGCTGAATGAAGTAGTGCTTGGTCAGGATAGATTACTTGTGCAAGCTGCTAGAGAAAGAAAAGACCTTAGACTTAGGCTAGAATCTGTTTCTACTGAATATGCCATGCTTAAGTCTAAGTTTAATGATGCTGAATGTGAATCATGTTCTGTTGTCATGAGTGAGCTTGCTTAGTTGCGTTCTGTTCATGCTCAAACTCTTTCTGAGCTTGAGACTGCACAGAAGCAGCTTTTGGAGGTGGAGTCTAGACCTCATGAAGTCATTGATTGCATGAACTGTTCATTATTGCGCGATAGCATTAATTTACGTGATAAGCATGTTCATGATTTAGAGGCTAGATTGGAGAGGGCCGGTAGTTCTAAGGATGTGCAACCTGTTTGTGACACTTGCATCACCCTTAAGGACCAGCTAGGCACTGTCAGAGAGCGAGCTGAAAACCTCATGTCCGAAAATGAATACCTTCTTTCTGTGGTGAACAAATGCACTGAGGGGAAGGGTAGGATGGATTTGCTCTTGGCCAAGACCAAGTTGTGTGCTGACAGAGCGGGGTAGCTCTAGGTTTGGGTTTTGAGAGGATAGCTTCAGACAGCAAGTCCAAAACTGTTTTTACCTCTCCCACCACCCTAGAGAAAGAGAGAGCTCTGTTGGACACTCCATCAACCAAAAGGCCTACCCATCCACCAAAGAAAACCACTCCTCCTGTCAAGAAAAATCCTCCTAAGAAAACCACTCAGAAGAAACCCAAGGAGCCTGTGAGAGTTGCTCCTATGACCCATGAGAGTGCCCCCAGGAGAGTGTTTCATTGTTCTTATTATCAGCGGGCGGGTCATTTGATTGGTTTCTATTTCCGTCGCATCAAGGATGAGCGACGTGCACAGGCGATGAGCTATCAGGACATGCATTACCCATCTTTAGGTATGCATGAGTCTGAGTTTTACTCTCGTCCTGTTTTCGAGGCTCCTCGTGCTTCTCGGAGAGGTTTTGCTCCTCGAGGTGTTCACCATGTTCCATATGGTGGTAGACCTCGGGCGAGTAGCTTTGTACCTCGTCAGAGTAGGAGACCTCGTCATGCTTTGCGTTCTTTGCATGTAGGTAGACCTCGCACTTTGCATCATTCTGATTTTCATGTGCGTAGACCGTCTGCTTTTACTGTGCCTACTACTCGTGTCACTCAGTGCTGGATGCCTCGCCATTATTTTACTCACCCCAGCACTGAGCGATCGAGACGTCTTTATTATGTGTAGGCGACAGATCGAGGCTTGGAGGGCACGTGGATCATGGACTCCGGTTGTTCGCGCCACATGACCGGAGATGCAGCATGGTTCTCCAGCCTCACCACAACCAAGCAAAGGGAACATATCAACTTCGGAAACAATCGAAGGAGTAGAGTGAAAGGTAAAGGTGTGGTAAGAATTAACGCGAACTTCACTCTCAAAGATGTTGCTTTGGTTGAGAACCTGGGATACAATTTGTTGTCTGTATCTCAGTTGCTTGATGAGGGCTTCGAAGTGCGATTTCATCGCGATACTTCGCAAGTGCTCAATTCTGATGGCGTTGTGGTGTGTAAGATCTTTAGGGTTGGGAGAGTTTTTGGAGCTGATTTTTCAGAGTCGTCTGGTTCTTCTCATTGTCTTGTTGCACATTCGACTTCTGAGCTTTGGAAGTGGCATAGGAGACTAGGGCATATGAGCTTTGAATTGCTCGCTCGTCTGAGCGCCCTAGGTCTGATCCGAGGATTGCCCAAGCTCAAGTTTGAGAAGAATTTAGTTTGCGCTCCTTGTCGACATGGAAAAATGATTGCTGCTTCGCATTCGCCAGTCACCACAGTGATGACTGAACAGCCCGGAGAACTTCTCCATATGGACACCGTAGGTCCTTCTCGGGTTAGTTCTTTAGGCGGCAAGTGGTATGTACTTGTTATTGTCGACGATTTCTCTCGCTACTCTTGGGTCTTCTTTCTTGCCAGCAAGGACGAAGTGTTTTCACACTTTCGGAGCTTGGCTTTGAGACTTTTCACTGAACTCCCTGGTGCATTAAAATTCATTCGAAGCGATAATGGCACCGAGTTCAAAAATAGTCTCTTTGTTGACTTTTGCATGGAGCATGGCATAGAACATCAATTCTCTGCTCCGCGGGTTCCTCAACAGAATGGTGTTGTTGAGAGGAAGAACCGCACTTTGGTTGAGATGGCTAGGACGATGCTTGATGAGCATAGGACTCCTAGAAAATTCTGGGCTGAGGCCATGAACACTGCTTGCTACATCTCAAACCGTATTTTCTTGCGCTCAATTTTAAATTTGACATCTTATGAGCTGCGTTTTGGGAGACAGCCCAAGGTTACTCATCTTCGAGTTTTTGGCTGTCGCTGCTTTATCCTAAAACGTGGTAACTTGGATAAATTTGAGTCGCGCTCTTCTGACGGGATCTTTTTGGGTTATACTACTCATGGTCATTCCTATCGTGTTTATAACTTGGAAACTAACACTGTCATCGAGTCATGTGATGTGACTTTTGATGAATCAACCCCCTCTGTTAGTTCTGCTCTTGAACAGGCCAATGAACACGACATGGAACAGACCTTATTCGAAGAAGAAGATCCCGGAGAATTCGAGGATGAACCCCTTCTACCCTCGACGTCAACCCCCGAAGCTGACCCCGCTTCAACAACTTCGGCACTAGGTCCCGAAGCGACTACCTCAACATCGGTCATCTTGGACCACTCCAACGCACAAGTTGAGGGGGAGACTGCATCCCGCCGCGAGGCTCCACATCATGTCCAAAGGATGCACCCTCCCGAGCAGATCATTGGTGAGCTTGATCAAAGGGTAACACGTTCTCACGCTCATTTCACTAATGTTGCTTTTGTTGCTTCTTTCGAGCCTTTAGATGTTAGTCATGCACTTTCTGATTCTAGTTGGATCAATGCCATGCATGAGGAACTTGAAAATTTTGAAAGAAACCAAGTCTGGACTTTAGTTGATCCTCCACCAAATGTTCATTTCATTGGAACTAAATGGATTTTCAAAAATAAACAAGGGGAGGATGGGACAATTGTTAGAAACAAGGCCAGACTTGTAGCTCAGGGCTTTTCTTAACTAGAAGGGATTGATTTTACGGAAACTTTTGCACCTGTTGCTCGCCTTGAGGCCATTAGGATTTTGCTTGCCTTTGCGACATCCCGGGGATTCAAACTCTATCAAATGGATGTCAAAAGTGCTTTTCTTAATGGCTTCATAGGTGAAGATGTTTATGTAAAACAACCCCCTGGTTTTGAAAACCCCAAGTACCCACATAAAGTCCTTAAACTTCATAAGGCTCTTTATGGACTCAAGAAGGCCCCTCGGGCGTGGTATGATAGACTTAAGTCTTTTCTGCTTGAGCGAGGGTATTTGATGGGCTCTGTTGATAAAACACTGTTTACTCTCAAGCATGGCAAAGATTTCCTCCTAGTTCAGATTTATGTGGATGATATCATCTTTGGTGGCTCTTCTCATGCTTTGGTTGCCGAGTTTGCAGATACCATGAGCAGGGAGTTTGAAATGTCAATGATGGGTGAACTCACCTTTTTCCTTGGTTTGCAAATCAAGCAAAGAAAACAAGGTACTTTTGTCCACCAGACAAAGTACACCAAGGACCTGCTCAAGAAGTTCGACATGTCCGATGCGAAGCCCCTCGCCACTCCAATGGCTACATCTGTAGCATTGGACCCTGACGAAGATGGAGAAGCCATAGATCAGAAGGAGTTCCGAAGCATGATCGGCTCCCTCCTCTACTTGACTGCCACGAGGCCGGACATACACTTCGCAGTATGTCTGTGCGCTCGTTTTCAGGCTTCACCACGAGCTTTGCACCGCCAAGCGGTTAAGCGCATTCTAAGGTATCTCAAACATACCCTTGAATTTGGCATATGGTATTCAGCATCTTCTTCTTTATGTCTTCGAGGTTATTCCGATGCGGACTTTGCTGGGTGTAGAATTGATAGGAAAAGTACCTCTGGTACTTGTCATTTTCTGGGTACTTCACTGGTTTGCTGGTCTTCCCGCAAACAGTCTAGTGTTGCACAATCGACGGCTGAGGCCGAATATGTTGCTGCAGCTAGCTGTTGCTCTCAGATTTTGTGGATGGTTTCCACTTTGCGGGATTTCGGGTTAGATTATAAAAGTGTTCCACTTTTCTGTGATAACACTAGTGCTATTTGTATTGCAAACAACCCGGTTCAGCACTCCAGAACCAAACACATTGATGTACGGTATCATTTTCTCAGAGATCACAATGAGAAGGGTGATAGTGAACTTCAATATGTTAATACCCAACACCAGCTTGCCGACATTTTTACAAAACCCCTCGATGCATCTCGATTTGCTTACTTACGTGGGGAACTTGGTATTTGTCATCCCTACGGCATTTTGTGAGGGGAGCTGATTTTAATTGTCTTGCATATGCTCATTATGTGTGAAATTGCATTTACATCTTTTGCTATTATATGCCTGCTTTTAATTCAAAGAAATCATAGCAGCTCAGCTCTATGAAATATGTCTGGAACATTGATTGTGCATGATGTCTTATTTTCTAAAATTAAAACTTGCTCACCGCACAATCGTGTATTTAGCTTGTTTAGGCAGGACTGCTTTTAGCTATCTTTTATCTACTTGACAGCAAGACACTGTTCCTTGGATGCTAAAATTTGCAACTTGAAAATTGTGTTCTGTATTCATGGATATTCATCAAAATATTTAAATTCATCTCAATCAAAATCAAAAATCCATGATTTGTCTGGTTTAAATGAAAAGATCCAGGAGGGTTTGTTTGTCGCACTACTCTATTCTAGACTGCTTACCATTGCACTTTGGTCTGAACTGGGATAGTGTAGTGTATGCCAAAATCACCGCCTTAAGCTTCAGATGGCTTTCATGCCTAGGCTTGGCCTGATTGGAAAGTATAAGGTGGACAAACAAATAACCCCTGGCATTAAAGCAAAAGAACAACAAAATTAATGGCTCATCAAGTTTGCTCTCACAGCTCCTTTTGAACAAAACTTGTCTGTCTAAGGTAGAAATTGTTAGCTTTGCGCAGTCCTTGCCTTCACATGTCTAGCTGCTGTGATTAAGTGGTGATGCTTTTACTTCAACATGACAAAATCACATGCCATCATCTTGTTTCACAGATTGTTAAATTGAGCTGAGCACATGATCATTAGTGTTAATGTTGACATATTTTTGCATTATATGTCCTTGCAATTCTGCTCATTTCGAAGCTTTGCATCTTTTGACTGCTCCTTGATGCTTGCATTGCCAAAGGGGGAGAGATTTTGCTATGTTCTCTGCTGCAAGAAGGCATAATTTCTAAAGGGGGAGAGTTTTTTTGACATAAAGGGGGAGAAAAATTTGCTCAACTCAGGGGGAGTTTTTATCAAAGGGGAGATTTGCCAAAGGGGCTTTTACTCTTTTACAAAGGGGGAGAAAATTTCTTTTATCAAGTGACATGCTTTGGCTCTTTTCTGAGTTTTTATGGTCACTTGTGTGCTGAAAGTTTTTTAAATTTTCTTGAAATTGGATTTGGTTGTCAATGCACTCATCAAGGGGGAGATTGAGAAACCAAGGGTGGTTTTGGTGTTGTGATGAGTGATTGACAGGCTTTTACCCTCTGTTCGAAGGGTACCTCCGAAGGGTGTTTCGGAGGTGGTTTCACCGAAGTATGTTCGGTGTTTGCTTGCTGCAGCTGTGCAGCGGAGTGTGCTCGTCGGAGGGGTCCGACAGTACACGATGACTGGGTGTGTACCGATGGCTTCGGTACTTTGGGCGGTACACCGGAGTGTGTGCCGGAGGTTGCTAACCCGGAGAGGTCTCCGGAGTACTGGATACACTTGTTTGCTTGTCGGTGGTGCGCAGGGACTTCGGAGGCGACGGACAAGGTTCGAGCCGGGTGAACCTAGGTCAAGCGGGAGGCTTGATGCCAGGGGAGCGGGGAGCTCCGTCACGATGGCTGCGAAGGTGGTCCGGGTCGGTCCTCGGGTCGAGGCGTGCCAGGTGAAGGCAGAGAGTGCGGAGCGTGGCTCCGGCTGAAGGTACTTCGAGACAAAGTCCTCGGAGGTGAGGCACTTCGAAGGTACTCCGAATGGAGTGACTTCGGAGTTGGTGGACCAAGTCCTCTGCGGAGGCAAGGTGTTCGAAGTGTGCTCCGGAGGGAGACACTCGAAGGGTACCCGACGAAGGTCTCAGAAGTCGAGGCGCATCGAAGGCATGGTCCGGGTAAGGCTCGTCGAGGAGTGTGCTCGGAGTGAGACACTGCGACGAAGTGCTCATGGAATGCTTCATGCGAAGGCCTTGGACGAAGGAGGGACTTCGAAGGGTGGTACTCCGAAGGTGGGGCTTCGGAGTGAGGATGACTTGTGGTGCTTCGGCCATGCATGGCTTCGGTACACGGACGGACGGTGTTCGAGCTGGGAGTAGCTGCGAAGCCGTGGTGGTCCACTCCGGAGGTGGTGGTGCGAAGGCCCAAGGCTTTGACGGCTTCGGCTCAAAACCGTCACTGTATCGAAGGACTTCTTCGGCGGAGCGAAGGCCAACAGGCTGCAGGCTTCTCGCCGAAGCTTCCGCACCCCTCGCGTGCGAAGGGAGGTTCCAGAAGTCAACACTGTAAAGGCTGACACTGTCTGTTCTGAAAAAGGCTGACACTGTCCCCTCTGCAGCTGACAGAGAAGCCTCCAAAATAAAGGTGGACTACCTTTTGTACCCCTTAGTTCTGTAGAGTCAAATCTGTTGTAAACCCTAGGGGTAAAGTAGTCACTTCCTTAGGATGAAGCCGTGGGCTATAAATATGGGGGCTCGGTAGGTAACATTTAACACTTTGAGCATTTACTGTTGAGCTCCTGTACACACAGACCTCGCTGGTTTTCTTCCAGAGTTCAATTTATTTTGTGTTCCTTGTTCAAGCGGCGAAGCCCTGCTTCCTTGTGCTTTTGCTTGAGCTCGTTTTACATACCTCGCTAGTCTTTGTGCACCGAAGCTTGGTTAGGCGAAGGGTGTTTTTTCTCGCGAAGTGTGTTTTTCAGTGTGCTGTCGCTCTGTGTAACTCGAGGCTAGACCTCGCTGCTTACTAGCGAAGCCCTGGTCGTATCCCGTAGTGCTTCTTGTGTCGAAGCCCTTAGCGTAGTCCGTTTTGTGTGCGTGTAGACCTTCGCGTACGAAGCCCAACACCAGTTGTTGTCGCCAAGTACTTGGTCGAAGTCCTCAGAGGGCTGTCCACTCTTGCGAAGGGTGAAGTGCGAAGCCTGCTCGAAGCACCTCGTGTGCGGAGCCTGCACTAACTTAGCAGAGTAGATTTTCGAGGGTTGTTCATGGAGCGAAGTCTTCTTGGCTTCGAACTTTTGCTCCTGCGAAGCCTGTGTTCGGAGCTGTCGAAGTACCTCCGAACCAGACCTTCGAAGGTAGTGTTCGAATCCTGTTCCGCAGAAGACAGAACAGAACCGAAGGCTAAGTTTTTAGCCCGAATTTTTAAAAGCTCCCATTCACCCCCCCTCTGGTCGCCGTTTCCGGTCCAACATTTCGAGAAAATAATCATGTATGGCGTTAAGAAACCTGAGATTCTCTCGGGATGAATTAGGGTTTAGAGATGAAATGACTCAGGTTTGAAAGCAAAACCTATAGTTGATTCTTCCTTTGAACTTGAAACTTTTTGTACAATAAAAATACAACACCAATATTTTAATTACAACAATTGGTATTTTTCATTAACAGAAATTGGTATTTAAATGCAAATAACTCCAGGTAGCGGTAGGGATTATCTAGCATACACTGTCGACATTGCCGGGAAAGACTTTGTAGCGCAGTGGTGCGGGCGGTTGCTTTGGTGCCATGCGGTTCAAGGTTCGAACCTTGCTGTCGGCAGGCGGTTTGAGGTTCGAACCTTGCTGCTGGTGCCCAAACAACATTTTTTTCTGTTAATGTACTTTTTTAAATTTCAGCACTTTTTTATTGATGTTTAAATCCTCGTTTGAACTTGAATTTTTTTAACAATAAAAATACATCATAACTTATCAAATTTGAAAATTTGGTATTTTTCCGCCTTAGTTTACGTCACTCGACTTAGTAGTGGCGGGCCGATGACGTCATGCGACCGCCACTACTAAAAGGAATAGTAGTGGCGGGCTGGTGACGTCAGCATGCCCGCCACTGGTTACACGTGCCCGCCACTACTAATATGGGTAGTAGGGATTATTTAGCATAATCTGCCTACCTTGTCGAGAAAGACTTTGTAGCGCAGTGGTGCGGGTGCTCTCTTGGGGCCATGCGGTTCGAGGTTCGAACCTTGCTGCCGGCAGGAAGTTTGAGGTTTGAACCTTGCTGCTGGCTTCCAAACATTTTTTTCATTTCTGTTCTAATTCTCAGCACATTTTTTATTGATGTTTAAATCCTCATTTGAACTTGAATTTTTTAACAATAAAAATACATCATAACTTATAAATTTTAAAAAATTGGCATTTTTTGCCTTGGTTTACGTTAGACGTGTATTAAAAAAATTGGTATTTTTCTTTCTCAGTTTACTATTTTTTATTTCATTAAGTGTGTTTTTAAGATCAAAGTAAAAATAAGTTAAATTTGAACTACAAGACATGAAATAATTAACCAAAATTTATAGAAAAACCCTATTAATGTTTTTGACTCTATTATTAGTTATTATCCAATAAATTTAAAACCATCATTAAAAATGTAGGTTGCCAAAACACTCGATCGATAACATGTATCTTTATAGTTTTTTAATCCTCAAAAAATCAAATAAATATTAAAAAAGACAAGACTTGTCATGTTGTTACGATATGATCGAGACTTTGTAGCGTAGTGGTGTGGGGGCTCGCTTAACACATCACGTTTATTTGAAAGCAAGTAAACAAACACAAGTCAAGGCTGGGGAAACCAGCTTACACATCGAAACGCACTACTGGTCAAACCCAAAAGAAAGATATGGTTTGGAGCTTATTCTTCTTCTTCCTCGACACAAAACCCAACCTTTTTTTTGTTAAACAGATGAAAAGCCTCAACTTGCCAATCCTCAACCAACTCGGCATCATCAGGCAGTCTGAACTGCTCTTCATGTTCCTGAACAAGAAAATACACGCGGTGGCGATAATGAGAACAACTTATCAATGATTGAATTGGCTGATAAAAATATAAAATTTGCATAAAAAGAGGATCTTGCCTCCTGCCTCCTATTGCTGCCGCATTGCTCTGCATGCTTCCCTTTTCCACCGCTAGCCTCGGCATGTTTCCCTCTACCACTGGTTGTCTCATCATTCTTTTGTCTGCCAACACTTACCCTATCTAGTTGCGGTGATCGTAAGTCGTCCTTCGAGTCGGAGTCCATTATGAGAATCACTTTCTTCGCCAAACAACTGCAAACTATACTGTTGGACCGAAAACGGCGACTAGAGGGGGGGGTGAATGGGAGCTTTTAAAAATTCTGGCTAAAAACTTAGCCTTCGGATTCAGTTCTGTCTTCTGCGGAACAGGCTTCGAACACAACCTTCGACGGTCTGGTTCGGAGGTACTTCGACAGCTCCGAACACAGGCTTCGCAGGAACAAAAGTTCGAAGCCAAGAAGACTTCGCTCCACTATCAACCCTCGAAAATCAACTCTGCTAAGTCAGTGCAGGCTCCGCACACGAGGTGCTTTGAGCAGGCTTCGCACTTCACCCTTCGCAAGAGTGGACAGCCCTCTGAGGACTTAGACCAAGTACTTGGCGACAGCAACTGGTACTGGGCTTCGTACGCGAAGGTCTACACGCACACAAAACGGACCACGCTAAGGGCTTCGACACAAGAAGCACTACGGGAAATGATCAGGGCTTCGCTAGTAAGCAGCGAGGTCTTGCCTCGTGTTACACAGAGCGACTGCACACTGTAAAACACACTTCGCGAGAAAACACCCTTCGCCAAAACAAGCTTCGGTGCACTAAGACTAGCGAGGTATGTAAAGCGAGCTCAAGCAAAAGCACAAAGAAGCAGGGCTTCGCCGCTTGAACAAGGAACACAAAATATATTGAACTCTGGATGAAAACCAGCGAGGTCTGTGTGTACAGGAGCTCAACAGTAAATGCTCAAAGTGTTAAATGTTACCTACCGAGCCCCCATATTTAGAGCCCACGGCTTCATCCTAAGGAAGTGACTACTTTACCCCTAGGGTTTACAACAGATTTGACTCTACAGAACTAAGGGGTACAAAAGGTAGTCCACCTTTATTTTGGAGGCTTCTCTGTCAGCTGCAGAGGGGACAGTGTCAGCCTTTTTCAGAACAGACAGTGTCAGCCTTTACAGTGTTGACTTCTGGAACCTCCCTTCGCACGCGAGGGGTGCGGAAGCTTCGGCGAGAAGCCTGCAGCCTGTTGGCCTTCGCTCCGCCGAAGAAGTCCTTCGATACAGTGACGGTTTTGAGCCGAAGCCGTCAAAGCCCTTGGGCCTTCGCACCAACACCTCGGGAGTGGACCACCACGGCTTCGCAGCTTCACCCAGCTCGAACTCCCGTCAGTCCGTGTACCGAAGCCATGCAGGCCGAAGTACCTCAAGTCACCCTCACTCCGAAGCCCCACCTTCGGAGTACCACCCTTCGAAGTCCCTCCTTCGTCCAAGGCCTCCGCATGAAGCATTCCATGAGCACTTCGTCGCAGTGTCTCTGCCCGAGCACACTCCTCGATGAGCCTCACCCGGACCATGCCTTCGATGCACCTCGACTTCTGAGACCTTCGTCGGGTACATTCGAGTGTCTCCCTCCGGAGCACACTTCGAACCCTTGCCTCCGCAGAGGACTTGTTCCACCAACTCCGAAGTCACTCCATTCGGAGTACCTTCGAAGTGCCTCACTTCCGAGGACTTTGTCTCGGAGTACCTTCAGCTGGAGCCACGCTCCGCACTCTCTGCCTTCACCTGGCGCGTCTCGACCCGAGGACCGACCCGGACCACCTTCGCAGCCACCGTGACGGAGCTCCCCGCTCCCCTGGCATCAAGCCTCCCGCTTGACCCAGGTTCACCCGGCTCGAACCCTGTCCGTCGCCTCCGAAGTCCCTGCGCACCACCGACAAGCAAACAAGTGTATCCAGTACTCCGGAGACCTCTCCGGGTTAGCAACCTCCGGCACACACTCCGGTGTACCGCCCAAAGTACCGAAGCCATCGGTACGAACCCAGTCATCGTGTACTGCCGGACCCCTCCGACGAGCACACTCCGCTGCACAGCTGCAGCAAGCAAACACCGAACATACTTCGGTGAAACCACCTCCGAAACACCCTTCGGAGGTACCCTTCGAACAGAGGGTAAAGCCTGTCAATCACTCATCACAACACCGAAACCACCCTTGGTTTCTCAATCTCCCCCTTGATGAGTGCATTGACAACCAAATCCAATTTCAAGAAAATTTAAAAAACGTTCAGCACACAAGTGACCATAAAACTCAGAAAGAGCCAAAGCATGTCACTTGATAAAAGAAATTTTCTCCCCCTTTGTAAAAGAGTAAAAGCCCCTTTGGCAAATCTCCCCTTTGATAAAAACTCCCCCTGAGTTGAGCAAATTTTTCTCCCCCGTTATGTCAAAAAACTCTCCCCCTTTAGAAATTATGCCTTCTTGCAGCAGAGAACATAGCAAAATCTCTCCCCCTTTGGCAATGCAAGCATCAAGGAGCAGTCAAAAGATGCAAAGCTTCGAAATGAGCAGAATTGCAAGGACATATAATGCAAAAATATGCCAACATTAACACTAATGATCATGTGCTCAGCTCAATTTAACAATCTGTGAAACAAGATGATGGCATGTGATTTTGTCATGTTGAAGTAAAAGCATCACCACTTAATCACAGCAGCTAGACATGTGAAGGCAAGGACTGCGCAAAGCTAACAATTTCTACCTTAGACAGACAAGTTTTGTTCAAAAGGAGCTGTGAGAGCAAACTTGATGAGCCATTAATTTTGTTGTTCTTTTGCTTTAATGCCAGGGGTTATTTGTTTGTCCACCTTATACTTTCCAATCAGGCCAAGCCTAGGCATAAAAGCCATCTGAAGCTTAAGGCGGTGATTTTGGCATACACTACACTATCCCAGTTCAGACCAAAGTGCAATGGTAAGCAGTCTAGAATAGAGTAGTGCGACAAACAAACCCTCCTGGATCTTTTCATTTAAACCAGACAAATCATGGATTTTTGATTTTGATTGAGATGAATTTAAATATTTTGATGAATATCCATGAATACAGAACACATTTTTCAAGTTGCAAATTTTAGCATCCAAGGAACAGTGTCTTGCTGTCAAGTAGATAAAAGATAGCTAAAAGCAGTCCTGCCTAAACAAGCTAAATACACGATTGTGCGGTGAGCAAGTTTTAATTTTAGAAAATAAGACATCATGCACAATCAATGTTCCAGACATATTTCATAGAGCTGAGCTGCCATGATTTCTTTGAATTAAAAGCAGGCATATAATAGCAAAAGATGTAAATGCAATTTCACACATAATGAGCATATGCAAGACAATTAAAATCAGCTCCCCCTCACAAAATGCCGTAGGGATGACAAATACCAAGTTCCCCACGTAAGTAAGCAAATCGAGATGCATCGAGGGGTTTTGTAAAAATGTCGGCAAGCTGGTGTTGGGTATTAACATATTGAAGTTCAATATCACCCTTCTCATTGTGATCTCTGAGAAAATGATACCGTACATCAATGTGTTTGGTTCTGGAGTGCTGAACCGGGTTGTTTGCAATACAAATAGCACTAGTGTTATCACAGAAAAGTGGAACACTCTTATACTCTAACCCGAAATCCCGCAAAGTGGAAACCATCCACAAAATCTGAGAGCAACAGCTAGCTGCAGCAACATATTCGGCCTCAGCCGTCGATTGTGCAACACTAGACTGTTTGCGGGAAGACCAGCAAACCAGAGATGTACCCAGAAAATGACAAGTACCAGAGGTACTCTTCCTATCAATTCTACACCCAGCAAAATCCGCATCTGAATAACCTCTAAGACATAAAGATGAAGACGATGAATACCATATGCCAAATTCAAGGGTGTGTTTGAGATACCTTAAGATGCGCTTAACCGCTTGGCGGTGCGAAGCTCGTGGTGAAGCTTGAAAACGAGCGCACAGACACACAGCGAAGTGTATGTCCGGCCTCGTGGCAGTCAAGTAGAGGAGGGAGCCGATCATGCTCCGGAACTCCTTCTGATCTACGGCTTCTCCATCTTCGTCAGGGTCCAATGCTACAGATGTAGCCATTGGAGTGGCGAGGGGCTTCGCATCGGACATGTCGAACTTCTTGAGCAGGTCCTTGGTGTACTTTGTCTGGTGGACAAAAGTACCTTGTTTGCTTTGCTTGATTTGTAAACCAAGGAAAAAAGGTGAGTTCACCCATCATTGACATTTCAAATTCCCTGCTCATGGTATCTGCAAACTCGGCAACCAAAGCATGAGAAGAGCCACCAAAGATGATATCATCCACATAAATCTGCACTAGAAGGAAATCTTTGCCATGCTTGAGAGTAAACAGTGTTTTATCAACAGAGCCCATCAAATACCCTCGCTCAAGCAGAAAAGACTTAAGTCTATCATACCAAGCCCGAGGGGCCTGTTTGAGTCCATAAAGAGCCTTATGAAGTTTAAGGACTTTATGTGGGTACTTGGGGTTTTCAAACCAGGGGGTTGTTTTACATAAACATCTTCACCTATGAAGCCATTAAGAAAAGCACTTTTGACATCCATTTGATAGAGTTTGAATCCCCGGGATGTTGCAAAGGCAAGCAAAATCCTAATGGCCTCAAGGCGAGCAACAGGTGCAAAAGTTTCAGTAAAATCAATCCCTTCTAGTTGAGAAAAACCCTGAGCTACAAGTCTAGCCTTGTTTCTAACTATAGTCCCATCCTCCCCTTGTTATTTTTGAAAATCCATTTTGTTCCAATGAAATGAACATTTGGTGGAGGATCAACTAAAGTCCAGACTTGGTTTCTTTCAAAATTCTCAAGCTCTTCATGCATGGCATTGATCCAACTAGAATCAGAAAGTGCATGACTAACATCTAAAGGCTCGAAAGAAGCAACAAAAGCAGCATTAGTGAAATGGGCATGAGAACGTGTTACCCTTTGATCAAGCTCACCAATGATCTGCTCGGGAGGGTGCATCCTTTGGACATGATGTGGAGCCTCGCGGCGGGATGCAGTCTCCCCCTCAACTTGTGCGTTGGAGTGGTCCAAGATGACCGATGTTGAGGTAGTCGCTTCGGGACCTCGTGCCGAAGTAGTAGAAGCGGGGTCAGCTTCGGGGGTTGATGTCGAGGGTAGTAGGGGATCATCCTCGAATTCTCCGGGATCTTCTTCTTCGAATAAGGTCTGTTCCATGTCGTGTTCATTTGCCTGTTCAAAAGCAGAACTAACAGAGGGGGTTGATTCATCAAAAGTCACATCACATGACTCGATGACAGTGTTAGTTTCTAAATTATAAACACGATAGGAATGACCATGAGTAGTATAACCCAAAAGATCCCGTCAGAAGATCGCGACTCAAATTTATCCAAGTTACCACGTTTTAGGATAAAGCAGCGACAGCCAAAAACTCGAAGATGAGTAACCTTGGGCTGTCTCCCAAAACGCAGCTCATAAGATGTCAAATTTAAAATTGAGCGCAAGAAAATTCGGTTTGAGATGTAGCAAGCAGTGTTCATGGCCTCAGCCCAGAATTTTCTAGGAGTCCTATGCTCATCAAGCATCGTCCTAGCCATCTCAACCAAAGTGCGGTTTTTCCTCTCAACACACCGTTCTGTTGAGGAACCCGCGGAGCAGAGAATTGATGTTCTATGCCATGCTCCATGCAAAAGTCAACAAAGAGACTATTTTTGAACTCAGTGCCATTATCGCTTCGAATGAATTTTAATGCACCAGGGAGTTCAGTAAAAAGTCTCAAAGCCAAGCTCCGAAAGTGTGAAAACACTTCATCCTTGCTGGCAAGAAAGAATACCCAAGAGTAGCGAGAGAAATCGTCGACAATAACAAGTACATACCACTTGCCGCCTAAAGAACTAACCCGAGAAGGACCTACAGTGTCCATATGGAGAAGTTCTCCGGGCTGTTCAGTCATCACTGTGGTGACTGGCGAATGCGAAGAGGCAATCATTTTTCCATGTCGACATGGAGCGCAAACTAAATTCTTCTCAAACTTGAGCTTGGGCAATCCTCGGATCAGCCTAGGGCGCTCAACGAGCGAGCAACTCAAAACTCATATGCCCTAGTCTCCTATGCCACTTCCAAAGCTCAGAAGTCGAATGTGCAACAAGACAATGAGAAGAACCAGATGACTCTAAAAAATCAGCTCCAAAAACTCTCCCAACCCTAAAGATCTTACACACCACAACGCCATCAGAATTGAGTACTTGCGAAGTATCGCGATGGAATCGCACTTCGAAGCCCTCATCAAGCAACTGAGATACAGACAGCAAATTGTATCCCAGGTTCTCAACCAAAGCAACATCTTTGAGAGTGAAGTTCGAATTAATTCTTACCACACCTTTACCTTTCACTCTACTCCTTCGATTGTTTCCGAAGGTGATATGTTCCCTTTGCTTGGTTGTGGTGAGGCTGGAGAACCAAGCTGCATCTCCGGTCATGTGGCGCGAACAACCGGAGTCCATGATCCACGTGCCCTCCAAGCCTCGACCTGTCGCCTACACATGATGAGAACGTCTCGATCGCTCAGTGCTGGGGTGAGTAAAATAATGACGAGGCATCCAGCACTGAGTGACACGAGCAGTAGGCACAGTAAAAGTAGACGGTCTACGCACATAAAATCAGAATGATGCAAAGTGCGAGGTCTACCTACATGCAAAGACGAAAAGCATGTCGAGGTCTCCTACTCTGACGAGGTACAAAGCTACTCGCCCGAGGTCTACCACCATATGGAACATGGTGAACACCTCGAGGAGCAAAACCTCTCCGAGAAGCACGAGGAGCCTCGAAAACAGGACGAGAGTAAAACTCAGACTCATGCATACCTAAAGATGGGTAATGCATGTCCTGATAGCTCATCGCCTGTGCACGTCGCTCATCCTTGATGCGACGGAAACAGAAACCAATCAAATGACCCGCCCGCTGACAATAAGAACAATGAAACACTCTCCTGGGGGCACTCTCATGGGTCATAGGAGCAACTCTCACAGGCTCCTTGGGTTTCTTCTGAGTGGTTTTCTTAGGAGGATTTTTCTTGACAGGAGGAGTGGTTTTCTTTGGTGGATGGGTAGGCTTTTTGGCTGATGGGGTGTCCAACAGAGCTCTCTCTTTCTCTAGGGTGGTGGGAGAGGTAAAAACAGTTTTGGACTTACTGTCTGAAGCTATCCTCTCAAAACCCAAACCTAGAGCTACCCCGGCTCTGTCAGCACACAACTTGGTCTTGGCCAAGAGCAAATCCATCCTACCCTTTCCCTCAGTGCATTTGTTTACCACGGAAAGAAGGTATTCATTTTCAGACATGAGGTTTTCAGCTCGCTCTCTAACGGTGCCTAGCTGGTCCTTAAGGGTAATGCATGTGTCACACACAGGCTGCACATCCTTAGAACTACCGGCCCTCTCCAATCTAGCCTCCAAATCATGAACATGCTTATCACGTAAATTAATGCTATCGCGTAATAGAGAGCAGTTCATGCAATCAATAACATCATGAGGTCTAGAATCCACCTCCAAAAGCTGCTTCTGTGCAGTCTCAAGCTCAGAAAGAGTTTGAGCATGAACAGAACGCAACTGAGCAAGATCACTCATGACAACAGAACAGGACTCACATTCAGCATCATCAAATTTAGACTTAAGCATGGCATATTCAGTAGAAACAGATTCTAGCCTAAGTCTAAGGTCTTTTCTTTCTCTAGCGGCTTGCACAAGTAATCTATCCTGACCAAGCACTACTTCATTCAGCTCATCTAATTTAATTAGTAGCTGGTCAGATGATAGGTTTACCTCAGATGAGTCAAGCTCATCGCCGCTGTGATCGCTGTCGGCCATGAAGCAAAGGCCGGTGAAGTCACGTCCCTTCTTGTCCTTCTTGTCCTCCTTCCTTGGGGACTCCCCCTCCTCAGAGCTCGACTCCTCAGTTGAGGAAGTGTCGATGTCGCTGAGAGCAGCAACAAAGGCTCTGGAAGCGGCCTTGGCTACTTTCTTAGCCATCTTGCCGCGCTTGCCCTTCACAAAGGGCTTCCTCTCCTTTTTGTGGTATTTGGGGCGCTCACTCTCATCTCTCTTCTTGACCTTGGGGCAATTGGCCTTAATGTGAGAGGTGTCGCCACATTCATAGCAACCACTAAAACCACTTCTCCTCTGATCCCGTCTCTCATGATGAAAAGCGGGGTGAACCTCAGGCAATGAGA